>CAWUPB010000345.1:0-676145 GCA_963924115.1 Dovyalis caffra | reverse complement strand
TTTTTACCGAAATAACTCGAAGTCATGGCTTATAGATATGAGTTTTAGTCGTTGGCCCCTTTTCGGTAGAACTAGGTCCAAACAGCCTCAAACCTAGGGCCGACAATTTTTCCATCAGCTTTTATCACACTCATACCGTTTCACGTATTCCAACTCTAGTTGCCCGTATCTTCTTTACAAACTATGAAGGAAGATTTTAAGAGCCCAAACTACGTTTTTTCACCAAAATAACTCATAAGTCATGGCTTATAGCTACGAGTTTTGGTCATTAGCCCATTTTCGATAGAACTAGGTCCAAACAACTCAAACCTAGCCTTACAGTGTTTTCATCGCTTTTATAACACCGATATCGTTTCACGTATTCCAACTCCAGCTAGCCCGTATCTCCTCGACAAACTATGAAGCAAGATTTTAAGAGCCCAAACTACGTTTTTTCACCAAAATAACTCATAAGTCATGGCTTATAGCTATGAGTTTTGGTCATTAGCCCATTTCCGGTAGAACTAGGTCCAAACAAACTTCAAACCTAGGCTAACCTGTTTTTCCATCGGCTTTTATCACACTCATACCGTTTCACGTATTCCAACTCTAGCTTGACCCATATCTTCTTGACAAACTATGAAGGAAGATTTTAAGAGCCCAAACTACGTTTTTTCACCAAAATAACTCATAAGTCATGGCTTATAGCTATTAGTTTTGGTCATTAGCCCATTTTCGTAGAACTCGATCCAAATAGCTCAAACCTTACCTTACAGCTTTTTTCATCAGCTTTTATCACACCGATATCGTTTCACGTATTCCAACTCCAGCTAGCCCGTATCTTCTTGACAAACTATGAAGGAAGATTTTGAGAGCCCAAACTACGTTTTTTAACCAAAATAACTCAAAAGTCATGGCTTATAGATATGAGTTTTAGTCGTTGGCCCCTTTTCGGTAGAACTAGGTCCAAACAAGTCTCAAACCTAGCTTCGACAGCTTTTTCCATCAGCTTTTATCACACTCATATCGTTTTACGTATTCCAACTCTAGTTGACCCGTATCTTCTTGACAAACTATGAAGGAAGATTTTGAGAGCCCAAACTACGTTTTTTAACCAAAATAACTCAAAAGTCATGGCTTATAGATATGAGTTTTAGTCGTTGGCCCCTTTTCGGTAGAACTAGGTCCAAACAAGTCTCAAACCTAGGCTAACAGCTTTTCCATTAGTTTTTATCACACTCATACCGTTTCACGTATTCCAACTCTAGTTGACCCGTATCTTCGACAAACTATGAAGGAAGATTTTAAGAGCCCAAACTACGTTTTTTCACCAAAATAACTCATAAGTCATGGCTTATAGCAATGAGTTTTGGTCGTTGGCCCATTTTCGATAGAACTACGTCCAAACAAATCTCAAACCTAGCCTTACAAGCTTTTTCCATCGCTTTTATCACACTCATACCGTTTCACGTATTCCAACTCTAGTTGGCTCGTATCTTCTTGACAAACTATGAAGGCGCATTTTGAGAGCCCAAACTACGTTTCTTCACCAAAATAACTCAAAAGTCATGGCTTATAGCTATGAGTTTTGGTCGTTGGCCCGTTTTCGATAGAACTAGGTCCAAACAAACTTCAAACCTAGGCTAACAGCTTTTTCCATCAGCTTTTATCACACTCATACCGTTTCACGTATTCCAACTATAGTTGACTCGTATCTTCTTGACAAACTATGAAGGAAGATTTTAAGAGCCCAAACTACGTTTTTTCACCAAAATAACTCATAAGTCATGGCTTATAGCTATGAGTTTTGGTTATTAGCCCATTTTCTAGTAGAACTCTGGTCCAAATAGCTCAAACCTTACCTTACAGCTTTTTCATCAGCTTTTATCACACCGTTATCGTTTCACGTATTCCAACTCCAGCTAGCCCGTATCTTCTTGACAAACTATGAAGACCGATTTTGAGATCCCAAACAACCTTTTTCACAAAAATAACTCGTAAGTCATGGCTTAGAGCGATGAGGTTTTGTCGTTGGCCCGTTTCGAATCGAACTAGGTCCAAACCGCTCCAATCTAGCCCTACAAGTTGTTTCATCGGCTTTATCGCTCTCATACCGTTTCACGTATTCCAAGTCCAACTTGGCCCATATCTTCTTAAAAAACATCAAGGCCGATTTTGAGGGCCAAAACTATATTTTTTCACAAAAATAACTAATAAGTCGTGGCTTATAGCTATGAGTTTTGGTTGTTGGCCCGTTTCGTATGGACTCTAGTCCAAACAGACTCAAACCTAGCCCGACGCTTTTTCCATCGCTTTTCTCACACTCATACCGTTTCACGTATTCCAACTCTAGTTGGCCCGTATCTTCTTGACAAACTATGAAGGCGCATTTTGAGAGCCCAAACTACGTTTCTTCACCAAAATAACTCAAAAGTCATGGCTTATAGCTACGAGTTTTGGTCGTTGGCCCGTTTTCGATAGAACTAGGTCCAAACAAGTCTCAAACCTAGGCTAAGAGTTTTTCCATCAGCTTTTATCACACTCATACCGTTTCACGTATTCCAACTATAGTTGACCGGCATCTTCTTGACAAACTATGAAGGAAGATTTTAAGAGCCCAAACTACGTTTTTTCACCAAAATAACTCATAAGTCATGGCTTATAGCTACGAGTTTTGGTCATTAGCCCATTTCAAGTAGAACTAGGTCCAAACAGACTCAAACCTAGGCTAACAGCTTTTCCATCAGCTTTTATCACACTCATACCATTTCACGTATTCCAACTCTAAGTTGACCCGTATCTTCTTGACAAACTATGAAGGAAGATTTTAAGAGCCCAAACTACGTTTTTTCACCAAAATAACTCATAAGTCATGGCTTATAGCTATGAGTTTTGGTCATTAGCCCATTTTCGGTAGAACTCTGGTCTAAATAGCTCAAACCTTACCTTACGGCTTTTTCATCAGCTTTTATCACACCGATATCGTTTCACGTATTCCAACTCCAGCTAGCCCGTATCTTCGACAAACTATGAAGACCGATTTTGAGATCCCAAACAACCTTTTTTCACAAAAATAACTCGTAAGTCACGGCTTAGAGCGATAAGGTTTTGTCGTTGGCCCGTTCGAATCCAACTAGGTCCAAACTCGCTCCAATCTAGCCCTAAAGTGTTTCATCAATTTTATCGCTCTCATACCGTTTCACGTATTCTAAGTCCAGCTTGGACCATATCTTCTTAAAAACTTTGGAGGCCGATTTTGAGGGCCGAAACTATATTTTTTCACCAAAATAACTAATAAGTCGTGGCTTATAGCTATAAGTTTTTGTCGTTGGCCCGTTTCGTATAGACCTAGTCCAAACAGACTCAAACCTAGCCTCGACAGCTTTTCCATCAGCTTTTATCACACTCATGCCGTTTTACGTATTCCAACTCTAGCTTGGCTCGTATCTTCTGACAAACTATGAAGGCGCATTTTGAGAGCCCAAACTACGTTTTTTAACCAAAATAACTCGAAGTCATGGCTTATAGCTATGACTTTTGGTCGTTGGCCCGTTTTCGATAGAACTAGGTCCACACAAGCTCAAACCTAGCCCGACAGCTTTTCCATCGGCTTTTATCACACTCATGCCGTTTTACGTATTCCAACTCTAGCTTGGCTCGTATCTTCGACAAACTATGAAGGCGGATTTTGAGAGCCCAAACTACGTTTTTTAACCAAAATAACTCGAAGTCATGGCTTATAGCTATGAGTTTTGGTCGTTGGCCCGTTTTCGATAGAACTAGAGCCAAACAAGCCTCAAACCTAGCTCGACAGCTTTTCCATCAGCTTTTATCACACTCATAACGTTTTACGTATTCCAACTCTAGTTGACCCGTATCTTCTGACAAACTATGAAGGAAGATTTTGAGAGCCCAAACTACGTTTTTTAACCAAAATAACTCAAAAGTCATGGCTTATAGCTACGAGGTTTGGTCATTAGCCCATTTCAAGTAGAACTAGGTCCAAACAAGTCTCAAACCTAGGCTAACAGCTTTTCCATCGGCTTTTATCACACTCATACCGTTTCACGTATTCCAACTCTAGTTGACCCGTATCTTCTTGACAAACTATGAAGGAAGATTTTAAGAGCCCAAACTACGTTTTTTCACCAAAATAACTCATAAGTCATGGCTTATAGCTATGAGTTTTGGTCGTTGGCCCATTTTCGATAGAACTACGTCCAAACAGACTCAAACCTAGCCTTACAGCTTTTTCCATCAGCTTTTATCACACTCATACCGTTTCACGTATTCCAACTCTAGTTGGCTCGTATCTTCTTGACAAACTACGAAGGCAGCATTTTGAGAGCCCAAACTACGTTTCTTCACCAAAATAACTCAAAAGTCATGGCTTATAGCTACGAGTTTTGGTCGTTGGCCCGTTTTCGATAGAACTAGGTCCAAACAAACTCAAACCTAAGCTAACAGCTTTTCCATCAGCTTTTATCACACTCATACCGTTTCACGTATTCCAACTATAGTTGACTCGTATCTTCTGACAAACTATGAAGGAAGATTTTAAGAGCCCAAACTACGTTTTTTCACCAAAATAACTCATAAGTCATGGCTTATAGCTATGAGTTTTGGTCATTAGCCCATTTCAAGTAGAACTAGGTCCAAACAAATCTCAAACCTAGGCTAACAGCTTTTTCCATCGCTTTTATCACACTCATACCGTTTCACGTATTCCAACTCTAGTTGACCCGTATCTTCTTGACAAACTATGAAGGAAGATTTTAAGAGCCCAAACTACGTTTTTTCACCAAAATAACTCATAAGTCATGGCTTATAGCTATGAGTTTTGGTCGTTGGCCCATTTTCGATAGAACTACGTCCAAACAGACTCAAACCTAGCCTTACAGCTTTTTCCATCGCTTTTATCACACTCATACCGTTTCACGTATTCCAACTCTAGTTGGCTCGTATCTTCTGACAAACTATGAAGCGCGATTTTGAGAGCCCAAACTACGTTTTTTCACCAAAATAACTCATAAGTCATGGCTTATAGCTACGAGTTTTGGTCGTTGGCCCGTTTTCGTAGAACTAGGTCCACACAGACTCAAACCTAGCATGACAGCTTTTCCATCAGCTTTTATCACACTCATGCCGTTTTACGTATTCCAACTCTAGCTTGGCTCGTATCTTCTTGACAAACTATGAAGGCAGTATTTTGAGAGCCCAAACTACGTTTTTTAACCAAAATAACTCGAAGTCATGGCTTATAGCTACGAGTTTTGGTCGTTGGCCCGTTTTCGATAGAACTAGAGCCAAACAAACTCAAACCTAGCCTCGACAGCTTTTCCATCAGCTTTTATCACACTCATAACGTTTTACGTATTCCAACTCTAGCTGGCCCGTATCTTCGACAAACTATGAAGGAAGATTTTGAGAGCCCAAACTACGTTTTTTAACCAAAATAACTCAAAAGTCATGGCTTATAGCTATGAGTTTTGGTCGTTGGCCCATTTTCGATAGAACTACGTCCAAACAAATCTCAAACCTAGCCTTACAAGCTTTTTCATCAGCTTTTATCACACCGATATCATTTCACGTATTCCAACTCCAGCTAGCCCGTATCTCATCGACAAACCATGAAGACCGATTTTGAGATCCCAAACAACATTTTTTCACAAAAATAACTCGTAAGTCACGGCTAGAGCGATGAGGTTTTGTCGTTGGCCCGTTTCGAATCGAACTAGGTCCAAACTCGCTCCAATCTAGCCCTACAGTTGTTTCATCGCCTTTATCGCTCTCATACCGTTTCACGTATTCCAAGTCCAAGCTTGGCCCATATCTTCTTAAAAACATCGAAGGCCGATTTCGAGGGCCCAAACTATATTTTTTCACCAAAATAACTAATAAGTCGTGGCTTATAGCTATGAGTTTTGGTTGTTGGCCCGTTTCGTATAGACCTAGGTCCAAACAAATCTCAAACCTAGCTCGACAGCTTTTCCATCAGCTTTTCTCACACTCATAACGTTTCACGTATTCCAACTCTAGTTGGCCCGTATCTTCGACAAACTATGAAGGCAGCATTTTGAGAGCCCAAACTACGTTTTTTCACCAAAATAACTCAAAAGTCATGGCTTATAGCTATGAGTTTTGGTCGTTTGCCCGTTTTCGATAGAACTAGGTCCAAACAAACTTCAAACCTAGGCTAACAGCTTTTTCCATCAGCTTTTATCACACTCATACCGTTTCACGTATTCCAACTATAGCTTGACCCGTATCTTCTGACAAACTATGAAGGAAGATTTTAAGAGCCCAAACTACGTTTTTTCACCAAAATAACTCATAAGGCATGGCTTATAGCTATGAGTTTTGGTCATTAGCCCATTTCAAGTAGAACTAGGTCCAAACAGACTCAAACCTAGGCTAACAGCTTTTCCATTAGTTTTTATCACACTCATACCGTTTCACGTATTCTAACTCTAGTTGACCCGTATCTTCTGACAAACTATGAAGGAAGATTTTAAGAGCCCAAACTACGTTTTTTCACCAAAATAACTCATAAGTCATGGCTTATAGCTACGAGGTTTGTTCATTAGCCCATTTTCGGTAGAGCTAGGTCCAAACAGACTCAAACCTTACCTTACAGCTTTTTTCATCATTTTTATCACACCGATATCGTTTTCACTTATTCCAACTCCAGCTAGCCCGTATCTTCGACAAACTATGAAGACCGATTTTGAGATCCCAAACAACCTTTTTTCACAAAAATAACTCGTAAGTCACGGCTTAGAGCGATAAGGTTTTGTCGTTGGCCCGTTTCGAATCCAACTAGGTCCAAACCGCTCCAATCTAGCCCTACAGTTGTTTCATTAGTTTTGTCGCTCTCATACTCGTTTCACGTATTCCAAGTCCAGCTTGGCCCATATCTTCTTAAAAAACTTTCAAGGCCGATTTTGAGGGCCCAAACTATATTTTTTCACCAAAATAACTAATAAGTCGTGGCTTATAGCTATGCGTTTTGGTTGTTGGCCCGTTTCGGATAGACTCTAGTCCAAACAAACTCAAACCTAGCCCGACAGGTGTTTCCATCGCTTTTATCACACTCATGCCGTTTCACGTATTCCAACTTTAGTTTGCTCGTATCTTCTTGACAAACTATGAAGGCGGATTTTGAGAGCCCAAACTACGTTTTTTCACCAAAATAACTCGAAGTCATGGCTTATAGCTATGAGTTTTGGTCGTTGGCCCGTTTTCGATAGAACTAGATCCAAACAAATCTCAAACCTAGCCTCGACAGCTTTTCCATCAGCTTTTATCACACTCATATCGTTTTACGTATTCCAACTCTAGCTTGACCCGTATCTTCTTGACAAACTACGAAGGAAGATTTTGAGAGCCCAAACTACGTTTTTTAACCAAAATAACTAAAAAGTCATGGCTTATAGCTATGAGTTTTGGTCGTTGGCCCATTTTTGATAGAATTAGGTCCAAACAGACTCAAACCTAGCCTTACAGCTTTTTCATCAGCTTTTATCACACCGATATCGTTTCATGTATTCATACTCCAGTTAGCCCGTATCTCCTCGACAAACTATGAAGACCGATTTTGAGATCCCAAACAACATTTTTTCACAAAAATAACTCGTAAGTCACGGCTAGAGCGATGAGGTTTTGTCGTTGGCCCGTTTCGAATCCAACTAGGTCCAAACTCGCTCCAATCTAGCCCTACAAGTGTTTCATCGGCTTTATCGCTCTCATACCGTTTCACGTATTCCAAGTCCAAGCTTGGCCCATATCTTCTTAAAAAACTTTAAAGGCCGATTTCGAGGGCCCAAACTATATTTTTTCACCAAACTAACTAATAAGTCGTGGCTTATAGCTATGAGTTTTGGTTGTTAGCCCGTTTGAGATAGGCCTAGGTCCAAACAAACTCAAACCTAGCTCGACAGCTTTTCCATCAGCTTTTATCACACTCATACCGTTTCACGTATTCCAACTCTAGTTGGCTCGTATCTTCTTGACAAACTATGAAGGCAGCATTTTGAGAGCCCAAACTACGTTTTTTCCGAAAATAACTCGAAGTCATGGCTTATAGCTATGAGTTTTGGTCGTTGGCCCGTTTTCGTAGAACTAGGTCCAAACAGACTTCAAACCTAGCCCGACAGCTTTTCCATCGCTTTTATCACACTCATACCGTTTCACGTATTCCAACTCTAGTTGGCTCGTATCTTCTGACAAACTATGAAAGTAGATTTTGAGAGCCCAAACTATGTTTTTTCACCAAAATAACTCATAAGTCATGGCTTATAGCTATGAGTTTTTGTCATTAGCCCATTTCGAGTAGAACTAGGTCCAAACAAACTCAAACCTAGCCTTACAGCTTTTTTATCAGCTTTTATCACACCGATATCGTTTCACGTATTCCAACTCCAATTAGGCCGTATCTTCTCGACAAACTATGAAGACCGATTTTGAGAACCCAAGCAACCTTTTTTCACAAAAATAACTCGTAAGTCACGGCTTAGAGCGATGAGGTTTTGTCGTTGGCCCGTTTCGAATCCAACCAGGTCCAAACTCGCTCCAATCTAGCCCTACGTTGTTTCATCGCTTTTATCGCTCTTATACCATTTCACGTATTCCAAGTCTAGTTGGCCCATATCTTCTTAAAAAACTATGAAAGCCGATTTCGAGGGCCCAAACTATATTTTTTCACCAAAATAACTAATAAGTCGTGGCTTATAGCTATGAGTTTTAGTTGTTGGCCCGTTTTAGATAGACTCTAGGTCCAAACAGATCTCAAACCTAGCCTCGACAGCTTTTTCCATCAGCTTTTATCACACTCATACCGTTTCACGTATTTCAACTCTAGTTGGCCCGTATCTTCGACAAACTATGAAGGCGATTTTCGAGAGCCCAAACTACGTTTTTTCACCAAAATAACTCAAAAGTCATGGCTTATAGCTATGAGTTTTGATCGTTGGCCCGTTTTCGATAGAACTAGGTCCAAACAAGCTTCAAACCTAGCCTTACAGCTTTTTTCATCGCTTTTATCACACCGATATCGTTTCACGTATTCCAACTCGTAGTTAGCCCGTATCACCTCGACAAACTATGAAGACCGATTTTGAGATCCCAAACAACCTTTTTTCACCAAAATAACTCGTAAGTCAAGGCTTAGAGCGATGAGGTTTTGTCGTTGGCCCGTTTCGAATCCAACTAGGTCCAAACTCGCTCCAATCTAGCCTCTACCGTGTTTCATCGCTTTTATCGCTCTCATACCGTTTCATGTATTCCAAGTCCAGCTTGGCCCGCATCTTCTTAAAAACTTTCAAGGTTGATTTTGAGGGCCCAAACTATATTTTTTCACCAAAATAACTAATAAGTCGTGGCTTATAGCTATGAGTTTTGGTTGTTGGCCCGTTTCGTATAGACCTAGGTCCAAACAAATCTCAAACCTAGCCCGACAGCTTTTCCATCAGCTTTTATCACACTCATACCGTTTCACGTATTCCAACTCTAGCTTGGCTCGTATCTTCTTGACAAACTATGAAGGAAGATTTTGAGAGCCCAAACTACGTTTTTTCACCAAAATAACTCATAAGTCATGGCTTATGGCTATGAGTTTTTGTCATTAGCCCATTTCCAGTAGAACTAGGTCCAAACAGACTCAAACCTAGCCTTACAGCCTTTTTATCAGCTTTTATCACACCGATATCGTTTCACGTATTCCAACTCCAATTAGGCCGTATCTTCGACAAACTATGAAGACCGATTTTGAGATCCCAAACAACCTTTTTTCACAAAAATAACTCGTAAGTCACGGCTAGAGCGATGAGGTTTTGTCATCGGCCCGTTTCGAATCGAACTAGGTCCAAACCGCTCCAATCTAGCCCTACAGTTGTTTCATCGCTTTTATCGCTCTTATACTCGTTTCACGTATTCCAAGTCTAGCTTGGCCCATATCTTCTTAAAAAACTATGAAAGCCGATTTCGAGGGCCCAAACTATATTTTTTCACCAAAATAACTAATAAGTCGTGGCTTATAGCTATGAGTTTTGGTTGTTGGCCCGTTTCGTATAGAACTAGGTCCAAACAAATCTCAAACCTAGCCCGACAGCTTTTTCCATCAGCTTTTATCACAATCATACCATTTAATGTATTCCAACTCTAGTTGACCCGTATCTTCTGACAAACTTCGAAGGAATATTTTGAGAGCCCAAACTACGTTTTTTCACCAAAATAACTCAAAAGTCATGGCTTATAGCTATGAGTTTTGGTCGTTGGCCCGTTTTCGATAGAATTAGGTCCAAACAGACTCAAACCTAGCCTTACAATTCTTTCATCGCTTTTATCACACCGATATCGTTTCACGTATTGCAACTCCAGCTAGCCCGTATCTCCTCGACAAACTATGAAGACCGATCTTGAGATCCCAAACAACCTTTTTTCATAAAAATAACTCGTAAGTCACGACTTAAAGCGATGAGGTTTTATCGTTGGCCCGTTTCGAATCCAACTAGGTCCAAACTCGCTCCAATCTAGCCCTACAGTTGTTTCATCGCTTTTATCGCTCTTATACCGTTTCACGTATTGAAAGTCCAGCTTGGCCCATATCTTCTTAAAAACTATGAAGGCCGATTTTGAGGGCCCAAACTATATTTTTTCACAAAAATAACTAATAAGTCGTGGCTTATAGCTATGAGTTTTGGTTGTTGGTCCGTTTCGTATAGACCTAGGTCCAAATAGCTCAAACCTAGCCCGACAGCTTTTCCATCGCTTTTATCACACTCATACCGTTTCACGTATTCCAACTCTAGTTGGCCCGTATCTTCTGACAAACTATGAAGGCGATTTCGAGAGCCCAAACTACGTTTTTTCGCCAAAATAACTCAAAAGTCATGGCTTATAGCTATGAGTTTTGGTCGTTGGCCCGTTTTCGATAGTAACTAGGTCCAAACAAATCTCAAACCTAGCCTTACAGCTTTTTCATCGCTTTTATCACACCGATATCGTTTCACGTATTCCAACTCGCAGCTAGCCCGTATCACCTCGACAAACTACGAAGACCGATTTTGAGATCCCAAACAACCTTTTTTCACCAAAATAACTCGTAAGTCAAGGCTTAGAGCGATGAGGTTTTGTCGTTGGCTCGTTTCGAATCCAACTAGGTCCAAACTCGCTCCAATCTAGCCCTACAGTTGTTTTTATCGGCTTTTATCGCTCTCATACCGTTTCATGTCTTCCAAGTCCAGCTTGGCCCATATCTTCTTAAAAACTTTCAAGGCGCATTTCGAGGGCCCAAACTATATTTTTTCACCAAAATAACTAATAAGTCATGGCTTATAGCTATGAGTTTGGGTTGTTGGCCCGTTTTCGGTAGAACTAGGTCCAAACAACTCAAACCTAGCCTTATAATTTTTTCATCGGCTTTTATCACACCGATATCGTTTCACGTATTCCAACTGCAGCTAGCCCGTATCACCTCGACAAACTATGAAGACCGATTTTGAGATCCCAAACAACCTTTTTTCACCAAAATAACTCGTAAGTCAAGGCTTAGAGCGATGAGGTTTTGTCGTTGGCTCGTTTCGAATCCAACTAGGTCCAAACTCGCTCCAATCTAGCCCTACGAGTGTTTCATCGGCTTTTATCGCTCTCATACCGTTTCACGTATTCCAAGTCCAAGCTTGGCCCATATCTTCTTACAAAACTTTGAAGGCCGATTTTGAGGGCCCAAACTATATTTTTTCACCAAAATAACTAATAAGTCATGGCTTATAGCTATGAGTTTTGGTTGTTGGCCCGTTTCGTATAGACCTAGGTCCAAACGAACTCAAACCTAGCCTCGACAGCTTTTCCATCAGCTTTTATCACACTCATACCGTTTCACGTATTCCAACTCTAGTTGGCTCGTATCTTCTTGACAAAATATGAAGACAGCATTTTGAGAGCCCAAACTACGTTTTTTCACTAAAATAACTCGAAGTCATGGCTTATAGCTATGAGTTTTGGTCGTTGGCCCGTTTTCGGTAGAACTAGGTCCACACGACTCAAACCTAGCTCGACAGCTTTTTCCATCGCTTTTATCACACCGATATCGTTTTACGCATTCCAACTCTAGTTGACCCGTATCTTCTTTACAAACTATGAGGGAAGATTTTGAGAGCCCATACTACGTTTTTTAACCAAAATAACTCGAAGTCATGGCTTATAGCTATGAGTTTTGGTCCTTGGTCCGTTTTCGTGAGAACTAGGTCCAAACAAACTCAAACCTAGCCTAACTCGTTTTTCCATCGCTTTTATCACACTCATACCGTTTCACGTATTCTAACTCTAGCTTGACCCGTATCTTCTTGACAAACTATGAAGGCGGATTTTGAGAGCCCAAACTACGTTTTTTCACCAAAATAACTCGAAGTCATGGCTTATAGCTATGAGTTTTGGTCCTTTGCCCGTTTTCGATAGAACTAGGTCCAAACAAACTCAAACCTAGCCTAACCGTTTTTCCATCGCTTTTATCACACTCATACCGTTTCACGTATTCCAACTCTAGCTTGACCCGTATCTTCGACAAACTATGAAGGAAGATTTTGAGAGCCCAAACTACGTTTTTTAACCCTCAAAGGTCATGGCTTATAGCTATGAGTTTTGGTCGTTGGCCCGTTTTCGATAGAACTAGGTCCAAACAGACTCAAACCTAGGCTAACAGCTTTTCCATCAGCTTTTATCACACTCATACCGTTTCATATATTCCAACTCTAGTTGACCCGTATCTTCGACAAACTATGAAGCAAGATTTTAAGAGCCCAAACTACGTTTTTTCACCAAAATAACTCATAAGTCATGGCTTATAGCTATGAGTTTTGGTCATTAGCCCATTTTCGGTGGAACTAGGTCCAAACGAACTCAAACCTAGGCTAACAGCTTTTCCATCGGCTTTTATCACACTCATACCGTTTCACGTATTCCAACTCTAGTTGACCCGTATCTTCTCGACAAACTATGAAGGAAGATTTTAAGAGCCCAAACTACGTTTTTTCACCAAAATAACTCATAAGTCATGGCTTATAGCTATGTGTTTTGGTCATTAGCCCATTTTCGGTAGAACTCGGTCCAAATAGCTCAAACCTTACCTTACAGCTTTTTCATCGCTTTTATCACACCGATATCGTTTCACGTATTTCAACTCCAGCTAGCCCGTATCTTCGACAAACTATGAAGAATGATTTTGAGATCCCAAACAACCTTTTTTCACAATAATAACTCGTAAGTCACGGCTTAGAGCGATAAGGTTTTGTCGTTGGCCCGTTTCGAATCCAACTAGGTCCAAACTCGCTCCAATCTAGCCCTAAAGTGTTTCATCGGCTTTATTGCTCTTATACCGTTTCACGTATTCCAAGTCCAGCTTGACCATATCTTCTTAAAAACTTTGGAGGCCGATTTTGAGGGCCGAAACTATATTTTTTCACCAAAATAAGTAATAAGTCGTGGCTTATAGCTATGAGTTTTTGTCGTTGGCCCGTTTCGGATAGACCTAGGTCCAAACAGACTTCAAACCTAGCCCGACAGCTTTTTCCATCGCTTTTATCACACTCATGCCGTTTTACGTATTCCAACTCTAGTTGGCTCGTATCTTCTTGACAAACTATGAAGGCAGATTTTGAGAGCCCAAACTACGTTTTTTAACCAAAATAACTCGAAGTCATGGCTTATAGCTATGAGTTTTGGTCGTTGGCCCGTTTTCGATAGAACTAGAGCCAAACAGACTCAAACCTAGCTCGACAGCTTTTCCATCAGCTTTTATCACACTCATATCGTTTTACGTATTCCAACTCTAGTTGACCCGTATCTTCTGACAAACTATGAAGGAAGATTTTGAGAGCCCAAACTACGTTTTTTAACCAAAATAACTCAAAAGTCATGGCTTATAGCTATGAGTTTTGGTCCTTGGCCCATTTTCGATAGAACTACGTCCAAACAAACTTCAAACCTAGCCTTACAGCTTTTTCCATCAGCTTTTATCACACTCATGCCGTTTTACGTATTCCAACTCTAGTTGGCTCGTATCTTCTCGACAAACTATAAAGGCAGCATTTTGAGAGCCCAAACTACGTTTTTTAACCAAAATAACTCGAAGTCATGGCTTATAGCTATGAGTTTTGGTCGTTGGCCCGTTTTCGATAGAACTAGAGCCAAACAGACTCAAACCTAGCCTCGACAGCTTTTCCATCAGCTTTTATCACACCGATATCGTTTTACGTATTCCAACTCTAGTTGACCCGTATCTTCTTTACAATCTATGAAGGAAGATTTTGAGAGCCCAAACTACGTTTTTTAACCAAAATAACTCGAAGTCATGGCTTATAGCTATGAGTTTTGGTCCTTGGCACGTTTTCGGTAGAACTAGGTCCAAACAGACTCAAACCTAGCCTAACTCGTTTTTCCATCAGCTTTTATCACACTCATACCGTTTCACGTATTCCAACTCTAGTTGACCCGTATCTTCTTGACAAACTATGAAGGCAGCATTTAGAGAGCCCAAATTACGTTTTTTCACCAAAATAACTCGAAGTCATGGCTTATAGCTATGAGTTTTGGTCCTTGGCCCGTTTTCGGTAGAACTAGGTCCAAACAAGTCTCAAACCTAGCCTAACTCGTTTTTCCATAAGTTTTTATCACACTCATACCGTTTCACGTATTCCAACTCTAGTTGACCCGTATCTTCTTGACAAACTATGAAGGCGGATTTTGAGAGCCCAAACTACGTTTTTTCACCAAAATAACTCGAAGTCATGGCTTATAGCTATGAGTTTGGGTCGTTGGCCCGTTTTCGGTAGAACTAGGTCCAAACAAACTTAAACCTAGCCTTACAGCTTTTTCATCCGTTTTTATCACACCGATATCGTTTCACGTATTCCAACTCAAGTTAGCCCGTATCATCTTGACAAAGTATGAAGACCGATTTTGAGATCCCAAACAACTTTTTTTCATAAAAATAACTCGTAAGTCACGAGCTTAGAGCGATGAGGTTTTGTCGTTGGCCCGTTTCGAATCCAACTAGGTCCAAACTCGCTCCAATCTAGCCCTACAGTTGTTTCATCGCTTTTATCGCTCTCATACCGTTTCATGTATTCCAAGTCCAGCTTGGCCCATATCTTCTTAAAAACTTTCAAGGCCGATTTTGAGGGCCCAAACTATATTTTTTCACCAAAATAACTAATAAGTCGTGGCTTATAGCTATGAGTTTTGGTTGTTGGCCCGTTTCGTATAGACCTAGGTCCAAACAAACTTCAAACCTAGCCTCGACAGCTTTTCCATCAGCTTTTATCACACTCATACCGTTTCACGTATTCCAACTCTAGTTGGCTCGTATCTTCTTGACAAACTATGAAGGCGCATTTTGAGAGCCTAAACTACGTTTTTTCACCAAAATAACTCGAAGTGATGGCTTATAGCTATGGGTTTTGGTTGTTGGCCCGTTTTCGTAAAACTAGGTCCAAACAGACTCAAACCTAGCCTCGACAGCTTTTCCATCAGCTTTTATCACACCGATATCGTTTTACATATTCCAACTCTAGTTGACCCGTATCTTCTTGACAAACTATGAAGGAAGATTTTGAGAGCCCAAACTACGTTTTTTAACCAAAATAACTCGAAGTCATGGCTTATAGCTATGAGTTTTGGTCGTTGGCCCGTTTTCGATAGAACTAGAGCCAAACAGACTTCAAACCTAGCTTGACAGCTTTTTCCATCAGCTTTTATCACACTCATATCGTTTTACGTATTCCAAATCTAGTTGACCCCTATCTTCTTGACAAACTATGAAGGCGCATTTCGAGAGCCTAAAGTACGTTTTTTCACCAAAATAACTCGAAGTCATGGCTTATAGCTATGAGTTTTGGTTGTTGGCCCGTTTTCGGTAGACCTAGGTCAAACGGACTCAAACCTAGCCTAACTCGTTTTTCCATCAGCTTTTATCACACCGATACCGTTTCATGTATTCCAACTCTAGTTGACCCGTATCTTGTTGACAAACTATGAAGGCGGATTTTGAGAGCCCAAACTACGTTTTTTAACCAAAATAACTCGAAGTCATGGCTTATAGCTATGAGTTTTGGTCCTTGGCCCGTTTTCGGTAGAACTAGGTCCAAACAGACTCAAACCTAGCCTCGACAGCTTTTTCATCAGCTTTTATCACACCGATATCGTTTTACGTATTCCAACTCTAGTTGACCCGTATCTTCTTGACAAACTATGAAGGAAGATTTTGAGAGCCCAAACTACGTTTTTTAACCAAAATAACTCGAAGTCATGGCTTATAGCTATGAGTTTTGGTCCTTGGCCCGTTTTCGTAGAACTAGGTCCAAACAGACTCAAACCTAGCCTAACCGTTTTTCCATCAGCTTTTATCACACTCATACCGTTTCACGTATTCCAACTCTAGTTGACCCGTATCTTCTTGACAAACTATGAAGGCGGATTTAGAGAGCCCAAATTACGTTTTTTCACCAAAATAACTCGAAGTCATGGCTTATAGCTATGAGTTTTGGTCCTTGGCCCGTTTTCGGTAGAACTAGGTCCAAACAGACTCAAACCTAGCCTAACTCGTTTTTCCATAAGTTTTTATCACACTCATACCGTTTCACGTATTCCAACTCTAGTTGACCCGTATCTTCTTGACAAACTATGAAGGCGGATTTTGAGAGCCCAAACTACGTTTTTTCACCAAAATAACTCGAAGTCATGGCTTATAGCTATGAGTTTGGGTCGTTGGCCCGTTTTCGGTAGAACTAGGTCCAAACAAACTTAAACCTAGCCTTACAGCTTTTTCATCCGTTTTTATCACACCGATATCGTTTCACGTATTCCAACTCAAGTTAGCCCGTATCATCTTGACAAAGTATGAAGACCGATTTTGAGATCCCAAACAACTTTTTTTCATAAAAATAACTCGTAAGTCACGAACTTAGAGCGATGAGGTTTTGTCGTTGGCCCGTTTCGAATCCAACTAGGTCCAAACTCGCTCCAATCTAGCCCTACGGTGTTTCATCGGCTTTTATCGCTCTCATACCGTTTCATGTATTCCAAGTCCAGCTTGGCCCATATCTTCTTAAAAACTTTGAAGGTCGATTTTGAGGGCCCAAACTATATTTTTTCACCAAAATAACTAATAAGTCGTGGCTTATAGCTATGAGTTTTGGTTGTTGGCCCGTTTCGTATAGACCTAGGTCCAAACAGACTCAAACCTAGCCCGACAGCTTTTTCTATCGGCTTTTATCACACTCATACCGTTTCACGTATTCCAACTCTAGTTGACCCGTATCTTCTTGACAAACTATGAAGGAAGATTTTGAGAGCCCAAACTACGTTTTTTAACCAAAATAACTCAAAGGTCATGGCTTATAGCTATGAGTTTTGGTCGTTGGCCCGTTTTCGATAGAACTAGGTCCAAACAGACTCAAACCTAGGCTAACAGCTTTTCCATCAGCTTTTATCACACTCATACCGTTTCATATATTCCAACTCTAGTTGACCCGTATCTTCTCGACAAACTATGAAGCAAGATTTTAAGAGCCCAAACTACGTTTTTTCACCAAAATAACTCATAAGTCATGGCTTATAGCTATGAGTTTTGGTCATTAGCCCATTTTCGGTGGAACTAGGTCCAAACATACTCAAACCTAGGCTAACAGCTTTTCCATCGGTTTTTATCACACTCATACCGTTTCACGTATTCCAACTCTAGTTGACCCGTATCTTCTCGACAAACTATGAAGGAAGATTTTAAGAGCCCAAACTATGTTTTTTCACCAAAATAACTCATAAGTCATGGCTTATAGCTATGTGTTTTGGTCATTAGCCCATTTTCGGTAGAACTCTGGTCCAAATAGCTCAAACCTTACCTTACAGCTTTTTCATCAGCTTTTATCACACCGATATCGTTTCACGTATTTCAACTCCAGCTAGCCCGTATCTTCGACAAACTATGAAGAATGATTTTGAGATCCCAAACAACCTTTTTTCACAATAATAACTCGTAAGTCACGGCTTAGAGCGATAAGGTTTTGTCGTTGGCCCGTTTCGAATCCAACTAGGTCCAAACTCGCTCCAATCTAGCCCTAAAGTGTTTCATCGGCTTTATTGCTCTTATACCGTTTCACGTATTCCAAGTCCAAGTTGGACCATATCTTCTTAAAAACTTTGGAGGCCGATTTCGAGGGCCGAAACTATATTTTTTCACCAAAATAAGTAATAAGTCGTGGCTTATAGCTATGAGTTTTTGTCGTTGGCCCGTTTCGGATAGACCTAGGTCCAAACAGACTCAAACCTAGCCCGACAGCTTTTCCATCAGCTTTTATCACACTCATGCCGTTTTACGTATTCCAACTCTAGCTTGGCTCGTATCTTCTTGACAAACTATGAAGGCGGATTTTGAGAGCCCAAACTACGTTTTTTAACCAAAATAACTCGAAGTCATGGCTTATAGCTATGAGTTTTGGTCGTTGGCCCGTTTTCGATAGAACTAGAGCCAAACAAACTCAAACCTAGCCTCGACAGCTTTTTCCATCGCTTTTATCACACTCATATCGTTTTACGTATTCCAACTCTAGTTGACCCGTATCTTCTTGACAAACTATGAAGGAAGATTTTGAGAGCCCAAACTACGTTTTTTAACCAAAATAACTCAAAAGTCATGGCTTATAGCTACGAGTTTTGGTCCTTGGCCCATTTTCGATAGAACTACGTCCAAACAGATCTCAAACCTAGCCTTACAGCTTTTCCATCAGCTTTTATCACACTCATGCCGTTTTACGTATTCCAACTCTAGTTGGCTCGTATCTTCGACAAACTATAAAGGCGCATTTTGAGAGCCCAAACTACGTTTTTTAACCAAAATAACTCGAAGTCATGGCTTATAGCTATGAGTTTTGGTCGTTGGCCCGTTTTCGATAGAACTAGAGCCAAACAAACTTCAAACCTAGCCTCGACGCTTTTCCATCGCTTTTATCACACCGATATCGTTTTACGTATTCCAACTCTAGTTGACCCGTATCTTCTTTACAATCTATGAAGGAAGATTTTGAGAGCCCAAACTACGTTTTTTAACCAAAATAACTCGAAGTCATGGCTTATAGCTACGAGTTTTGGTCCTCGGCCCGTTTTCGGTAGAACTAGGTCCAAACAGACTCAAACCTAGCCTAACCGTTTTTCCATCAGCTTTTATCACACTCATACCGTTTCACGTATTCCAACTCTAGCTTGACCCGTATCTTCTTGACAAACTATGAAGGCAGATTTAGAGAGCCCAAATTACGTTTTTTCACCAAAATAACTCGAAGTCATGGCTTATAGCTATGAGTTTTGGTCCTTGGCCCGTTTTCGGTAGAACTAGGTCCAAACAGACTCAAACCTAGCCTAACTCGTTTTTCCATAAGTTTTTATCACACTCATACCGTTTCACGTATTCCAACTCTAGTTGACCCGTATCTTCTTGACAAACTATGAAGGCAGCATTTTGAGAGCCCAAACTACGTTTTTTCACCAAAATAACTCGAAGTCATGGCTTATAGCTACGAGTTTGGGTCGTTGGCCCGTTTTCGGTAGAACTAGGTCCAAACAAACTTAAACCTAGCCTTACAGCTTTTTCATCAGCTTTTATCACACCGATATCGTTTCACGTATTCCAACTCAAGTTAGCCCGTATCATCTTGACAAAGTATGAGACCGATTTTGAGATCCCAAACAACTTTTTTTCATAAAAATAACTCGTAAGTCACAAGCTTAGAGCGATGAGGTTTTGTCGTTGGCCCGTTTCGAATCCAACTAGGTCCAAACTCGCTCCAATCTAGCCCTACAAGTTGTTTCATCGCTTTTATCGCTCTCATACCGTTTCATGTATTCCAAGTCCAGCTTGGCCCATATCTTCTTAAAAACTTTGAAGGCCGATTTTGAGAGCCCAAACTATATTTTTTCACCAAAATAACTAATAAGTCGTGGCTTATAGCTATGAGTTTTGGTTGTTGGCCCGTTTCGTATAGACCTAGGTCCAAACGAACTTCAAACCTAGCCTAACCGTTTTTCCATCGCTTTTATCACACCGATACCGTTTCATGTATTCCAACTCTAGTTGACCCGTATCTTGTTGACAAACTATGAAGGCAGCATTTTGAGAGCCCAAACTACGTTTTTTAACCAAAATAACTCGAAGTCATGGCTTATAGCTATGAGTTTTGGTCCTTGGCCCGTTTTCGTAGAACTAGGTCCAAACAGACTTCAAACCTAGCCTCGACAGCTTTTTCATCGGCTTTTATCACACTCGATATCGTTTTACGTATTCCAACTCTAGTTGACCCGTATCTTCTGACAAACTATGAAGGAAGATTTTGAGAGCCCAAACTACGTTTTTTAACCAAAATAACTCGAAGTCATGGCTTATAGCTATGAGTTTTGGTCCTTGGCCCGTTTTCGGTAGAACTAGGTCCAAACAGACTTCAAACCTAGCCTAACCGTTTTTCCATCAGCTTTTATCACACTCATACCGTTTCACGTATTCCAACTCTAGTTGACCCGTATCTTCTTGACAAACTATGAAGGCAGCATTTAGAGAGCCCAAATTACGTTTTTTCACCAAAATAACTCGAAGTCATGGCTTATAGCTATGAGTTTTGGTCCTTGGCCCGTTTTCGGTAGAACTAGGTCCAAACAAATCTCAAACCTAGCCTAACCGTTTTTCCATAAGTTTTTATCACACTCATACCGTTTCACGTATTCCAACTCTAGTTGACCCGTATCTTCTTGACAAACTATGAAGGCAGCATTTTGAGAGCCCAAACTACGTTTTTTCACCAAAATAACTCGAAGTCATGGCTTATAGCTATGAGTTTGGGTCGTTGGCCCGTTTTCGGTAGAACTAGGTCCAAACAGCCTTAAACCTAGCCTTACAGCTTTTTCATCCGTTTTTATCACACCGATATCGTTTCACGTATTCCAACTCAAGTTAGCCCGTATCATCTCGACAAAGTATGAAGACCGATTTTGAGATCCCAAACAACTTTTTTTCATAAAAATAACTCGTAAGTCACAAGCTTAGAGCGATGAGGTTTTGTCGTTGGCCCGTTTCGAATCCAACTAGGTCCAAACTCGCTCCAATCTAGCCCTACGAGTGTTTCATCGCTTTTATCGCTCTCATACCGTTTCATGTATTCCAAGTCCAACTTGGCCATATCTTCTTAAAAAACTTTGAAGGCCGATTTTGAGGGCCCAAACTATATTTTTTCACCAAAATAACTAATAAGTCGTGGCTTATAGCTATGAGTTTTGGTTGTTGGCCCGTTTCGTATAGACCTAGGTCCAAACAAACTTCAAACCTAGCCCGACAGCTTTTCCATCGCTTTTATCACGCTCATACCGTTTCACGTATTCCAACTCTAGCTTGGCTCGTATCTTCTTGACAAACTATGAAGGCAGCATTTTGAGAGCCTAAACTACGTTTTTTCACCAAAATAACTCGAAGTGATGGCTTATAGCTATGGGTTTTGGTTGTTGGCCCGTTTTCGGTAAAACTAGGTCCAAACAAGCCTCAAACCTAGCCTCGACAGCTTTTCCATCAGCTTTTATCACACCGATATCGTTTTACATATTCCAACTCTAGTTGACCCGTATCTTCTTGACAAACTATGAAGGAAGATTTTGAGAGCCCAAACTACGTTTTTTAACCAAAATAACTCGAAGTCATGGCTTATAGCTATGAGTTTTGGTCGTTGGCCCGTTTTCGATAGAACTAGAGCCAAACAGACTCAAACCTAGCTTGACAAGCTTTTCCATCAGCTTTTATCACACTCATATCGTTTTACGTATTCCAAATCTAGTTGACCCCTATCTTCTCGACAAACTATGAAGGCAGCATTTCGAGAGCCTAAAGTACGTTTTTTCACCAAAATAACTCGAAGTCATGGCTTATAGCTATGAGTTTTGGTTGTTGGCCCGTTTTCGGTAGACCTAGGTCAAACAGACTCAAACCTAGCCTAACTGTTTTTCCATCAGCTTTTATCACACCGATACCGTTTCATGTATTCCAACTCTAGTTGACCCGTATCTTGTTGACAAACTATGAAGGCGCATTTTGAGAGCCCAAACTACGTTTTTTAACCAAAATAACTCGAAGTCATGGCTTATAGCTATGAGTTTTGGTCCTTGGCCCGTTTTCGTAGAACTAGGTCCAAACAAACTCAAACCTAGCTCGACAGCTTTTTCATCAGCTTTTATCACACCGATATCGTTTTACGTATTCCAACTCTAGTTGACCCGTATCTTCTTGACAAACTATGAAGGAAGATTTTGAGAGCCCAAACTACGTTTTTTAACCAAAATAACTCGAAGTCATGGCTTATAGCTATGAGTTTTGGTCCTTGGCCCGTTTTCGGTAGAACTAGGTCCAAACAGACTCAAACCTAGCCTAACCGTTTTTCCATCGCTTTTATCACACTCATACCGTTTCACGTATTCTAACTCTAGTTGACCCGTATCTTCTTGACAAACTATGAAGGCGCATTTGGAGAGCCCAAATTACGTTTTTTCACCAAAATAACTCGAAGTCATGGCTTATAGCTATGAGTTTTGGTCCTTGGCCCGTTTTCGGTAGAACTAGGTCCAAACAAATCTCAAACCTAGCCTAACCGTTTTTCCATAAGTTTTTATCACACTCATACCGTTTCACGTATTCCAACTCTAGTCGACCCGTATCTTCTGACAAACTATGAAGGCAGCATTTTGAGAGCCCAAACTACGTTTTTTCACCAAAATAACTCGAAGTCATGGCTTATAGCTACGAGTTTGGGTCGTTGGCCCGTTTTCGGTAGAACTAGGTCCAAACAAGCCTTAAACCTAGCCTTACAGCTTTTTTCATCGCTTTTATCACACCGATATCGTTTCACGTATTCCAACTCAAGTTAGCCCGTATCATCTTGACAAAGTATGAGACCGATTTTGAGATCCCAAACAACTTTTTTTCATAAAAATAACTCGTAAGTCACAGCTTAGAGCGATGAGGTTTTGTCGTTGGCCCGTTTCGAATCCAACTAGGTCCAAACTCGCTCCAATCTAGCCCTACAGTTGTTTCATCGGCTTTTATCGCTCTCATACCGTTTCATGTATTCCAAGTCCAGCTTGGCCCATATCTTCTTAAAAACTTTGAAGGCCGATTTTGAGAGCCCAAACTATATTTTTTCACCAAAATAACTAATAAGTCGTGGCTTATAGCTATGAGTTTTGGTTGTTGGCCCGTTTCGTATAGACCTAGGTCCAAACAGACTCAAACCTAGCCTAACTGTTTTTCCATCGCTTTTATCACACCGATACCGTTTCATGTATTCCAACTCTAGTTGACCCGTATCTTGTTGACAAACTATGAAGGCAGCATTTTGAGAGCCCAAACTACGTTTTTTAACCAAAATAACTCGAAGTCATGGCTTATAGCTATGAGTTTTGGTCCTTGGCCCGTTTTCGTAGAACTAGGTCCAAACAGACTTCAAACCTAGCTCGACAGCTTTTTTCATCGCTTTTATCACACCGATATCGTTTTACGTATTCCAACTCTAGTTGACCCGTATCTTCTTGACAAACTATGAAGGAAGATTTTGAGAGCCCAAACTACGTTTTTTAACCAAAATAACTCGAAGTCATGGCTTATAGCTACGAGTTTTGGTCCTTGGCCCGTTTTCGGTAGAACTAGGTCCAAACAGATCTCAAACCTAGCCTAACCGTTTTTCCATCAGCTTTTATCACACTCATACCGTTTCACGTATTCCAACTCTAGTTGACCCGTATCTTCTTGACAAACTATGAAGGCAGCATTTAGAGAGCCCAAATTACGTTTTTTCACCAAAATAACTCGAAGTCATGGCTTATAGCTATGAGTTTTGGTCCTTGGCCCGTTTTCGGTAGAACTAGGTCCAAACAAACTCAAACCTAGCCTAACCGTTTTTCCATAAGTTTTTATCACACTCATACCGTTTCACGTATTCCAACTCTAGTTGACCCGTATCTTCTTGACAAACTATGAAGGCAGATTTTGAGAGCCCAAACTACGTTTTTTCACCAAAATAACTCGAAGTCATGGCTTATAGCTATGAGTTTGGGTCGTTGGCCCGTTTTCGGTAGAACTAGGTCCAAACAAACTTAAACCTAGCCTTACAGCTTTTTCATCCGTTTTTATCACACCGATATCGTTTCACGTATTCCAACTCAAGTTAGCCCGTATCATCTTGACAAAGTATGAAGACCGATTTTGAGATCCCAAACAACTTTTTTTCATAAAAATAACTCGTAAGTCACAAGCTTAGAGCGATGAGGTTTTGTCGTTGGCCCGTTTCGAATCCAACTAGGTCCAAACTCGCTCCAATCTAGCCCTACAGTTGTTTCATCGCTTTTATCGCTCTCATACCGTTTCATGTATTCCAAGTCCAGCTTGGCCCATATCTTCTTAAAAACTTTCAAGGCCGATTTCGAGGGCCCAAACTATATTTTTTCACCAAAATAACTAATAAGTCGTGGCTTATAGCTATGAGTTTTGGTTGTTGGCCCGTTTCGTATAGACCTAGGTCCAAACAAACTTCAAACCTAGCCCGACAGCTTTTCCATCAGCTTTTATCACACTCATACCGTTTCACGTATTCCAACTCTAGTTGGCTCGTATCTTCTTGACAAACTATGAAGGCAGCATTTTGAGAGCCTAAACTACGTTTTTTCACCAAAATAACTCGAAGTGATGGCTTATAGCTATGGGTTTTGGTTGTTGGCCCGTTTTCGGTAAAACTAGGTCCAAACAGACTCAAACCTAGCCTCGACAGCTTTTCCATCAGCTTTTATCACACCGATATCGTTTTACATATTCCAACTCTAGTTGACCCGTATCTTCTTGACAAACTATGAAGGAAGATTTTGAGAGCCCAAACTACGTTTTTTAACCAAAATAACTCGAAGTCATGGCTTATAGCTATGAGTTTTGGTCGTTGGCCCGTTTTCGATAGAACTAGAGCCAAACAAACTCAAACCTAGCTTGACAGCTTTTCCATCGGCTTTTATCACACTCATATCGTTTTACGTATTCCAAATCTAGTTGACCCCTATCTTCTTGACAAACTATGAAGGCGCATTTCGAGAGCCTAAAGTACGTTTTTTCACCAAAATAACTCGAAGTCATGGCTTATAGCTATGAGTTTTGGTTGTTGGCCCGTTTTCGTAGACCTAGGTCAAACAGACTCAAACCTAGCCTAACTCGTTTTTCCATCGCTTTTATCACACCGATACCGTTTCATGTATTCCAACTCTAGTTGACCCGTATCTTGTTGACAAACTATGAAGGCGCATTTTGAGAGCCCAAACTACGTTTTTTAACCAAAATAACTCGAAGTCATGGCTTATAGCTATGAGTTTTGGTCCTTGGCCCGTTTTCGCAGAACTAGGTCCAAACAAACTTCAAACCTAGCCTCGACAGCTTTTTCATCGCTTTTATCACACCGATATCGTTTTACGTATTCCAACTCTAGTTGACCCGTATCTTCTTGACAAACTATGAAGGAAGATTTTGAGAGCCCAAACTACGTTTTTTAACCAAAATAACTCGAAGTCATGGCTTATAGCTATGAGTTTTGGTCCTTGGCCCGTTTTCGGTAGAACTAGGTCCAAACAGACTCAAACCTAGCCTAACCGTTTTTCCATCAGCTTTTATCACACTCATACCGTTTCACGTATTCCAACTCTAGTTGACCCGTATCTTCTTGACAAACTATGAAGGCAGCATTTAGAGAGCCCAAATTACGTTTTTTCACCAAAATAACTCGAAGTCATGGCTTATAGCTATGAGTTTTGGTCCTTGGCCCGTTTTCGGTAGAACTAGGTCCAAACAAGTCTCAAACCTAGCCTAACTGTTTTTCCATAAGTTTTTATCACACTCATACCGTTTCACGTATTCCAACTCTAGTTGACCCGTATCTTCTTGACAAACTATGAAGGCAGCATTTTGAGAGCCCAAACTACGTTTTTTCACCAAAATAACTCGAAGTCATGGCTTATAGCTATGAGTTTGGGTCGTTGGCCCGTTTTCGGTAGAACTAGGTCCAAACAGACCTTAAACCTAGCCTTACAGCTTTTTCATCCGTTTTTATCACACCGATATCGTTTCACGTATTCCAACTCAAGTTAGCCCGTATCATCTTGACAAAGTATGAAGACCGATTTTGAGATCCCAAACAACTTTTTTTCATAAAAATAACTCGTAAGTCACAAGCCTAGAGCGATGAGGTTTTGTCGTTGGCCCGTTTCGAATCCAACTAGGTCCAAACCGCTCCAATCTAGCCCTACGAGTGTTTCATCAGCTTTTATCGCTCTCATACCGTTTCATGTATTCCAAGTCCAAGCTTGGCCCATATCTTCTTAAAAACTTTGAAGGCCGATTTCGAGGGCCCAAACTATATTTTTTCACCAAAATAACTAATAAGTCGTGGCTTATAGCTATGAGTTTTGGTTGTTGGCCCGTTTCGTATAGACCTAGGTCCAAACAAATCTCAAACCTAGCCCGACAGCTTTTCCATCAGCTTTTATCACACTCATACCGTTTCACGTATTCCAACTCTAGTTGGCTCGTATCTTCTGACAAACTATGAAGGCAGCATTTTGAGAGCCTAAACTACGTTTTTTCACCAAAATAACTCGAAGTGATGGCTTATAGCTATGGGTTTTGGTTGTTGGCCCGTTTTCGGTAAAACTAGGTCCAAACAAATCTCAAACCTAGCTCGACAGCTTTTCCATCAGCTTTTATCACACCGATATCGTTTTACATATTCCAACTCTAGTTGACCCGTATCTTCTCGACAAACTATGAAGGAAGATTTTGAGAGCCCAAACTACGTTTTTTAACCAAAATAACTCGTAAGTCATGGCTTATAGCTATGAGTTTTGGTCGTTGGCCCGTTTTCGATAGAACTAGAGCCAAACAAACTCAAACCTAGCTTGACAGCTTTTCCATCGCTTTTATCACACTCATATCGTTTTACGTATTCCAAATCTAGTTGACCCCTATCTTCTTGACAAACTATGAAGGCGCATTTCGAGAGCCTAAAGTACGTTTTTTCACCAAAATAACTCGAAGTCATGGCTTATAGCTATGAGTTTTGGTTGTTGGCCCGTTTTCGGTAGACCTAGGTCAAACAAATCTCAAACCTAGCCTAACCGTTTTTCCATCAGCTTTTATCACACCGATACCGTTTCATGTATTCCAACTCTAGTTGACCCGTATCTTGTTGACAAACTATGAAGGCAGCATTTTGAGAGCCCAAACTACGTTTTTTAACCAAAATAACTCGAAGTCATGGCTTATAGCTATGAGTTTTGGTCCTTGGCCCGTTTTCGTAGAACTAGGTCCAAACAAGTCTCAAACCTAGCCTCGACAGCTTTTTCATCGCTTTTATCACACCGATATCGTTTTACGTATTCCAACTCTAGTTGACCCGTATCTTCTGACAAACTATGAAGGAAGATTTTGAGAGCCCAAACTACGTTTTTTAACCAAAATAACTCGAAGTCATGGCTTATAGCTATGAGTTTTGGTCCTTGGCCCGTTTTCCGTAGAACTAGGTCCAAACAGACTCAAACCTAGCCTAACTGTTTTTCCATCGCTTTTATCACACTCATACCGTTTCACGTATTCCAACTCTAGTTGACCCGTATCTTCTTGACAAACTATGAAGCGCGATTTGGAGAGCCCAAATTACGTTTTTTCACCAAAATAACTCGAAGTCATGGCTTATAGCTATGAGTTTTGGTCCTTGGCCCGTTTTCGTAGAACTAGGTCCAAACAAGTCTCAAACCTAGCCTAACTCGTTTTTCCATAAGTTTTTATCACACTCATACCGTTTCACGTATTCCAACTCTAGTCGACCCGTATCTTCTTGACAAACTATGAAGGCAGATTTTGAGAGCCCAAACTACGTTTTTTCACCAAAATAACTCGAAGTCATGGCTTATAGCTACGAGTTTGGGTCGTTGGCCCGTTTTCGGTAGAACTAGGTCCAAACAAACTTAAACCTAGCCTTACAGCTTTTTCATCGCTTTTATCACACCGATATCGTTTCACGTATTCCAACTCAAGTTAGCCCGTATCATCTCGACAAAGTATGAGACCGATTTTGAGATCCCAAACAACTTTTTTTCATAAAAATAACTCGTAAGTCACGAGCTTAGAGCGATGAGGTTTTGTCGTTGGCCCGTTTCGAATCCAACTAGGTCCAAACTCGCTCCAATCTAGCTCTACAGTTGTTTCATCGGCTTTTATCGCTCTCATACCGTTTCATGTATTCCAAGTCCAAGCTTGGCCCATATCTTCTTAAAAACTTTGAAGGCCGATTTTGAGAGCCCAAACTATATTTTTTCACCAAAATAACTAATAAGTCGTGGCTTATAGCTACGAGTTTTGGTTGTTGGCCCGTTTCGTATAGACCTAGGTCCAAACAAACTTCAAACCTAGCCTCGACAGCTTTTCCATCAGCTTTTATCACACTCATACCGTTTCACGTATTCCAACTCTAGTTGGCTCGTATCTTCTTGACAAACTATGAAGGCAGCATTTTGAGAGCCTAAACTACGTTTTTTCACCAAAATAACTCGAAGTGATGGCTTATAGCTATGGGTTTTGGTCGTTGGCCCGTTTTCGTAGAACTAGGTCCAAACAGACTCAAACCTAGCCTCGACAGCTTTTCCATCGCTTTTATCACACCGATATCGTTTTACGTATTCCAACTCTAGTTGACCCGTATCTTCTTGACAAACTATGAAGGAAGATTTTGAGAGCCCAAACTACGTTTTTTAACCAAAAGAACTCGAAGTCATGGCTTATAGCTATGAGTTTTGGTCCTTGGCCCATTTTCGGTAGAACTAGGTCCAAACAGACTCAAACCTAGCCTAACTGTTTTTCCATCGCTTTTATCACACTCATACCGTTTCACGTATTCCAACTCTAGTTGACCCGTATCTTCTGACAAACTATGAAGGCGCATTTCGAGAGCCTAAAGTACGTTTTTTCACCAAAATAACTCGAAGTCATGGCTTATAGCTATGAGTTTCGGTCGTTGGCCCGTTTTCGTAGAACTAGGTCCAAACAAATCTCAAACCTAGCCTAACAGCTTTTCCATCAGCTTTTATCACACTCATATCGTTTTACGTATTCCAACTCTAGTTGACCCGTATCTTCTGACAAACTATGAAGGATGATTTTGAGAGCCCAAACTACGTTTTTTAACCAAAATAACTCAAAAGTCATGGCTTATAGCTATGAGTTTGGGTCGTTGGCCCGTTGTCGATAGAACTAGGTCCAAACAGCCTCAAACCTAGCCTTACAGCTTTTTCATCGCTTTTATCACACCGATATCGTTTCACGTATTCCAACTCCAGTTAGCCCGTACTTCTTGAAAAACTATGAAGACCGATTTTGAGATCCCAAACAACCTTTTTTCACAAAAATAACTCGTAAGTCACGGCTTAGAGCGATGAGGTTTTGTCGTTGGCCCGTTTCGAATCCAACTAAGTCCAAACTCGCTCCAATCTAGCCCAACAGTTGTTTCATCGCCTTTATCATTCTCATACCGTTTCACGTATTCCAAGTCCAAGCTTGGACCATATCTTCTTAAAAAACTTTGAAGGCCGATTTTGAGGGCCCAAACTATATTTTTTCACCAAAATAACTAATATGTCGTGGCTTAAAGCTATGAGTTTCGGTTGTTGGCCCGTTTCGTATAGACCTAGGTCTAAACAAACTCAAACCTAGCTCGACAGCTTTTCCATCGCTTTTATCACACTCATACCGTTTCACGTATTCAAACTCTAGTTGGCTCGTATCTTCTTGACAAACTATGAAGGCGCATTTTGAGAGCCTAAACTACGTTTTTTCACCAAAATAACTCGAAGTCATGGCTTATAGCTATGAGTTTTGGTCGTTGGCCCGTTTTCGGTAGAACTAGGTCCAAACAGACTCAAACCTAGCTCGAAAGTTTTTCCATCGCTTTTATCACACCGATATCGTTTTACGTATTCCAACTCTAGTTGTCCCGTATCTTCTTTACAAACTATGAAGGAAGATTTTGAGAGCCTAAACTACGTTTTTTAACCAAAATAACTCGAAGTCATGGCTTATAGCTATGAGTTTTGGTTGTTGGCCCGTTTTCGGTAGACCTAGGTCAAACAGATCTCAAACCTAGCCTAACTCGTTTTTCCATCGCTTTTATCACACCGATACCGTTTCATGTATTCCAACTCTAGTTGACCCGTATCTTGTTAACAAACTATGAAGGCAGCATTTTGAGAGCCTAAACTACGTTTTTTCACCAAAATAACTCGAAGTGATGGCTTATAGCTATGAGTTTTGGTCGTTGGCCCGTTTTCTGTAGAACTAGGTCCAAACAGACTCAAACCTAGCCTCGACAGCTTTTCCATCGGCTTTTATCACACCGATATCGTTTTACGTATTCCAACTCTAGTTGACCCGTATCTTCTTGACAAACTATGAAGGAAGATTTTGAGAGCCCAAACTACGTTTTTTCACCAAAATAACTCGAAGTCATGGCTTATAGCTATGAGTTTTGGTCCTTGGCCCGTTTTCGCAGAACTAGGTCCAAACAAATCTCAAACCTAGCCTCGACAGCTTTTTCCATCGCTTTTATCACACCGATATCGTTTTATGTATTCCAACTCTAGTTGACCCGTATCTTCTTGACAAACTATGAAGACAGATTTTGAGAGCCCAAATTACGTTTTTTCACAAAAATAACTCGAAGTCATGGTTTATAGCTATGAGTTTGGGTCGTTGGCCCGTTTTCGATAGAACTTGGTCCAAACAGACTTAAACCTAGCCTTACAGCTTTTTCATCGGCTTTTATCACACCGATATCGTTTCACGTATTCCAACTCCAGCTAGCCCGTATCATCTCGACAAACTATGAAGACCGATTTTGAGATCCCAAACAACTTTTTTTCACAAAAATAACTCGTAAGTCACGAGCTTAGAGCGATGAGCTTTTGTCGTTGGCCCGTTTCGAATCCAACTAGGTCCAAACTCGCTCCAATCTAGCCCTACAGTTGTTTCATCGCTTTTATCGCTCTCATACCGTTTCATGTATTCCAAGTCCAGCTTGGCCCATATCTTCTTTAAAAACTTTGAAAGCCGATTTCGAGGGCCCAAACTATATTTTTTCACCAAAATAACTAGTAAGTCATGGCTTATAGCTATGAGTTTTGGTTGTTGGCCCGTTTCGTATAGACCTAGGTCTAAACAAATCTCAAACCTAGCCCGACAGCTTTTCCATCAGCTTTTATCACAATCATACCGTTTCACGTATTCCAACTCTAGTTGGCTCGTATCTTCTTGACAAACTATGAAGGCAGCATTTTGAGAGCCCAAACTACGTTTTTTCACCAAAATAACTCGAAGTCATCGCTTATAGCTATGAGTTTTGGTCATTAGCCCATTTCCGTAGAACTAGGTCCAAATAACTCAAACCTAGCCTTACAGCTTTTTCATCAGCTTTTATCACACCGATATCGTTTCACGTATTCCAACTCCAGTTAGCCGGTATCTTCTGACAAACTATGAAGACCGATTTTGAGATCCCAAACAACCTTTTTTAAAAAAAATAACTCGTAAGTCACGGCTTAGAGCGATGAGGTTTTGTCGTTGGCCCGTTTCGAATCGAACTAGGTCCAAACTCGCTCCAATCTAGCCCTATAGTTGTTTCATCGGCTTTATCGCTCTCATACCGTTTCCCGTATTCCAAGTCCAAGTTGGCCATATCTTCTTAAAAAACTTTGAAGGCCGATTTTGTGGGCCCAAACTATATTTTTTCACCAAAATAACTAATAAGTCGAGGCTTATAGCTATGAGTTTATGTTGTTGGCCCGTTTCGGATAGACCTAGGTCCAAACAGACTCAAACCTAGCTCGACAGCTTTTCCATCGGCTTTTATCACACTTATACCGTTTCACGTATTCCAACTCTAGTTGGCTCGTATCTTCTTGACAAACTATGAAGGAAGATTTTGAGAGCCCAAACTACGTTTTTTCACCAAAATAACTCGAAGTGATGGCTTATAGCTATGAGTTTTGGTCGTTGGCCCGTTTTCGGTAGAACTAGGTCCAAACAGACTCAAACCTAGCCTCGACAGCTTTTCCATCGCTTTTATCACACCGATATCGTTTTATGTATTCCAACTCTAGTTGACCCGTATCTTCTGACAAACTATGAAGGAAGATTTTGAGAGCCCAAACTACATTTTTTAACTAAAATAACTTAGAAGTCACGGCTTATAGCTATGAGTTTTGGTCCTTGGCCCATTTTCGGTAGAACTAGGTCCAAACAAATCTCAAACCTAGCCTAACTGTTTTTCCATCGCTTTTATCAAACTCATACCGTTTCACGTATTCCAACTCTAGTTGACCCGTATCTTCTTGACAAACTATGAAGGCAGCATTTCGAGAGCCTAAAGTACGTTTTTTCACCAAAATAACTCGAAGTCATGGCTTATAGCTATGAGTTTCGGTCGTTGGCCCGTTTTCGGTAGAACTAGGTCCAAACAAACTTCAAACCTAGCCTAACAGCTTTTCCATCGCTTTTGATCACACTCATATCGTTTTACGTATTCCAACTCTAGTTGACCCGTATCTTCTTGACAAACTATGAAGGATGATTTTGAGAGCCCAAACTACGTTTTTTAACCAAAATAACTCAAAAGTCATGGCTTATAGCTATGAGTTTGGGTCGTTGGCCCGTTGTCGATAGAACTAGGTCCAAACAGACTCAAACCTAGCCTTACAGCTTTTTCATCAGCTTTTATCACACCGATATCGTTTCACGTATTCCAACTCCAGCTTAGCCCGTACTTCTTGAAAAACTATGAAGACCGATTTTGAGATCCCAAACAACCTTTTTTCACAAAAATAACTCGTAAGTCACGGCTTAGAGCGATGAGGTTTTGTCGTTGGCCCGTTTCGAATCCAACTAAGTCCAAACTCGCTCCAATCTAGCCCAACAAGTGTTTCATCGCCTTTATCGTTCTCATACCGTTTCACGTATTCCAAGTCCAAGCTTGACCATATCTTCTTAAAAACTTTGAATGCCGATTTTGAGGGCCCAAACTATATTTTTTCACCAAAATAACTAATATGTCGTGGCTTAAAGCTATGAGTTTCGGTTGTTGGCCCGTTTCGTATAGACCTAGGTCCAAACAGACTCAAACCTAGCCTCGACAGCTTTTCCATCGCTTTTATCACACTCATACCGTTTCACGTATTCCAACTCTAGTTGGCTCGTATCTTCTTGACAAACTATGAAGGCGCATTTTGAGAGCCTAAACTACGTTTTTTCACCAAAATAACTCGAAGTCATGGCTTATAGCTATGAGTTTTGGTCGTTGGCCCGTTTTCGTAGAACTAGGTCCAAACAGACTCAAACCTAGCTCGAAAGTTTTTCCATCGCTTTTATCACACCGATATCGTTTTACGTATTCCAACTCTAGTTGACCCGTATCTTCTTTACAAACTATGAAGGAAGATTTTGAGAGCCCAAACTACGTTTTTTAACCAAAATAACTCGAAGTCATGGCTTATAGCTATGAGTTTTGGTTGTTGGCCCGTTTTCGTAGACCTAGGTCAAACAGACTCAAACCTAGCCTAACTGTTTTTCCATCAGCTTTTATCACACCGATACCGTTTCATGTATTCCAACTCTAGTTGACCCGTATCTTGTTGACAAACTATGAAGGCAGCATTTTGAGAGCCTAAACTACATTTTTTCACCAAAATAACTCGAAGTGATGGCTTATAGCTATGAGTTTTGGTCGTTGGCCCGTTTTCGGTAGAACTAGGTCCAAACAGTCTCAAACCTAGCCTCGACAGCTTTTCCATCGCTTTTATCACACCGATATCGTTTTACGTATTCCAACTCTAGTTGACCCGTATCTTCTTGACAAACTATGAAGGAAGATTTTGAGAGCCCAAACTACGTTTTTTCACCAAAATAACTCGAAGTCATGGCTTATAGCTATGAGTTTTGGTCCTTGGCCCGTTTTCGCAGAACTAGGTCCAAACAAGTCTCAAACCTAGCTCTGGCAGCTTTTCCATCAGCTTTTATCACACCGATATCGTTTTACGTATTCCAACTCTAGTTGACCCGTATCTTCTTGACAAACTATGAAGACAGATTTTGAGAGCCCAAATTACGTTTTTTCACAAAAATAACTCGAAGTCATGGTTTATAGCTATGAGTTTGGGTCGTTGGCCCGTTTTCGATAGAACTTGGTCCAAACAAGCCTTAAACCTAGCCTTACAGCTTTTTCATCGCTTTTATCACACCGATATCGTTTCACGTATTCCAACTCCAGCTAGCCCGTATCATCTCGACAAACTATGAAGATCGATTTTGAGATCCCAAACAACTTTTTTTCACAAAAATAACTCGTAAGTCACGAGCTTAGAGCGATGAGCTTTTGTCGTCGGCCCGTTTCGAATCCAACTAGGTCCAAACTCGCTCCAATCTAGCCCTACAAGTTGTTTCATCGCTTTTATCGCTCTCATACCGTTTCATGTATTCCAAGTCCAAGTTGGCCCATATCTTCTTTAAAAACTTTGAAAGCCGATTTTGAGGGCCCAAACTATATTTTTTCACCAAAATAACTAAGTAAGTCACTGGCTTATAGCTATGAGTTTTGGTTGTTGGCCCGTTTCGTATAGACCTAGGTCTAAACAAGTCTCAAACCTAGCCTCGACAGCTTTTCCATCGCTTTTATCACAATCATACCGTTTCACGTATTCCAACTCTAGCTTGGCTCGTATCTTCGACAAACTATGAAGGCAGCATTTTGAGAGCCCAAACTACGTTTTTTCACCAAAATAACTCGAAGTCATCGCTTATAGCTATGAGTTTTGGTCATTAGCCCATTTCCGTAGAACTAGGTCCAAATAACTCAAACCTAGCCTTACAGCTTTTTCATCGCTTTTATCACACCGATATCGTTTCACGTATTCCAACTCCAAGCTAGCCGCATCTTCTGACAAACTATGAAGACCGATTTTGAGATCCCAAACAACCTTTTTTTAAAAAAATAACTCGTAAGTCACGGCTTAGAGCGATGAGGTTTTGTCGTTGGCCCGTTTCGAATCGAACTAGGTCCAAACTCGCTCCAATCTAGCCCTATAGTTGTTTCATCGGCTTTATCGCTCTCATACCGTTTACCGTATTCCAAGTCCAAGCTTGGCCCATATCTTCTTAAAAACTTTGAAGGCCGATTTTGTGGGCCCAAACTATATTTTTTCACCAAAATAACTAATAAGTCGAGGCTTACAGCTATGAGTTTATGTTGTTGGCCCGTTTCGTATAGACCTAGGTCCAAACAGACTCAAACCTAGCTCGACAGCTTTTCCATCGCTTTTATCACACTTATACCGTTTCACGTATTCCAACTCTAGTTGGCTCGTATCTTCTTGACAAACTATGAAGGAAGATTTTGAGAGCCCAAACTACGTTTTTTCACCAAAATAACTCGAAGTGATGGCTTATAGCTATGAGTTTTGGTCGTTGGCCCGTTTTCGTAGAACTAGGTCCAAACAGACTCAAACCTAGCTCGACAGCTTTTCCATCGCTTTTATCACACCGATATCGTTTTATGTATTCCAACTCTAGTTGACCCGTATCTTCGACAAACTATGAAGGAAGATTTTGAGAGCCCAAACTACATTTTTTAACTAAAATAACTTAGAAGTCACGGCTTATAGCTATGAGTTTTGGTCCTTGGCCCATTTTCGGTAGAACTAGGTCCAAACAAGTCTCAAACCTAGCCTAACCGTTTTTCCATCGCTTTTATCACACTCATACCGTTTCACGTATTCCAACTCTAGTTGACCCGTATCTTCTGACAAACTATGAAGGCGCATTTCGAGAGCCTAAAGTACGTTTTTTCACCAAAATAACTCGAAGTCATGGCTTATAGCTAGCGAGTTTCGGTCGTTGGCCCGTTTTCGTAGAACTAGGTCCAAACAAACTCAAACCTAGCCTAACAGCTTTTCCATCGCTTTTATCACACTCATATCGTTTTACGTATTCCAACTCTAGTTGACCCGTATCTTCTTGACAAACTATGAAGGATGATTTTGAGAGCCCAAACTACGTTTTTTAACCAAAATAACTCAAAAGTCATGGCTTATAGCTATGAGTTTGGGTCGTTGGCCCGTTTTTGATAGAACTAGGTCCAAACAAGCTTCAAACCTAGCCTTACAGCTTTTTTCATCAGCTTTTATCACACCGATATCGTTTCACGTATTCCAACTCCAGCTAGCCCGTACTTCTTGAAAAACTATGAAGACCGATTTTGAGATCCCAAACAACCTTTTTTCACAAAAATAACTCGTAAGTCACGGCTTAGAGCGATGAGGTTTTGTCGTTGGCCCGTTTCGAATCCAACTAAGTCCAAACTCGCTCCAATCTAGCCCAACAAGTGTTTCATCGGCTTTATCGTTCTCATACCGTTTCACGTATTCCAAGTCCAGCTTGGACCATATCTTCTTAAAAAACTTTGAAGGTTGATTTTGAGGGCCCAAACTATATTTTTTCACCAAAATAACTAATATGTCGTGGCTTAAAGCTATGAGTTTCGGTTGTTGGCCCGTTTCGGATAGACCTAGTCCAAACAAACTTCAAACCTAGCCCGACAGCTTTTCCATCGCTTTATCACACTCATACCGTTTCACATATTCCAACTCTAATTGGCTCGTATCTTCTTGACAAACTATGAAGGCAGATGTTGAGAGCCCTAACTACGTTTTTTCACCAAAATAACTCGAAGTGATGGCTTATAGCTATGAGTTTTGGTCGTTGGCCCGTTTTCGGTAGAACTAGGTCCAAACAGTCTCAAACCTAGCTCGACAGCTTTTTCCATCGCTTTTATCACACTCATATCGTTTTACGTATTGCAACTCTAGTTGACCCGTATCTTCTTGACAAACTATGAAGGCAGATTTTGAGAGCCCAAACTACGTTTTTTCACCAAAATAACTCATAAGTCATGGCTTATAGCTATGAGTTTTGGTCCTTGGCCCATTTCCGTAGAACTAGGTCTAAACATGACTCAAGCCTTACCTTACAGCTTTTTCATCGCTTTTATCACACCGATATCGTTTCACGTATTCCAACTCCAGCTAGCCCGTATCTTCGACAAACTATGAAGACCGATTTTGAGATCTCAAACAACCTTTTTTCACCAAAATAACTCGTAAGTCAAGGCTTAGAGTGATCGACTTGTGTCGTTGACCCGTTTCGCATCGAACTAGGTCCAAACCGCTCCAACCTAGCCCTACGTTGTTTCATCGCTTTTATCGCTCTCATACCGTTTCACGTATTCCAAGTCCAAGTTGGCTCATATCTTCTTAAAAACTTTGAAGGCCGATTTCGAGGGCCCAAACTATATTTTTTCACTAAAATAACTAATAAGTCGTGGCTTATAGCTATGAGTTTTGGTTGTTGGCCCGTTTCGTATAGACCTCGGTCCAAACAGACTCAAACCTAGCATGACAGCTTTTCCATCAGCTTTTATCACACTCATGCCGTTTCACGTATTCCAACTCTAGTTGGCTCGTATCTTCTTGACAAACTATGAAGGCGGATTTTGAGAGCCCAAACTACGTTTTTTCACCAAAATAACTCGAAGTCATGGCTTATAGCTATGAGTTTTGGTCGTTGGCCCGTTTTCGATAGAACTAGATCCAAACAAACTCAAACCTAGCCTTATAGTTTTTTCATCAGCTTTTATCACACCGATATCGTTTCACGTATTCCAACTCCAGCTTAGCCCGTATCTCCTTAACAAACTATGAAGACCGATTTTGAGATCCCAAACAACCTTTTTTCACCAAAATAACTCGTAAGTCAAGGCTTAGAGCGATCGACTTGTGTCGTTGGCCCGTTTCGCATCGAACTAGGTCCAAACTCGCTCCAACCTAGCCCTCTACGTTGTTTCATCGCTTTTATCGCTCTCATACCGTTTCACGTATTCCAAGTACAGCTTGGCCCATATCTTCTTAAAAAACTATGAAGGCCGATTTTGAGGGCCCAAACTACATTTTTTTCATCAAAATAACTCATAAGTCGTGGCTTATAGCTATGAGTTTTGGTTGTTAGCCCGTTTCGTATACACCTAGGTCCAAACAAACTCAAACCTAGCTCGACAGCTTTTTCCATCAGCTTTTATCACACTCATACCGTTTCACGTATTCCAACTCTAGCTTGGCTCGTATCTTCTTGACAAACTATGAAGATAGATTTTGAGAGCCCAAACTACGTTTTTTTACCAAAATAACTCGAAGTCATGGCTTATAGATATGAGTTTTGGTCGTTGGCCCCTTTTCGGTAGAACTAGGTCCAAACAGACTCAAACCTAGCCTAATAGTTTTTCCATCGCTTTTATCACACTCATACCGTTTCACGTATTCCAACTCTAGTTGCCCGTATCTTCTTTACAAACTATGAAGGAGGATTTTAAGAGCCCAAACTACGTTTTTTCACAAAAATAACTCATAAGTCATGGCTTATAGCTATGAGTTTTGGTCATTAGCCCATTTTCGGTAGAACTAGGTCCAAACGTACTCAAACCTAGCGTTACAGCTTTTTTCATCGCTTTTATCACACCGATATCGTTTCACGTATTCCAACTCCAGCTAGCCCGTATCTCCTCGACAAACTTAAAACCGATTTTGAGATCCCAAACAACCTTTATTCACCAAAATAACTCGTAAGTCAAGGCTTATAGCGATGAGCTTTTGTCGTTGGCCCGTTTCGCATCGAACTAGGTCCAAACTCGCTCCAACCTAGCCCTACAGTTGTTTCATCGCTTTTATCGCTCTTATACCGTTTCACGTATTCCAAGTCTAGTTGGCCCATATCTTCTTAAAAAACTATGAAAGCCGATTTCGAGGGCCCAAACTATATTTTTTCACCAAAATAACTAATAAGTCGTGGCTTATAGCTATGAGTTTTGGTTGTTGGCCCGTTTCGTATAGAACTAGGTCCAAACAGACTCAAACCTAGCTCGATAGTTTTTCCATCAGCTTTTATCACAATCATACCATTTAACGTATTCCAACTCTAGTTGACCCGTATCTTCTTAACAAACTATGAAGGAAGATTTTGAGAGCCCAAACTACGTTTTTTAACCAAAATAACTCAAAGGTCATGGCTTATAGCTATGAGTTTTGGTCGTTGGCCCGTTTTCTATAGAACTAGGTCCAAACAGACTCAAACCTAGGCTAACAGCTTTTCCATCAGCTTTTATCACACCGATACCGTTTCACGTATTCCAACTCTAGTTGACCCGTATCTTCTGACAAACTATGAAGGAAGATTTTAAGAGCCCAAACGACGTTTTTTCACCAAAATAACTCATAAGTCATGGCTTATAGCTATGAGTTTTGGTCATTAGCCCATTTCCGTAGAACTAGGTCTAAACGAACTTCAAACCTTACCTTACAGCTTTTTCATCAGCTTTTATCACACCGATATCGTTTTACGTATTCCAACTCTAGTTGACCCGTATCTTCGACAAACTATGAAGACCGATTTTGAGATCCCAAACAACCTTTTTTCACAAAAATAACTCGTAAGTCACGGCTTAGAGCGATAAGGTTTTGTCGTTGGCCCGTTTCGAATCCAACTAGGTCCAAACTCGCTCCAATCTAGCCCTAAAGTGTTTCATCGCCTTTAACGCTCTCATACCGTTTCTCGTATCCAAGTCCAAGCTTGGACCATATCTTCTTCAAAAACTTTGAGGCCGATTTTGAGGGCCGAAACTATATTTTTTCACCAAAATAACTAATAAGTCGTGGCTTATAGCTATGAGTTTTTGTCGTTAGCCCGTTTCGTATAGACCTAGGTCCAAACAAGTCTCAAACCTAGCCTCGACAAGCTTTTTCCATCGCTTTTATCACACTCATGCCGTTTTACGTATTCCAACTCTAGCTTGGCTCGTATCTTCGACAAACTATGAAGGCAGATTTTGAGAGCCCAAACTACGTTTTTTAACCAAAATAACTCGAAGTCATGGCTTATAGCTATGAGTTTTGGTCGTTGGCCCGTTTTCGATAGAACTAGAGCCAAACAAATTTCAAACCTAGCTTGACAGCTTTTCCATCGCTTTTATCACACTCATATCGTTTTACGTATTCCAAATCTAGTTGACCCGTATCTTCTGACAAACTATGAAGGAAGATTTTGAGAGCCCAAACTACGTTTTTTAACCAAAATAACTCAAAAGTCATGGCTTATAGCTAGCGAGTTTTGGTCGTTGGCCCATTTTCGATAGAACTACGTCCAAACAAGTCTCAAACCTAGCCTTACAGCTTTTCCATCGCTTTTATCACACTCATACCGTTTCACGTATTCCAACTCTAGTTGGCCGGTATCTTCTGACAAACTATGAAGGCGCATTTTGAGAGCCCAAACTACGTTTTTTCATCAAAATAACTCGTAAGTGATGGCTTATAGCTATGAGTTTTGGTCGTTGGCCCGTTTTCGGTAGAACTAGGTCCACACAACTCAAACCTAGCCCGACATTTTTTCCATCGCTTTTATCACACTCATGCCGTTTTACGTATTCCAACTCTAGCTTGGCTCGTATCTTCGACAAACTACGAAGGCAGCATTTTGAGAGCCCAAACTACGTTTTTTAACCAAAATAACTCGAAGTCATGGCTTATAGCTACGAGTTTTGGTCGTTGGCCCGTTTTCGATAGAACTAGAGCCAAACAGACTCAAACCTAGCCTCGACAGCTTTTTCCATCGGCTTTTATCACACTCATATCGTTTTACGTATTCCAACTCTAGTTGACCCGTATCTTCTTGACAAACTATGAAGGAAGATTTTGAGAGCCCAAACTACGTTTTTTAACCAAAATAACTCAAAAGTCATGGCTTATAGCTACGAGTTTTGGTCGTTGGCCCATTTTCGATGTAACTACGTCCAAACAAACTTCAAACCTAGCCTTACAGCTTTTTTCATCGCTTTTATCACACCGATATCATTTCACGTATTCAAACTCCAGCTAGCCCGTATCTTCTTGACAAACTATGAAGATCGATTTTGAGATCCCAAACAACCTTTTTTCACAATAATAACTCGTAAGTCACGGCTAGAGCGATAAGGTTTTGTCGTTGGCCCGTTTCGAATCCAACTAGGTCCAAACTCGCTCCAATCTAGCCCTAACGTGTTTCATCGGCTTTATCGCTCTCATACCGTTTCACGTATTCCAAGTCCAACTTGGACCATATCTTCTTAAAAACTTTCAAGGCCGATTTCGAGAGCCGAAACTATATTTTTTCACCAAAATAACTAATAAGTCGTGGCTTATAGCTATGAGTTTTTGTCGTTGGCCCGTTTCGTATAGACCTAGGTCCAAACAGTCTCAAACCTAGCCTCGACAGCTTTTCCATCGCTTTTATCACACTCATGCCGTTTTACGTATTCCAACTCTAGCTTGGCTCGTATCTTCTGACAAACTATGAAGGCAGCATTTTGAGAGCCCAAACTACGTTTTTTAACCAAAATAACTCGAAGTCATGGCTTATAGCTATGAGTTTTGGTCGTTGGCCCGTTTTCGATAGAACTAGAGCCAAACAGACTCAAACCTAGCTCGACAGCTTTTCCATCGCTTTTATCACACTCATATCGTTTTACGTATTCCAACTCTAGTTGACCCGTATCTTCTGACAAACTATGAACGAAGATTTTGAGAGCCCAAACTACGTTTTTTAACCAAAATAACTCAAAAGTCATGGCTTATAGCTATGAGTTTTGGTCGTTGGCCCATTTTCGATAGAACTACGTCCAAACAGACTCAAACCTAGCCTTACAGCTTTTTTCATCGCTTTTATCACACCGATATCGTTTCACGTATTTCAACTCCAGCTAGCCCGTATCATCTTCGACAAACTATGAAGACCGATTTTGAGATCCCAAACAACTTTTTTTCACAAAAATAACTCGTAAGTCACGGCTTAGAGCGATAAGGTTTTGTCGTTGGCCCGTTTCGAATCGAACTAGGTCCAAACTCGCTCCAATCTAGCCCTAAAGTGTTTCATCGCCTTTATCGCTCTCATACCGTTTTACGTATTCCAACTCTAGTTGGCTCGTATCTTCTTGACAAACTATGAAGGCGCATTTTGAGAGCCCAAACTACGTTTTTTAACCAAAATAACTCGAAGTCATGGCTTATAGCTACGAGTTTTGGTCGTTGGCCCGTTTTCGATAGAACTAGAGCCAAACAAATCTCAAACCTAGCTTGACAGCTTTTCCATCGCTTTTATCACACTCATATCGTTTTACGTATTCCAACTCTAAGTTGACCCGTATCTTCGACAAACTATGAACGAAGATTTTGAGAGCCCAAACTACGTTTTTTAACCAAAATAACTCGAAGTGATGGCTTATAGCTATGAGTTTTGGTCGTTGGCCCGTTTTCGTAGAACTAGGTCCAAACATGCCTCAAACCTAGCCTCGACAGCTTTTCCATCGCTTTTATCACACCGATATCGTTTTATGTATTCCAACTCTAGCTTGACCCGTATCTTCTTGACAAACTATGAAGGAAGATTTTGAGAGCCCAAACTACATTTTTTAACTAAAATAACTTAGAAGTCACGGCTTATAGCTACGAGTTTTGGTCCTTGGCCCATTTTCGGTAGAACTAGGTCCAAACAAACTCAAACCTAGCCTAACCGTTTTTCCATCAGCTTTTATCACACTCATATCGTTTTACGTATTCCAACTCTAGTTGACCCGTATCTTCTTGACAAACTATGAAGGAATATTTTGAGAGCCCAAACTACGTTTTTTAACCAAAATAACTCAAAAGTCATGGCTTATAGCTATGAGTTTGGGTCGTTGGCCCGTTGTCGATAGAACTAGGTCCAAACGAACTCAAACCTAGCCTTACAAGCTTTTTCATCAGCTTTTATCACACCGATATCGTTTCACGTATTCCAACTCCAGCTAGCCCGTACTTCTTGAAAAACTATGAAGACCGATTTTGAGATCCCAAACAACCTTTTTTCACAAAAATAACTCGTAAGTCACGGCTTAGAGCGATGAGGTTTTGTCGTTGGCCCGTTTCGAATCCAACTAGGTCCAAACTCGCTCCAATCTAGCCCAACAATGTTTCATCAGCTTTATCGTTCTCATACCGTTTCACGTATTCCAAGTCCAGCTTGGACCATATCTTCTTAAAAACTTTCAAGGCTCATTTCGAGGGCCCAAACTATATTTTTTCACCAAAATAACTAATAAGTCGTGGCTTATAGCTATGAGTTTTGGTTGTTGGCCCGTTTCGTATAGACCTAGGTCCAAACAGATCTCAAACCTAGCCCGACAGCTTTTCCATCAGCTTTTATCACACTCATACCGTTTCACGTATTCCAACTCTAGTTGGCTCGTATCTTCTTGACAAACTATGAAGGCAGATTTTGAGAGCCTAAACTACGTTTTTTCACCAAAATAACTCGAAGTGATGGCTTATAGCTATGGGTTTTGGTCGTTGGCCCGTTTTCGTAGAACTAGGTCCAAACAGACTCAAACCTAGCTCGACAGCTTTTTCCATCGCTTTTATCACACCGATATCGTTTTACGTATTCCAACTCTAGCTTGACCCGTATCTTCGACAAACAATGAAGGAAGATTTTGAGAGCCCAAACTACGTTTTTTAACCAAAATAACTCGAAGTCATGGCTTATAGCTATGAGTTTTGGTCCTTGGCCCGTTTTCGTAGAACTAGGTCCAAACAAACCTCAAACCTAGCCTAACCGTTTTTCCATCAGCTTTTATCACACCGATACCGTTTCATGTATTCCAACTCTAGTTGACCCGTATCTTCTTGACAAACTATGAAGGAAGATTTTGAGAGCCCAAACTACGTTTTTTAACCAAAATAACTCAAAAGTCATGGCTTATAGCTATGAGTTTTGGTCGTTGGCCCATTTTCGATAGAACTACGTCCAAACAAATCTCAAACCTAGCCTTACCGTTTTTTCATCAGCTTTTATCTCACCGATATCATTTAACGTATTCCAACTCCAGCTAGCCCGTATCTCCTCGACAAACTATGAAGACCGATTTTGAGATCCCAAACAACATTTTTTCACAAAAATAACTCGTAAGTCACGGCTTAGAGCGATGAGGTTTGGTCGTTGGCCCGTTTCGAATCAAACTAGGTCCAAATTGCTCCAATCTAGCCCTACAGTTGTTTCATCGGCTTTATCGCTCTCATACCGTTTCACGTATTCCAAGTCCAAGTTGGCTCATATCTTCTTAAAAACTTTCAAGGCCGATTTTGAGGGCCCAAACTATATTTTTTCACCAAAATAACTAATAAGTCGTGGCTTATAGCTATGAGTTTTGGTTGTTGGCCCGTTTCGTATAGACTCCAGTCCAAACAGTCTCCAACCTAGCCTCGACAGCTTTTTCCATCAGCTTTTCTCACACTCATACCGTTTCACGTATTCCAACTCTAGTTGGCCCGTATCTTCTTGACAAACTATGAAGGCAGCATTTTGAGAGCCCAAACTACGTTTTTTCACCAAAATAACTCAAAAGGCATGGCTTATAGCTATGAGTTTTGGTCGTTGGCCCGTTTTCGATAGAACTAGGTCCAAACAGACTCAAACCTAGGCTAACAGCTTTTCCATCAGCTTTTATCACACTCATACCGTTTCACGTATTCCAACTATAGTTGACCCGTATCTTCTGACAAACTATGAAGGAAGATTTTAAGAGCCCAAACTACGTTTTTTCACCAAAATAACTCATAAGTCATGGCTTATAGCTATGAGTTTGGGTCATTAGCCCATTTCAAGTAGAACTAGGTCCAAACAGCCTCAAACCTAGGCTAACAGCTTTTCCATCAGCTTTTATCACACTCATACCGTTTCACGTATTCCAACTCTAGTTGACCCGTATCTTCTTGACAAACTATGAAGGAAGATTTTAAGAGCCCAAACTACGTTTTTTCACCAAAATAACTCATAAGTCATGGCTTATAGCTATGAGTTTTGGTCATTAGCCCATTTTCGTAGAACTCGGTCCAAATAGCTCAAACCTTACCTTACAGCTTTTTCATCGCTTTTATCACACCGATATCGTTTCACGTATTCCAACTCCAGCTAGCCCGTATCTTCGACAAACTATGAAGACCGATTTTGAGATCCCAAACAACCTTTTTTCACAAAAATAACTCGTAAGTCACGGCTAGAGCGATAAGGTTTTGTCGTTGGCCCGTTTCGAATCGAACTAGGTCCAAACTCGCTCCAATCTAGCCCTAAAGTGTTTCATCGGCTTTATCGCTCTCATACCGTTTCACGTATTCCAAGTCCAACTTGGACCATATCTTCTTAAAAACTTTCGAGGCCGATTTCGAGGGCCGAAACTATATTTTTTCACCAAAATAACTAATAAGTCGTGGCTTATAGCTATGAGTTTTTGTCGTTGGCCCGTTTCGGATAGACCTAGGTCCAAACAAACTTCAAACCTAGCCTCGACAGCTTTTCCATCGCTTTTATCACACTCATGCCGTTTTACGTATTCCAACTCTAGCTTGGCTCGTATCTTCTTGACAAACTATGAAGGCAAATTTTGAGAGCCCAAACTACGTTTTTTAACCAAAATAACTCGAAGTCATGGCTTATAGCTATGAGTTTTGGTCGTTGTCCCGTTTTCGATAGAACTAGAGCCAAACAAACTCAAACCTAGCTTAACAGCTTTTTCCATCAGCTTTTATCACACTCATATCGTTTTACGTATTCCAACTCTAGTTGACCCGTATCTTCTGACAAACTATGAAGGAAGATTTTGAGAGCCCAAACTACGTTTTTTAACCAAAATAACTCAAAAATCATGGCTTATAGCTATGAGTTTTGGTCGTTGGCCCGTTTTCGATAGAACTAGGTCCAAACAGACTTCAAACCTAGGCTAACAGCTTTTTCCATCGCTTTTATCACACTCATACCGTTTCACGTATTCCAACTATAGTTGACCCGTATCTTCGACAAACTATGAAGGAAGATTTTAAGAGCCGAAACTACGTTTTTTCACCAAAATAACTCACAAGTCATGGCTTATAGCTATGAGTTTTGGTCATTAGCCCATTTCAAGTAGAACTAGGTCCAAACAGACTCAAACCTAGGCTAACAGCTTTTCCATTAGTTTTTATCACACTCATACCGTTTCACGTATTCCAACTCTAGTTGACCCGTATCTTCTTGACAAACTATGAAGGCAGATTTGGAGAGCCCAAACTACGTTTTTTCCCAAAATAACTCGAAGTCATGGCTTATAGCTATGAGTTTTGGTCGTTGGCCCGTTTCGGATAGACCTAGGTCCAAACAGACTTCAAACCTAGCCTCGACAGCTTTTCCATCGGCTTTTATCACACCCATACCGTTTCACGTATTCCAACTCTAGCTTGGCTCGTATTTTCTTGACAAACTATGAAGGCGGATTTTGAGAGCCCAAACTACGTTTTTTCACCAAAATAACTCGAAGTGATGGCTTATAGCTATGAGTTTTGGTCGTTGGCCCGTTTGCGGTAGAACTAGGTCTAAACAGACTTCAAACCTAGCCTCGATAGTTTTTCCATCAATTTTTATCACACTCGATATCGTTTTACGTATTCCAACTCTAGTTGACCCGTATCTTCTTTACAAACTATGAAGGAAGATTTTGAGAGCCCAAACTATGTTTTTTAACCAAAATAACTCGAAGTCATGGCTTATAGCTACGGGTTTTGGTCGTTGGCCCGTTTTCGGTAGAACTAGGTCCAAACAGACTCAAACCTAGCCTCGACAGCTTTTCCATCGCTTTTATCACACTCGATATCGTTTTACGTATTCCAACTCTAGCTTGACCCGTATCTTCGACAAACAATGAAGGAAGATTTTGAGAGCCCAAACTACGTTTTTTAACCAAAATAACTCGAAGTCATGGCTTATAGCTATGAGTTTTGGTCCTTGGCCCGTTTTCGGTAGAACTAGGTCCAAACGGCTCAAACCTAGCCTAACCGTTTTTCCATCGCCTTTTATCACACCGATACCGTTTCATGTATTCCAACTCTAGTTGACCCGTATCTTCTCGACAAACTATGAAGGCGCATTTTGAGAGCCCAAACTACGTTTTTTCACCAAAATAACTCGAAGTGATGGCTTATAGCTATGAGTTTTGGTCGTTGGCCCGTTTTCGTAGAACTAGGTCCAAACGAACTTCAAACCTAGCTCGACAGCTTTTCCATCGCTTTTATCACACCGATATCGTTTTACGTATTCCAACTCTAGCTTGACCCGTATCTTCGACAAACTATGAAGGAAGATTTTGAGAGCCCAAACAACGTTTTTTAACCAAAATAACTCGAAGTCATGGCTTATAGCTATGAGTTTTGGTCCTCGGCTCCGTTTTCGGTAGAACTAGGTCCAAACAGACTCAAACCTAGCCTAACTATTTTTCCATCAATTTTTATCACACTCATACCGTTTCACGTATTCCAACTCTAGTTGACCCGTATCTTCTGACAAACTATGAAGGTAGATTTTGAGAGCCCAAACTACGTTTTTTCACCAAAATAACTCGAAGTGATGGCTTATAGCTATGAGTTTTGGTCGTTGGCCCGTTTTCGTAGAACTAGGTCCAAACAAGTCTCAAACCTAGCCTAACCGTTTTTCCATCAGCTTTTATCACACTCATACCGTTTCACGTATTCCAACTCTAGTTGAACCGTATCTTCGACATACTATGAAGGCAGCATTTTGAGAGCCTAAACTATGTTTTTTCACCAAAATAACTCGAAGTCATGGCTTATAGCTACGAGTTCGGGTCGTTGGCCCGTTTTCGGTAGAACTAGGTCCAAACAAACTTAAACCTAGCCTTACAAGCTTTTTTCATAAGTTTTTATCACACCGATATCGTTTCACGTATTCCAACTCCAGCTAGCACGTATCATCTTGACAAAGTATGCAGATCGATTTTGAGATCCCAAACAACTTTTTTCACAAAAATAACTCGTAAGTCACAAACTTAGAGCGATGAGGTTTTGTCGTTGGCCCGTTTCGAATCCAACTAGGTCCAAACTCGCTCCAATCTAGCCCTACAAGTTGTTTCATCAATTTTTATCGCTCTCATACCGTTTCATGTATTCCAAGTCCAGCTTGGCCCATATCTTCTTAAAAACTTTGAATGCCGATTTCGAGGGCCCAAACTATATTTTTTCACCAAAATAACTAATAAGTCGTGGCTTATAGCTATGAGTTTTGGTTGTTGGCCCGTTTCGTATAGACCTAGGTCCAAACAAACTTCAAACCTAGCCCGACAGCTTTTCCATCGCTTTTATCACACTCATACCGTTTCACGTATTCCAACTCTAGTTGGCTCGTATCTTCTTGACAAACTATGAAGGCGCATTTTGAGAGCCTAAACTACGTTTTTTCACCAAAATAACTCGAAGTGATGGCTTATAGCTATGAGTTTTGGTCGTTGGCCCGTTTTCGGTAGAACTAGGTCCAAACAAATCTCAAACCTAGCTCGACAGCTTTTCCATCGCTTTTATCACACCGATATCGTTTTACGTATTCCAACTCTAGTTGACCCGTATCTTCTTTACAAACTATGAAGGAAGATTTTGAGAGCCCAAACTACGTTTTCTAACCAAAATAACTCGAAGTCATGGCTTATAGCTATGAGTTTTGGTCCTTGGCCCGTTTTCGGTAGAACTAGGTCCAAACAGACTCAAACCTAGGCTAACAGCTTTTCCATCGGCTTTTATCACACTCATACCGTTCCACATATTCCAACTCTAGTTGACCCGTATCTTCGACAAACTATGAAGCAAGATTTTAAGAGCCCAAACTACGTTTTTTCACCAAAATAACTCATAAGTCATGGCTTATAGCTATGAGTTTTGGTCATTAGCCCATTTCCGTAGAACTAGGTCCAAACAGACTCAAACCTAGGCTAACTGTTTTTCCATCGGCTTTTATCACACTCATACCGTTTCACGTATTCCAACTCTAGTTGACCCGTATCTTCTTGACAAACTATGAAGGAAGATTTTAAGAGCCCAAACTACGTTTTTTCACCAAAATAACTCATAAGTCATGGCTTATAGCTATGAGTTTTGGTCATAAGCCCATTTTCGGTAGAACTCGGTCCAAATAGCTCAAACCTTACCTTACAGCTTTTTCATCAGCTTTTATCACACCGATATCGTTTCACGTATTCCAACTGCAGCTAGCCCGTATCACCTCGACAAACTATGAAGACCGATTTTGAGATCCCAAACAACCTTTTTTCACCAAAATAACTCGTAAGTCAAGGCTTAGAGCGATGAGGTTTTGTCGTTGGCTCGTTTCGAATCCAACTAGGTCCAAACCGCTCCAATCTAGCCTCTACAGTTGTTTCATCGCTTTTATCGCTCTCATACCGTTTCATGTATTCCAAGTCCAGCTTGGCCCATATCTTCTTAAAAACTTTGAAGGCCGATTTCGAGGGCCCAAACTATATTTTTTCACCAAAATAACTAATAAGTCATGGCTTATAGCTATGAGTTTTGGTTGTTGGCCCGTTTCGTATAGACCTAGGTCCAAACGAACTCAAACCTAGCCCGACAGCTTTTCCATCGCTTTTATCACACTCATACCGTTTCACGTATTCCAACTCTAGCTTGGCTCGTATCTTCTTGACAAACTATGAAGGCAGATTTTGAGAGCCCAAACTACGTTTTTTCACCAAAATAACTCGAAGTGATGGCTTATAGCTATGAGTTTTGGTCGTTGGCCCGTTTTCGTAGAACTAGGTCCACACAACTCAAACCTAGCTCGACAGCTTTTCCATCAGCTTTTATCACACCGATATCGTTTTACGTATTCCAACTCTAGTTGACCCGTATCTTCTTTACAAACTATGAAGGAAGATTTTAAGAGCCCAAACTACGTTTTTTAACCAAAATAACTCGAAGTCATGGCTTATAGCTATGAGTTTTGGTCCTCGGCCCGTTTTCGGTAGAACTAGGTCCAAACAGACTCAAACCTAGCCTTAACCGTTTTTCCATCGCTTTTATCACACTCATACCGTTTCACGTATTCTAACTCTAGCTTGACCCGTATCTTCTTGACAAACTATGAAGGCAGCATTTTGAGAGCCCAAACTACGTTTTTTCACCAAAATAACTCGAAGTCATGGCTTATAGCTATGAGTTTTGGTCCTTGGCCCGTTTTCTGTAGAACTAGGTCCAAACAAACTTCAAACCTAGCCTAACCGTTTTTCCATCAGCTTTTATCACACTCATACCGTTTCACGTATTCCAACTCTAGTTGACCCGTATCTTCTTGACAAACTATGAAGGCGCATTTTGAGAGCCCAAACTACGTTTTTTCACCAAAATAACTCGAAGTCATGGCTTATAGCTATGAGTTCGGGTTGTTGGCCCGTTTTCTGTAGAACTTGGTCCAAACAACTCAAACCTAGCCTTACAGCTTTTTCATCAGCTTTTATCACACCGATATCGTTTCACGTATTCCAACTCGCAGCTAGCCCGTATCACCTCGACAAACTATGAAGACCGATTTTGAGATCCCAAACAACCTTTTTTCACCAAAATAACTCGTAAGTCAAGGCTTAGAGCGATGAGGTTTTGTCGTTGGCTCGTTTCGAATCCAACTAGGTCCAAACTCGCTCCAATCTAGCCCTACAGTTGTTTCATCGCTTTTATCGGCCTCATACCGTTTCATGTATTCCAAGTCCAAGCTTGGCCCATATCTTCTTAAAAACTTTCAAGGCCGATTTCGAGGGCCCAAACTATATTTTTTCACCAAAATAACTAATAAGTCATGGCTTATAGCTATGAGTTTTGGTTGTTGGCCCGTTTCGTATAGACCTAGTCCAAACAAACTTCAAACCTAGCCTCGACAGCTTTTCCATCAATTTTTATCACACTCGATATCGTTTTACGTATTCCAACTCTAGTTGACCCGTATCTTCTTTACAAACTATGAAGGAAGATTTTGAGAGCCCAAACTATGTTTTTTAACCAAAATAACTCGAAGTCATGGCTTATAGCTACGGGTTTTGGTCGTTGGCCCGTTTTCGGTAGAACTAGGTCCAAACAGACTCAAACCTAGCCTCGACAGCTTTTCCATCAGCTTTTATCACACCGATATCGTTTTACGTATTCCAACTCTAGCTTGACCCGTATCTTCTTGACAAACAATGAAGGAAGATTTTGAGAGCCCAAACTACGTTTTTTAACCAAAATAACTCGAAGTCATGGCTTATAGCTATGAGTTTTGGTCCTTGGCCCGTTTTCGGTAGAACTAGGTCCAAACTGCTCAAACCTAGCCTAACTCGTTTTTCCATCGCTTTTATCACACCGATACCGTTTCATGTATTCCAACTCTAGTTGACCCGTATCTTCTTGACAAACTATGAAGGCGCATTTTGAGAGCCCAAACTACGTTTTTTCACCAAAATAACTCGAAGTGATGGCTTATAGCTATGAGTTTTGGTCGTTGGCCCGTTTTCGTAGAACTAGGTCCAAACAAACTTCAAACCTAGCTCGACAGCTTTTCCATCGCTTTTATCACACCGATATCGTTTTACGTATTCCAACTCTAGTTGACCCGTATCTTCGACAAACTATGAAGGAAGATTTCGAGAGCCCAAACAACGTTTTTTAACCAAAATAACTCGAAGTCATGGCTTATAGCTATGAGTTTTGGTCCTTGGCTCCGTTTTCGTAGAACTAGGTCCAAACAAACTCAAACCTAGCCTAACTATTTTTCCATCAATTTTTATCACACTCATACCGTTTCACGTATTCCAACTCTAGTTGACCCGTATCTTCTTGACAAACTATGAAGGTAGATTTTGAGAGCCCAAACTACGTTTTTTCACCAAAATAACTCGAAGTGATGGCTTATAGCTATGAGTTTTGGTCGTTGGCCCGTTTTCGCAGAACTAGGTCCAAACATATCTCAAACCTAGCCTAACTCGTTTTTCCATCGCTTTTATCACACTCATACCGTTTCACGTATTCCAACTCTAGTTGAACCGTATCTTCTCGACATACTATGAAGGCAGCATTTTGAGAGCCTAAACTATGTTTTTTCACCAAAATAACTCGAAGTCATGGCTTATAGCTACGAGTTCGGGTCGTTGGCCCGTTTTCGGTAGAACTAGGTCCAAACAAACTTAAACCTAGCCTTACAAGCTTTTTCATAAGTTTTTATCACACCGATATCGTTTCACGTATTCCAACTCCAGTTAGCACGTATCATCTCGACAAAGTATGCGACCGATTTTGAGATCCCAAACAACTTTTTTTCACAAAAATAACTCGTAAGTCACAAGCTTAGAGCGATGAGGTTTTGTCGTTGGCCCGTTTCGAATCCAACTAGGTCCAAACTCGCTCCAATCTAGCCCTACGAGTGTTTCATCAATTTTTATCGCTCTCATACCGTTTCATGTATTCCAAGTCCAAGCTTGGCCCATATCTTCTTAAAAACTTTGAATGCCGATTTCGAGGGCCCAAACTATATTTTTTCACCAAAATAACTAATAAGTCGTGGCTTATAGCTATGAGTTTTGGTTGTTGGCCCGTTTCGTATAGACCTAGGTCCAAACAAATCTCAAACCTAGCCCGACAGCTTTTCCATCGCTTTTATCACACTCATACCGTTTCACGTATTCCAACTCTAAGCTTGGCTCGTATCTTCTTGACAAACTATGAAGGCGCATTTTGAGAGCCTAAACTACGTTTTTTCACCAAAATAACTCGAAGTGATGGCTTATAGCTATGAGTTTTGGTCGTTGGCCCGTTTTCGGTAGAACTAGGTCCAAACAGACCTCAAACCTAGCCTCGACAGCTTTTCCATCGCTTTTATCACACCGATATCGTTTTACGTATTCCAACTCTAGTTGACCGTATCTTCTTTACAAACTATGAAGGAAGATTTTGAGAGCCCAAACTACGTTTTCTAACCAAAATAACTCGAAGTCATGGCTTATAGCTATGAGTTTTGGTTGTTGGCCCGTTTTCGTAGACCTAGGTCAAACAGACTCAAACCTAGCCTAACTGTTTTTCCATCGCTTTTATCACACCGATACCGTTTCATGTATTCCAACTCTAGTTGACCCGTATCTTGTTGACAAACTATGAAGGCGCATTTTGAGAGCCTAAACTACGTTTTTTCACCAAAATAACTCGAAGTGATGGCTTATAGCTATGAGTTTTGGTCGTTGGCCCGTTTTCGGTAGAACTAGGTCCAAACAGACTTCAAACCTAGCTCGACAGCTTTTCCATCGCTTTTATCACACCGATATCGTTTTACGTATTCCAACTCTAGTTGACCCGTATCTTCTCGACAAACTATGAAGGAAGATTTTGAGAGCCCAAACTACGTTTTTTAACCAAAATAACTCGAAGTCATGGCTTATAGCTATGAGTTTTGGTCCTTGGCCCGTTTTCGGTAGAACTAGGTCCAAACAGCCTCAAACCTAGCCTAACTCGTTTTTCCATCGCTTTTATCACACTCATACCGTTTCACGTATTCCAACTCTAGTTGACCCGTATCTTCGACAAACTATGAAGGCAGCATTTTGAGAGCCTAAACTACGTTTTTTCACCAAAATAACTCGAAGTGATGGCTTATAGCTATGAGTTTTGGTCGTTGGCCCGTTTTCTGTAGAACTAGGTCCAAACAGACTCAAACTTAGCTCGACAGCTTTTCCATCGCTTTTATCACACCGATATCGTTTTACGTATTCCAACTCTAGTTGACCCGTATCTTCTCGACAAACTATGAAGGAAAATTTTGAGAGCCCAAACTACGTTTTTTAACTAAAATAACTCGAAGTCATGGCTTATAGCTATGAGTTTTGGTCCTTGGCCCGTTTTCGTAGAACTAGGTCCAAACAAACTCAAACCTAGCCTAACCGTTTTTTCATCGCTTTTATCACACTCATACCGTTTCACGTATTCCAACTCTAGTTGACCCGTATCTTCTGACAAACTATGAAGGCAGCATTTTGAGAGCCCAAACTACGTTTTTTCACCAAAATAACTCGTAAGTGATGGCTTATAGCTATGAGTTTTGGTCCTTGGCCCGTTTTCGGTAGAACTAGGTCCAAACAGACTCAAACCTAGCCTAACCGTTTTTCCATCGCTTTTATCACACTCATACCATTTCACGTATTCCAACTCTAGTTGACCCGTATCTTCTTGACAAACTATGAAGACAGATTTTGACGAACCTCAAACTACGTTTTTTCACCAAAATAACTCGAAGTCATGGTTTATAGCTACGAGTTCGGGTCGTTGGTCCGTTTTCGTAGAACTAGGTCCAAACAAACTTAAACCTAGCCTTACAGCTTTTTCATCGCTTTTATCACACCGATATCGTTTCACGTATTCCAACTCCAGCTAGCCCGTATCATCTTGACAAACTATGAAGACCGATTTTTAGATCCCAAACAACTTTTTTCACAAAAATAACTCGTAAGTCACAGCTTAGAGCGATGAGGATTTGTCGTTGGCCCGTTTCGAATCCAACTAGGTCCAAACTCGCTCCAATCTAGCCCTACAGTTGTTTCATCGCTTTTATCGCTCTCATACCGTTTCATGTATTCCAAGTCCAGCTTGGCCCATATCTTCTTTAAAAACTTTGAAGGCCGATTTCGAGGGCCCAAACTATATTTTTTCACCAAAATAACTAATAAGTCGTGGCTTATAGCTATGAGTTTTGGTTGTTGGCCCGTTTCGTATAGACCTAGGTCTAAACAGACTTCAAACCTAGCCTCGACAGCTTTTTCCATCAATTTTTATCACAATCATACCGTTTCACGTATTCCAACTCTAGTTGGCCCGTATCTTCTTGACAAACTATGAAGGCAGCATTTTGAGAGCCCAAACTACGTTTTTTCACCAAAATAACTCGAAGTCATCGCTTATAGCTATGAGTTTTGGTCATCGACCCATTTCCGGTTGAACTAGGTCCAAATAACTCAAACCTAGCCTTACAGCTTTTTCATCGCTTTTATCACACCGATATCGTTTCACGTATTCCAACTCCAGCTAGCCGCATCTTCGACAAACTATGAAGACCGATGTCGAGATCCCAAATAACCTTTTTTTAAAAAAATAACTCGTAAGTCACGGCTTAGAGCGATGAGGTTTTGTCGTTGGCCCGTTTCGAATCGAATTAGGTCCAAACTCGCTCTAATCTAGCCCTATAGTTGTTTCATCGGCTTTATCGCTCTCATACCGTTTCCCGTATTCCAAGTCCAAGCTTGGCCCATATCTTCTTAAAAACTTTGAAGGCCGATTTTGAGGGCCCAAACTATATTTTTTCACCAAAATAACTAATAAGTCGTGGCTTATAGCTATGAGTTTATGTTGTTGGCCCGTTTCGTATAGACTCTAGGTCCAAACAAACTTCAAACCTAGCCCGACAGCTTTTCCATCAGCTTTTATCACACTCATACCGTTTCACGTATTCCAACTCTAGCTTGGCTCGTATCTTCTGACAAACTATGAAGGAAGATTTTGAGAGCCCAAACTACGTTTTTTCACCAAAATAACTCGAAGTGATGGCTTATAGCTACGAGTTTTGGTCGTTGGCCCGTTTTCGGTAGAACTAGGTCCAAACAGACTCAAACCTAGCTCGACAGCTTTTCCATCAGCTTTTATCACACTCATATCGTTTTACGTATTCCAACTCTAGTTGACCCGTATCTTCTTGACAAACTATGAAGACAGATTTTGAGAGCCCAAACTACGTTTTTTCACCAAAATAACTCGAAGTCATGGTTTATAGCTATGAGTTCGGGTCGTTGGCCCGTTTTCGTAGAACTAGGTCCAAACAAACTCAAACCTAGCCTTACAGCTTTTTCATCAGCTTTTATCACACCGATATCGTTTCACGTATTCCAACTCCAGCTTAGCCCGTACTTCTTGAAAAACTATGAAGACCGATTTTGAGATCCCAAACAACCTTTTTTCACAAAAATAACTCGTAAGTCACGGCTAGTAGCGATGACGTTTTGTCGTTGGCCCGTTTCGAATCCAACTAGGTCCAAACCGCTCCAATCTAGCCCAACAGTTGTTTCATCGGCTTTATCGTTCTCATACCGTTTCACGTATTCCAAGTCCAAGCTTGGACCATATCTTCTTAAAAAACTTTCAAGGCCGATTTTGAGGGCCCAAACTATATTTTTTCACCAAAATAACTAATATGTCGTGGCTTATAGCTATGAGTTTCGGTTGTTGGCCCGTTTCGTATAGACCTAGGTCCAAACAGACTCAAACCTAGCTCGATAGTTTTTCCATCGCTTTTATCACACTCATACCGTTTCACCTATTCCAACTCTAGTTGGGTCGTATGTTCTTGACAAACTATGAAGGCGGATGTCGAGAGCCCAAACTACGGTTTTTCACCAAAATAACTCGAAGTCATGGCTTATAGCTATGAGTTTTGGTCATTGGCCCGTTTTCGGTAGACCTAGGTCCAAACGAACTCAAACCTAGCCTCGACAGCTTTTCCATCGCTTTTATCACACTCATACCGTTTCACGTATTCCAACTCTAGCTTGGCTCGTATCTTCTTGACAAACTATGAAGGCGCATTTTGAGAGCCTAAACTACGTTTTTTCACCAAAATAACTCGAAGTGATGGCTTATAGCTATGAGTTTTGGTCGTTGGCCCGTTTTCGGTAGAACTAGGTCCAAACAAATCTCAAACCTAGCCTCGACAGCTTTTCCATCGCTTTTATCACACCGATATCGTTTTACGTATTCCAACTCTAGCTTGACCCGTATCTTCTGACAAACTATGAAGGAAAATTTTGAGAGCCCAAACTACGTTTTTTAACCAAAATAACTCGAAGTCATGGCTTATAGCTACGAGTTTTGGTCCTTGGCTCGTTTTCGTAGAACTAGGTCCAAACAGATCTCAAACCTAGCCTAACCGTTTTTCCATCAATTTTTATCACACTCATACCGTTTCACGTATTCCAACTCTAGCTTGACCCGTATCTTCTTGACAAACTATGAAGGAAGATTTTGAGAGCCCAAACTACGTTTTTTAACCAAAATAACTCGAAGTCATGGCTTATAGGTATGAGTTTTGGTCCTTGGCCCGTTTTCGGTAGAACTAGGTCTAAACAGACTCAAACCTAGCCTAACTCGTTTTTCCATCAATTTTTATCACACCGATACCGTTTCATGTATTCCAACTCTAGTTGACCCGTATCTTCTTGACAAACTATGAAGGCGCATTTTGAGAGCCCAAACTACGTTTTTTCACCAAAATAACTCGAAGTCATGGCTTATAGCTATGAGTTCGGGTTGTTAGCCCGTTTTCGGTAGAACTAGGTCCAAACAAACTTAAACCTAGCCTTACAGCTTTTTCATCAGCTTTTATCACACCGATATCGTTTCACGTATTCCAACTCAAGTTAGCTCCGTATCATCTTGACAAACTATGAAGACCGATTTTGAGATCCCAAACAACTTTTTTTCACAAAAATAACTCGTAAGTCACAGCTTAGAGCGATGAGGTTTTGTCGTTGGCCCATTTCGAATCCAACTAGGTCCAAACTCGCTCCAATCTAGCCCTACAAGTGTTTCATCGCTTTTATCGCTCTCATACCGTTTCATGTATTCCAAGTCCAAGCTTGGCCCATATATTCTTAAAAACGTCAAGGCCGATTTTGAGGGCCCAAACTATATTTTTTCACCAAAATAACTAATAAGTCGTGGCTTATAGCTATGAGTTTTGGTTGTTGGCCCGTTTCGTATAGACCTAGGTCCAAACGAACTTCAAACCTAGCCCGACAGCTTTTTCCATCGGCTTTTATCACACTCATACCGTTTCACGTATTCCAACTCTAGTTGGCTCGTATCTTCTTGACAAACTATGAAGGCGCATTTTGAGAGCCTAAACTACGTTTTTTCACCAAAATAACTCGAAGTGATGGCTTATAGCTATGAGTTTTGGTCGTTGGCCCGTTTTCGGTAGAACTAGGTCCAAACAGACTCAAACCTAGCTCGACAGCTTTTCCATCGGCTTTTATCACACCGATATCGTTTTACGTATTCCAACTCTAGTTGACCCGTATCTTCTGACAAACTATGAAGGAAGATTTTGAGAGTCCAAACTACGTTTTTTAACCAACATAACTCGAAGTCATGGCTTATAGCTATGAGTTTTGGTCGTTGGCCCGTTTTCGGTAGACCTAGGTCAAACAACTCAAACCTAGCCTAACCGTTTTCCATCGCTTTTATCACACCGATACCGTTTCATGTATTCCAACTCTAGTTGACCCGTATCTTCTTGTCAAACTATGAAGGCGCATTTTGAGAGCCTAAACTACGTTTTTTCACCAAAATAACTCGAAGTGATGGCTTATAGCTATGAGTGTTGGTCGTTGGCCTATTTTCGGTAGAACTAGGTCCAAACAGATCTCAAACCTAGCTCGACAGCTTTTCCATCGCTTTTATCACACCGATATCGTTTTACATATTCCATCTCTAGTTGACCCGTATCTTCCGGACAAACTATGAAGGAAGATTTTGAGAGCCCAAACTACGTTTTTTAACCAAAATAACTCGAAGTCATGGCTTATAGCTATGAGTTTGGATCGTTGGCCCGTTTTCGGTAGAACTAGGTCCAAACAGACTTAAACCTAGCCTTACAGCTTTTTCATCAGCTTTTATCACACCGATATCGTTTCACGTATTCCAACTCAAGTTAGCCCGTATCATCTCGACAAAGTATGAAGACCGATTTTGAGATCCCAAACAACTTTTTTTCACAAAAATAACTCGTAAATCACAGCTTAGAGCGATGAGGTTTTGTCGTTGGCCCGTTTCGAATCCAACTAGGTCCAAACTCGCTCCAATCTAGCCCTACAGTTGTTTCATCGCTTTTATCGCTCTCATACCGTTTCATGTATTCGAAGTCCAGCTTGGCTCATATCTTCTTAAAAACTTTCAAGGCCGATTTTGAGGGCCCAAACTATATTTTTTCACCAAAATAAATAATAAGTCGTGGCTTATAGCTATGAGTTTTGGTTGTTGGCCCGTTTCGGATAGACCTAGGTCCAAACAGACTCAAACCTAGCCCGATAGTTTTTCCATCAGCTTTTATCACACTCATACCGTTTCACCTATTCCAACTCTAGTTGGCTCGTATCTTCTTGACAAACTATGAAGGCGTATGTTGAGAGCCCAAACTACGTTTTTTCACCAAAATAACTCGAAGTCATGGCTTATAGCTATGAGTTTTGGTCCTTGGCCCGTTTTCGGTAGAACTAGGTCCAAACAGACTCAAACCTAGCCTAACTCGTTTTTCCATCGCTTTTATCACACTCATACCGTTTCACGTATTCCAACTCTAGTTGACCCGTATCTTCGACAAACTATGAAGGCAGATTTTGAGAGCCTAAACTACGTTTTTTCACCAAAATAACTCGTAACTCATGAGTTTGGGTCGTTGGCCCGTTTTCGGTAGAACTAGGTCCAAACAAGCTTAAACCTAGCCTTACAGCTTTTTCATCGCTTTTATCACACCGATATCGTTTCACGTATTCCAACTCAAGTTAGCTCCGTATCATCTTGACAAACTATGAAGACCGATTTTGAGATCCCAAACAACTTTTTTTCACAAAAATAACTCGTAAGTCACGAGCTTAGAGCGATGAGGTTTTGTCGTTGGCCCGTTTCGAATCCAACTAGGTCCAAACCGCTCCAATCTAGCCTCTACGAGTGTTTCATCGCTTTTATCGCTCTCATACCGTTTCATGTATTCGAAGTCCAGCTTGGCCCATATTCTCTTAAAAAACTTTGAAGGCCGATTTTGAGGGCCCAAACTATATTTTTTCACCAAAATAACTAATAAGTCGTGGCTTATAGCTATGAGTTTTGGTTGTTGGCCCGTTTCGTATAGACCTAAGTCCAAACAGACTCAAACCTAGCCCGACAGCTTTTCCATCGGCTTTTATCACACTCATACCGTTTCACGTATTCCAGCTCTAGTTGGCTCGTATCTTCTTGACAAACTATGAAGGCGCATTTTCAAAGCCTAAACTACGTTTTTTCACCAAAATAACTCGAAGTGATGGCTTATAGCTATGAGTTTTGGTCGTTGGCCCGTTTTCGGTAGAACTAGGTCCAAACAAGTCTCAAACCTAGCCCGACAGCTTTTCCATCACTTTTTATAACACCGATATCGTTTTACGTATTCCAACTCTAGTTGACCCGTATCTTCTTGACAAACTATGAAGGAAAATTTTGAGAGCCCAAACTACGTTTCTTAACCAAAATAACTCGAAGTCATGGATTATAGCTATGAGTTTTGGTCCTTGCCCGTTTTCGGTAGAACTAGGTCCAAACAGACTCAAACCTAGCCTAACTCGTTTTTCCATCAGCTTTTATCACACTCATACCGTTTCACGTATTCCAACTCTAGGTTGCTCGTATCTTCTTGACAAACTATGAAGGAAGATTTTGAGAGCCCAAACTACGTTTTTTCACCAAAATAACTCGAAGTGATGGCTTATAGCTATGAGTTTTGGTCCTTGGCCCGTTTTCGGTAGAACTAGGTCCAAACAAGCTTCAAACCTAGCCTAACCGTTTTTCCATCGCTTTTATCACACTCATACCATTTCACGTATTCCAACTCTAGTTGACCCGTATCTTCTTGACAAACTATGAAGACAGATTTTGACGAACCTCAAACTACGTTTTTTCACCAAAATAACTCGAAGTCATGGTTTATAGCTATGAGTTCGGGTCGTTGGTCCGTTTTCGGTAGAACTAGGTCCAAACAAACTTAAACCTAGCCTTACAGCTTTTTCATCAGCTTTTATCACACTCGATATCGTTTCACGTATTCCAACTCCAGCTAGCCCGTATCATCTTGACAAACTATGAAGACCGATTTTTAGATCCCAAACAACTTTTTTCACAAAAATAACTCGTAAGTCACAGCTTAGAGCGACGAGGATTTGTCGTTGGCCCGTTTCGAATCCAACTAGGTCCAAACTCGCTCCAATCTAGCCCTACGAGTGTTTCATCGCTTTTATCGCTCTCATACCGTTTCATGTATTCCAAGTCCAAGCTTGGCCCATATCTTCTTTAAAAACTTTGAAGGCCGATTTCGAGGGCCCAAACTATATTTTTTCACCAAAATAACTAATAAGTCGTGGCTTATAGCTATGAGTTTTGGTTGTTGGCCCGTTTCGTATAGACCTAGGTCTAAACAAACTTCAAACCTAGCTCGACAGCTTTTCCATCAATTTTTATCACAGCTCATACCGTTTCACGTATTCCAACTCTAGTTGGCCCGTATCTTCTTGACAAACTATGAAGGCAGCATTTTGAGAGCCCAAACTACGTTTTTTCACCAAAATAACTCGAAGTCATCGCTTATAGCTATGAGTTTTGGTCATCGACCCATTTCCGGTTGAACTAGGTCCAAATAACTCAAACCTAGCCTTACAGCTTTTTCATCAGCTTTTATCACACCGATATCGTTTCACGTATTCCAACTCCAGCTAGCCGCATCTTCTTGACAAACTATGAAGACCGATTTTGAGATCCCAAATAACCTTTTTTAAAAAAAATAACTCGTAAGTCACGGCTTAGAGCGATGAGGTTTTGTCGTTGGCCCGTTTCGAATCGAATTAGGTCCAAACCGCTCTAATCTAGCCCTATAGTTGTTTCATCGGCTTTATCGCTCTCATACCGTTTCCCGTATTCCAAGTCCAAGCTTGGCCCATATCTTCTTAAAAAACTTTGAAGGCCGATTTTGAGGGCCCAAACTATATTTTTTCACCAAAATAACTAATAAGTCGTGGCTTATAGCTATGAGTTTATGTTGTTGGCCCGTTTCGTATAGACTCCAGTCCAAACAAATCTCAAACCTAGCTCGACAGCTTTTTCCATCAGCTTTTATCACACTCATACCGTTTCACGTATTCCAACTCTAGTTGGCTCGTATCTTCTGACAAACTATGAAGGAAGATTTTGAGAGCCCAAACTACGTTTTTTCACCAAAATAACTCGAAGTGATGGCTTATAGCTATGAGTTTTGGTCGTTGGCCCGTTTTCGGTAGAACTAGGTCCAAACAGCCTCAAACCTAGCCCGACAGCTTTTCCATCAGCTTTTATCACACTCATATCGTTTTACGTATTCCAACTCTAGTTGACCCGTATCTTCTTGACAAACTATGAAGACAGCATTTTGAGAGCCCAAACTACGTTTTTTCACCAAAATAACTCGAAGTCATGGTTTATAGCTATGAGTTTGGGTCGTTGGCCCGTTTTCGGTAGAACTAGGTCCAAACAGACTCAAACCTAGCCTTACAGCTTTTTCATCGCTTTTATCACACCGATATCGTTTCACGTATTCCAACTCCAGCTTAGCCCGTACTTCTTGAAAAACTACGAAGACCGATTTTGAGATCCCAAACAACCTTTTTTCACAAAAATAACTCGTAAGTCACGGCTAGAGCGATGACGTTTTGTCGTTGGCCCGTTTCGAATCCAACTAGGTCCAAACCGCTCCAATCTAGCCCAACAAGTTGTTTCATCGGCTTTATCGTTCTCATACCGTTTCACGTATTCCAAGTCCAGCTTGGACCATATCTTCTTAAAAAACTTTCAAGGCCGATTTTGAGGGCCCAAACTATATTTTTTCACCAAAATAACTAATATGTCGTGGCTTATAGCTATGAGTTTCGGTTGTTGGCCCGTTTCGTATAGACCTAGGTCCAAACAAACTCAAACCTAGCTCGATAGTTTTTCCATCGCTTTTATCACACTCATACCGTTTCACCTATTCCAACTCTAGTTGGCTCGTATGTTCTTGACAAACTATGAAGGCGGATGTCGAGAGCCCAAACTACGGTTTTTCACCAAAATAACTCGAAGTCATGGCTTATAGCTATGAGTTTTGGTCATTGGCCCGTTTTCGGTAGACTCTAGGTCCAAACAGACTCAAACCTAGCCCGACAGCTTTTCCATCAGCTTTTATCACACTCATACCGTTTCACGTATTCCAACTCTAGTTGGCTCGTATCTTCTGACAAACTATGAAGGCAGATTTGGAGAGCCTAAACTACGTTTTTTCACCAAAATAACTCGAAGTGATGGCTTATAGCTATGAGTTTTGGTCGTTGGCCCGTTTTCGGTAGAACTAGGTCCAAACAGACTCAAACCTAGCTCGACAGCTTTTCCATCGCTTTTATCACACCGATATCGTTTTACGTATTCCAACTCTAGTTGACCCGTATCTTCTTGACAAACTATGAAGGAAAATTTTGAGAGCCCAAACTACGTTTTTTAACCAAAATAACTCGAAGTCATGGCTTATAGCTATGAGTTTTGGTCCTCGGCTCGTTTTCGGTAGAACTAGGTCCAAACAGACTCAAACCTAGCCTAACTCGTTTTTCCATCAATTTTTATCACACTCATACCGTTTCACGTATTCCAACTCTAGTTGACCCGTATCTTCTTGACAAACTATGAAGGAAGATTTTGAGAGCCCAAACTACGTTTTTTAACCAAAATAACTCGAAGTCATGGCTTATAGGTATGAGTTTTGGTCCTTGGCCCGTTTTCGGTAGAACTAGGTCTAAACGAACTTCAAACCTAGCCTAACTCGTTTTTCCATCAATTTTTATCACACCGATACCGTTTCATGTATTCCAACTCTAGTTGACCCGTATCTTCTTGACAAACTATGAAGGCGCATTTTGAGAGCCCAAACTACGTTTTTTCACCAAAATAACTCGAAGTCATGGCTTATAGCTATGAGTTTGGGTTGTTAGCCCGTTTTCGGTAGAACTAGGTCCAAACAAACTTAAACCTAGCCTTACAGCTTTTTCATCAGCTTTTATCACACCGATATCGTTTCACGTATTCCAACTCAAGTTAGCCCGTATCATCTCGACAAACTATGAAGACCGATTTTGAGATCCCAAACAACTTTTTTCACAAAAATAACTCGTAAGTCACGAACCTAGAGCGATGAGGTTTTGTCGTTGGCCCATTTCGAATCCAACTAGGTCCAAACTCGCTCCAATCTAGCCCTACGAGTGTTTCATCGCTTTTATCGCTCTCATACCGTTTCATGTATTCCAAGTCCAAGCTTGGCCCATATATTCTTAAAAAACGTCGAAGGCCGATTTTGAGGGCCCAAACTATATTTTTTCACCAAAATAACTAATAAGTCGTGGCTTATAGCTATGAGTTTTGGTTGTTGGCCCGTTTCGTATAGACCTAGGTCCAAACAGACTCAAACCTAGCTCGACAGCTTTTTCCATCAGCTTTTATCACACTCATACCGTTTCACGTATTCCAACTCTAGCTTGGCTCGTATCTTCGACAAACTATGAAGGCGGATTTTGAGAGCCTAAACTACGTTTTTTCACCAAAATAACTCGAAGTGATGGCTTATAGCTATGAGTTTTGGTCGTTGGCCCGTTTTCGGTAGAACTAGGTCCAAACAGATCTCAAACCTAGCTCGACAGCTTTTCCATCGGCTTTTATCACACCGATATCGTTTTACGTATTCCAACTCTAGCTTGACCCGTATCTTCTGACAAACTATGAAGGAAGATTTTGAGAGTCCAAACTACGTTTTTTAACCAACATAACTCGAAGTCATGGCTTATAGCTATGAGTTTTGGTCGTTGGCCCGTTTTCGGTAGACCTAGGTCAAACAACTCAAACCTAGCCTAACCGTTTTTCCATCGGCTTTTATCACACCGATACCGTTTCATGTATTCCAACTCTAGTTGACCCGTATCTTCTTGTCAAACTATGAAGGCGCATTTTGAGAGCCTAAACTACGTTTTTTCACCAAAATAACTCGAAGTGATGGCTTATAGCTATGAGTGTTGGTCGTTGGCCTATTTTCGGTAGAACTAGGTCCAAACAGACTCAAACCTAGCTCGACAGCTTTTCCATCAGCTTTTATCACACCGATATCGTTTTACATATTCCATCTCTAGTTGACCCGTATCTTCCGGACAAACTATGAAGGAAGATTTTGAGAGCCCAAACTACGTTTTTTAACCAAAATAACTCGAAGTCATGGCTTATAGCTATGAGTTTTGGTCCTTGGCCCGTTTTCGATAGAACTAGGTCCAAACAGACTCAAACCTAGCCTAATTGTTTTTCCATCGGCTTTTATCATACTCATACCGTTTCACGTATTCCAACTCTAGTTTGCCCGTATCTTCTTGACAAACTATGAAGGCGGATTTTGAGAGCCCAAACTACGTTTTTTCACCAAAATAACTCGAAGTCATCGCTTATAGCTATGAGTTTTGGTCATTAGCCCATTTCCGTAGAACTAGGTCCAAATAACTCAAACCTAGCCTTACAGCTTTTTCATCGGCTTTTATCACACCGATATCGTTTCACGTATTCCAACTCCAGCTTAGCCGCATCTTCTTGACAAACTATGAAGACCGATTTTGAGATCCCAAACTACGTTTTTTCACCAAAATAACTTAGAAGTCATGGTTTATAGCTATGAGTTTGGGTCGTTGGCCCGTTTTCGATAGAACTAGGTCTAAACAGACTTAAACCTAGCCTTACAGCTTTTTCATCGGCTTTTATCACACCGATATCGTTTCACGTATTCCAAATCCAGCTTACCCCGTATCATCTTGACAAACTATGAAGACCGATTTTGAGATCCCAAACAACGTTTTTTCATAAAAATAACTCGTAAGTCACGACTTAGAGCGATGAGGTTTTGTCGTTGGCCCGTTTCGAATCCAACTAGGTCCAAACTCGCTCCAATCTAGCCCAACAAGTTGTTTCATCGGCTTTTATCGCTCTCATACCGTTTCATGTATTCCAAGTCCAGCTTGGCCCATATCTTTTTTAAAAACTTTGAAGGCCGATTTCGAGGGCCCAAACTATATTTTTTCACCAAAATAACTAGTAAGTCGTGGCTTATAGCTATGAGTTTTGGTTGTTGGCCCGTTTCGTATAGACCTAGGTCTAAACAGACTCAAACCTAGCCCGACAGCTTTTCCATCGGCTTTTATCACAATCATACCGTTTCACGTATTCCAACTCTAGTTGGCTCCGTATCTTCGACAAACTATGAAGCGCGATTTTGAGAGCCCAAACTACGTTTTTTCACCAAAATAACTCGAAGTCATCGCTTATAGCTATGAGTTTTGGTCATTAGCCCATTTCCGGTAGAACTAGGTCCAAATAACTCAAACCTAGCCTTACAGCTTTTTCATCAGCTTTTATCACACCGATATCGTTTCACGTATTCCAACTCCAGCTAGCTAGTATCTTCTGACAAACTATGAAGACCGATTTTGAGATCCCAAACAACCTTTTTTTAAAAAAATAACTCGTAAGTCACGGCTTAGAGCAATGAGGTTTTGTCGTTGGCCCGTTTCGAATAGAACTAGGTCCAAACCGCTCCAATCTAGCCCTATAGTTGTTTCATTAGTTTTATCGCTCTCATACCGTTTCCCGTATTCCAAGTCCAAGTTGGCTCATATCTTCTTAAAAAACTTTGAAGGCCGATTTTGAGGGCCCAAACTATATTTTTTCACCAAAATAACTAATAAGTCGTGGCTTCTAGCTATGAGTTTATGTTGTTGGCCCGTTTCGTATAGACCTAGGTCCAAACAGACTTCAAACCTAGCTCGACAGCTTTTCCATCGCTTTTATCACACTCATACCGTTTCACGTATTCCAACTCTAGTTGGCTCGTATCTTTTTGACAAACTATGAAGAAAGATTTTGAGAGCCCAAACTACGTTTTTTCACCAAAATAACTCGAAGTGATGGCTTATAGCTATGAGTTTTGGTCGTTGGTTCGTTTTCGGTAGAACTAGGTCCAAACAGACTCAAACCTAGCTCGACAGCTTTTCCATCAGCTTTTATCACACCGATATCGTTTTATGTATTCCAACTCTAGTTGACCCGTATCTTCTTGACAAACTATGAAGGAAGATTTTGAGAGCCCAAACTACATTTTTTAACTAAAATAACTTAGAAGTCACGGCTTATAGCTATGAGTTTTGGTCCTTGGCCCGTTTTCGGTAGAACTAGGTCCAAACAAGTCTCAAACCTAGCCTAACTATTTTTCCATCGCTTTTATCACACTCATACCGTTTCACGTATTCCAACTCTAGTTGACCCGTATCTTCTTGACAAACTATGAAGGCAGCATTTCGAGAGCCTAAAGTACGTTTTTTCACCAAAATAACTCGAAGTCATGGCTTATAGCTATGAGTTTTTGTCGTTGGCCCGTTTTTGGTAGAACTAGGTCTAAACAGACTCAAACCTAGCCCGACAGCTTTTCCATCGGCTTTTATCACACTCATATCGTTTTACGTATTCCAACTCTAGTTGACCCGTATCTTCTTGACAAACTATGAAGGAAGATTTTGAGAGCCCAAACTATGTTTTTTAACCAAAATAACTCAAAAGTCATGGCTTATAGCTATGAGTTTTGGTCGTTGGCCCGTTTTCGATAGAACTAGGTCCAAACAAACTCAAACCTAGCCTTACAAGCTTTTTCATCGCTTTTATCACACCGATATCGTTTCACGTATTCCAACTCCAGCTAGCCCGTACTTCTTGAAAAACTATGAAGACCGATTTTGAGATCCCAAACAACCTTTTTTCACAAAAATAACTCATAAGTCACGGCTTAGAGCGATGAGGTTTTGTCGTTGGCCCGTTTCGAATCCAACTAGGTCCAAATTGCTCCAATCTAGCCCAACAAGTTGTTTCATCGGCTTTATCGTTCTCATACCGTTTCACGTATTCCAAGTCCAAGCTTGGACCATATCGTCTTACAAAACTTTGAAGGCCGATTTTGAGGGCCCAAACTATATTTTTTCACCAAAATAACTAATAAGTCGTGGCTTATAGCTATGAGTTTCGGTTGTTGGTCCGTTTCGTATAGACCTAGGTCCAAACAGACTCAAACCTAGCCTCGAAAGTTTTTCCATCAAATTTTATCACACTCATACCGTTTCACGTATTCCAACTCTAGTTGGCCCGTATCTTCGACAAACTATGAAGGAAGATTTTGAGAGCCCAAACTACGTTTTTTCACCAAAATAACTCAAAAGTCATGGCTTATAGCTATGAGTTTTGGTCGTTGGCCCGTTTTCGATAGAACTAGGTCCAAACAGACTCAAACCTAGCCTTACAGCTTTTTCATCGCTTTTATCACACCGATATCGTTTCACGTATTCCAACTCCAGTTAGCCCGTACTTCTTGACAAACTATGAAGACCGATTTTGAGATCCCAAACAACCTTTTTTTAAAAAAATAACTCGTAAGTCACGGCTTAGAGCAATGAGGTTTTGTCGTTGGCCCATTTCGAATAGAACTAGGTCCAAACTCGCTCCAATCTAGCCCTATAGTGTTTCGTTAGTTTTATCGCTCTCATACCGTTTCCCGTATTCCAAGTCCAAGCTTGGCTCATATCTTTTTAAAAAACTTTGAAGTCCGATTTTGAGGGCCCAAACTATATTTTTTCACCAAAATAACTAATAAGTCGTGGCTTCTAGCTATGAGTTTATGTTGTTGGCCCGTTTCGTATAGACATAGGTCCAAACAGACTCAAACCTAGCTCGACAGCTTTTCCATCGGCTTTTATCACACTCATACCGTTTCACGTATTCCAACTCTAGTTGGCTCGTATCTTTTTGACAAACTATGAAGAAAGATTTTGAGACCCAAACTATTTTTTTTCACCAAAATAACTCGAAGTGATGGCTTATAGCTATGAGTTTTGGTCGTTGGTTCGTTTTCGGTAGAACTAGGTCCAAACAGACTCAAACCTAGCTCGACAGCTTTTCCATCAGCTTTTATCACACTCGTTATCGTTTTATGTATTCCAACTCTAGTTGACCCGTATCTTCTTGACAAACTATGAAGGAAGATTTTGAGAGCCCAAACTACATTTTTTAACTAAAATAACTTAGAAGTCACGGCTTATAGCTATGAGTTTTGGTCCTTGGCCCGTTTTCGGTAGAACTAGGTCCAAACAGACTCAAACCTAGCCTAACTATTTTTCCATCGCTTTTATCACACTCATACCGTTTCACGTATTCCAACTCTAGTTGACCCGTATCTTCTGACAAACTATGAAGGCAGCATCTCGAGAGCCTAAAGTACGTTTTTTCACCAAAATAACTCGAAGTCATGGCTTATAGCTATGAGTTTTGGTCGTTGGCCCGTTTTCGGTAGAACTAGGTCCAAACAAACTCAAACCTAGCCCGACAGCTTTTTCCATCGCTTTTATCACACTCATATCGTTTTACGTATTCCAACTCTAGTTGACCCGTATCTTCTTGACAAACTATGAAGGAAGATTTTGAGAGCCCAAACTACGTTTTTTAACCAAAATAACTCAAAAGTCATGGCTTATAGCTATGAGTTTGGGTCGTTGGCCCGTTGTCGATAGAACTAGGTCCAAACAGACTCAAACCTAGCCTTACAGCTTTTTCATCCGTTTTTATCACACCGATATCGTTTCACGTATTCCAACTCCAGTTAGCCCGTACTTCTTGAAAAACTATGAAAACCGATTTTGAGATCCCAAACAACCTTTTTTCACAAAAATAACTCGTAAGTCACGGCTTAGAGCGATGAGGTTTTGTCGTTGGCCCGTTTCGAATCCAACTAGGTGCAAACCGCTCCAATCTAGCCCAACAAGTGTTTCATCGGCTTTATCGTTCTCATACCGTTTCACATATTCCAAGTCCAAGCTTGACCATATCTTCTTAAAAAACTTTGAAGGCCGATTTTGAGGGCCCAAACTATATTTTTTCACCAAAATAACTAATATGTCGTGGCTTATAGCTATGAGTTTCGGTTGTTGGCCCGTTTCGTATAGACCAAGGTCCAAACAGACTCAAACCTAGCCCGACAGCTTTTTCCATCAGCTTTTATCGCACTCATACCGTTTCACATATTCCAACTCTAGCTTGGCTCGTATCTTCTTGACAAACTATGAAAGCGGATGTTGAGAGCCTAAACTACGTTTTTTCACCAAAATAACTCGAAGTGATGGCTTATAGCTATGAGTTTTGGTCGTTGGCCCGTTTTCGGTAGAACTAGGTCCAAACAAGCTCAAACCTAGCTCGACAGCTTTTTCCATCAGCTTTTATCACACTCATATCGTTTTACGTATCGCAACTCTAGCTTGACCCGTATCTTCTGACAAACTATGAAGGAAGATTTTGAGAGCCCAAACTACGTTTTTTAACCAAAATAACTCTAAAGTCATGGCTTATAGCTATGAGTTTTGGTCGTTGGCCCGTTTTCGATAGAACTAGGTCCAAACAGACTCAAACCTAGCCTTACAGCTTTTTCATCGCTTTTATCACACCGATATCGTTTTACGTATTCCAACTCCAAGCTAGCCCGTACTTCTTGAAAAACTATGAAGACCGATTTTGAGATCCCAAACAACCTTTTTTCACAAAAATAACTCGTAAGTCACGGCTTAGAGCGATGAGGTTTTGTCGTTGGCCCGTTTCGAATCCAACTAGGTCCAAACTCGCTCCAATCTAGCCCAACAACGTTTCATCGCCTTTATCGCTCTCATACCGTTTCACGTATTCCAAGTCCAAGCTTGGCCCATATCTTATTAAAAAACTTTGAAGGCCGATTTTGAGGGCCCAAACTATATTTTTTCACCAAAATAACTAACAAGTCGTGGCTTATAGCTATGAGTTTTGGTTGTTGGGCCGTTTCGTATAGTACCTAGGTCTAAACAGTCTCAAACCTAGCCTCGACAGCTTTTCCATCGCTTTTATCACACTCATACCATTTCACGTATTCCAACTCTAGCTTGGCTCGTATCTTTTTGACAAACTATGAAGGCAGCATTTTGAGAGCCCAAACTACGTTTTTTCACCAGAATAACTCATAAGTCATGGCTTATCGCTATGAGTTTTGGTTATTAGCCCATTTCCGTAGAACTAGGTCCAAACAAACTCGAAACCTTACCTTACAGCTTTTTCATCGCTTTTATCACACCGTTATCGTTTCACGTATTCCAACTCCAGCTTAGCCCGTACTTCTTGAAAAACTATGAAAACCGATTTTGAGATCCCAAACAACCTTTTTTCACAAAAATAACTCGTAAGTCACGGCTTAGAGCGATGAGGTTTTGTCGTTGGCCCGTTTCGAATCCAACTAGGTGCAAACCGCTCCAATCTAGCCCAACGAGTGTTTCATCGCTTTTATCGTTCTCATACCGTTTCACGTATTCCAAGTCCAAGCTTGGACCATATCTTCTTAAAAAACTTTCAAGGCCGATTTTGAGGGCCCAAACTATATTTTTTCACCAAAATAACTAATATGTCGTGGCTTATAGCTATGAGTTTCGGTTGTTGGCCCGTTTCGGATAGACCAAGGTCCAAACGAACTTCAAACCTAGCCTCGACAGCTTTTCCATCGGCTTTTATCACACTCATACCGTTTCACATATTCCAACTCTAGTTGGCTCGTATCTTCTTGACAAACTATGAAGGCGCATTTTGAGAGCCCAAACTACGTTTTTTCCCAAAATAACTCGAAGTCATGGCTTATAGCTATGAGTTTGGGTCGTTGGCCCGTTTTTGGTAGAAATAGGTCCAAACAGACTCAAACGTAGCCCGACAGCTTTTTCCATCGCTTTTATCACACTCATACCGTTTCACGTATTCCAACTCTAGTTGGCCCGTATCTTCGACAAACTATGAAAGTAGATTTTGAGAGCCCAAACTACGTTTTTTAACCAATATAACTCGAAGTCATTGCTTATAGCTATGAGTTTTGGTCGTTGGCCCGTTTTCGATAGAACTAGGTCCAAACAAACTTCAAACCTAGCCTAACCGTTTTTCCATCAGCTTTTATCACACTCATACCGTTTCACGTATTCCAACTCTAGTTGGCCCGTATCTTCGACAAACTATGAAGGCAGATTTTGAGAGCCCAAACTACGTTTTTTCACCAATATAACTCGAAGTCATTGCTTATAGCTATGAGTTTTGGTCATTAGCCCATTTTCGGTAGAACTAGGTCCAAATAACTCAAACCTAGCCTTACAGCTTTTTTCATCGGCTTTTATCACACCGATATCGTTTCACGTATTCCAACTCCAGCTACTCCAGTATCTTCTTGACAAACTATGAAGACCGATTTTGAGATCCCAAACTACGTTTTTTCACCAAAATAACTTAGAAGTCATGGTTTATAGCTATGAGTTCGGGTTGTTGGCCCGTTTTCGGTAGAACTAGGTCCAAACAAACTTTAAACCTAGCCTTGCAGCTTTTTTATCAGCTTTTATCACACCGGTATCGTTTCACGTATTCCAACTGCAGCTTATCCCGTATCATCTCGACAAACTATGAACACCGATTTTGAGATCCCAAACAACGTTTTTTCATAAAAATAACTCGTAAGTCACAGCTTAGAGCGATGAGGTTTTGTCGTTGGCCCATTTCGAATCCAACTAGGTCCAAACTGCTCCAATCTAGCCTCTACGTTGTTTCATCGCTTTTATCGCTCTCATACCGTTTCATGTATTCCAAGTCCAGCTTGGCCCATATCTTTTTTAAAAACTTTGAAGGCCGATTTCGAGGGCCCAAACTATATTTTTTCACCAAAATAACTAGTAAGTCGTGGCTTATAGCTATGAGTTTTGGTTGTTGGCTCGTTTCGTATAGACCTAGGTCCAAACAGACTCAAACCTAGCTCGACAGCTTTTCCATCAGCTTTTATCACACTCATACCGTTTCACGTATTCCAACTCTAGCTTGGCTCGTATCTTCGACAAACTATGAAGAAAGATTTTGAGAGCCCAAACTACGTTTTTTCACCAAAATAACTCGAAGTGATGGCTTATAGCTATGAGTTTTGGTCGTTGGCCCGTTTTCGTAGAATTAGGTCCAAACAAACTTCAAACCTAGCTCGACAGTTTTTCCATCAGCTTTTATCACACCGATATCGTTTTATGTATTCCAACTCTAGTTGACCCGTATCTTCTGACAAACTATGAAGGAAGATTTTGAGAGCCCAAACTACATTTTTTAACTAAAATAACTTAGAAGTCACGGCTTATAGCTATGAGTTTTGGTCCTTGGCCCGTTTTCGGTAGAACTAGGTCCAAACAGACTCAAACCTAGCCTAACTATTTTTCCATCGCTTTTATCACACTCATACCGTTTCACGTATTCCAACTCTAGTTGACCCGTATCTTCTTGACAAACTATGAAGGCAGCATTTCGAGAGCCTAAAGTACGTTTTTTCACCAAAATAACTCGAAGTCATGGCTTATAGCTACGAGTTTTGGTCGTTGGCCCGTTTTCGGTAGAACTAGGTCCAAACAAACTTCAAACCTAGCCCGACAGCTTTTCCATCAGCTTTTATCACACTCATATCGTTTTACGTATTCCAACTCTAGTTGACCCGTATCTTCTTGACAAACTATGAAGGAAGATTTTGAGAGCCCAAACTACGTTTTTAACCAAAATAACTCAAAAGTCATGGCTTATAGCTATGAGTTTGGGTCGTTGGCCCGTTGTCGATAGAACTAGGTCCAAACAGATCTCAAACCTAGCCTTACAGCTTTTTCATCGCTTTTATCACACCGATATCGTTTCACGTATTCCAACTCCAGCTAGCCCGTACTTCTTGAAAAACTATGAAAACCGATTTTGAGATCCCAAACAACCTTTTTTCACAAAAATAACTCGTAAGTCACGGCTTAGAGCGATGAGGTTTTGTCGTTGGCCCGTTTCGAATCCAACTAGGTCCAAACTCGCTCCAATCTAGCCCAACAAGTTGTTTCATCGCCTTTATCGTTCTCATACCGTTTCACGTATTCCAAGTCCAAGCTTGGACCATATCTTCTTAAAAAACTTTCAAGGCCGATTTCGAGGGCCCAAACTATATTTTTTCACCAAAATAACTAATATGTCGTGGCTTATAGCTATGAGTTTCGGTTGTTGGCCCGTTTCGTATAGACCTAGGTCCAAACAAACTTCAAACCTAGCCCGACGAGTTTTCCATCGCTTTTATCACACTCATACCGTTTCACATATTCCAACTCTAGCTTGGCTCGTATCTTCTTGACAAACTATGAAGGCGTATGTTGAGAGCCCAAACTACGTTTTTTCACCAAAATAACTCGAAGTGATGGCTTATAGCTATGAGTTTTGGTCGTTGGCCCGTTTTCGGTAGAACTAGGTCCAAACAGACTCAAACCTAGCCTCGACAGCTTTTCCATCAGCTTTTATCACACTCATATCGTTTTACGTATTGCAACTCTAGTTGACCCGTATCTTCTTGACAAACTATGAAGGAAGATTTTGAGAGCCCAAACTACGTTTTTTAACCAAAATAACTCTAAAGTCATGGCTTATAGCTATGAGTTTTGGTCGTTGGCCCGTTTTCGATAGAACTAGGTCCAAACAGACTCAAACCTAGCCTTACAGCTTTTTCATTAGTTTTTATCACACCGATATCGTTTCACGTATTCCAACTCCAAGTTAGCCCGTACTTCTTGAAAAACTATGAAGACCGATTTTGAGATCCCAAACAACCTTTTTTCACAAAAATAACTCGTAAGTCACGGCTTAGAGCGATGAGGTTTTGTCGTTGGCCCATTTCGAATCCAACTAGGTCAAACTCGCTCCAATCTAGCCCAACAAGTTGTTTCATCGGCTTTATCGTTCTCATACCGTTTCACGTATTCCAAGTCCAAGCTTGGACCATATCGTCTTACAAAACTTTCAAGGCCGATTTCGAGGGCCCAAACTATATTTTTTCACCAAAATAACTAATAAGTCGTGGCTTATAGCTATGAGTTTCGGTTGTTGGTCCGTTTCGGATAGACCTAGGTCCAAACAAATCTCAAACCTAGCCCGATAGTTTTTCCATCAGCTTTTATCACACTCATACCGTTTCACCTATTCCAACTCTAGTTGGCTCGTATCTTCTTGACAAACTATGAAGGCGGATGTTGAGAGCCCAAACTACGTTTTTTCACCAAAATAACTCGAAGTCATGGCTTATAGCTATGAGTTTTGGTCATTGGCCCGTTTTCGGTAGAACTAGGTCCAAACAGACTTCAAACCTAGCCCGATAGTTTTTCCATCAGCTTTTATCACACTCATATAGTTTTACGTATTTCAACTCAAGTTGACCCGTATCTTCTTGACAAACTATAAAGGAAGATTTTGAGAGCCCAAACTACGTTTTTTAACCAAAATAACTCAAAAGTCATGGCTTATAGCTATGAGTTTTGGTCGTTGGCCCGTTTTCGATAGAACTAGGTCCAAACAGACTCAAACCTAGCCTTACAGCTTTTTCATCGGCTTTTATCACACCGATATCGTTTCACGTATTCCAACTCCAGCTAGCCCGTATCTCCTCGACAAACTATGAAGACCGATTTTGAGATCCCAAACAACATTTTTTCACAAAAATAACTCGTAAGTCACGGCTTAGAGCGATGAGGTTTTGTCGTTCGCCCGTTTCGAATCCAACTAGGTCCAAACTCGCTCCAATCTAGCCCTACGAGTGTTTCATCGGCTTTATCGCTCTCATACCGTTTCACGTATTCCAAGTCTAGTTGGCCCATATCTTTTTAAAAAACTTTAAAGATTGATTTTGAGGGCCCAAACTATATTTTTTCACCAAACTAACCGATAAGTCGTGGCTTATAGCTATGAGTTTTGGTTGTTGGCCCGTTTGAGATAGGCTTAGGTCCAAACAGACTCAAACCTAGCTCGATTGTTTTTCCATCGCTTTTATCACACTCATACCGTTTCACGTATTCCAACTCTAGTTGGCTCGTATCTTCGACAAACTATGAAGGCAGCATTTTGAGAGCCCAAACTACGTTTTTTCCTAAAATAACCGAGAAGTCATGGCTTATAGCTATGAGTTTTGGTCGTTGGCCCGTTTTCGGTAGAACTAGGTCCAAACAGACTTCAAACCTAGCCTAACAGCTTTTCCATTAGTTTTTATCACACTCATACCGTTTTACGTATTCCAACTCTAGTTGGCCCGTATCTTCTTGACAAACTATGAAAGTAGACTTTGAGAGCCCAAACTACGTTTTTTCACCAAAATAACTCATAAGTCATGGCTTATAGCTATGAGTTTTTGTCATTAGCCCATTTTCGGTAGAACTAGGTCCAAACAGACTTCAAACCTAGCCTTACAGCTTTTTCATCAGCTTTTATCATACCGTTATCGTTTCATATATTCCAACTCCAGCTAGCCCGTATCTTCGACAAACTATGAAGACCGATTTTGAGATCCCAAACAACCTTTTTTCACAAAAATAACTCGTAAGTCACGGGTTAGAGCGATGAGGTTTTGTCGTTGGGCCGTTCCGAATCCAACTAGGTCCAAACTCGCTCCAATCTAGCCCTACGAGTGTTTCATCGCTTTTATCGCTCTTATACCGTTTCACGTATTGAAAGTCCAGCTTGGCCTATATCTTCTTAAAAACTTTGAAGGCCGATTTCGAGGGCCTAAACTATATTTTTTCACCAAAATAACTAATAAGTCGGGGCTTATAGCTATGAGTTTTGGTTGTTGGCCCGTTTCGTATAGACTCTAGTCCAAACAGATCTCAAACCTAGCCCGACAGCTTTTCCATCGCTTTTATCACACTCATGTCGTTTCACGTATTCCAACTCTAGCTTGGCTCGTATCTTCGACAAACTATGAAGGCGCATTTTGAGAGCCCAAACTACATTTTTTCACCAAAATAACTCGAAGTGATGGCTTATAGCTATGAGTTTTGGTCGTTGGCCGCTTTTCGATAGAACTAGATCCAAACAGATCTCAAACCTAGCCTCGACAGCTTTTCCATCGCTTTTATCACACTCATATCGTTTTACGTATTCCAACTCTAGTTGACCCGTATCTTCGACAAACTATGAAGGAAGATTTTGAGAGCCCAAACTATGTTTTTTAACCAAAATAACTCAAAAGTCATGGCTTATAGCTATGAGTTTTGGTCGTTGGCCCGTTTTCGATGGAACTAGGTCCAAACAAGCCTCAAACCTAGCCTTACAGCTTTTTCATCGCTTTTATCACACCGATATCGTTTCACGTATTCCAACTTCAGCTAGCCCGTATCTCCTCGACAAACTATGAAGACCGATTTTGAGATCCCAAACAACCTTTTTTCACAAAAATAACTCGTAAGTCACGGCTTAGAGCGATGAGGTTTTGTCGTTGGCCCGTTTCGAATCCAACTAGGTCCAAACTCGCTCCAATCTAGCCCAACAAGTTGTTTCATCGGCTTTATCGCTCTCATACCGTTTCACGTATTCCAAGTCCAAGCTTGGCCCATATCTTCTTAAAAAACTTTGAAGGCTGATTTTGAGGGCCCAAACTATATTTTTACACCAAAATAACTAATAAGTCGTGGCTTATAGCTATGAGTTTTGGTTGTTGGGCCGTTTCGTATAGAACTAGGTCCAAACAGACTCAAACCTAGCCTTACAGCTTTTTCATCGCTTTTATCATACCGATATCGTTTCATATATTCCAACTCCAGCTTAGCCCGTATCTTCTGACAAACTATGAAGACCGATTTTGAGATCCCAAACAACCTTTTTTCACAAAAATAACTCGTAAGTCACGGGTTAGAGCGATGAGGTTTTGTCGTTGGGCCGTTCCGAATCCAACTAGGTCCAAACTCGCTCCAATCTAGCCCTACGAGTGTTTCATCGCTTTTATCGCTCTTATACCGTTTCACGTATTGAAAGTCCAGCTTGGCCCATATCTTCTTAAAAACTTTGAAGGCCGATTTTGAGGGCCTAAACTATATTTTTTCACCAAAATAACTAATAAGTCGGGGCTTATAGCTATGAGTTTTGGTTGTTGGCCCGTTTCGTATAGACCTAGGTCCAAACAGACTCAAACCTAGCCTCGACAGCTTTTCCATCAATTTTTATCACACTCATGTCGTTTCACGTATTCCAACTCTAGCTTGGCTCGTATCTTCTTGACAAACTATGAAGGCAGATTTTGAGAGCCCAAACTACATTTTTTCACCAAAATAACTCGAAGTGATGGCTTATAGCTATGAGTTTTGGTCGTTGGCCCGTTTTCGATAGAACTAGATCCAAACAAACTCAAACCTAGCCTCGACAGCTTTTTCCATCGCTTTTATCACACTCATATCGTTTTACGTATTCCAACTCTAGTTGACCCGTATCTTCTTGACAAACTATGAAGGAAGATTTTGAGAGCCCAAACTATGTTTTTTAACCAAAATAACTCAAAAGTCATGGCTTATAGCTATGAGTTTTGGTCGTTGGCCCGTTTTCGATAGAACTAGGTCCAAACAGATCTCAAACCTAGCCTTACAGCTTTTTCATCGCTTTTATCACACCGATATCGTTTCACGTATTCCAACTTCAGCTAGCCCGTATCTCCTCGACAAACTATGAAGACCGATTTTGACATCCCAAACAACATTTTTTCACAAAAATAACTCGTAAGTCACGGCTAGTAGGGATGAGGTTTTGTCGTTGGCCCGTTTCGAATCCAACTAGGTCCAAACTCGCTCCAATCTAGCCCTACAAGTTGTTTCATCGGCTTTATCGCTCTCATACCGTTTCACGTATTCCAAGTCCAAGTTGGCCCATATCTTCTTAAAAAAATTTAAAAGCCGATTTCGAGGGCCCAAACTATATTTTTTCACCAAACTAACTAATAAGTCGTGGCTAATAGCTATGAGTTTTGGTTGTTGGCCCGTTTGAGATAGGCCTAGTCCAAACAGACTCAAACCTAGCCCGACAGCTTTATCCATCAGCTTTTATCACACTCATACCGTTTCACGTATTCCAACTCTAGTTGGCTCGTATCTTCTTGACAAACTATGAAGGCAGCATTTTGAGAGCCCAAACTACGATTTTTCCCAAAATAACTCGAAGTCATGGCTTATAGCTACGAGTTTGGGTCGTTGGCCCGTTTTTGGTAGAAATAGTCCAAACAGACTCAAACGTAGCCTCGACAGCTTTTCCATCGCTTTTATCACACTCATACCGTTTCACGTATTCCAACTCTAGTTGGCCCGTATCTTCTTGACAAACTATGAAAGTAGATTTTGAGAGCCCAAACTACGTTTTTTAACCAAAATAACTCATAAGTCATGGCTTATAGCTATGAGTTTTGGTCGTTGGCCCGTTTTCGATAGAACTAGGTCCAAACAGACTCAAACCTAGCCTTACAGCTTTTTCATCAGCTTTTATCACACCGATATCGTTTCACGTATTCCAACTCGCAGCTAGCCCGTATCACCTCGACAAACTATGAAGACCGATTTTGAGATCCCAAACAACCTTTTTTCACCAAAATAACTCGTAAGTCAAGGCTTAGAATGATGAGGTTTTGTCGTTGGCCCGTTTCGAATCCAACTAGCTCCAAACTCGCTCCAATCTAGCCCTACGTTGTTTCATCGGCTTTATCGCTCTCATACCGTTTCACGTATTCCAAGTCCAAGCTTGGCCCATATCTTCTTAAAAAACTTTAAAAGCCGATTTCGAGGGCCCAAACTATATTTTTTCACCAAAATAACTAATAAGTCGTGGCTAATATCTATGAGTTTTGGTTGTTGGCCCGTTTGAGATAGGCCTAGGTCCAAACGAACTCAAACCTAGCCCGACAGCTTTTCCATCGCTTTTATCACACTCATACCGTTTCACGTATTCCAACTCTAGTTGGCTCGTATCTTCTTGACAAACTATGAAGGCGCATTTTGAGAGCCCAAACTACGTTTTTTCCCAAAATAACTCGAAGTCATGGCTTATAGCTATGAGTTTGGGTCGTTGGCCCGTTTTCGGTAGAAATAGGTCCAAACAGACTCAAACGTAGCTCGACAGCTTTTCCATCGCTTTTATCACACTCATACCGTTTCACGTATTCCAACTCTAGTTGGCCCGTATCTTCTTGAAAAACTATGAAAGTAGATTTTGAGAGCCCAAACTACGTTTTTTAACCAAAATAACTCATAAGTCATGGCTTATAGCTATGAGTTTTTGTGATTAGCCCATTTCCGGTAGAACTAGGTCCAAACGAATCTCAAACCTAGCCTTACGCTTTTTGATCGGCTTTTATCACACCGATATCGTTTCACGTATTCCAACTCCAATTAGGCCGTATCTTCTGACAAACTATGAAGACCGATTTTGAGATCCCAAACAACCTTTTTTCACAAAAATAACTCGTAAGTCACGGCTTAGAGCGATGAGGTTTTTTCGTTGGCCCGTTTCGAATCCAACTAGGTCCAAATTGCTCCAATCTAGCCCTATAGTGTTTCATCGCTTTTATCGCTCTCATACCGTTTCCCGTATTCCAAGTCCAAGCTTGGCTCATATCTTCTTAAAAAACTTTGAAGGCCGATTTTGAGGGCCCAAACTATATTTTTTCACCAAAATAACTAATAAGTCGTGGCTTCTAGCTATGAGTTTATGTTGTTGGCCCGTTTCGGATAGACCTAGGTCCAAACAGACTCAAACCTAGCCTCGACAGCTTTTCCATCGCTTTTATCACACTCATACCGTTTCACGTATTCCAACTCTAGTTGGCTCGTATCTTCTTGACAAACTATGAAGAAAGATTTTGAGAGCCCAAACTACGTTTTTTCACCAAAATAACTCGAAGTGATGGCTTATAGCTATGAGTTTTGGTCGTTGGCCCGTTTTCGGTAGAACTAGGTCCAAACAGATCTCAAACCTAGCTCGACAGCTTTTCCATCGCTTTTATCACACCGATATCGTTTTATGTATTCCAACTCTAGTTGACCCGTATCTTCTGACAAACTATGAAGGAAGATTTTGAGAGCCCAAACTACATTTTTTAACTAAAATAACTTAGAAGTCACGGCTTATAGCTATGAGTTTTGGTCGTTGGCCCGTTTTCGGTAGAACTAGGTCCAAACAGACTCAAACCTAGCCTAACTATTTTTCCATCAGCTTTTATCACACTCATACCGTTTCACGTATTCCAACTCTAGTTGACCCGTATCTTCTGACAAACTATGAAGGCAGCATTTCGAGAGCCTAAAGTACGTTTTTTCACCAAAATAACTCGAAGTCATGGCTTATAGCTATGAGTTTTGGTCGTTGGCCCGTTTTTGGTAGAACTAGGTCTAAACAGACTCAAACCTAGCTCGACAGCTTTTTCCATCAGCTTTTATCACACTCATATCGTTTTACGTATTCCAACTCTAGTTGACCCGTATCTTCTTGACAAACTATGAAGGAAGATTTTGAGAGCCCAAACTATGTTTTTTAACCAAAATAACTCAAAAGTCATGGCTTATAGCTATGAGTTTTGGTCGTTAGCCCGTTTTCGATAGAACTAGGTCCAAACAGACTCAAACCTAGCCTTACAGCTTTTTCATCGGCTTTTATCACACCGATATCGTTTCACGTATTCCAACTCCAGTTAGCCCGTACTTCTTGAAAAACTATGAAGACCGATTTTGAGATCCCAAACAACCTTTTTTCACAAAAATAACTCGTAAGTCACGGCTTAGAGCGATGAGGTTTTGTCGTTGGCCCGTTTCGAATCCAACTAGGTCCAAATTGCTCCAATCTAGCCCAACAAGTGTTTCATCGGTTTTATCGTTCTCATACCGTTTCACGTATTCCAAGTCCAAGCTTGGACCATATCGTCTTACAAAACTTTGAAGGCCGATTTTGAGGGCCCAAACTATATTTTTTCACCAAAATAACTAATAAGTCGTGGCTTATAGCTATGAGTTTCGGTTGTTGGTCCGTTTCGGATAGACCTAGGTCCAAACAAACTCAAACCTAGCCTAACTATTTTTCCATCAATTTTTATCACACTCATACCGTTTCACGTATTCCAACTCTAGTTGACCCGTATCTTCTTGACAAACTATGAAGGCAGATTTCGAGAGCCTAAAGTACGTTTTTTCACCAAAATAACTCGAAGTCATGGCTTATAGCTATGAGTTTTGGTCGTTGGCCCGTTTTCGGTAGAACTAGGTCCAAACGAGCTCAAACCTAGCCTCGACAGTTTTTCCATCAGCTTTTATCACACTCATATCGTTTTACGTATTCCAACTCTAGTTGACCCGTATCTTCTTGACAAACTATGAAGGAAGATTTTGAGAGCCAAAACTATGTTTTTTAACCAAAATAACTCAAAAGTCATGGCTTATAGCTATGAGTTTTGGTCGTTGGCCCGTTTTCGATAGAACTAGGTCCAAACAGACTCAAACCTAGCCTTATAGTTTTTTCATCGCTTTTATCACACCGATATCGTTTCACGTATTCCAACTCCAGTTAGCCCGTACTTCTTGAAAAACTATGAAGACCGATTTTGAGATCCCAAACAACCTTTTTTCACAAAAATAACTCGTAAGTCACGGCTTAGAGCGATGAGGTTTTGTCGTTGGCCCGTTTCGAATCCAACTAGGTCCAAACTCGCTCCAATCTAGCCCTACAGTTGTTTCATCGGCTTTATCGCTCTCATACCGTTTCACGTATTCCAAGTCCAGCTTGGCCCATATCTTTTTAAAAAACTTTGAAGATTGATTTTGAGGGCCCAAACTATATTTTTTCACCAAACTAATCGATAAGTCGTGGCTTATAGCTATGAGTTTTGGTTGTTGGCCCGTTTGAGATAGGCTTAGGTCCAAACGAACTCAAACCTAGCTCGATTGTTTTTCCATCGCTTTTATCACACTCATACCGTTTCACGTATTCCAACTCTAGTTGGCTCGTATCTTCTGACAAACTATGAAGGCAAATTTTGAGAGCCCAAACTACGTTTTTTCCTAAAATAACCGAGAAGTCATGGCTTATAGCTATGAGTTTTGGTCGTTGGCCCGTTTTCGGTAGAACTAGGTCCAAACAAACTCAAACCTAGCCTAACAGCTTTTCCATTAGTTTTTATCACACTCATACCGTTTTACGTATTCCAACTCTAGTTGGCCCGTATCTTCTTGACAAACTATGAAAGTAGACTTTGATAGCCCAAACTACGTTTTTTCACCAAAATAACTCATAAGTCATGGCTTATAGCTATGAGTTTTTGTCATTAGCCCATTTTCGGTAGAACTAGGTCCAAACAGACTCAAACCTAGCCTTACAGCTTTTTCATCGGCTTTTATCATACCGATATCGTTTCACATATTCCAACTCCAGTTAGCCCGTATCTTCTTGACAAACTATGAAGACCGATTTTGAGATCCCAAACAACCTTTTTTCACAAAAATAACTCGTAAGTCACGACTTAGAGCGATGAGGTTTTGTCGTTGGCCCGTTTCGAATCCAACTAGGTCCAAACTCGCTCCAATCTAGCCCTACAGGTGTTTCATCGGCTTTTATCGCTCTTATACCGTTTCACGTATTGAAAGTCCAGATTGGCCCATATCTTCTTAAAAAACTTTGAAGGCCGATTTTGAGGGCCTAAACTATATTTTTTCACCAAAATAACTAATAAGTCGGGGCTTATAGCTATGAGTTTTGGTTGTTGGCCCGTTTCGGATAGACCTAGGTCCAAACGATCTCAAACCTAGCCCGACAGCTTTTCCATCGGCTTTTATCACACTCATGTCGTTTCACGTATTCCAACTCTAGTTGGCTCGTATCTTCTGACAAACTATGAAGGCAGATTTTGAGAGCCCAAACTACATTTTTTCACCAAAATAACTCGAAGTGATGGCTTATAGCTATGAGTTTTGGTCGTTGGCCCGTTTTCGATAGAACTAGATCCAAACAGACTCAAACCTAGCCTCGACAGCTTTTCCATCAGCTTTTATCACACTCATATCGTTTTACGTATTCCAACTCTAGTTGACCCGTATCTTCTTGACAAACTATGAAGGAAGATTTTGAGAGCCCAAACTATGTTTTTTAACCAAAATAACTCAAAAGTCATGGCTTATAGCTATGAGTTTTGGTCGTTGGCCCGTTTTCGATAGAACTAGGTCCAAACAGACTCAAACCTAGCCTTACAGCTTTTTCATCGCTTTTATCACACCGATATCGTTTCACGTATTCCAACTTCGCTTAGCCCGTATCTCCTCGACAAACTATGAAGACCGATTTTGAGATCCCAAACAACCTTTTTTCACAAAAATAACTCGTAAGTCACGGCTTAGAGGGATGAGGTTTTGTCGTTGGCCCGTTTCGAATCCAACTAGGTCCAAACCGCTCCAATCTAGCCCAACGAGTGTTTCATCGGCTTTATCGCTCTCATACCGTTTCACGTATTCCAAGTCCAGCTTGGCCCATATCTTCTTAAAAAACTTTGAAGGCCGATTTTGAGGGCCCAAACTATATTTTTTCACCAAAATAACTAATAAGTCGTGGCTTATAGCTATGAGTTTTGGTTGTTGGGTCGTTTCGTATAGAACTAGGTCCAAACAGACTCAAACCTAGCCTTACAGCTTTTTCATCAGCTTTTATCATACCGATATCGTTTCATATATTCCAACTCCAGCTAGCCCGTATCTTCGACAAACTATGAAGACCGATTTTGAGATCCCAAACAACCTTTTTTCACAAAAATAACTCGTAAGTCACGGGTTAGAGCGATGAGGTTTTGTCGTTGGGCCGTTCCGAATCCAACTAGGTCCAAACTCGCTCCAATCTAGCCCTACGAGTGTTTCATCGCTTTTATCGCTCTTATACCGTTTCACGTATTGAAAGTCCAGCTTGGCCCATATCTTCTTAAAAAACTTTGAAGGCCGATTTTGAGGGCCTAAACTATATTTTTTCACCAAAATAACTAATAAGTCGGGGCTTATAGCTATGAGTTTTGGTTGTTGGCCCGTTTCGGATAGACCTAGGTCCAAACAGACTCAAACCTAGCTCGACAGCTTTTCCATCGCTTTTATCACACTCATGCCGTTTCACGTATTCCAACTCTAGTTGGCTCGTATCTTCTTGACAAACTATGAAGGCGGATTTTGAGAGCCCAAACTACATTTTTTCACCAAAATAACTCGAAGTGATGGCTTATAGCTATGAGTTTTGGTCGTTGGCCCGTTTTCGGTAGAACTAGGTCCAAACAGACTCAAACCTAGCCTCGACAGCTTTTCCATCGCTTTTATCACACCGATATCGTTTTATGTATTCCAACTCTAGTTGACCCGTATCTTCTTGACAAACTATGAAGGAAGATTTTGAGAGCCCAAACTACATTTTTTAACTAAAATAACTTAGAAGTCACGGCTTATAGCTATGAGTTTTGGTCCTTGGCCCGTTTTCGGTAGAACTAGGTCCAAACAGACTCAAACCTAGCCTAACTATTTTTCCATCAGCTTTTATCACACTCATACCGTTTCACGTATTCCAACTCTAGTTGACCCGTATCTTCGACAAACTATGAAGGCAGCATTTCGAGAGCCTAAAGTACGTTTTTTCACCAAAATAACTCGAAGTCATGGCTTATAGCTATGAGTTTTGGTCGTTGGCCCGTTTTTGGTAGAACTAGGTCTAAACAGACTCAAACCTAGCCCGACAGCTTTTTCCATCGCTTTTATCACACTCATATCGTTTTACGTATTCCAACTCTAGTTGACCCGTATCTTCTGACAAACTATGAAGGAAGATTTTGAGAGCCCAAACTATGTTTTTTAACCAAAATAACTCAAAAGTCATGGCTTATAGCTATGAGTTTTGGTCGTTGGCCCGTTTTCGATAGAACTAGGTCCAAACAGACTCAAACCTAGCCTTATAGTTTTTTCATCGCTTTTATCACACCGATATCGTTTCACGTATTCCAACTCCAGCTAGCCCGTACTTCTTGAAAAACTATGAAGACCGATTTTGAGATCCCAAACAACCTTTTTCACAAAAATAACTCGTAAGTCACGGCTTAGAGCGATGAGGTTTTGTCGTTGGCCCGTTTCGAATCCAACTAGGTCCAAATTGCTCCAATCTAGCCCAACAAGTGTTTCATCGGCTTTATCGTTCTCATACCGTTTCACGTATTCCAACTCCAGCTAGCCCGTATCTCCTCGACAAACTATGAAAGTAGACTTTGATAGCCCAAACTACGTTTTTTCACCAAAATAACTCATAAGTCATGGCTTATAGCTATGAGTTTTTGTCATTAGCCCATTTTCGGTAGAACTAGGTCCAAACAGACTCAAACCTAGCCTTACAAGCTTTTTCATCAGCTTTTATCATACCGATATCGTTTCACATATTCCAACTCCAGCTAGCCCGTATCTTCGACAAACTATGAAGATCGATTTTGAGATCCAAAACAACCTTTTTTCATAAAAATAACTCGTAAGTCACGGCTTAGAGCGATGAGGTTTTGTCGTTGGCCCGTTTCGAATCCAACTAGGTCCAAACCGCTCCAATCTAGCCCTACAAGTTGTTTCATCGCTTTTATCGCTCTTATACCGTTTCACGTATTGAAAGTCCAGCTTGGCCCATATCTTCTTAAAAACTTTGAAGGCCGATTTCGAGGGCCTAAACTATATTTTTTCACCAAAATAACTAATAAGTCGGGCTTATAGCTATGAGTTTTGGTTGTTGGCCCGTTTCGTATAGACCTAGGTCCAAACAAATCTCAAACCTAGCCTCGACAGCTTTTCCATCAATTTTTATCACACTCATGTCGTTTCACGTATTCCAACTCTAGCTTGGCTCGTATCTTCTTGACAAACTATGAAGGCGGATTTTGAGAGCCCAAACTACATTTTTTCACCAAAATAACTCGAAGTGATGGCTTATAGCTATGAGTTTTGGTCGTTGGCCCGTTTTCGATAGAACTAGATCCAAACATGACTCAAACCTAGCCTCGACAAGCTTTTCCATCGCTTTTATCACACTCATATCGTTTTACGTATTCCAACTCTAGTTGACCCGTATCTTCTTGACAAACTATGAAGGAAGATTTTGAGAGCCCAAACTATGTTTTTTAACCAAAATAACTCAAAAGTCATGGCTTATAGCTATGAGTTTTGGTCGTTGGCCCGTTTTCGATAGAACTAGGTCCAAACAGACTCAAACCTAGCCTTACAGCTTTTTCATCAGCTTTTATCACACCGATATCGTTTCACGTATTCCAACTTCGCTTAGCCCGTATCTCCTCGACAAACTATGAAGACCGATTTTGACATCCCAAACAACATTTTTTCACAAAAATAACTCGTAAGTCACGGCTAGAGGGATGAGGTTTTGTCGTTGGCCCGTTTCGAATCCAACTAGGTCCAAACCGCTCCAATCTAGCCCTACAGTTGTTTCATCGGCTTTATCGCTCTCATACCGTTTCACGTATTCCAAGTCCAAGCTTGGCCCATATCTTCCGAAAAAAATTTAAAAGCCGATTTTGAGGGCCCAAACTATATTTTTTCACCAAACTAACTAATAAGTCGTGGCTAATAGCTATGAGTTTTGGTTGTTGGCCCGTTTGAGATAGGCCTAGGTCCAAACAGACTCAAACCTAGCTCGACAAGCTTTATCCATCAGCTTTTATCACACTCATACCGTTTCACGTATTCCAACTCTAGTTGGCTCGTATCTTCGACAAACTATGAAGGCGCATTTTGAGAGCCCAAACTACGATTTTTCCCAAAATAACTCGAAGTCATGGCTTATAGCTATGAGTTTGGGTCGTTGGCCCGTTTTTGGTAGAAATAGGTCCAAACGACTCAAACGTAGCTCGACAGCTTTTCCATCGCTTTTATCACACTCATACCGTTTCACGTATTCCAACTCTAGTTGGCCCGTATCTTCTTGACAAACTATGAAAGTAGATTTTGAGAGCCCAAACTACGTTTTTTAACCAAAATAACTCATAAGTCATGGCTTATAGCTATGAGTTTTTGTGATTAGCCCATTTCCGATAGAACTAGGTCCAAACAGACTCAAACCTAGCCTTACAGCTTTTTGATCGGCTTTTATCACACCGATATCGTTTCACGTATTCCAACTCCAATTAGGCCGTATCTTCTGACAAACTATAAAGACCGATTTTGAGATCCCAAACAACCTTTTTTCACAAAAATAACTCGTAAGTCACGGCTTAGAGCGATGAGGTTTTGTCGTTGGCCCGTTTCGAATCCAACTAGGTCCAAATTGCTCCAATCTAGCCCTACAGTTGTTTCATCGCTTTTATCGCTCTTATACCGTTTCACGTATTCCAAGTCTAGTTGGCCCATATCTTCTTAAAAAACTATGAAAGCCGATTTTGAGGGCCCAAACTATATTTTTTCACCAAAATAACTAATAAGTCGTGGCTTATAGCTATGAGTTTTGGTTGTTGGCCCGTTTCGGATAAAACTAGGTCCAAACAGACTCAAACCTAGCCCGACAGTTGTTTCCATCGGCTTTTATCACAATCATACCATTTAACGTATTCCAACTCTAGTTGACCCGTATCTTTTTGACAAACTATGAAGGAAGATTTTGAGAGCCCAAACTACGTTTTTTAACCAAAATAACTCAAAAGTCATGGCTTATAGCTATGAGTTTTGGTCGTTGGCCCGTTTTCGATAGAATTAGGTCCAAACAGACTCAAACCTAGCCTTAAAATTTTTTCATCAGCTTTTATCACACCGATATCGTTTCACGTATCGCAACTCCAGCTAGCCCGTATCTCCTCGACAAACAATGAAGATCGATCTTGAGATCCCAAACAACCTTTTTTCATAAAAATAACTCGTAAGTCACGACTTAGAGCGATGAGGTTTTGTCGTTGGCCCGTTTCGAATCCAACTAGGTCCAAGCTCGCTCCAATCTAGCCCTACAGTTGTTTCATCGCTTTTATCGCTCTTATACCGTTTCACGTATTGAAAGTACAGAGAGGCCCATATCTTCTTAAAAAACTATGAAGGCTTATTTTGAGGGCCCAATCTATATTTTTTCACCAAAATAACAAATAAGTCGTGGCTTATAGCTATGAGTTTTGGTTGTTGGTCCGTTTCGGATAGACCTAGGTCCAAACAAGCTCAAACCTAGCCCGATAGTTTTTCCATCGCTTTTATCACACTCATACCGTTCCACGTATTCCAGCTCTAGTTGGCCCGTATCTTCTTGACAAACTATGAAGGCGGCTTTCGAGAGCCCAAACTACGTTTTTCCGCCAAAATAACTCAAAAGTCATGGCTTATAGCTACGAGCTTTGGTCGTTGGCCCGTTTTCGATAGAACTAGGTCCAAACAGACTCAAACCTAGCTTTACAGCTTTTTCATCGCTTTTATCACACCGATATCGTTTCACGTATTCCAACTGCAGCTAGCCCGTATCACCTTGACAAACTATGAAGACCGATTTTGAGATCCCAAACAACCTTTTTTCACCAAAATAACTCGTAAGTCAAGGCTTAGAACGATGAGGTTTTGTCGTTGGCCCGTTTCGAATCCAACTAGGTCCAAACTCGCTCCAATCTAGCCCTACGGTGTTTCATCGCTTTTATCGCTCTCATACCGTTTCATGTATTCCAAGTCCAGCTTGGCCCATATCTTCTTAAAAAACTTTCAAGGCCGATTTTGAGGGCCCAAACTATATTTTTTCACCAAAATAACTAATAAGTCATGGCTTATAGCTATGAGTTTTGGTTGTTGGCCCGTTTCGTATAGACCTAGGTCCAAACAGACTCAAACCTAGCCTCGACAGCTTTTCCATCGGCTTTTATCACACTCATACCGTTTCACGTATTCCAACTCTAGTTGGCTCGTATCTTCTTGACAAACTATGAAGGAAGATTTTGAGAGCCCAAACTACGTTTTTTCACCAAAATAACTCATAAGTCATGGCTTATAGCTATGAGTTTTTGTCATTAGCCCATTTCCGTAGAACTAGGTCCAAACGACTCAAACCTAGCCTTACGCGTTTTTTATCAGCTTTTATCACACCGATATCGTTTGACGTATTCCAACTCCAATTAGGCCGTATCTTCTCGACAAACTATGAACACCGATTTTGAGATCCCAAACAACCTTTTTTTAAAAAAATAACTCGTAAGTCACGGCTTAGAGCGATGAGGTTTTGTCGTTGGCCCGTTTCGAATCGAACTAGGTCCAACTCCGCTCCAATCTAGCCCTATAGTGTTTCATCGGCTTTATCGCTCTCATACCGTTTCCCGTATTCCAAGTCCAGTTCGCTCATATCTTCTTAAAAAACTTTGAAGGCCGATTTTGAGGGCCCAAACTATATTTTTTCACCAAAATAACTAATAAGTCGTGGCTTCTAGCTATGAGTTTATGTTGTTGGCCCGTTTCGGATAGACCTAGGTCCAAACAGACTCAAACCTAGCTCGACAGCTTTTCCATCAGCTTTTATCACACTCATACCGTTTCACGTATTCCAACTCTAGTTGGCTCGTATCTTCTTGACAAACTATGAAGAAAGATTTTGAGAGCCCAAACTACGTTTTTTCACCAAAATAACTCGAAGTGATGGCTTATAGCTATGAGTTTTGGTCGTTGGCCCGTTTTCGGTAGAACTAGGTCCAAACAGACTCAAACCTAGCTCGACAGCTTTTCCATCGCTTTTATCACACCGATATCGTTTTATGTATTCCAACTCTAGTTGACCCGTATCTTCTGACAAACTATGAAGGAAGATTTTGAGAGCCCAAACTACATTTTTTAACTAAAATAACTTAGAAGTCACGGCTTATAGCTATGAGTTTTGGTCCTTGGCTCGTTTTCGGTAGAACTAGGTCCAAACAGACTCAAACCTAGCCTAACTATTTTTCCATCAGCTTTTATCACACTCATACCGTTTCACGTATTCCAACTCTAGTTGACCCGTATCTTCTTGACAAACTATGAAGGCAGCATTTCGAGAGCCTAAAGTACGTTTTTTCACCAAAATAACTCGAAGTCATGGCTTATAGCTATGAGTTTTGGTCGTTGGCCCGTTTTCGGTAGAACTAGGTCCAAACAGACTCAAACCTAGCCTCGACAGCTTTTCCATCGGCTTTTATCACACTCATATCGTTTTACGTATTCCAACTCTAGTTGACCCGTATCTTCTTGACAAACTATGAAGGAAGATTTTGAGAGCCCAAACTACGTTTTTTAACCAAAATAACTCAAAAGTCATGGCTTATAGCTATGAGTTTGGGTCGTTGGCCCGTTGTCGATAGAACTAGGTCCAAACAGACTCAAACCTAGCCTTACGGCTTTTTCATCGGCTTTTATCACACCGATATCGTTTCACGTATTCCAACTCCAGTTAGCCCGTACTTCTTGAAAAACTATGAAAACCGATTTTGAGATCCCAAACAACCTTTTTTCACAAAAATAACTCCTAAGTCACGGCTTAGAGCGATGAGGTTTTGTCGTTCGCCCGTTTCGAATCCAACTAGGTCCAAACTCGCTCCAATCTAGCCCAACAGGTGTTTCATCGGCTTTATCGTTCTCATACCGTTTCACGTATTCCAAGTCTAGTTGGACCATATCTTCTTAAAAAACTTTGAAGGCTGATTTTGAGGGCCCAAACTATATTTTTTCACCAAAATAACTAGTATGTCGTGGCTTATAGCTATGAGTTTCGGTTGTTGGCCCGTTTCGGATAGACCTAGGTCCAAACAGACTTCAAACCTAGCCCGACGAGTTTTTCCATCAGCTTTTATCACACTCATACCGTTTCACATATTCCAACTCTAGTTGGCTCGTATCTTCTTGACAAACTATGAAGGCGGATGTTGAGAGCCCAAACTATGTTTTTTCACCAAAATAACTCGAAGTCATGGCTTATAGCTATGAGTTTTGGTCGTTGGCCCATTTTCGGTAGAACTAGGTCCAAACAGACTCAAACCTAGCTCGACAGCTTTTCCATCTGTTTTTATCACACTCATATCGTTTTACGTATTGCAACTCTAGTTGACCCGTATCTTCTTGACAAACTATGAAGGAAGATTTTGAGAGCCCAAACTACGTTTTTTAACCAAAATAACTCTAAAGTCATGGCTTATAGCTATGAGTTTTGGTCGTTGGCCCGTTTTCGATAGAACTAGGTCCAAACAGACTCAAACCTAGCCTTACAGCTTTTTCATCAGCTTTTATCACACCGATATCGTTTCATGTATTCCAACTCCAGTTAGCCCGTACTTCTTGAAAAACTATGAAGACCGATTTTGAGATCCCAAACAACCTTTTTTCACAAAAATAACTCGTAAGTCACGGCTTAGAGCGATGAGGTTTTGTCGTTGGCCCGTTTCGAATCCAACTAGGTCCAAACTCGCTCCAATCTAGCCCTACGAGTGTTTCATCGGCTTTATCGCTCTCACACCGTTTCACGTATTCCAAGTCCAGCTTGGCCCATATCTTCTTAAAAAACTATGAATGCCGATTTTGAGGGCCCAAACTATATTTTTTCACCAAAATAACTAATAAGTCGTGGCTTATAGCTATGAGTTTCGGTTGTTGGTCCGTTTCGGATAGACCTAGGTCCAAACGACTCAAACCTAGCTCGATAGTTTTTCCATCGGCTTTTATCACACTCATACCGTTTCACGTATTCCAACTCTAGTTGGCTCGTATCTTCTTGACAAACTATGAAGGCGGATGTTGAGAGCCCAAACTACGTTTTTTCACCAAAATAACTCGAAGTCATGGCTTATAGCTATGAGTTTTGGTCGTTGGCCCGTTTTCGGTAGAACCGGGTCCAAACATGACTCAAACCTAGCCCGATAGTTTTTTCATCGGCTTTTATCACACTTATATCGTTTTACGTATTTCAACTCAAGTTGACCCGTATCTTCTTGACAAACTATGAAGGAAGATTTGGAGAGCCCAAACTACGTTTTTTCACCAAAATAACTCGAAGTCATGGCTTATAGCTATGAGTTTTGGTCGTTGGCCCGTTTTCGATAGAACTAGGTCCAAACAGACTCAAACTTAGCCTTACAGCTTTTTCATCGGCTTTTATCACACCGATATCGTTTCACGTATTCCAACTCCAGTTAGCCCGTATCTCCTCGACAAACTATGAAGACCGATTTTGAGATCCCAAACAACATTTTTTCACAAAAATAACTCGTAAGTCACGGCTTAGAGCGATGAGGTTTTGTCGTTCGCCCGTTTCGAATCCAACTAGGTCCAAACTGCTCCAATCTAGCCCTACGGTGTTTCATCGGCTTTATCGCTCTCATATCGTTTCACGTATTCCAAGTCCAGTTGGCCCATATCTTTTTAAAAAACTTTGAAGATTGATTTTGAGGGCCCAAACTATATTTTTTCACCAAACTAATCGATAAGTCGTGGCTTATAGCTATGAGTTTTGGTTGTTGGCCCGTTTGAGATAGGCTTAGGTCCAAACGACTCAAACCTAGCTCGATTGTTTTTCCATCGGCTTTTATCACACTCATACCGTTTCACGTATTCCAACTCTAGTTGGCTCGTATCTTCTTGACAAACTATGAAGGCGCATTTTGAGAGCCCAAACTACGTTTTTTCCTAAAATAACCGAGAAGTCATGGCTTATAGCTATGAGTTTTGGTCGTTGGCCCGTTTTCGGTAGAACTAGGTCCAAACAGACTCAAACCTAGCCTAACAGCTTTTCCATTAGTTTTTATCACACTCATACCGTTTTACGTATTCCAACTCTAGTTGGCCCGTATCTTCTTGACAAACTATGAAAGTAGACTTTGAGAGCCCAAACTACGTTTTTTTCACCAAAATAACTCATAACTCATGGCTTATAGCTATGAGTTTTTGTCATTAGCCCATTTTCGGTAGAACTAGGTCCAAACAGACTCAAACCTAGCCTTACAGCTTTTTCATCGGCTTTTATCACACCGATATCGTTTCACATATTCCAACTCCAGGTTAGCCCGTATCACCTTGACAAACTATGAAGACCGATTTTGAGATCCCAAACAACCTTTTTTCACAAAAATAACTCGTAAGTCACGGGTTAGAGCGATGAGGTTTTGTCGTTGGCCCGTTTCGAATCCAACTAGGTCCAAACCGCTCCAATCTAGCCCTACAGGTGTTTCATCGGCTTTATCGCTCTCATACCGTTTCACGTATTCCAAGTCCAGTTGGCCCATATCTTCTTAAAAACTTTGAAGGCCGATTTTGAGGGCCCAAACTATATTTTTTCACCAAAATAACTAATAAGTCGTGGCTTATAGCTATGAGTTTTGGTTGTTGGGCCGTTTCGTATAGACCTAGGTCCAAACAGACTCAAACCTAGCCTAACAGCTTTTCCATTAGTTTTTATCACACTCATACCGTTTTACGTATTCCAACTCTAGTTGGCTCGTATCTTTTTGACAACCTATGAAGGTAGATTTTGAGAGCCCAAACTACGTTTTTTCACCAAAATAACTCATAAGTCATGGCTTATCGCTATGAGTTTTGGTTATTAGCCCATTTCCGGTAGAACTAGGTCCAAACAATTCGAAACCTTGCCTTACGGCTTTTTCATCAGCTTTTATCACACCGTTATCGTTTCACGTATTCCAACTCCGAGTTAGCCCGTATCTTCGACAAACTATGAAGACCGATTTTGAGATCCCAAACAACCTTTTTTCACAAAAATAACTCGTAAGTCACGGCTTAGAGCGATAAGGTTTTGTCGTTGGTCCGTTTCGAATCCAACTAGGTCCAAACTCGCTCCAATCTAGCCCTACGGTGTTTCATCGCTTTTATCGCTCTTATACCGTTTCACGTATTGAAAGTCCAGCTTGGCCCATATCTTCTTAAAAAACTTTGAAGGCCGATTTTGAGGGCCCAAACTATATTTTTTCACCAAAATAACTAATAAGTCGGGGCTTATAGCTATGAGTTTTGGTTGTTGGCCCGTTTCGGATAGACCTGAGTCCAAACAGACTCAAACCTAGCCCGACAGCTTTTCCATCAATTTTTATCACACTCATGCCGTTTCACGTATTCCAACTCAAGTTGGCTCGTATCTTCTTGACAAACTATGAAGGCGATTTTGAGAGCCCAAACTACATTTTTTCACCAAAATAACTCGAAGTGATGCCTTATAGCTATGAGTTTTGGTCGTTGGCCCGTTTTCGATAGAACTAGATCCAAACAGACTCAAACCTAGCTCGACAGCTTTTCCATCGGCTTTTATCACACTCATATCGTTTTACGTATTCCAACTCTAGTTGACCCGTATCTTCGACAAACTACGAAGGAAGATTTTGAGAGCCCAAACTATGTTTTTTAACCAAAATGACTCAAAAGTCATGGCTTATAGCTATAAGTTTTGGTCGTTGGCCCGTTTTCGATAGAACTAGGTCCAAACAGACTCAAACCTAGCCTTACAGCTTTTTCATCGGCTTTTATCACACCGATATCGTTTCACGTATTCCAACTCCGGTTAGCCCGTATCTCCTCGACAAACTATGAAGACCGATTTTGAGATCCCAAACAACATTTTTTCACAAAAATAACTCGTAAGTCACGGCTTAGAGGGACGAGGTTTTGTCGTTGGCCCGTTTCGAATCCAACTAGGTCCAAACTCGCTCCAATCTAGCCCTACGTTGTTTCATCGGCTTTATCGCTCTCATACCGTTTCACGTATTCCAAGTCCAGCTTGGCCCATATCTTCTTAAAAACTTTAAAAGCCGATTTGTAGGGCCCAAACTATATTTTTTCACCAAACTAACTAATAAGTCGTGGCTAATAGCTATGAGTTTTGGTTGTTGGCCCGTTTCGTATAGACCTAGGTCCAAACAGACTCAAACCTAGCTCGACAGCTTTTCCATCAGCTTTTATCACACTCATACCGTTTCACGTATTCCAACTCTAGTTGGCTCGTATCTTCTTGACAAACTATGAAGGCGGATTTTGAGAGCCCAAACTACGTTTTTTCCCAAAATAACTCGAAGTCATGGCTTATAGCTATGAGTTTGGGTCGTTGGCCCGTTTTTGGTAGAAATAGGTCCAAACAGACTCAAACGTAGCTCGACAGCTTTTCCATCGCTTTTATCACACTCATACCGTTTCACGTATTCCAACTCTAGTTGGCCCGTATCTTCTTGACAAACTATGAAAGTAGATTTTGAGAGCCCAAACTACGTTTTTTAACCAAAATAACTCATAAGTCATGGCTTATAGCTATGAGTTTTTGTGATTAGCCCATTTCCGATAGAACTAGGTCCAAACAGACTCAAACCTAGCCTTACAGCTTTTTTATCAGCTTTTATCACACCGATATCGTTTCACTTATTCCAACTCCAATTAGGTCGTATCTTCTGACAAACTATGAAGACCGATTTTGAGATCCCAAACAACCTTTTTTTCACAAAAATAACTCGTAAGTCACGGCTTAGAGCGATGAGGTTTTGTCGTTGGCCCGTTTCGAATCCAACTAGGTCCAAATTGCTCCAATCTAGCCCTACGAGTGTTTCATCGCTTTTATCGCTCTTATACCGTTTCACGTATTCCAAGTCTAATTGGCCCATATCTTCTTAAAAAACTATGAAAGCCGATTTTGAGGGCCCAAACTATATTTTTTCACCAAAATAACTAATAAGTCGTGGCTTATAGCTATGAGTTTTGGTTGTTGGCCCGTTTCGTATAAAACTTGGTCCAAACAGACTCAAACCTAGCTCGACAGTTGTTTCCATCGGCTTTTATCACAATCATACCATTTAACGTATTCCAACTCTAGTTGACCCGTATCTTTTCGACAAACTATGAAGGAAGATTTTGAGAGCCCAAACTACGTTTTTTAACCAAAATAACTCAAAAGTCATGGCTTATAGCTATGAGTTTTGGTCGTTGGCCCGTTTTCGATAGAATTAGGTCCAAACAGACTCAAACCTAGCCTTAAAATTTTTTCATCGCTTTTATCACACCGATATCGTTTCACGTATCGCAACTCCAGCTAGCCCGTATCTCCTCGACAAACAATGAAGACCGATCTTGAGATCCCAAACAACCTTTTTTCATAAAAATAACTCGTAAGTCACGACTTAGAGCGATGAGGTTTTGTCGTTGGCCCGTTTCGAATCCAACTAGGTCCAAGCTCGCTCCAATCTAGCCCTACAGTTGTTTCATCGGCTTTTATCGCTCTTATACCGTTTCACGTATTGAAAGTCCAGAGAGGCCCATATCTTCTTAAAAAACTATGAAGGCTTATTTTGAGGGCCCAAACTATATTTTTTCACCAAAATAACTAATAAGTCGTGGCTTATAGCTATGAGTTTTGGTTGTTGGCCCGTTTTAGATAGACCTAGGTCCAAACAGACTCAAACCTAGCTCGATAGTTTTTCCATCAGCTTTTATCACACTCATACCGTTCCACGTATTCCAACTCTAGTTGGCCCGTATCTTCTTGACAAACTATGAAGGAAGTTTTCGAGAGCCCAAACTACGTTTTTTCGCCAAAATAACTCAAAAGTCATGGCTTATAGCTATGAGTTTTGGTCGTTGGCCCGTTTTCGATAGAACTAGGTCCAAACAGACTCAAACCTAGCCTTACGCGTTTTTCATCGGCTTTTATCACACCGATATCGTTTCACGTATTCCAACTGCAGCTAGCCCGTATCACCTTGACAAACTATGAAGACCGATTTTGAGATCCCAAACAACCTTTTTTCACCAAAATAACTCGTAAGTAAAGGCTTAGAACGATGAGGTTTTGTCGTTGGCCCGTTTCGAATCCAACTAGGTCCAAACTCGCTCCAATCTAGCCCTACAGTTGTTTCATCGGCTTTTATCGCTCTCATACCGTTTTATGTATTCCAAGTCCAAGTTGGCCCATATCTTCTTAAAAACTTTGAAGGCCGATTTTGAGGGCCCAAACTATATTTTTTCACCAAAATAACTAATAAGTCATGGCTTATAGCTATGAGTTTTGGTTGTTGGCCCGTTTCGGATAGACCTAGGTCCAAACAACTCAAACCTAGCCTCGACAGCTTTTCCATCAGCTTTTATCACACTCATACCGTTTCACGTATTCCAACTCTAGTTGGCTCGTATCTTCTTGACAAATTATGAAGGAAGATTTTGAGAGCCCAAACTACGTTTTTTCACCAAAATAACTCATAAGTCATGGCTTATAGCTATGAGTTTTTGTCATTAGCCCATTTCCGGTAGAACTAGGTCCAAACAGACTCAAACCTAGCCTTACAGCTTTTTTATCGCTTTTATCACACCGATATCGTTTGACGTATTCCAACTCCAATTAGGCCGTATCTTCTTGACAAACTATGAACACCGATTTTGAGATCCCAAACAACCTTTTTTCACAAAAATAACTCGTAAGTCACGGCTTAGAGCGATGAGGTTTTGTCGTTGGCCCGTTTCGAATCGAACTAGGTCTAAACCGTTGCAATCTAACCGTACGGTGTTTCATCGCTTTTATCGCTCTTATACCGTTTCACGTATTCCAAGTCTAGTTGGCCCATATCATCTTGACAAACTATGAAGACCGATTTTGTGAGCCCAAACTACGTTTTTTCACCAAAATAACTCGAAGTCATGGCTTATAGCTATGAGTTTTGGTCCTTGGCCCGTTTTCGGTAGAACTAGGTCCAAACAGACTCAAACCTAGCCTAACTGTTTTTCCATCGGCTTTTATCACACTCATACCGTTTCACGTATTCCAACTCTAGTTGACTCCGTATCTTCTTGACAAAGTATGAAGGCGGATTTTGAGAGCCCAAACTACGTTTTTTCACCAAAATAACTCGCAGGTCATGGCTTATAGCTATGAGTTTTGGTCCTTGGCCCGTTTTCGGTAGAACTAGGTCCAAACAGACTCAAACATAGCCTAACCGTTTTTTCATCGGCTTTTATCACACTAATATAGTTTCACGTATTCCAACTCCGAGTTAGCCCGTATCATCTTGACAAACTATGAAGACCGATTTTGAGATCCCAAACAACTTTTTTTCACCAAAATAACTCGTAAGTCAAGGCTTAGAGCGATGAGCTTTTGTCGTTGGCCCGTTTCGCATCGAACTAGGTCCAAACTCGCTCCAACCTAGCCCTACGAGTGTTTCATCGGCTTTTATCGCTCTCATACCGTTTCACGTATTCCAAGTCCAGCTTGGACCATATCTTCTTAAAAAACTTTGAAGGTCGATTTTGAGGGCCCAAACTATATTTTTTCACCAAAATAACTAATAAGTCGTGGCTTATAGCTATGAGTTTTGGTTGTTGGCCCGTTTCGGATAGACCTAGGTCCAAACAGACTCAAACCTAGCCCGACAGCTTTTTCCATCAGCTTTTATCACACTCATACCGTTTCACGTATTCCAACTCTAGTTGGCTCGTATCTTCTTGACAAACTATTAAGGCAGATTTTAAGAGCTCAAACTACGTTTTTTCACCAAAATAACTCATAAGTCATGGCTTATAGCTATGAGTTTTGGTCGTTGGCCCGTTTTCGGTAGAACTAGGTCCAAACGACTCAAACCTAGCTCGACAGCTTTTCCATCGGCTTTTATCACACTCATATCGTTTTATGTATTCCAACCCTAGTTGACCCGTATCTTCTTTACAAACTATGAAGGAAGATTTTGAGAGCCCAAACTACGTTTTTTAACCAAAATAACTCGAAGTCATGGCTTATAGCTATGAGTTTTGGTCCTTGGCCCGTTTTCGGTAGAACTAGGTCCAAACAGACTCAAACCTAGCCTAACTGTTTTTCCATCGGCTTTTATCACACTCATAACGTTTCACGTATTCCAACTCTAGTTGACCTCGTATCTTCTGACAAACTATGAAGGCAGATTTTGAGAGCCCGGACTACGTTTTTTCACCAAAATAACTCGAAGTCATGGCTTATAGCTATGAGTTTTGGTCATTGGCCCGTTTTCGGTAGAACTAGGTCCAAACAGACTCAAACCTAGCCTAACTGTTTTTCCATCGCTTTTATCACACTCATACCGTTTCACGTATTCCAACTCTAGTTGACCCGTATCTTCTTGACAAACTATGAAGGTAGATTTTGAGAGCCCAAACTACGTTTTTTCACCAAAATAACTCGAAGTCATGGCTTATAGCTATGAGTTTGGGTCGTTGGCCGTTTTCGGTAGAACTAGGTCCAAACAGACTTAAACCTAGCCTTACGGCTTTTTCATCAGCTTTTATCACACCGATATCGTTTCACGTATTCCAACTCCGGTTAGCCCGTATCATCTTGACAAACTATGAAGACCGATTTTGAGATCCCAAACAACTTTTTTCACAAAAATAACTCGTAAGTCACAACGATAGAGCGATGAGGTTTTGTCGTTGGCCCGTTTCGAATCCAACTAGGTCCAAACTCGCTCCAATCTAGCCCTACGAGTGTTTCATCGGCTTTTATCGCTCTCATACCGTTTCATGTATTCCAAGTACGATTGGCCCATATTTTCTTAAAAAACTATGAAGGCCGATTTTGAGAGCCCAAACTATATTTTTTCACCAAAATAACTCATAAGTCGTCGCTTATAGCTATGAGTTTTGGTTGTTGGTCCGTTTCGGATAGACCTAGGTCCAAACAGACTCAAACCTAGCCCGACAGCTTTTCCATCGCTTTTATCACACTCATACCGTTTCACGTATTCCAACTCTAGTTGGCCCGTATCATCTTGACAAACTATGAAAGCAGCATTTTGAGAGCCCAAACTACGTTTTTTCACCAAAATAACTCGAAAGTCATGGCTTATAGCTATGAGTTTTGGTCGTTGGCCCGTTTTCGATAGAACCAGGTCCAAACAATTCGAAACCTAGCCTTACGGCTTTTTCATCAGCTTTTATCACACCGATATCGTTTCACGTATTCCAACTCCAGGTTAGCTCGTATCTCCTCGACAAACTATGAAGACCGATTTTGAGATCCCAAACAACCGTTTTTCACAAAAATAACTCGTAAGTCACGACTTAGAGCGATGAGGTTTTGTCGTTGGCCCGTTTCGAATCCAACTAGGTCCAAACTCGCTCCACTCTAGCCCTATAGTGTTTCATCGGCTTTATCGCTCTCATACTCGTTTCACGTATTCCAAGTCCAGCTTGGCCCATATCTTCTTAAAAAACTTTGAAGGTCGATTTTGAGGGCCCAAACTATATTTTTTTACTAAAATAACTAATAAGTCGTCGCTTATAGCTATGAGTTTTGGTTGTTGGCCCGTTTCGGATAGACCTAGGTCCAAACAGACTCAAACCTAGCCCGACAGCTTTTCCATCGGCTTTTATCACACTCATACCGTTTCACGTATTTCAACTCTAGTTGGCTCGTTTCTTCTTGACAAACTATAAAGGCGCATTTTGAGAGCCCAAACTACGTTTTTTTACCAAAATAACTCGAAGTCATGGCTTATAGCTATGAGTTTTGGTCGTTGGCCCGTTTTCGGTAGAACTAGGTCCAAACAGACTTAAACCTAGCCTTACAGCTTTTTCATCAGCTTTTATCACACCGATATCGTTTCACGTATTCCAACTCCGGTTAGCCCGTATCGTTTTGACAAAATATGAAGACCGATTTTGAGATCCCACACAACCTTTCTTCACAAAAATAACTTGTAAGTCACGGCTTAGAGCGATGACGTTTTGTCGTTGGGCGTTTCGAATCCAACTAGGTCCAAACTCGCTCCAATCTAGCCCTACAGTTGTTTCATCGGCTTTATCGCTATCATACCGTTTCACATATTCCATGTCCAAGTTGGCCCATACCTTCTTAAAAAACTTTGAAGGCCGATTTTGAGGGCCCAAACTATATTTTTTCACCAAAATAACTAATAAGTCGTGGCTTATAGCTATGAGTTTTGGTTGTTAGCGCGTTTCGTATAGACCTAGGTCCAAACAGACTCAAACCTAGCCTAACGGTTTTTCCATCGGCTTTTATCACACTCATACCATTTCACGTATTCCAACTCTAGTTGGCTCGTATCTTTTGACAAACTATGAAGGCGGATTTTGAGAGCCCAAACTACGTTTTTTCACCAAAATAACTCGAAGTCATGGCTTATAGCTATGAGTTTTTGTCCTTGGCCCGTTTTCGGTAGAACTAGGTCCAAACAGACTCAAACCTAGCCTAACAGCTTTTCCATCGGCTTTTATCACACTCATACCGTTTCACGTATTCCAACTCTAGTTGACCCGTATCTTCGACAAACTATGAAGGAAGATTTTAAGAGCCCAAACTACGTTTTTTCACCAAAATAACTCATAAGTCATGGCTTATCGCTATGAGTTTTGGTTATTAGCCCATTTCCGTAGAACTAGGTCCAAACAATTTGAAACCTTGCCTTACAGCTTTTTCATCGGCTTTTATCACACCGTTATCGTTTCACGTATTCCAACTCCAGCTTAGCCCGTATCTTCGAAGAACTATGAAGACCGATTTTGAGATCCCAAACAACCTTTTTTCACAAAAATAACTCGTAAGTCACGGCTTAGAGCGATAAGGATTTGTCGTCGGCCCGTTTCGAATCCAACTAGGTACAAACCGCTCCAATCTAGCCCAACAAGTTGTTTCATCGGCTTTATCGCTCTCATACCGTTTCACGTATTCCAAGTACAGATTGGCCCATATCTTCTTAAAAAACTTTGAAGGCCGATTTTGAGGGCCCAAACTATATTTTTTCACCGAAATAACTAATAAGTCGTGGCTTATAGCTATGAGTTTTGGTTGTTGGCCCGTTTCGTATAGACCTAGGTCCAAACAGACTCAAACCTAGCCCGACAGCTTTTCCATCGGCTTTTATCACACTCATACCGTTTCACGTATTCCGACTCTAGTTCGCTCGTATCTTCTTGACAAACTATGAAGGCAGATTTTGAGAGCCCAAACTACGTTTTTTCACAAAAATAACTCGAAGTCATGGCTTATAGCATGAGTTTTGGTCGTTGGCCCGTTTTTAGTAGAACTCGGTCCAAACAGACTCAAACCTAGCCTTACAGCTTTTCCATCGGCTTTTATCACACCGATATCGTTTCACGTATTCCAACTCCAGGTTAGCCCGTATCACCTCGACAAACTATGAAGACCGATTTTGAGATCCCAAACAACCTTTTTTCACCAAAATAACTCGTAAGTCAAGGCTTAGAGCGATGAGGTTTTATCGTTGGCCGGTTTCGAATCCAACTAGGTCCAAACTCGCTCCAATCTAGCCCTACGAGTGTTTCATCGGCTTTATCGCTCTCATACCGTTTCACGTATTCCAAGTCCAAGCTTGGCCCATATCTTCTTAAAAAACTTTGAAGGCTGATTTTGGTGGCCCCAACTATATTTTTTCACCAAAATAACTAATAAGTCGGGGCTTATAGCTATGAGTTTTGGTTGTTCGCCCGTTTCGGATAGACCTAGGTCCAAACAGACTCAAACCTAGCTCGACAGCTTTTCCATCGGCTTTTATCACACTCATACCGTTTCACGTATTCCAACTCTAGTTGGCTCGTATCTTCTCGACAAACTATGAAGGCGGATTTTGAGAGCCCAAACTACGTTTTTTCACCAAAATAACTCGAAGTCATGGCTTATAGCTATGAGTTTTGGTCGTTGGCCCGTTTTCGGTAGAACTAGGTCCAAACAACTCAAACCTAGCCTCACAGCTTTTCCATCGGCTTTTATCACACTCATACCGTTTTACGGATTCCAACTCTAGTTGGCTCGTATCTTCTTCACAAACTATGAAGGCGATTTTGAGAGCCCAAACTACGTTTTTTCACCAAAATAACTCGAAGTCATGGCTTATAGCTATGAGTTTTGGTCGTTGGCCCGTTTTCGGTAGAACTAGGTCCAAACTGACTCAAACCTAACTCGACAGCTTTTTCATCAGCTTTTATCACGAGTCATATCGTTTCACGTATTCCAACTCTAGTTGGCTCGTATCTTCTTAACAAACTATGAAGGCATATTTTGGGACCCTAAACTACGTTTTCTAGTAAAAATAACTCATACGTCATGGCTTATAGCTATGAGTTTTGGTCGTTGGCCCGTTTTCGATAGAATAAGGTCCAAACAGACTCAAACCTAGCCTTACAGCTTTTTCATCGGCTTTTATCACACCGATATCGTTTCACATATTCGAACCGCAGTTAGCCCGTATCACCTTGACAAACTATGAAGACCGATTTTGAGATCCCAAACAACCTTTTTTCACCAAGATCACTCGTAAGTCAAGGCTCGGAGCGATGAGCTTTTGTCGTTGGCCCGTTTCGCATCGAACTAGGTCCAAACTCGCTCCAACCTAGCCCTACAAGTGTTTCATCGGCTTTTATCGCTCTCATACCGTTTCACGTATTCCAAGTCCAAGTTGGCCCATATCTTCTTAAAAAACTTTGAAGCCCGATTTTGAGGGCCCAAACTATATTTTTTCACCAAAATAACTAATAAGTCGTGGCTTATAGCTATGAGTTTTGGTTGTTGGCCCGTTTCACATAGACCTAGGTCCAAACGAGTTCAAACCTAGCCCGACAGCTTTTCCATCAGCTTTTATCACTCTCATACCGTTTCACGTATTCCAACTCTAGTTGGCTCGTATCTTCTTGACAAACTATGAAGGCAGATTTTGAGAGCCCAAACTACGCTTTTTCACCAAAATAACTCAAAAGTCATGGCTTATAGCTATGATTTTTGGTCGTTGGCTCGTTTTCGATAGAACTAGGTCCAAGCAGTCTCAAACCTAGCCTTATAGTTTTTTCATCGGCTTTTATCACACCGATATCGTTTCACGTATTCCAACTCTAGTTAGCCCGTATCTCCTCGACAAACTTAAAACCGATTTTGAGATCCCAAACAACCTTTTTTCACCAAAATAACTCGTAAGTCAAGGCTTAGAGCGATGAGCTTTTGTCGTTGGCCCGTTTCACATCAAACTAGGTCCAAACTCGCTCCAACCTAGCCCTACGGTGTTTCATCGCTTTTATCGCTCTCATACCGTTTCACGTATTTCAAGTACAGCTTGGCCCATATCTTCTTAAAAAACTATGAAGGCCGATTTTGAGAGCCCAAACTACATTTTTTCACCAAAATAACTCATAAGTCGTGGCTTATAGCTATGAGTTTTGGTTGTTGGCCCGTTTCGGATAGACCTAGGTCCAAACAGACTCAAACCTAGCTCGACAGCTTTTACATCGCTTTTATCTCACTCATACCGTTTCACGTATTCCAACTCTAGTTGGCCCGTATCTTCTGACAAACTATGAAGGAAGATTTTGAGAGCCCAAACTACGTTTTTTCACCAAAATAACCCATAAGTCATGGCTTATAGCTATGAGTTTTGGTCGTTGGCCCGTTTTCGGTAGAACTAGGTCCAAACAGACTCAAACCTAGCCTTAGAGTTTTTTCATCGGCTTTTATCACACCGATATCGTTTCACATATTCGAACTTCGGCTAGTTCGTATCTTCGACAAACTATGAAGACCGATTTTGATATCCCAAACAACCTTTTTTCACAAAAATAACTCGTAAGTCACGGCTTAGAGCGATGAGGTTTTGCCGTTGGCCCGTTTCGAATCCAACTTTTTCTAAACTCGCTCCAATCTAGCCCTACGAGTGTTTCATCGGCTTTATCGCTCTCATACCGTTTCACGTATTCCAAGTCCAGCTTGGCCCATATCTTCTTAAAAAACTTTGAAGGCTGATTTTGAGGGCCCAAACTATATTTTTTCACCAAAATAACTAATAAGTCGTGGCTTATAGCTATGAGTTTTGGTTGTTGGCCCGTTTCACATGGACTCAGGTCTAAACGGACTCAAACCTAGCCCGACAGCTTTTCCATCGGCTTTATCACACTCATACCGTTTCACGTATTCCAACTCTAGTTGGCTCGTATCTTCTTGACAAACTATGAAGGCAGATTTTGAGAGCCCAAACTACGCTTTTTCACCAAAATAACTCGAAGTCATGGCTTATAGCTATGAGTTTTGGTCGTTGGCCCGTTTTCGGTAGAACTAGGTCCAAACAGACTCAAACCTAGCCTCGACAGCTTTTCCTTCAGCTTTTATCACACTCATACCGTTTCACGTATTCCAACTCTAGTTGACCCGTATCTTCTTGACAAATTATGCGGGAAGATTTTCGTAGCCCAAACTACGTTTTTTCACCAAAATAACTCATAAGTCATGGATTACAGACTATGAGTTTTGGTCATTAGCCCATTTCGGTAGAACTAGGTCCAAAAAGCTCAAACCTAGCCTTAGAGTTTTTTCATCGGCTTTTATCACACCGATATCGTTTCACGTATTCCAACTCCAGTTAGCTCGTATCTTCTCGACAAACTATGAAGACCGATTTTGAGATCCCAAACAACCTTTTTTCACAAAAATAACTTGTAAGTCACGGCTTAGAGCGATGAGGTTTTGTCGTTGGCCCGTTTCGAATCCAACTAGGTCCAAACTCGCTCCAATCTAGCCCTACGAGTGTTTCATCGGCTTTATCGCTCTCATACCGCTTCACATATTCCAAGTCCAGCTTGGCCCATATCTTCTTAAAAAACTTTGAAGGCTGATTTTGAGGGCCCAAGCTATATTTTTTCACCAAAATAACTAATAAGTCGTGGCTTATAGCTATGAGTTTTGGTTGTTGGCCCGTTTCGGATAGACCTCGGTCCAAACATGACTCAAACCTAGCCTCGATAGTTTTTCCATTAGTTTTTATCACACTCATACCGTTTCACGTATTCCAACTTTAGTTGGCCCGTATCTTCTTGACAAACTATGAAGGAAAATTTTGAGAGCCCAAACTTCGTTTTTTCACCAAATTAACTCATAAGTCATGGCTTATAGCTATGAGTTTTGGTCGTTGGCCCGTTTTCGGTAGAACTAGGTCCAAAAAGCTCAAACCTAGCCTTATAGTTTTTTCATCAGCTTTTATCACACTCATATCGTTTCACGTATTCCAACTCCAAGTTAGCCCGTATCGTTTTGACAAACTATGAAGACCGATTTTGAGATCCCAAACAACCTTTCTTCACAAAAATAACTTGTAAGTCACGGCTTAGAGCGATGAGGTTTTGTCGTTGGGCGTTTCGAATCCAACTAGGTCCAAACTCGCTCCAATCTAGCCCTACGAGTGTTTCATAAGTTTTATCGCTATCATACCGTTTCACATATTCCATGTCCAGTTGGCCCATACCTCTTAAAAAACTTTGAAGGCCGATTTTGAGGGCCCAAACTATATTTTTTCACCAAAATAACTAATAAGTCATGGCCTATAGCTATGAGTTTTGGTTGTTGGCGCGTTTCGAATAGACCTAGGTCCAAACGAGCTCAAACCTAGCTCGACAGCTTTTCCATCGGCTTTTATCACACTCATACCATTTCACGTATTCAACCTCTAGTTGACCCGTATCTTCTTGACAAACTATGAAGGAAGATTTTAAGAGCCCAAACTACGTTTTTTCACCAAAATAACTCATAAGTCATGGCTTATAGCTATGAGTTTTGGTCATTAGCCCATTTCCGGTAGACCTAGGTCCAAACCGCTCAAACCTAGCCTTACGGCTTTTTCATCGGCTTTTATCACACCGATATCGTTTCACGTATTCCAACTCCGGTTAGCTCCGTATATTCTTGACAAACTATGAAGACAGATTTTGAGATCCCAAACAACCTTTTTTAACAAAAATAACTCGTAAGTCACGACTTAGAGCGATGAGGTTTTGTCATTGGCCCGTTTCGAATCCAACTAGATCCAAACTCGCTCCAATCTAGCCCTACGAGTGTTTCATCGGCTTTATCGCTCTCATACCGTTTCACGTATTCCAAGTCCAATTGGCCCATATCTTCTTAAAAAACTATGAAGGCTGATTTTGAGGGCCCAAACTATATTTTTTCACCAAAATAACTAACAAGTCGTGGCTTATAGCTTTGAGTTTTGGTTGTTGGCCCGTTTCGAATAGACCTAGGTCCAAACAGACTCAAACCTAGCTTGACAGCTTTTCCATCAGCTTTTATCACACTCATACCGTTTCACGTATTCTAACTCTAGTTGGCCCGTATCTTCTTGACAAACTATGAAGGCAGATTTTGAGAGCCCGAACTACGTTTTTTCACCAAAATAACTCATAAGTCATGGCTTATAGCTATGAGTTTTGGTCGTTGGCCCGTTTTCGATAGAACTAGGTCCAAATAGCTCAAACCTAGCCTTACAGCTTTTTCATCGGCTTTTATCACACTCATATCGTTTCACGTATTCTAACTCCGAGTTAGCCCGTATCTTCGACAAACTATGAAGACCGATTTTGAGAGCCCAAACTACCTTTTTTCACCAAAATAAATCGTAACTCACGGCATAGAGCGATGAGCTTTTGTCGTTGGCCCGTTTCGCATCGAACTAGGTCCAAACCGCTCCAACCTAGCCCGAGAGTGTTTCGTCGCTTTTATCGCTCTCATGCCGTTTCACGTATTCTAAGTCCAATTTGCCCATATCTTCTTAAAAAACTATGAAGATTATTTTAAAGGCCCAAACTACATTTTTTAACAAAAATAACTCATAACTCGTGGCTTATAGCTATGAGTTTTGGTTGTCTGCCCGTTTCCGATAGACCTAGGTCTAAACGACTCAAACCTAGCCTCGACAGCTTTTCCATCAGCTTTTATCACACTCATACCGTTTCACGTATGCCAACTCTAGTTGGCCCGTATCTTCTTGACAAACTATGAAGCCGGATTTTAAGAGGCCAAACAACATTTTGCACCAAAATAACTCATAAGTCATGGCATATAGCTATAAGTTTTGGTCGTTGGCCCGTTTCCGATAGAACTAGGTCCAAACAGACTCAAACCTAGCCTTACAGCTTTTTCATCGGCTTTTATCACACTCATATCGTTTCACGTATTCCAACTCCAGTTAGCCCGTATCTTCGACAAACTATGAAGACCGATTTGGAGAGCCCAAACTACGTTTTTCACCAAAATAACTCATAGGTCATGGCTTATTGCTATGAGTTTTGGTCGTTAGCCCGTTTTCGGTAGAACTAGGTCCAAACAACTCAAGCCTAGCCTTACGGTTATTTCATCGGCTTTTATCACACCGATATCGTTTCACGTATTCCAACTCCGGTTAGCCCGTATCTTCGGCAAACTATGAAAACCGATTTTGAGAGCCCAAACTATCTTTTTTCACCAAAATAACTCGTAAGTCACGACGATAGAGCGATGAGCTTTTGTCGTTGGCCCGTTTCGCATCGAACTAGTTCCAAACTCGCTCCAACCTAGCTCGAGAGTATTTCGTCGGCTTTTATCACTCTAATACCGTTTCACGTATTCCAAGTCCCGTTGGCCCATATCTTCTTAAAAAACTATGAAGGCCGATTTTGAGGGCACAAAACTACATTTTTTCGTCAAAATAACTCATAAGTCGTGGCTTAAGGCTATGAGTTTTGGTTGTTGGCCCGTTTCGGATAGAGCTAGGTCCAAACAGACTCAAACCTAGCTCGATAGTTTTTCCATCGGCTTTTATCACACTCATACCGTTTCACGTATTCCAACTCTAGTTGGTCCGTATCTTCTTGACAAACTATGAAAGCAGATTTTGAGAGCCCGAACTATGTTTTTTCACCAAAATAAGTCATACGTCATGGCTTATAGCGATGCGTTTTGGTCGTTGGCCCGTTTTCGGTAGAACTAGGTCCAAACGGACTCAAACCTAGCCTTACAGCTTTTTCATCGGCTTTTATCACACTCATATCGTTTCACGTATTCCAACTCCAGTTAGCCGCATCTTCTTGAAAAACTATGAAGACCGATTTGGAGATCCCAAACAACCTTTTTTCATAAAAATAACCCGTAAGTCACGACTTATAGCGATGAGGTTTTGTCGTTAGCTCGTTTCGCATCGAACTAGGTCCAAACTCGCTCCAACCTAGCCCTACAGGTGTTTCGTTAGTTTTTATCGCTCTCATACCGTTTCACGTATTCTAAGACCAGTTGGCCCATATCTTCTTAAAAAACTATGAAGGCTGATTTTGAGGCGCCAAACTATATTTTTTCACACAAATAACTCATAAGTCGTGGCTTATAGCTATGAGTTTTGGTCGTTGGCCCATTTTCGGTACAACTATGTCCAAACAGACTCAAACCTAGCCTTACGAGCTTTTTCATCGGCTTTTATAACACTCATATCGTTTCACGTATTCCAACTCCAGTTAACCCGTATCTTCTTGACAAACTATGAAGACCGATTTTGAGAGCCCAAACTACCTTTTTTCACCAAAATAACTCATAAGTCATGGCTTATAGCTATGAGTTTTGGTCGTTGGCCCAATTTCGGTAGAACTAGGTCCAAACAGACTCAAACCTAGCCTTACGAGCTTTTTCATCGGCTTTTATCACACTCATATCGTTTCACGTATCCAACTCCAGTTAGCCCGTATCTTCGACAAACAATGAAGATTGATTTTGAGAACCCAAACAACCATTTTACACCAAAATAACTCGTAAGTCAAGGCTTAGAGCGATGAGCTTTTGTCGTTGGATCGTTTCGCATCGAAGTAGGTCTAAACTCGCTCCAACCTAGCCCTACGGTGTTTCGTCAATTTTTATCGCTCTCATACCGTTTCATGTATTCCAAGTCCAAGTTGGCCCACATCTTCTTAAAGAACTATGAAGGCTGATTTTGAGGGCCCAAACTGTATTTTTTCACCGAAATAACTCATAAGTGTTGGCTTATAGCTATGAGTTTTGGTTGTTGGCCCCTTTCGGATAGACCTAGGTCCAAATAGCTCAAACCTAGCCCGACAGCTTTTTCATCGGCTTTTATCACACTCATACCGTTTCACGTATTCCAACTCTAGTTGGCCCGTATCTTCTTGTCGAACTATAAAGGTAGATTTTTAGAGCTCAAACTACGTTTTTTCACCAAAATAACTCATAAGTCATGGCTTATAGCTATGAGTTTTGGTCGTTGGCCCGTTTTCGGTAGAACTAGGTCCGAACAGACTCAAACCTAGCCTTACAGCTTTTTCATCGGCTTTTATCACACTCATATCGTTTCACGTATTCCAACTCCAGTTAGCCCGTATCTTCGACAAACTATGAAGACCGATTTTGAGATCCCAAACAACCATTTTTCACAAAAATAACTCGTAAGTCACGGCTTAGAGCGATGAGGTTTTGTCGTTGGCTCATTTCGCATCGAACTAGGTCCAAACTCGCTCCAACCTAGCCCTACGAGTGTTTCGTCGGTTTTATCCCTCTCATACCGTTTCACGTATTCCAAGTCCCGTTGGCTCATATCTTTTTATAAAACTATGAAGGTCGATTTTGAGGGCCCAAACTATATTTTTTCACCCAAATAACTCATAAGTCGTAGCTTATAGCTATGAGTTTTGGTTGTTGGCCCGTTTCGGATAGACATAGGTCCAAACAGTCTCAAACCTAGCTCGACGGCTTTTCCATCGGCTTTTATCACACTCATACCGTTTCACGTATTCCAACTCTAGTTGGCCCGTATCTTCTTGACAAACTATGAAGGCAGATTTTAAGAGCTCAAACTACGTTTTTTCACCAAAATAATTCATAAGTCATGGCTTATAGCTATGAGTTTTGGTCGTTGGCCCGTTTTCGATAGAACTAGGTCCAAACAGACTCAAACCTAGCCTTACAAGTATTTTCATCGGCTTTATCACATTCATTTTGTTCCACGTATTCCAATTCCGGTTAGCCCGTATCTTCTTGACAAACTATGAAGACCGATTTTGAGAGCCCAAACTACCTTGTTTCACCAAAATCACTCATAAGTCATGGCTTATAGCTATGAGTTTTGGTCGTTGGCCCAATTTCGGTAGAACTAGGTCCAAACAGACTCAAACCTAGCCTTACGAGCTTTTTCATTAGTTTTTATCACATTCATTTCGTTTCACGTATTCCAACTTCGATTAGCCCGTATCTTCTTGACAAACTATAAAGACCGATTTTGAGATCCCAAACAACCTTTTTTCATAAAAATAACTCGTAAGTCACGGCTTAGAGCGATGAGGTTTTGTCGTTGGCTCGTTTCGCATCGAACTAGGTCCAAACTCGCTCCAACCTAGCCCTACAGGTGTTTCGTCGGCTTTTATCGCTCTCATACCATTTCACGTATTCCAAGTCCAGTTGGCCCATATCTTCTTAAAAAATTATGAAGGATGATTTTGAGGGCCCAAACTACATTTTTTCACAAAAATAACTCATAAGTCGTGGCTTATAGCTATGAGTTTTGGTTGTTAGCCCATTTCGGATAGACCTAGGTCCAAACGACTCAAACCTAGCTCGATAGTTTTTCCATCGGCTTTTATCACACTCATACCGTTTCACGTATTCCAACTCTAGTTGGCCAATATCTTCTTGACAAACTATGAAGGCGGATTTTGAGAGCCCGAACTACGTTTTTTCACCAAAATAACTCATAAGTCATGGCTTATAGCTATGAGTTTTGGTCGTTGGCTCGTTTTCGGTAGAACTAGGTCCAAACAGACTCAAACCTAGCCTTACAGCTTTTTCATCGGCTTTTATCACACTCATATCGTTTCACGTATTCCAACTCCAGTTAGCCCGTATCTTCGACAAACTATGAAGACCGATTTTGAGACCCCAAAAAACCATTTTTCACAAAAATAACTCGTAAGTCACGGCTTAGAGCGATGAGGTTTTGTCGTTGGCTCATTTCGCATCGAACTAGGTCCAAACTGCTCCAACCTAGCCCTACGGTGTTTCGTCGGCTTTTATCCCTCTCATACCGTTTCACGTATTCTAAGTCCAATTTGCCCATATCTTCTTAGAAAACTATGAAGGCCGATTTACAGGGCCCACACTACATTTTTTCACCAAAATAACTCATAAGTCGTGGCTTATAGCTATGAGTTTTGGTCGTTGGCTCGTTTTCGGTAGAACTAGGTCCAAACTGACTCAAACCTAGCCTTACTCGTTTTTTCATCGGCTTTTATCACACTCATATCGTTTCACGTATCCAACTCCAGTTAGGCCGTATCTTTTTGAAAAACTATAAAGACCGATTTTGAGAACACAAACAACCTTTTTTCACCAAAATAACTCCTAAGTTAAGGCTTAGAGCGATGAGCTTTTGTCGTTGTCTCGTTTCGCATCGAACTAGGTCTAAACTCGCTCCAACCTAGCCCTACGGTGTTTCGTCAATTTTTATCGCTCTCATACTATTTCATGTATTCCAAGTCTAGTTGGCCAACATCTTCTTAAAGAACTATGAAGGCCGATTTGAAAGCCCAAATCGTATTTTTTCACCGAAATAACTCATAAGTCTTGGCTTATAGCTATGAGTTTTGGTTGTTGGCCCGTTTCGGATAGACCTGAGTCCAAATAGCTCAAACCTAGCTCGACAGCTTTTTCATCGGTATTTATCACACTCATACCGTTTCACGTATTCCAACTCTAGTTGGCCCGTATCTTCTTGTCGAACTATAAAGGTAGATTTTTAGAGCTCAAACTACGTTTTTTCACCAAAATAACTCATAAGTCATGGCTTATAGCTATGAGTTTTGGTCGTTGGCCCGTTTTCGGTAGAACTAGGTCCGAACGACTCAAACCTAGCCTTACGGGTTTTTCATCGGCTTTTATCACACTCATATCGTTTCACATATTCCAACTCCGGTTAGCCCATATCTTCTGACAAACTATGAAGACCGATTTTGAGATCCCAAACAACCATTTTTCACAAAAATAACTCGTAAGTCACGGCTTAGAGCGATGAGGTTTTGTCGTTGGCTCATTTCGCATCGAACTAGGTCCAAACTCGCTCCAACCTAGCCCTACAGGTGTTTCGTCGGCTTTTATCCCTCTCATACCGTTTCACGTATTCCAAGTCTCGTTGGCTCATATCTTTTTAAAAAACTATGAAGGCCGATTTTGAGGGCCCAAACTATATTTTTTCACCCAAATAGCTCATAAGTCGTAGCTTATAGCTATGAGTTTTGGTTGTTGGCCCGTTTCGGATAGACATAGGTCCAAACGGACTCAAACCTAGCTCGACAATTTTTCCATCGGCTTTTATCACACTCATACCGTTTCGCGTATTCCAACTCTAGTTGGCCCGTATCTTCTTGACAAACTATGAAGGCAGATTTTAAGAGCTCAAACTACGTTTTTTCACCAAAATAATTCATAAGTCATGGCTTATAGCTATGAGTTTTGGTCGTTGGCCCGTTTTCGGTAGAACTAGGTCCAAACAGATCTCAAACCTAGCCTTACGAGTATTTTCATCGGCTTTATCACATTCATTTTGTTCCACGTATTCCAACTCCGGTTAGCCCGTATCTTCTTCACAAACTATGAAGACCGATTTTGAGAGCCCAAACTACCTTTTTTCACCAAAATCACTCATAAGTCATGGCTTATAGCTATGAGTTTTGGTCGTTGGCCCAATTTCGGTAGAACTAGGTCCAAACGAGCTCAAACCTAGCCTTACAGCTTTTTCATCAGCTTTTATCACATTCATTTCGTTTCACGTATTCCAACTTCGGTTAGCCCGTATCTTCGACAAACTATAAAGACCGATTTTGAGATCCCAAACAACCTTTTTTCCTAAAAATAACTCGTAAGTCACGGCTTAGAGCGATGTGGTTTTGTCGTTGGCTCGTTTCGCATCGAACTAGGTCCAAACTCGCTCCAACCTAGCCCTACGAGTGTTTCGTCGGCTTTTATCGCTCTCATACCATTTCACGTATTCCAAGTCCAGTTGGCCCATATCTTCTTAAAAAATTATGAAGGATGATTTTGAGGGCCCAAACTACATTTTTTCACAAAAATAACTCATAAGTCGTGGCTTATAGCTATGAGTTTTGGTTGTTAGCCCGTTTCGGATAGACCTAGGTCTAAACAGCTCAAACCTAGCCCGATAGTTTTTCCATCGCTTTTATCACACTCATACCGTTTCACGTATTCCAACTCTAGTTGGCCAATATCTTCTTGACAAACTATGAAGGCAGATTTTGAGAGCCCGAACTACATTTTTTAACCAAAATAACTCATAAGTCATGGCTTATAGCTATGAGTTTTGGTCGTTGGCCCGTTTTCGGTAGAACTAGGTCCAAACAGACTCAAACCTAGCCTTACGAGCTTTTTCATCGGCTTTTATCACACTCATATCGTTTCACGTATTCCAACTCCAGTTAGCCCGTATCTTCCGGACAAACTATGAAGACCGATTTTGAGACCCCAAAAAACCATTTTTCACAAAAATAACTCGTAAGTCACGGCTTAGAGTGATGAGGTTTTGTCGTTGGCTCATTTCGCATCGAACTAGGTCCAAACCGCTCCAACCTAGCCCTACGAGTGTTTCGTCGGCTTTTATCCCTCTCATACCGTTTCACGTATTCTAAGTCCAATTTGCCCATATCTTCTTAAAAAACTATGAAAGCCGATTTACGGGGCCCACACTACATTTTTTCACCAAAATAACTCATAAGTCGTGGCTTATAGCTATGAGTTTTGGTCGTTGGCCCGTTTCCGGTAGAACTAGGTCCAAACAGTCTCAAACCTAGCCTTACCGTTTTTTCATCGGCTTTTATCACACTCATATCGTTTCACGTATCCAACTCCGGTTAGGCCGTATCTTTCGAAAACTCGTAAAGACCGATTTCGAGAACACAAACAACCTTTTTTCAACAAAATAACTCCTAAGTTAAGGCTTAGAGCGATGAGCTTTTGTCGTTGTCTCGTTTCGCATCGAAGTAGGTCTAAACTCGCTCCAACCTAGCCCTACGAGTGTTTCGTCAATTTTTATCGCTCACATACCATTTCATGTATTCCAAGTCCAAGTTGGCCCACATCTACTTAAAGAACTATGAAGGCCGATTTTGAGGGCCCAAACTATATTTTTTCACCGAAATAACTCATAAGTCTTGGCTTATAGCTATGATTTTTGGTTGTTGGCCCGTTTCGGATAGACCTGAGTCCAAATAGCTCAAACCTAGCCCGACGAGCTTTTTCATCAGCTTTTATCACACTCATACCGTTTCACGTATTTCAACTCTAGTTGGCCCGTATCTTCTTGTCGAACTATAAAGGTAGATCGTTAGAGCTCAAACTACGTTTTTTCACCAAAATAACTCATAAGTCGTGGCTTATAGCTATGAGTTTTGGTCGTTGGCCCGTTTCCGGTAGAACTAGGTCCAAACAGACTCAAACCTAGCCTTACCGTTTTTTCATCGGCTTTTATCACACTCATATCGTTTCACGTATCCAACTCCGGTTAGGCCGTATCTTTTTGAAAAACTATAAAGACCGATTTTGAGAACACAAACAACCTTTTTTCACCAAAATAACTCCTAAGTTAAGGCTTAGAGCGATGAGCTTTTGTCGTTGGCTCGTTTCGCATCGAACTAGGTCTAAACTCGCTCCAACCTAGCCCTACGAGTGTTTCGTCAATTTTTATCGCTCTCATACCATTTCATGTATTCCAAGTCCAGCTTGGCCCACATCTTCTTAAAGAACTATGAAGGCTGATTTTGAGGGCCCAAACCGTATTTTTTCACCGAAATAACTCATAAATCTTGGCTTATAGCTATGATTTTTTGTTGTTGGTCCGTTTCGTATAGACCTAGTCCAAATAGCTCAAACCTAGCTCGACAGCTTTTTCATCAGCTTTTATCACACTCATACCGTTTCACGTATTCCAACTCTAGTTGGCCCGTATCTTCTTGTCGAACTATAAAGGTAGATTTTTAGAGCTCAAACTACGTTTTTTCACCAAAATAACTCATAAGTCGTGGCTTATAGCTATGAGTTTTGGTCGTTGGCCCGTTTCGGTAGAACTAGGTCCAAACAGACTCAAACCTAGCCTTACCGTTTTTTCATCAGCTTTTATCACACTCATATCGTTTCACGTATCCAACTCCAGTTAGGCCGTATCTTTTTGAAAAACTATAAAGACCGATTTTGAGAACACAAACAACCTTTTTTCACCAAAATAACTCCTAAGTTAAGGCTTAGAGCGATGACCTTTTGTCGTTGGCTCGTTTTGCATCGAACTAGGTCTAAACCGCTCCAACCAGGCCCTACGGTGTTTCGTCAATTTTTATCGCTCTCATACCGTTTCATGTATTCCAAGTCCAGTTGGCCCACATCTTCTTAAAGAACTATGAAGGCTGATTTTGAGGGCCCAAACTCGTATTTTTTCACCGAAATAACTCATAAGTGTTGGCTTATAGCCGTGAGTTTTGGTTGTTGGCCCGTTTCGTATAGACCTAGGTCCAAATAGCTCAAACCTAGCCCGAAAGTTTTTCATCGGCTTTTATCACACTCATACCGTTTCACGTATTCCAACTCTAGTTGGCCCGTATCTTCTTGTCGAACTATAAAGGTAGATTTTTAGAGCTCAACCTATGGTTTTTCACCAAAATAACTCATAAGTCGTGGCTTATAGCTATGAGTTTTGGTCGTTGGCCCGTTTCGGTAGAACTAGGTCCAAACAGACTCAAACCTAGCCTTACCATTTTTTCATCGGCTTTTATCACACTCATATCGTTTCACGTATCCAACTCCAGTTAGGCCGTATCTTTTTGAAAAACTATAAAGACCGATTTTGAGAACACAAACAACCTTTTTTCACCAAAATAACTCCTAAGTTAAGGCTTAGAGCGATGAGCTTTTGTCGTTGGCTCGTTTCGCATCGAACTAGGTCTAAACTCGCTCCAACCTAGCCCTACAGGTGTTTCGTCAATTTTTATCGCTCTCATACCGTTTCATGTATTCCAAGTCCAGCTTGGCCCACATCTTCTTAAAGAACTATGAAGGCCGATTTGAGGGCCCAAACTCGTATTTTTTCACCGAAATAACTCATAAGTCTTGGCTTATAGCTATGAGTTTTGGTTGTTGGTCCGTTTCGTATAGACTCTAGTCCAAATAGCTCAAACCTAGCCTCGACAGCTTTTTCATCGGCTTTTATCACACTCATATCGTTTCACGTATTCCAACTCTAGTTGGCCCGTATCTTCTTATCGAACTATAAAGGTAGATTTTTAGAGCTCAAACTACGTTTTTTCACCAAAATAACTCATAAGTCGTGGCTTATAGCTATGAGTTTTGGTCGTTGGTCCGTTTTCGGTAGAACTAGGTCCAAACAGACTCAAACCTAGCCTTACCGTTTTTTCATCATTTTTATCACACTCATATCGTTTCACGTATCCAACTCCAGTTAGGCCGTATCTTTTTGAAAAACTATAAAGACCGATTTTGAGAACACAAACAACCTTTTTTCACCAAAATAACTCCTAAGTTAAGGCTTAGAGCGATGAGCTTTTGTCGTTGGCTCGTTTCGCATCGAACTAGGTCTAAACTCGCTCCAACCTAGCCCTACAGGTGTTTCGTCGGCTTTATCACATTCATTTCGTTTCACGTATTCCAACTTCAGCTTAGCCCGTATCTTCTTAACAAACTATAAAGACCGATTTTGAGATCCCAAACAACCTTTTTTCATAAAAATAACTCGTAAGTCACGGCTAGAGCGATGAGGTTTTGTCGTTGGCTCGTTTCGCATCGAACTAGGTCCAAACCGCTCCAACCTAGCCCTACGGTGTTTCGTCGCTTTTATCGCTCTCATACCATTTCACGTATTCCAAGTCCAAGTTGGCCCATATCTTCTTAAAAAATTATGAAGGATGATTTTGAGGGCCCAAACTACATTTTTTCACAAAAATAACTCATAAGTCGTGGCTTATAGCTATGAGTTTTGGTTGTTAGCCCATTTCGTATGGACCTAGGTCCAAACAGACTCAAACCTAGCCCGATACTTTTTTTCATCGGCTTTTATCACACTCATACCGTTTCATGTATTCCAACTCTAGTTGGCCAATATCTTCTTGACAAACTATGAAGGCAGATTTTGAGAGCCCGAACTACGTTTTTTCACCAAAATAACTCATAAGTCATGGCTTATAGCTATGAGTTTTGGTCGTTGGCCCGTTTTCGGTAGAACTAGGTCCAAACAGACTCAAACCTAGCCTTACAGCTTTTTCATCGGCTTTTATCACACTCATATCGTTTCACGTATTCCAACTCCAGCTAGCCCGTATCTTCGACAAACTATGAAGACCGATTTTGAGACCCCAAAAAACCATTTTTCACAAAAATAACTCATAAGTCGTGGCTTGTAGCTATGAGTTTTGGTTGTTAGCCCATTTCGTATAGACCTAGGTCCAAACAGACTCAAACCTAGCCCGATACTTTTTTCCATCAGCTTTTATCACACTCATACCGTTTCATGTATTCCAACTCTAGTTGGCCAATATCTTCTGACAAACTATGAAGGCAGCATTTTGAGAGCCCGAACTACGTTTTTTCACCAAAATAACTCATAAGTCATGGCTTATAGCTATGAGTTTTGGTCGTTGGCCCGTTTTCGGTAGAACTAGGTCCAAACAGACTCAAACCTAGCCTTACAGCTTTTTCATCAGCTTTTATCACACTCATATCGTTTCACGTATTCCAACTCCAGCTAGCCCGTATCTTCGACAAACTATGAAGACCGATTTTGAGACCCCAATAAACCATTTTTCACAAAAATAACTCATAAGTCGTGGCTTGTAGCTATGAGTTTTGGTTGTTAGCCCGTTTCGTATAGACACTAGGTCCAAACAGACTCAAACCTAGCTCGATAGTTTTTCCATCCGTTTTTATCACACTCATACCGTTTCACGTATTCCAACTCTAGTTGGCCAATATCTTCTTGACAAACTATGAAGGCGCATTTTGAGAGCCCGAACTACATTTTTTCACCAAAATAACTCATAATCATGGCTTATAGCTATGAGTTTTGGTCGTTGGCCCGTTTTCGGTAGAACTAGGTCCAAACAAGTCTCAAACCTAGCCTTACAGCTTTTTCATCGGCTTTTATCACACTCATATCGTTTCACGTATTCCAACTCCAGTTAGCCCGTATCTTCGACAAACTATGAAGACCGATTTTGAGACCCCAAAAAACCATTTTTCATAAAAATAACTCGTAAGTCACGGCTTAGAGCGATGAGGTTTTGTCGTTGGCTCATTTCGCATCGAACTAGGTCCAAACTCGCTCCAACCTAGCCCTATAGTGTTTCGTCGCTTTTATCCCTCTCATACCGTTTCACGTATTCCAAGTCCCGTTGGCTCACATCTTTTTAAAAATCTATGAAGGCCGATTTCGAGGGCCCAAACTATATTTTTTCACCCAAATAACTCATAAGTCGTAGCTTATAGCTATGAGTTTTGGTTGTTGGTCCGTTTCGTATAGACATAGGTCCAAACAGACTCAAACCTAGCCTCGACAGCTTTTCCATCGCTTTTATCACACTCATACCGTTTCACGTATTCCAACTCTAGTTGGCCCGTACCTTCTTGACAAACTATGAAGGCGGATTTTAAGAGCTCAAACTACGTTTTTTCACCAAAATAATTCATAAGTCATGGCTTATAGCTATGAGTTTTGGTCGTTGGCCCGTTTTCGGTAGAACTAGGTCCAAACAGACTCAAACCTAGCCTTACGAGTATTTTCATCGGCTTTATCACATTCATTTTGTTACACGTATTCCAACTCCAGTTAGCCCGTATCTTCTTGAAAAACTATGAAGACCGATTTTGAGAGCCCAAACTACCTTTTTTCACCAAAATCACTCATAAGTCATGGCTTATAGCTATGAGTTTTGGTCGTTGGCCCAATTTCGGTAGAACTAGGTCCAAACAGACTCAAACCTAGCCTTACGGTTTTTTCATCGGCTTTTATCACATTCATTTCGTTTCACGTATTCCAACTTCGCTTAGCCCGTATCTTCGACAAACTATAAAGACCGATTTTGAGATCCCAAACAACCTTTTTTCCATAAAATAACTCGTAAGTCACGGCTAGAGCGATGAGGTTTTGTCGTTGGCTCGTTTCGCATCGAACTAGGTCCAAACTCGCTCCAACCTAGCCCTACAGGCGTTTCGTCGCTTTTATCGCTCTCATACCATTTCACGTATTCCAAGTCCAGTTGGCCCATATCTTCTTAAAAAATTATGAAGGATGATTTTGAGGGCCCAAACTACATTTTTTCACAAAAATAACTCATAAGTCGTGGCTTATAGCTATGAGTTTTGGTTGTTGGCCCGTTTCGGATAGACATAGGTCCAAACAGACTCAAACCTAGCTCGACAGCTTTTCCATCGGCTTTTATCACACTCATACCGTTTCACGTATTCCAACTCTAGTTGGCCCGTACCTTCTTGACAAACTATGAAGGAAGATTTTAAGAGCTCAAACTACGTTTTTTCACCAAAATAATTCATAAGTCATGGCTTATAGCTATGAGTTTTGGTCGTTGGCCCGTTTTGGGTAGAACTAGGTCCAAACTGACTCAAACCTAGCCTTACAATATTTTCATCGGCTTTATCACATTCATTTTGTTACACGTATTCCAACTCCAGTTAGCCCGTATCTTCTTGAAAAACTATGAAGACCGATTTTGAGAGCCCAAACTACCTTTTTTCACCAAAATCACTCATAAGTCATGGCTTATAGCTATGAGATTTGGTCGTTGGCCCAATTTCGGTAGAACTAGGTCCAAACAGACTCAAACCTAGCCTTACAGCTTTTTCATCGGCTTTTATCACATTCATTTCGTTTCACGTATTCCAACTTCGATTAGCCCGTATCTTCGACAAACTATAAAGACCGATTTTGAGATCCCAAACAACCTTTTTTCATAAAAATAACTCGTAAGTCACGGCTTAGAGCGATGAGGTTTTGTCGTTGGCTCGTTTCGCATCGAACTAGGTCCAAACCGCTCCAACCTAGCCCTACGGTGTTTCGTCGGCTTTTATCGCTCTCATACCATTTCACGTATTCCAAGTCCAGTTGGCCCATATCTTATTCAAAAACTATGAAGGCCGATTTTGAGCGCACAAAACTATATTTTTTCATAAAAATAACTCATAAGTCATGGCTTATAGCTATGAGTTTTGGTCGTTGGCCCAATTTCGATAGAACTAGGTCCAAACAGACTCAAACCTAGCCTCGACAGCTTTTCCATTAGTTTTTATCACACTCATACCGTTTCACGCATTCCAACTCTAGTTGGCCCGTATCCGCTTGACAAACTATGAAGGCCGATTTTGAGAGCCCGAACTACGTTTTTTCACCAAAATAACTCATAAGTAATGGCTTATAGCTATGAGTTTTGGTTGTTGGCTCGTTTTCGATAGAACTAGGTCCAAATAGCTCAAACCTAGCCTTACAGCTTTTTCATCAGCTTTTATCACACTCATATCGTTTCACGTATTCCAACTCCAGTTAGCCCGTATCTTCGACAAACTATGAAGAATGATTTTGAGAGCCCAAACTACCTTTTTTCACCAAAATAACTCATAAGTCATGGCTTATAGCTATGAGTTTTGGTCGTTGGACCAATTTCGGTAGAACTAGGTCCAAACGGCTCAAACCTAGCCTTACGGCTTTTCCATCGGCTTTTATCACACTCATACTCGTTTCACGTATTCTAACTCTAGTTGGCTCGTATCTTCTCGACAAACTATGAAGGCGCATTTTGAGATCCCAAACTATGTTTTTTCACCAAAATAACTCATAAGTCATGGCTTATAGCTATGAGTTTCGGTCGTTGGCGCCGTTTTCGGTAGAACTAAGTCCAAACAACTCAAACCTAACCTTACAGCTTTTTCATCGGCTTTTATCACACTAATATCGTTTCACGTATTCCAGCTCCAGTTAGCTTGTATCTTCTTAACAAACTATGAAGACCGATTTTGAGATCCCAAACAACCTTTTTTCATAAAAATAACTCGTAAGTCACGGCTTAGAGCGATGAGGTTTTGTCGTTGGCTCGTTTCGCATCGAACTAGGTTCAAACTCGCTCCAACCTAGCCCTACGAGTGTTTCGTCGGCTTTTATTGCTCTCATACCGTTTCACGTATTCTAAGTCCAAGTTGGCCCATATCTTCTTAAAAAACTATGAAGGCTGATTTTGAGGCCCCAAACTATATTTTTTCACCCAACTAACTCATAAGTCGTGGCTTATGGCTATGAGTTTTGGTCGTTGGCCCGTTTTCGGTAGAACTAGGTCCAAACGACTCAAACCTAGCCTTACAGCTTTTCCATCAGCTTTTATCACACTTATACTCGTTTCACGTATTCTAACTCTAGTTGGCTCGTATCTTCTTGACAAACTATGAAGGCGGATTTTGAGATCCCAAACTATGTTTTTTCACTAAAATAACTCATAAGTCATGGCTTATAGCTATGAGTTTCGGTCGTTGGCGCCGTTTTCGGTAGAACTAAGTCCAAACAACTCAAACCTAACCTTACAGCTTTTTCATCAGCTTTTATCACACTAATATCGTTTCACGTATTCCGGATCCAGTTAGCTCGTATCTTCTTAACAAACTATGAAGACCGATTTTGAGATCCCAAACAACCTTTTTTCACAAAAATAACTCGTAAGTCACGGCTTAGAGCGATGAGGTTTTGTCGTTAGCTCGTTTCGCATCGAACTAGGTTCAAACTACTCCAACCTAGCCCTACGAGTGCTTCGTCGGCTTTTATTGCTCTCATACCGTTTCACGTATTCTAAGTCCAGCTTGGCCCATATCTTCTTAAAAAACTATGAAGGCTGATTTTGAGGCCCCAAACTATACTTTTTCACCCAAATAACTCATAAGTCGTGGCTTATAGCTATGAGTTTTGGTCGTTGGCTCGTTTTCGATAGAACTAGGTCCAAACAGACTCAAACCTAGCCTTATAGGTTTTTCATCGGTTTTTATCACACTCATATCGTTTCACGTATTCCAACTCCATTTAGCCCGTATCTTTTTGACAAACTATGAAGACCGATTTTCGTAGCCCAAACTACCTTTTTTCACCGAAATAACTCATAAGTCATGGCTTATAGCTATGAGTTTTGGTCGTTGGCCCGTTTTCGGTAGAACTAGGTCCAAACAACTCAAACCTAGCCTTACAGCTTTTTCATCGGCTTTTATCACACTCATATCGTTTCACGTATTCCAACTCCAGTTAGCCCGTATCTTCTGACAAACTATAAAGGCAGATTTTGAGAGCCCAAACTACGTTTTTTCACCAAAATAACTCATAAGTCATCGCTTATAGCTATGAGTTTTGGTCGTTGGCCCGTTTTCGGTAGAACTAGGTCCAAACAGACTCAAACCTAGCCTTACAGCTTTTTCATCGGCTTTTATCACACTCATATCGTTTCACGTATTCCAACTCCCGTTAGCTCGTATCTTCGACAAACTATGAAGGCCGATTTTGAGATCCCAAACAACCTTTTTTCACCAAAATAACTCGTAAGTCAAGGCTTAGAGCGATGAGGTTTTGTCGTTGGCCCGTTTCGCATCAAACTAGGTGCAAGCTCGCTCCAACCTAGCCCTACGGTGTTTCATCGGTTTTATCGGTCTCATACCGTTTCACGTATTCCAAGTCCAAGTTGGCCCATATCTTCTTAAAAAACTATGAATGCCGATTTTGAGGGCCCAAAACTATATTTTTTCACCAAAATAACTCATAAGTCGTGGCTTATAGCTATGAGTTTTGGTTGTTGGCCCATTTCGGATAGACGTAGGTCCAAACAACTCAAACCTAGGTCGACAGCTTTTTCATCGGCTTTTATCACACTCATATCGTTTCACGTATTCCAGGCTCCAGTTAGCTCGTATCTTCTTAACAAAATATGAAGACCGATTTTGAGATCCCAAACAACCTTTTTTCACAAAAATAACTCGTAAGTCACGGCTTAGAGCGATGAGGTTTTATCGTTGGCTCGTTTCACATCGAACTAGGTTCAAACTACTCCAACCAAGCCCTACGGTGTTTCGTCGGCTTTTATTGCTCTCATACCGTTTCACGTATTCTAAGTCCAGTTGGCCCATATTTTCTTAAAAAACTATGAAGGCTGATTTTGAGGCCCCAAACTATACTTTTTCACCCAAATAACTCATAAGTCGTGGCTTATAGCTATGAGTTTTGGTCGTTGGCCCGTTTTCGATAGAAGTAGGTCCAAACGAGCTCAAACCTAGCCTTATAGGTTTTTCATAAGTTTTTATCACACTCATATCGTTTCACGTATTCCAACTCCATTTAGCCCGTATCTTTTTGACGAACTATGAAGACCGATTTTGAGAGCCCAAACTACCTTTTTTACCGAAATAACTCATAAGTCATGGCTTATAGCTATGAGTTTTGGTCGTTGGCCCGTTTTCGGTAGAACTAGGTCCAAACAGACTCAATCCTAGCCTCGATAGTTTTTCGATCAGCTTTTATCACACTTATACTCGTTTCACGTATTGCAACTCTAGTTGGCCCGTATCTTCTGACAAACTATGAAGGCAGATTTTGAGAGCCCAAACTACGTTTTTTACCAAAATAACTCATAAGTCATGGCTTATACCTATGAGTTTTGGTCCTTAGCCCAGCTTCGGTAGAACTAGGTCCAAACAGATCTCAAACCTAGCCTTACAGCTTTTTCATCGGCTTTATCACACTCATATCGTTTCACGTATTCCAACTCCAGTTAGCCCGTATCTTCTTGACAAACTATGAAGACCGATTTTGAGAGCCCAAACTACCTTTTTTCACCAAAATCACTCATAAGTCATCGCTTATAGCTATGAGTTTTGGTCGTTGGCCCAATTTCGATAGAACTAGGTCCAAACAGACTCAAACCTAGCCTTACAGCTTTTTCATCGGCTTTTATCACATTCATTTTGTTTCACGTATTCCAACTTCGGTTAGCCCGTATCTTCTTGACAAACTATGAAGACCGATTTTGAGATCGCAAACAACCTTTTTTCATAAAAATAACTCGTAAGTCATGGCTTAGAGCCGTGAGTTTTTGTCGTTGGCCCGTTTCGCATCGAACTAGGTCCAAACTCGCTCCAACCTAGCCCTACGGTGTTTCGTCGGCTTTTATCGCTCTCATACTATTTCACGTATTCCAAGTCCAAGTTGGCCCATATCTTCTTAAAAAACTATGAAGGATGATTTTAAGGGCCCAAACTACATTTTTTCACAAAAATAACGCATAAGTCGTGGCTTATAGCTATGAGTTTTGGTTGTTAGCCCGTTTCGGATAGACCTAGATCCAAACGGCTCAAACCTAGCTCGACAGCTTTTCCATCGGCTTTTATCACACTCATACTCGTTTTACGTATTGCAACTCTAGTTGGCCCGTATCTTCTTGACAAACTATGAAGGCGGATTTTCGTAGCCCAAACTACGTTTTGCACCAAAATAACTCATAAGTCATGGCATATAGCTATGAGTTTTGGTCGTTTGCTCTTTTCCGATAGAACTAGGTCCAAACAACTCAAACCTAGCCTTACAGCTTTTTCATCAGCTTTTATCACACTCATATTGTTTCACGTATTCCAACTCTAGTTGGCCCGTATCTTCTTGATAAACTATAAAGGCAGCATTTTGAGAGCCCAAACTACGTTTTTTCACCAAAATAACTCATGAGTCATGGCTTATAGCTATGAGTTTTGGTCGTTGGCCCGTTTTCGGTAGAACTAGGTCCAAACAGACTCAAACCTAGCCTTACAGCTTTTTCATCGGCTTTTATCGCACTCATATCGTTTCACGTATTCCAACTTCGGTTAGCCCATATCTTCTTCGCAAACTATGAAGACCGATTTTGAGATCCCAAACAACCTTTTTCACCAAAATAACTCGTAAGTCAAGGCTTAGAGCGATGAGCTTTTGTCGTTGGCCCGTTTCGCATCGAACTAGGTCCAAACCGCTCAAACCTAGCCCTATAGTGTTTCGTCGGCTTTTACCGCTCTCATACCGTTTCACGTATTCGAAGTCCAGCTTGGCCCATATCTTCTTAAAAAACTATTAAGGCTGATTTTGAGGGCACAAAACTACATTTTTTCACAAAAATAACTCATAAGTCGTGGCTTATAGCTATGAGTTTTGGTTGTTGGCCCGTTTCGGATAGAGCTAGGTCCAAACAGACTCAAACCTAGCTCGACAGCTTTTTCTATCGGCTTTTATCACACTCATACCGTTTCACGTATTCCAACTCTAGTTGGCCCGTATCTTCTTGACAAACTATAAAGGCAGATTTTGAGAGCCCAAACAACGTTTTTTCACCAAAATAACTCATAAGTCATGGCTTATAGCCGAGTTTTGATCGTTAGCCCGTTTTCGGTAGAACTAGGTCTAAACGACTCAAACCTAGCCTTATAGTTTTTTCATCAATTTTTATCACACTCATATCGTTTCACGTATTTCAACTCCAGTTAGCCCGTATTTTCTTGACAAACTATGAAAACCGATTTTGAGATCCCAAACAACCTTTTCTCACAAAAATAACTCGTAAGTCACGGCTTAGAGCGATGAGGTTTTGTCGTTGGCTCGTTTCGCATCGAACTAGGTCCAAACCGCTCCAACCTAGCCCTACAATGTTTCGTTAGTTTTTATCGTTCTCATACCGTTTCACGTATTCCAAGTCCAAGTTGGCACATATCTTATTTAAAAACTATGAAGGCCGATTTTGAGGGCCCAAACTATATTTTTTCACCCGAATAACTCATAAGTCGTTGCTTACGGCTATGAGTTTTGGTTGTTGGCCCGTTTTCGATAGACCTAGGTCCAAACGACTTCAATCCTAGCTCGACAGCTTTTCCATCGGCTTTTATCACACTTATACTCGTTTCACGTATTACAACTCTAGTTGGCCCGTATCTTCTTGACAAACTATGAAGGCAGATTTTGAGAGCCCAAACTACGTTTTTTTACCAAAATAACTCATAAGTCATGGCTTATACCTATGAGTTTTGGTCCTTAGCCTGGCTCCGGTAGAACTAGGTCCAAACTGACTCAAACCTAGCCTTACGGCTTTTTCATCGGCTTTATCACACTCATATCGTTTCACGTATTCCAACTCCAGTTAGCCCGTATCTTCGACAAACTATGAAGACCGATTTTGAGAGCCCAAACTACCTTTTTTCACCAAAATCACTCATAAGTCATCGCTTATAGCTATGAGTTTTGGTCGTTGGCCCAATTTCGATAGAACTAGGTCCAAACAGACTCAAACCTAGCCTTACAGCTTTTTTCATCGGCTTTTATCACATTCATTTCGTTTCACGTATTCCAACTTCGGTTAGCCCGTATCTTCTTGACAAACTATGAAGACCGATTTTGAGATCGCAAACAACCTTTTTTCATAAAAATAACTCGTAAGTCATGGCTTAGAGCCGTGAGTTTTTGTCGTTGGCCCGTTTCGCATCGAACTAGGTCCAAACCGCTCCAACCTAGCCCTACGAGTGTTTCGTCGGCTTTTATCGCTCTCATACTATTTCACGTATTCCAAGTCCAGCTTGGCCCATATCTTCTTAAAAACTATGAAGGATGATTTTAAGGGCCCAAACTACATTTTTTCACAAAAATAACGCATAAGTCGTTGCTTATAGCTATGAGTTTTGGTTGTTAGCCCGTTTCGTATAGACCTAGATCCAAACGGCTCAAACCTAGCCCGACAGCTTTTCCATCAGCTTTTATCACACTCATACTCGTTTTACGTATTGCAACTCTAGTTGGCCCGTATCTTCTTGACAAACTATGAAGGCGGATTTTCGCAGCCCAAACTACGTTTTGCACCAAAATAACTCATAAGTCATGGCATATAGCTATGAGTTTTGGTCGTTTGCTCTTTTCCGATAGAACTAGGTCCAAACAACTCAAACCTAGCCTTACAGCTTTTTCATCGGCTTTTATCACACTCATATTGTTTCACGTATTCCAACTTTAGTTGGCCCGTATCTTCTTGATAAACTATAAAGGCAGCATTTTGAGAGCCCAAACTACGTTTTTTCACCAAAATAACTCATAAGTCATGGCTTATAGCTATGAGTTTTGGTCGTTGGCCCGTTTTCGGTAGAACTAGGTCCAAACAGACTCAAACCTAGCCTTACGCTTTTTTCATCAGCTTTTATCACACTCATATCGTTTCACGTATTCCAACTCCCGTTAGCTCGTATCTTCGACAAACTATGAAGGCCGATTTTGAGATCCCAAACAACCTTTTTTCACCAAAATAACTCGTAAGTCAAGGCTTAGAGCGATGAGGTTTTGTCGTTGGCCCGTTTCGCATCAAACTAGGTGCAACCGCTCCAACCTAGCCCTACAGTTGTTTCATCGGCTTTTATCGGTCTCATACCGTTTCACGTATTCCAAGTCCAGCTTGGCCCATATCTTCTTAAAAACTATGAAGGCCGATTTTGAGGGCCCAAAACTATATTTTTTCACCAAAATAACTCATAAGTCGTGGCTTATAGCTATGAGTTTTGGTTGTTGGCCCATTTCGGATAGACGTAGGTCCAAACAACTCAAACCTAGGCCGACGCTTTTTTCATCGGCTTTTATCACACTCATATCGTTTCACGTATTCCAGCTCCAGTTAGCTCGTATCTTCTTAACAAAATATGAAGACCGATTTTGAGATCCCAAACAACCTTTTTTCACAAAAATAACTCGTAAGTCACGGCTTAGAGCGATGAGGTTTTATCGTTGGCTCGTTTCACATCGAACTAGGTTCAAACTACTCCAACCAAGCCCTACAGGTGTTTCGTCGCTTTTATTGCTCTCATACCGTTTCACGTATTCTAAGTCCAGCTTGGCCCATATTTTCTTAAAAAACTATGAAGGCCGATTTCGAGGCCCCAAACTATACTTTTTCACCCAAATAACTCATAAGTCGTGGCTTATAGCTATGAGTTTTGGTCGTTGGCCGCTTTTTGATAGAAGTAGGTCCAAACAGACTCAAACCTAGCCTTATAGGTTTTTCATCGGCTTTTATCACACTCATATCGTTTCACGTATTCCAACTCCATTTAGCCCGTATCTTTTTGACAAACTATGAAGGCCGATTTTGAGAGCCCAAACTACCTTTTTTACCGAAATAACTCATAAGTCATGGCTTATAGATATGAGTTTTGGTCGTTGGCCCGTTTTCGGTAGAACTAGGTCCAAACAGACTTCAATCCTAGCTCGATAGTTTTTCGATCGGCTTTTATCACACTTATACTCGTTTCACGTATTGCAACTCTAGTTGGCCCGTATCTTCGACAAACTATGAAGGCAGATTTTGAGAGCCCAAACTACGTTTTTTTACCAAAATAACTCATAAGTCATGGCTTATACCTATGAGTTTTGGTCCTTAGCCCGAGCTCCGTAGAACTAGGTCCAAACAGACTCAAACCTAGCCTTACAGCTTTTTCATCGGCTTTATCACACTCATATCGTTTCACGTATTCCAACTCCAGTTAGCCCGTATCTTCTTGACAAACTATGAAGACCGATTTTGAGAGCCCAAACTACCTTTTTTCACCAAAATCACTCATAAGTCATCGCTTATAGCTATGAGTTTTGGTCGTTGGCCCAATTTCGATAGAACCAGGTCCAAACGAACTCAAACCTAGCCTTACAGCTTTTTCATCAGCTTTTATCACATTCATTTTGTTTCACGTATTCCAACTTCGCTTAGCCCGTATCTTCTGACAAACTATGAAGACCGATTTTGAGATCGCAAACAACCTTTTTTCATAAAAATAACTCGTAAGTCATGGCTTAGAGCCGTGAGTTTTTGTCGTTGGCCCGTTTCGCATCGAACTAGGTCCAAACTCGCTCCAACCTAGCCCTACGGTGTTTCGTCGCTTTTATCGCTCTCATACTATTTCACGTATTCCAAGTCCAAGTTGGCCCATATCTTCTTAAAAAACTATGAAGGATGATTTTAAGGGCCCAAACTACATTTTTTCACAAAAATAACGCATAAGTCGTGGCTTATAGCTATGAGTTTTGGTTGTTAGCCCGTTTCGGATAGACCTAGATCCAAACGGCTCAAACCTAGCTCGACAGCTTTTCCATCGGCTTTTATCACACTCATACTGTTTTACGTATTGCAACTCTAGTTGGCCCGTATCTTCTTGACAAACTATGAAGGCGGATTTTCGAGCCCAAACTACGTTTTGCACCAAAATAACTCATAAGTCATGGCATATAGCTATGAGTTTTGGTCGTTTGCTCTTTTCCGATAGAACTAGGTCTAAACAACTCAAACCTAGCCTTACAGCTTTTTCATCGGCTTTTATCACACTCATATTGTTTCACGTATTCCAACTCTAGTTGGCCCGTATCTTCTTGATAAACTATAAAGGCGGATTTTGAGAGCCCAAACTACGTTTTTTCACCAAAATAACTCATAAGTCATGGCTTATAGCTATGAGTTTTGGTCGTTGGCCCGTTTTCGGTAGAACTAGGTCCAAACAGACTCAAACCTAGCCTTACGGCTTTTTCATCGGCTTTTATCGCACTCATATCGTTTCACGTATTCCAACTTCGATTAGCCCATATCTTCTTTGCAAACTATGAAGACCGATTTTGAGATCCCAAACAACCTTTTTCACCAAAATAACTCGTAAGTCAAGGCTTAGAGCGATGAGCTTTTGTCGTTGGCCCGTTTCGCATCGAACTAGGTCCAAACCGCTCAAACCTAGCCCTATAGTGTTTCGTCGGTTTTACCGCTCTCATACCGTTTCACGTATTCGAAGTCCAGTTGGCCCATATCTTCTTAAAAAACTATTAAGGCTGATTTTGAGGGCACAAAACTACATTTTTTCACAAAAATAACTCATAAGTCGTGGCTTATAGCTATGAGTTTTGGTTGTTGGCCCGTTTCGGATAGAGCTAGGTCCAAACAGACTCAAACCTAGCTCGACAGCTTTTCTATCGGCTTTTATCACACTCATACCGTTTCACGTATTCCAACTCTAGTTGGCCCGTATCTTCTTGACAAACTATGAAGACCGATTTTGAGAGCCCAAACTACGTTTTTTTACCAAAATAACTCATAAGTCATGGCTTATACCTATGAGTTTTGGTCGTTGGCCCGTTTTTAGTAGAACTAGGTCCAAACAGACTCAAACCTAGCCTTACAGCTTTTTCATCAATTTTTATCACACTCATATCGTTTCACGTATTTCAACTCCAGTTAGCCCGTATTTTCTTGACAAACTATGAAGACCGATTTTGAGATCCCAAACAACCTTTTCTCACAAAAATAACTCGTAAGTCACGGCTTAGAGCGATGAGGTTTTGTCGTTGGCTCGTTTCGCATCGAACTAGGTCCAAACCGCTCCAACCTAGCCCTACAATGTTTCGTTAGTTTTTATCGTTCTCATACCGTTTCACGTATTCCAAGTCCAGTTGGCACATATCTTATTTAAAAACTATGAAGGCTGATTTTGAGGGCCCAAACTATATTTTTTCACCCGAATAACTCATAAGTCGTTGCTTACAGCTATGAGTTTTGGTTGTTGGCCCGTTTTCGATAGACTCAGGTCCAAACGACTTCAATCCTAGCCCGACGGTTTTTCCATCGGCTTTTATCACACTTATACTCGTTTCACGTATTGCAACTCTAGTTGGCCCGTATCTTCTGACAAACTATGAAGGCGGATTTTGAGAGCCCAAACTACGTTTTTTTACCAAAATAACTCATAAGTCATGGCTTATACCTATGAGTTTTGGTCGTTGGCCCGTTTTTAGTAGAACTAGGTCCAAACGAGCTCAAACCTAGCCTTACGGCTTTTTCATCGGCTTTTATCACACTCATATCGTTTCACGTATTCCAACTCCAGTTAGCCCGTATCTTCTGACAAACTATGAAGACCGATTTTGAGATCGCAAACAACCTTTTTTCATAAAAATAACTCGTAAGTCATGGCTTAGAGCTATGAGGTTTTGTCATTGGCCCGTTTCACATCGAACTAGGTCCAAGCTGCTCCAACCTAGCCCTACGGTGTTTCGTCGGTTTTTATCGCTCTCATACTATTTCACGTATTCCAAGTCTAGTTGGCCCATATCTTCTTAAAAAACTATGAAGGATGATTTTAAGGGCCCAAACTACATTTTTTCACAAAAATAACTCATAAGTCGTGGCTTATAGCTATGAGTTTTTGTTGTTAGCCCGTTTCGGATAGACCTAGATCCAAACGGCTCAAACCTAGCTCGACAGCTTTTCCATCGGCTTTTATCACACTCATACTCGTTTTACGTATTGCAACTCTAGTTGGCCCGTATCTTCTTGACAATCTATGAAGGCGGATTTTCGAGCCCAAACTACGTTTTCCACCAAAATAACTCATAAGTCATGGCATATAGCTATGAGTTTTGGTCGTTTGCTCTTTTCCGATAGAACTAGGTCCAAACAACTCAAACCTAGCCTTACAGCTTTTTCATCGGTTTTCATCACACTCATATCGTTTCACGTATTCCAACTCCAGTTAGCCCGTATCTTCTTGACAAACTATAAAGGCAGATTTTGAGAGCCCAAACTACATTTTTTCACCAAAATAACTCATAAGTCATGGCTTATAGCTATGAGTTTTGGTCGTTGGCCCGTTTTCGGTAGAACTAGGTCCAAACAGACTCAAACCTAGCCTTATAGTTTTTTCATCGGCTTTTATCACACTCATATCGTTTCACGTATTCCAACTCCTCGTTAGCTCGTATCTTCTTGACAAACTATGAAGACCGATTTTGAGATCCCAAACAACCTTTTTTCACCAAAATAACTCGTAAGTCAAGGCATAGAGCGATGAGGTTTTGTCGTTGGCCCGTTTCGCATCGAACTAGGTGCAAGCCGCTCCAACCTAGCCCTACGGTGTTTCATCGGCTTTTATCGGTCTCATACCGTTTCACGTATTCCAAGTCCAGCTTGGCCCATATCTTCTTAAAAAACTATGAAGGCTGATTTTGAGGGCCCAAAACTATATTTTTTCACCAAAATAACTCATAAGTCATGGCTTATAGCGATGAGTTTTGGTTGTTGGCCCGTTTTCGATAGAACTAGGTCCAAACAGACTCAAACCTAGCCTTACAGCTTTTTCATCGGCTTTTATCACACTCATATCGTTTCACGTATTCCAACTCCCGTTAGCTCGTATCTTCTGACAAACTATGAAGACCGATTTTGAGATCGCAAACAACCTTTTTTCATAAAAATAACTCGTAAGTCATGGCTTAGAGCTATGAGGTTTTGTCATTGGCCCGTTTCACATCGAACTAGGTCCAAACTCGCTCCAACCTAGCCCTACGGTGTTTCGTCGGCTTTTATCGCTCTCATACTATTTCACGTATTCCAAGTCTAGTTGGCCCATATCTTCTTAAAAAACTATGAAGGATGATTTTAAGGGCCCAAACTACATTTTTTCACAAAAATAACTCATAAGTCGTGGCTTATAGCTATGAGTTTTTGTTGTTAGCCCGTTTCGGATAGACCTAGATCCAAACGGCTCAAACCTAGCCCGACAGCTTTTCCATCGGCTTTTATCACACTCATACTCGTTTTACGTATTGCAACTCTAGTTGGCCCGTATCTTCTTGACAATCTATGAAGGCGGATTTTCGAGCCCAAACTACGTTTTCCACCAAAATAACTCATAAGTCATGGCATATAGCTATGAGTTTTGGTCGTTTGCTCTTTTCCGATAGAACTAGGTCCAAACAACTCAAACCTAGCCTTACAGCTTTTTCATCGGTTTTCATCACACTCATATCGTTTCACGTATTCCAACTCCAGTTAGCCCGTATCTTCTTGACAAACTATAAAGGCGGATTTTGAGAGCCCAAACTACATTTTTTCACCAAAATAACTCATAAGTCATGGCTTATAGCTATGAGTTTTGGTCGTTGGCCCGTTTTCGGTAGAACTAGGTCCAAACAGACTCAAACCTAGCCTTATAGTTTTTTCATCGGCTTTTATCACACTCATATCGTTTCACGTATTCCAACTCCCGTTAGCTCGTATCTTCTCGACAAACTATGAAGACCGATTTTGAGATCCCAAACAACCTTTTTTCACCAAAATAACTCGTAAGTCAAGGCTTAGAGCGATGAGGTTTTGTCGTTGGCCCGTTTCGCATCGAACTAGGTGCAAGCCGCTCCAACCTAGCCCTACAGGTGTTTCATCGGCTTTTATCGGTCTCATACCGTTTCACGTATTCCAAGTCCAAGTTGGCCCATATCTTCTTAAAAAACTATGAAGGCTGATTTTGAGGGCCCAAAACTATATTTTTTCACCAAAATAACTCATAAGTCATGGCTTATAGCGATGAGTTTTGGTTGTTGGCCCGTTTTCGATAGAACTAGGTCCAAACAGACTCAAACCTAGCCTTACAGCTTTTTCATCGGCTTTTATCACACTCATATCGTTTCACGTATTCCAACTCCCGTTAGCTCGTATCTTCGACAAACTATGAAGATCGATTTTGAGATCCCAAACAACCTTTTTTCACCAAAATAACTCGTAAGTCAAGGCTTAGAGCGATGAGGTTTTGTCGTTGGCCCGTTTCGCATCGAACTAGGTACAAACCGCTCCAACCTAGCCCTACGGTGTTTCATCGGTTTTATCGGTCTCATACCGTTTCACGTATTCCAAGTCCAGTTGGCCCATATCTTCTTAAAAAACTATGAAGGCTGATTTTGAGGGCCCAAAACTATATTTTTTCACCAAAATAACTCATAAGTCATGGCTTATAGCTATGAGTTTTGGTTGTTGGCCCGTTTTCGATAGTAACTAGGTCCAAACAGACTCAAACCTAGCCTTACAGCTTTTTCATCGGCTTTTATCACACTCATATCGTTTCACGTATTCCAACTCCTCGTTAGCTCGTATCTTCGACAAACTATGAAGACCGATTTTGAGATCCCAAACAACCTTTTTTCACCAAAATAACTCGTAAGTCAAGGCTTAGAGCGATGAGGTTTTGTCGTTGGCCCGTTTCGCATCGAACTAGGTGCAACCGCTCCAACCTAGCCCTACAGGTGTTTCATCGGCTTTATCGGTCTCATACCGTTTCACGTATTCCAAGTCCAATTGGCCCATATCTTCTTAAAAACTATGAAGGCTGATTTTGAGGGCCCAAAACTATATTTTTTCACCAAAATAACTCATAAGTCGTAGCTTATAGCTATGAGTTTTGGTTGTTGGCCCATTTCGGATAAACCTAGGTCCAAACAGACTCAAACCTAGGCTGACAGCTTTTTCATCGGCTTTTATCACATTCATTTCGTTTCACGTATTCCAACTTCGGTTAGCCCGTATCTTCGACAAACTATGAAGGCTGATTTTGAGATCGCAAACAACCTTTTTTCATAAAAATAACTCGTAAGTCACGGCTTAGAGCGATGAGGTTTTGTCGTTGGCCCGTTTCGCATCGAACTAGGTCCAAACTCGCTCCAAGCAAGCCCTATAGTGTTTCGTCATTTTTTATCGCTCTCATACCGTTTCACGTATTCGAAGTCCAAGTTGGCCCATATCTTCTTAAAAAACTATTAAGGCTGATTTTGAGGGCACAAAACTATATTTTTTCATCAAAATAACTCATAAGTCATGGCTTATAGCTATGAGTTTTGGTTGTTGGCCCGTTTCGGATAGAGCTAGGTCCAAACTGACTCAAACCTAGCCCGACAATTTTTCCATCGGCTTTTATCACACTCATACCGTTTCACGCATTCCAACTCTAGTTGGTCCGTATCTTCTTGAAAAACTATGAAGGCGATTTTGAGAGCCCGAACTACGTTTTTTCACCAAAATAACTCATAAGTCATGGCTTATAGCTATGAGTTTTGGTCATTGGCCCAATTTCGATAGAACTAGGTCCAAACAGACTCAAACCTAGCTCGACAGCTTTTCCATCGCTTTTATCACACTCATACCGTTTCACGCATTCCAACTCTAGTTGGCCCGTATCTCGCTTGACAAACTATGAAGGCCGATTTTGAGAGCCCGAACTACGTTTTTTCACCAAAATAACTCATAAGTCATGGCTTATAGCTATGAGTTTTGGTTGTTGGCCCGTTTTCGATAGAACTAGGTCCAAACATGACTCAAACCTAGCCTTACAGCTTTTTCATCAGCTTTTATCACACTCATATCGTTTCACGTATTCCAACTCCAGCTTAGCCCGTATCTTCGACAAACTATGAAGACCGATTTTGAGAGCCCAAACTACCTTTTTTCACCAAAATAACTCATAAGTCATGGCTTATAGCTATGAGTTTTGGTCGTTGGCCCAATTTCGATAGAACTAGGTCCAAACAGACTCAAACCTAGCTCGACAGCTTTTCCATCAGCTTTTATCACACTCATACCATTTCACGCATTCCAACTCTAGTTGGCCCGTATCCGCTTGACAAACTATGAAGGCCGATTTTGAGAGCCCGAACTACGTTTTTTCACCAAAATAACTCATAAGTCATGGCTTATAGCTATGAGTTTTGGTTGTTGGCCCGTTTTCGATGAACTAGGTCCAAACAGACTCAAACCTAGCCTTACAGCTTTTTCATCGGCTTTTATCACACTCATATCGTTTCACGTATTCCAACTCCAGCTAGCCCGTATCTTCTGACAAACTATGAAGACCGATTTTGAGAGCCCAAACTACCTTTTTTCACCAAAATAACTCATAAGTCATGGCTTATAGCTATGAGTTTTGGTCGTTGGACCAATTTCGGTAGAACTAGGTCCAAACAGACCTCAAACCTAGCCTTACAGCTTTTCCATCGGCTTTTATCACACTCATACTCGTTTCACGTATTCTAACTCTAGTTGGCTCGTATCTTCTGACAAACTATGAAGGCGCATTTTGAGATCCCAAACTATGTTTTTTCACTAAAATAACTCATAAGTCATGGCTTATAGCTATGAGTTTCGGTCGTTGGCGCCGTTTTCGGTAGAACTAAGTCCAAACAACTCAAACCTAACCTTACAGCTTTTTCATCGGCTTTTATCACACTAATATCGTTTCACGTATTCCAGCTCCAGTTAGCTCGTATCTTCTTAACAAACTATGAAGACCGATTTTGAGATCCCAAACAACCTTTTTTCACAAAAATAACTCGTAAGTCACGGCTTAGAGCGATGAGGTTTTGTCGTTGGCTCGTTTCGCATCGAACTAGGTTCAAACTCGCTCCAACCTAGCCCTACGAGTGTTTCGTCGCTTTTATTGCTCTCATACCGTTTCACGTATTCTAAGTCCAGCTTGGCCCATATCTTCTTAAAAAACTATGAAGGCCGATTTTGAGGCCCCAAACTATATTTTTTCACCCAACTAACTCATAAGTCGTGGCTTATGGCTATGAGTTTTGGTCGTTGGCCCGTTTTCGGTAGAACTAGGTCCAAACAGACTCAAACCTAGCCTTACAGCTTTTTCCATCAGCTTTTATCACACTTATACTCGTTTCACGTATTCTAACTCTAGTTGGCTCGTATCTTCTGACAAACTATGAAGGCAGCATTTTGAGATCCCAAACTATGTTTTTTCACTAAAATAACTCATAAGTCATGGCTTATAGCTATGAGTTTCGGTCGTTGGCGCCGTTTTCGGTAGAACTAAGTCCAAACAACTCAAACCTAACCTTACAGCTTTTTCATCGCTTTTATCACACTCATATCGTTTCACGTATTCCAGCTCCAGCTTAGCTCGTATCTTCTTAACAAACTATGAAGACCGATTTTGAGATCCCAAACAACCTTTTTTCACAAAAATAACTCGTAAGTCACGGCTTAGAGTGATGAGGTTTTTCGTTGGCTCGTTTCGCATCGAACTAGGTTCAAACTACTCCAACCTAGCCCTACAAGTGTTTCGTCGCTTTTATTGCTCTCATACCGTTTCACGTATTCTAAGTCCAGCTTGGCCCATATCTTCTTAAAAAACTATGAAGGCCGATTTCGAGGCCCCAAACTATACTTTTTCACCCAAATAACTCATAAGTCGTGGCTTATAGCTATGAGTTTTGGTCGTTGGCCCGTTTTCGATAGAACTAGGTCCAAACAGACTCAAACCTAGCCTTATAGGTTTTTCATCGCTTTTATCACACTCATATCGTTTCACGTATTCCAACTCCATTTAGCCCGTATCTTTTTGACAAACTATGAAGACTAATTTTGAGAGCCCAAACTACCTTTTTCACCGAAATAACTCATAAGTCATGGCTTATAGCTATGAGTTTTGGTCGTTGGCCCGTTTTCGGTAGAACTAGGTCCAAACAACTCAAACCTAGCCTTACGGCTTTTTCATCAGCTTTTATCACACTCATATCGTTTCACGTATTCCAACTCCAGCTAGCCCGTATCTTCTGACAAACTATAAAGGCAGATTTTGAGAGCCCAAACTACGTTTTTTCACCAAAATAACTCATAAGTCATGGCTTATAGCTATGAGTTTTGGTCGTTGGCCCGTTTTCGGTAGAACTAGGTCCAAACAAATCTCAAACCTAGCCTTACAGCTTTTTCATCGCTTTTATCACACTCATATCGTTTCACGTATTCCAACTCCCGTTAGCTCGTATCTTCGACAAACTATGAAGACCGATTTTGAGATCCCAAACAACCTTTTTTCACCAAAATAACTCGTAAGTCAAGGCTTAGAGCGATGAGGTTTTGTCGTTGGCCCGTTTCGCATCGAACTAGGTGCAAGCCGCTCCAACCTAGCCCTACGAGTGTTTCATCGGCTTTTATCGGTCTCATACCGTTTCACGTATTCCAAGTCCAGCTTGGCCCATATCTTCTTAAAAAACTATGAAGGCTGATTTTGAGGGCCCAAAACTATATTTTTTCACCAAAATAACTCATAAGTCATGGCTTATAGCTATGAGTTTTGGTTGTTGGCCCGTTTTCGATAGAACTAGGTCCAAACAGACTCAAACCTAGCCTTACAGCTTTTTTCATCAGCTTTTATCACACTCATATCGTTTCACGTATTCCAACTCCCGTTAGCTCGTATCTTCGACAAACTATGAAGACCGATTTTGAGATCCCAAACAACCTTTTTTCACCAAAATAACTCGTAAGTCAAGGCTTAGAGCGATGAGGTTTTGTCGTTGGCCCGTTTCGTATCGAACTAGGTACAAACCGCTCCAACCTAGCCCTACGAGTGTTTCATCGGCTTTATCGGTCTCATACCGTTTCACGTATTCCAAGTCCGAGTTGGCCCATATCTTCTTAAAAAACTATGAAGGCCGATTTTGAGGGCCCAAAACTATATTTTTTCACCAAAATAACTCATAAGTCGTGGCTTATAGCTATGAGTTTTGGTTGTTGGCCCATTTCGTATAGACCTAGGTCCAAACAGACTCAAACCAAGGCCGACAGCTTTTTCATCGGCTTTTATCACATTCATTTCGTTTCACGTATTCCAACTTCAATTAGCCCGTATCTTGTTGACAAACTATGAAGACCGATTTTGAGATCCCAAACAACCTTTTTTCACCAAAATAACTCGTAAGTCAAGGCTTAGAGCGATGAGGTTTTGTCGTTGGCCCGTTTCGCATCGAACTAGGTACAAACCGCTCCAACCTAGCCCTACGAGTGTTTCATCGCTTTTATCGGTCTCATACCGTTTCACGTATTCCAAGTCCAATTGGCCCATATCTTCTTAAAAAACTATGAAGGCCGATTTTGAGGGCCCAAAACTATATTTTTTCACCAAAATAACTCATAAGTCGTGGCTTATAGCTATGAGTTTTGGTTGTTGGCCCATTTCGGATAGACCTAGGTCCAAACAGACTCAAACCTAGGCCGACAGCTTTTTCATCGCTTTTATCACATTCATTTCGTTTCACGTATTCCAACTTCAATTAGCCCGTATCTTGTTGACAAACTATGAAGGCTGATTTTGAGATCGCAAACAACCTTTTTTCATAAAAATAACTCGTAAGTCACGGCTTAGAGCGATGAGGTTTTGTCGTTGGCCCGTTTCGCATCGAACTAGGTCCAAACCGCACCAACCTAGCCCTACAGGTGTTACGTCATTTTTTATCGCTCTCATACCGTTAGACGTATTCGAAGTCCAGCTTGGCCCATATCTTCTTAAAAAACTATTAAGGCCGATTTTGAGGGCACAAAACTATATTCTTTCATAAAAATAACTCATAAGTCATGGCTTATAGCTATGAGTTTTGGTTGTTGGCCCGTTTCGAATAGAGCTAGGTCCAAACAGACTCAAACCTAGCCCGACAGCTTTTCCATCGCTTTTATCACACTCATACCGTTTCACGCATTCCAACTCTAGTTGGCCCGTATCTTCTGACAAACTATGAAGGCAAATTTTGAGAGCCCGAACTACGTTTTTTCACCAAAATAACTCATAAGTCATGGCTTATAGCTATGAGTTTTGGTCGTTGGCTCAATTTCGATAGAACTAGGTCCAAATAGCTCAAACCTAGCCCGACAGCTTTTCCATCGCTTTTATCACACTCATACCGTTTCACGCATTCCAACTCTAGTTGGCCCGTATCTCGCTTGACAAACTATGAAGGCCGATTTTGAGAGCTCGAACTACGTTTTTTCACCAAAATAACTCATAAGTCATGGCTTATAGCTATGAGTTTTGGTTGTTGGCCCGTTTTCAATAGAACTAGGTCCAAACAAATCTCAAACCTAGCCTTACGAGCTTTTTCATCGCTTTTATCACACTCATATCGTTTCACGTATTCCAACTCCAGCTAGCCCGTATCTTCGACAAACTATGAAGACCGATTTTGAGAGCCCAAACTACCTTTTTTCACCAAAATAACTCATAAGTCATGGCTTATAGCTATGAGTTTTGGTCGTTGGACCAATTTCGGTAGAACTAGGTCCAAACAGACTCAAACCTAGCCTTACAGCTTTTTCATCAGCTTTTATCACACTCATACTCGTTTCACGTATTCTAACTCTAGTTGGCTCGTATCTTCTGACAAACTATGAAGGCGGATTTTGAGAGCCCAAACTACCTTTTTTTACCAAAATAACTCATAAGTCATGGCTTATAGCTATGAGTTTTGGTCGTTGGCCCGTTTTCGGTAGAACTAGGTCCAAACAGACTCAAACCTAGCCTTACAGCTTTTTCATCAGCTTTTATCACACTCATATCGTTTCACGTATTCCAACTCCCGTTAGCTCGTATCTTCTCGACAAACTATGAAGACCGATTTTGAGATCCCAAACAACCTTTTTTCACCAAAATAACTCGTAAGTCAAGGCTTAGAGCGATGAGGTTTTGTCGTTGGCCCGTTTCGCATCGAACTAGGTGCAACCGCTCCAACCTAGCCCTACAGTTGTTTCATCGCTTTTATCGGCCTCATACCGTTTCACGTATTCCAAGTCCAAGCTTGGCCCATATCTTCTTAAAAACTATGAAGGCCGATTTCGAGGGCCCAAAACTATATTTTTTCACCAAAATAACTCATAAGTCGTGGCTTATAGCTATGAGTTTTGGTTGTTGGCCCATTTCGGATAGACCTAGGTCCAAACAGACTCAAACCTAGGCCGACAGCTTTTTCATCAGCTTTTATCACACTCATATCGTTTCACGTATTCCAGCTCCAGTTAGCTCGTATCTTCTTAACAAACTATGAAGACCGATTTTGAGATCCCAAACAACCTTTTTTCACAAAAATAACTCGTAAGTCACGGCTAGAGCGATGAGGTTTTGTCGTTGGCTCGTTTCGCATCGAACTAGGTTCAAACTACTCCAACCTAGCCCTACAGTTGTTTCGTCGCTTTTATTGCTCTCATACCGTTTCACGTATTCTAAGTCCAAGTTGGCCCATATTTTCTTAAAAAACTATGAAGGCCGATTTCGAGGCCCCAAACTATACTTTTTCACCCAAATAACTCATAAGTCGTGGCTTATAGCTATGAGTTTTGGTCGTTGGCCCGTTTTCGATGAAGTAGGTCCAAACGTACTCAAACCCAAACTTTATAGCTTTTTCATCGGCTTTTATCACACTCATATCGTTTCACGTATTCCAACTCCATTTAGCCGTATCTTTTTGACAAACTATGAAGACCGATTTTGAGAGCCCAAACTACCTTTTTTCACCGAAATAACTCATAAGTCATGGCTTATAGCTATGAGTTTTAGTCGTTGGCCCGTTTTCGGTAGAACTAGGTTCAAACAACTCAAACCTAGCCTTACAGCTTTTTCATCAGCTTTTATCACACTCATATCGTTTCACGTATTCCAACTCCAGTTAGCCCGTATCTTCGACAAACTATAAAGGCGCATTTTGAGAGCCCAAACTACCTTTTTTCACCAAAATAACTCATAAGTCATGGCTTATAGCTACGAGGTTTGGTCGTTGGCCCGTTTTAGGTAGAACTAGGTCCAAACAGACTCAAACCTAGCCTTACAGCTTTTTCATCAGCTTTTATCACACTCATATCGTTTCACGTATTCCAACTCCCGTTAGCTCGTATCTTCGACAAACTATGAAGACCGATTTTGAGATCCCAAACAACCTTTTTTCACCAAAATAACTCGTAAGTCAAGGCTTAGAGCGATGAGGTTTTGTCGTTGGCCCGTTTCGCATCGAACTAGGTACAAACCGCTCCAACCTAGCCCTATAGTGTTTCATCGCTTTTATCGCTCTCATACCGTTTCACGTATTCCAAGTCCAAGTTGGCCCATATCTTCTTAAAAACTATGAAGGCCGATTTCGAGGGCCCAAAACTATATTTTTTCACCAAAATAACTCATAAGTCGTGGCTTATAGCTATGAGTTTTGGTTGTTGGCCCATTTCGGATAGACCTAGGTCCAAACAGACTCAAACCTAGGCCGACAGCTTTTTCATCAGCTTTTATCACATTCATTTCGTTTCACGTATTCCAACTTCAATTAGCCCGTATCTTCTTGACAAACTATGAAGGCCGATTTTGAGATCGCAAACAACCTTTTTTCATAAAAATAACTCGTAAGTCACGGCTTAGAGCGATGAGGTTTTGTCGTTGGCCCGTTTCGCATCGAACTAGGTCCAAACCGCACCAACCTAGCCCTACAGGTGTTTCGTCATTTTTTATCGCTCTCATACCGTTAGACGTATTCGAAGTCCAGCTTGGCCCATATCTTCTTAAAAACTATTAAGGCCGATTTTGAGGGCACAAAACTATATTTTTTCATAAAAATAACTCATAAGTCATGGCTTATAGCTATGAGTTTTGGTTGTTGGCCCGTTTCGGATAGAAGCTAGGTCCAAACAGACTCAAACCTAGCTCGACAGCTTTTCCATCGGCTTTTATCACACTCATACCGTTTCACGCATTCCAACTCTAGTTGGCCCGTATCTTCGACAAACTATGAAGGCAAATTTTGAGAGCCCGAACTACGTTTTTTCACCAAAATAACTCATAAGTCATGGCTTATAGCTATGAGTTTTGGTCGTTGGCCCGTTTTCGGTAGAACTAGGTCAAAACGACTCAAACCTAGCCTTACAGACATTTTCATCAGCTTTTATCACACTCATATCGTTTCACGTATTCCAACTCAAGTTAGCCCGTATCTTCTTGACAAACTATGAAGACCGATTTTGAGAGCCCGAACTACGTTTTTTCACCAAAATAACTCATAAGTCATGGCTTATAGCTATGAGTTTTGGTCGTTGGCTCAATTTCGATAGAACTAGGTCCAAATAGCTCAAACCTAGCCTCGACAGCTTTTCCATCGGCTTTTATCACACTCATACCGTTTCACGCATTCCAACTCTAGTTGGCCCGTATCTCGCTTGACAAACTATGAAGGCCGATTTTGAGAGCTCGAACTACGTTTTTTCACCAAAATAACTCATAAGTCATGGGTTATAGCTATGAGTTTTGGTTGTTGGCCCGTTTTCGATAGAACTAGGTCCAAACAGACTCAAACCTAGCCTTACAGCTTTTTCATCGCTTTTATCACACTCATATCGTTTCACGCATTCCAACTCCAAGTTAGCCCGTATCTTCGACAAACTATGAAGACCGATTTTGAGAGCCCAAACTACCTTTTTTCACCAAAATAACTCATAAGTCATGGCTTATAGCTATGAGTTTTGGTCGTTGGACCAATTTCGGTAGAACTAGGTCCAAACAGACTCAAACCTAGCCTTACAGCTTTTCCATCAGCTTTTATCACACTCATACTCGTTTCACGTATTCTAACTCTAGTTGGCTCGTATCTTCTTGACAAACTATGAAGGCGAGATTTTGAGATCCCAAACTATGTTTTTTCACCAAAATAACTCATAAGTCATGGCTTATAGCGATGAGTTTTGGTCGTTGGCCCGTTTTCGGTAGAACTAGGTCCAAACAACTCAAACCTAACCTTACAGCTTTTTCATCGGCTTTTATCACACTCATATCGTTTCACGTATTCTAGCTCCAGCTTAGCTCGTATCTTCTTAACAAACTATGAAGACCGATTTTGAGATCCCAAACAACCTTTTTTCACAAAAATAACTCGTAAGTCACGGCTTAGAGCGATGAGGTTTTGTCGTTGGCTCGTTTCGCATCGAACTAGGTTCAAACCGCTCCAACCTAGCCCTACAGGTGTTTCGTCGCTTTTATTGCTCTCATACCGTTTCACGTATTCTAAGTCCAAGCTTGGCCCATATCTTCTTAAAAAACTATGAAGGCCGATTTCGAGGCCCCAAACTATATTTTTTCACCCAAATAACTCATAAGTCGTGGCTTATGGCTATGAGTTTTTGTTGTTGGCCCGTTTTCGGTAGAACTAGGTCCAAACAGACTCAAACCTAGCCTTATAGTTTTTCCATCAGCTTTTATCACACTTATACTCGTTTCACGTATTCTAACTCTAGTTGGCTCGTATCTTCGACAAACTCCGAAGGCGCATTTTGAGATCCCAAACTATGTTTTTTAACTAAAATAACTCATAAGTCATGGCTTATAGCTATGAGTTTTGGTCGTTGGCGCCGTTTTCGGTAGAACTAAGTCCAAACAACTCAAACCTAACCTTACAGCTTTTTCATCGGCTTTTATCACACTCATATCGTTTCACGTATTCCAGCTCCAGTTAGCTCGTATCTTCTTAACAAACTATGAAGACCGATTTTGAGATCCCAAACAACCTTTTTTCACAAAAATAACTCGTAAGTCACGGCTTAGAGCGATGAGGTTTTGTCGTTGGCTCGTTTCGCATCGAACTAGGTTCAAACTCGCTCCAACCTAGCCCTACGAGTGTTTCGTCGCTTTTATTGCTCTCATACCGTTTCACGTATTCTAAGTCCAAGTTGGCCCATATCTTCTTAAAAAACTATGAAGGCCGATTTTGAGGCCCCAAACTATATTTTTTCACCCAAATAACTCATAAGTCGTGGCTTATGGCTATGAGTTTTTGTTGTTGGCCCGTTTTCGGTAGACCTAGGTCCAAACGGCTCAAACCTAGCTCGACAGCTTTTCCATCGGCTTTTATCACACTCATACCGTTTTACGTATTCCAACTCTAGTTGGCCCGTATCTTCTGACAAACTATGAAGGCGGATTTTGAGAGCCCAAACTACGTTTTTCACCAAAATAACTCATAAGTCATGGCATATAGCTATGAGTTTTGGTCGTTGGCTCTTTTCCGATAGAACTAGGTCCAAACAAGTCTCAAACCTAGCCTTACAGCTTTTTCATCGCTTTTATCACACTCATATCGTTTCACGTATTCCAACTCTAGTTGGCCCCTATCTTCTTGACAAACTATAAAGGCAGATTTTGAGGGCCCAAACTACGTTTTTTCGCCAAAATAACTCATAAGTCATGGCTTATAGCCATGAGTTTTGGTCGTTGGCCCGTTTTCGGTAGAACTAGGTCCAAACAAGTCTCAAACCTAGCCTTATAGTTTTTTCATCGCTTTTATCACACTCATATCGTTTCACGTATTCCAACTCCGAGTTAGCCCGTATCTTCGACAAACTATGAAGACCGATTTTGAGATCGCAAACAACCTTTTTTCACCAAAATAACTCGTAAGTCACGGCTTAGAGCGATGAGGTTTTGTCGTTGGCCCGTTTCGCATTGAACTAGGTCCAAACTCGCTCCAACCTAGCCCCATAGTGTTTCGTCGCTTTTATCGCTCTCATACCGTTTCACTTATTCGAAGTCCAAGTTGGCCAATATCTTCTTAAAAACTATTAAGGCCGATTTCGAGGGCACAAAACTACATTTTTTCACAAAAATAACTCATAAGTCGTGGCTCATAGCTATGAGTTTTGGTTGTTGGCCCGTTTCGGATAGAGCTAGGTCCAAACAGACTCAAACCTAGCTCGACAATTTTTCTATCGGCTTTTATCACACTCATACCGTTTCACGTATTCCAACTCTAGTTGGCCCGTATCTTCTTGACAAACTATAAAGGCAGATTTTGAGAGCCCAAACTACGTTTTTGCACTAAAATAACTCATAAGTCATGGCTTATAGCTATAAGTTTTGGTCGTTGGCCCGTTTCGGATAGAGCTAGGTCCAAACAGACTCAAACCTAGCCCGACAGCTTTTCCATCAGCTTTTATCACACTCATACTTGTTTTACGTATTGCAACTCTAGTTGGCTCTGTATCTTCTTGACAAACTATGAAGGCGGATTTTCGGAGCCCAAACTACGTTTTTAACCAAAATAACTCATAAGTCATGGCATATAGCTATGAGTTTTGGTCGTTTGCTCTTTTCCGATAGAACTAGGTCCAAACAACTCAAACCTAGCCTTACAGCTTTTTCATCGGCTTTTATCACACTCATATTGTTTCACGTATTCCAACTCTAGTTGGCCCGTATCTTCTTGATAAACTATAAAGGCAGCATTTTGAGAGCCCAAACTACGTTTTTTCACCAAAATAACTCATAAGTCACGGCTTATAGCTATGAGTATTGGTCGTTGGCCCGTTTTCGGTAGAACTAGGTCCAAACAGACTCAAACCTAGCCTTACAGCTTTTTCATCGGCTTTTATGGCACTCATATCGTTTCACGTATTCCAACTCCAGTTAGCCCATATCTTCTTTGCAAACTATGAAGACCGATTTTGAGATCCCAAACAACCTTTTTCACCAAAATAACTCGTAAGTCAAGGCTTAGAGCGATGAGCTTTTGTCGTTGGCCCGTTTCGCATCGAACTAGGTCCAAACTCGCTCCAACCTAGCCCTATAGTGTTTTGTTAGTTTTTACCGCTCTCATATCGTTTCACGTATTCGAAGTCCAAGTTGGCCCATATCTTCTTAAAAAACTATTAAGGCTGATTTTGAGGGCACAAAACTACATTTTTTCAAAAAAATAACTCATAAGTCGTGGCTTATAGCTATGAGTTTTGGTCGTTGGACCGTTTCGGATAGAGCTAGGTCCAAACAGTCTCAAACCTAGCCTCGACAGCTTTTCTATCGGCTTTTATCACACTCATACCGTTTCACGTATTCCAACTCTAGTTTGCTCGTATCTTCTTGACAAACTATAAAGGCAGATTTTGAGAGCCCAAACTACGTTTTTTCACCAAAATAACTCATAAGTCATGGCTTATAGCCGAGTTTTGATCCTTAGCCCGTTTTCGGTAGAACTAGGTCTAAACAGACTCAAACCTAGCCTTATAGTTTTTTCATCGCTTTTATCACACTCATATCGTTTCACGTATTTCAACTCCAGCTAGCTCGTATCTTCGACAAACTATGAAGACCGATTTTGAGATCCCAAACAACCTTTTTTCACCAAAATAACTCGTAAGTCACGGCTTAGAGCGATGAGGTTTTGTCGTTGGCTCGTTTCGCATCGAACTAGGTCCAAACCGCTCCAACCTAGCCCTACGAGTGTTTCGTCGGCTTTGATCGTTCTCATACCGTTTCACGTATTCCAAGTCTAGTTGGCACATATCTTATTTAAAAACTATGAAGGCCGATTTTGAGGGCCCAAACTATATTTTTTCACCCGAATAACTCATAAGTCGTTGCTTATAGCTATGAGTTTTGGTTGTTGGTCCATTTCCGATAGACCTAGGTACAAACAGACTCAAACCTAGCCCGACAGCTTTTCCGTCGGCTTTTATCACACTCATACTCGTTTCACGTATTCCAACTCTAGTTGGCCCGTATCTTCTTGACAAACTATGAAGGCAGCATTTTGAGAGCCCAAACTACGTTTTTTTACCAAAATAACTCATAAGTCATGGCTTATAGCTATGAGTTTTGGTCGTTGGCCCGTTTTCGGTAGAACTAGGTCCAAACGACTCAAACCTAGCCTTACAGCTTTTTCATCGGCTTTATCACACTCATATCGTTTCACGTATTCCAAATCCAATTAGCTCGTATCTTCGACAAACTATGAAGACCGATTTTGAGAGCCCAAACTTCCTTTTTTCACCAAAATCACTCATAAGTCATGGCTTATAGCTATGAGTTTTGGTCGTTGGCACAATTTCGGTAGAACTAGGTCCAAACAGACTCAAACCTAGCCTTACAGCTTTTTCATCGGTTTTCATCACATTCATTTCATTTCACGTATTCCAACTTCGCTTAGCCCGTATCTTCTGACAAACTATGAAGGCTGATTTTGAGATCGCAAACAACCTTTTTTCATAAAAATAACTCGTAAGTCACGGCTTAGAGCGATGAGGTTTGGTCGTTGGCCGCTTCGCATCGAACTAGGTCCAAACTCGCTCCAACCTAGCCCTATAGTGTTTCGTCGCTTTTATCGCTCTCTTATCGTTTCATGTATTCCAAGTCCAGTTAGCCCATATCTTCTTAAAAAACTATGAAGGATGATTTTGAGGGCCCAAACTACATTTTTTCACAAAAATAACTCATAAGTTCACAAAAATAACTCATAAGTCGTGGCTTATAGCTATGAGTTTTGGTTGTTAGCCCGTTTCGTATAGACCTAGGTCCAAACGGCTCAAACCTAGCCCGACAGCTTTTCCATCAGCTTTTATCACACTCATACCGCTTTACGTATTCCAACTCTAGTTGGCTCGTATCTTCTTGACAAATTATGAAGGCGGATTTTGAGAGCCCAAACTACGTTTTTCAACAAAATAACTCATAAGTCATGGCTTATAGCTATGAGTTTTGGTGATTGGCTCTTTTTCGATAGAACTATGTCCAAACAGACTCAAACCTAGCCTTACAGCTTTTTCATCGCTTTTATCACACTCATATCGTTTCACGTATTCCAACTCTAGTTGGCCCGTATCTTCTTGACAAACTATAAAGGCAGATTTTGAGAGCTCAAACTACGTTTTTTCACCAAAATAACTCATAAGTCATGGCTTATAGCTATGAGTTTTGGTCGTTGGCCCGTTTTCGGTAGAACTAGGTCCAAACACCTCAAACCTAGCCTTACAGCTTTTTCATCGGCTTTTATCACACTCATATCGTTTCACGTATTCCAACTCCCGTTAGCTTGTATCTTCTGACAAACTATGAAGACCGATTTTGAGATCCCAAACAACCTTTTTTCACCAAAATAACACGTAAGTCAAGGCTTAGAGCGATGAGGTTTTGTCGTTGGCCCGTTTCGCATCGAACTAGGTGCAACCGCTCCAACCTAGCCCTACAAGTGTTTCGTCGCTTTTATCGCTCTCATACCGTTTCACGTATTCCAAGTCCAGCTTGGCCCATATCTTCTTAAAAAACTATAAAGGTTGATTTTGAGGGCCCAAAACTATATTTTTTCACCAAAATAACTCATAAGTCGTGGCTTATAGCTATGAGTTTTGGTTGTTGGCCCATTTCGGATAGACCTAGGTCCAAACAGACTCAAACCTAGGCCGATAGTTTTTCCATCGCTTTTATCACACTCATACCGTTTCACGTATTCCAACTCTAGTTGGCCCGTATCTTCTTGACAAATTATGAAGGAAGATTTTGAGAGGCCAAACTACGTTTTTTACCAAAATAACTCATAAGTCATGGCTTATAGCTATGAGTTTTGGTCGTTTGCCCGTTTTCGGTAGAACTAGGTCCAAACAGACTCAAACCTAGCCTTATAGTTTTTTCATCAGCTTTTATCACACTCATATCGTTTCACGTATTCCAACTCCAGTTAGCCCGTATCTTCGACAAACTATGAAGACCGATTTTGAGATCCCAAAAAACCTTTTTTCACCAAAATAACTCGTAAGTCACGGCTTAGAGCGATGAGGTTTTGTCGTTGGCCGCTTCGCATCGAACTAGGTCCAAACTCGCTCCAGACCTAGCCCTATAGTGTTTCGTCGGCTTTTATCGCTCTCATACCGATTCACGTATTCCAAGTGCAGCTTGCCCATATCTTCTTAAAAACTATGAAGGATGATTTTGAGGGCCCAAACTACATTTTTTCACAAAAATAACTCATAAGTCGTGGCTTATAGCTATGAGTTTTGGTTGTTGGCCCATTTCGGATAGACCTAGGTCCAAACAGACTCAAACCTAGCCTTACAGCTTTTTTATCAGCTTTTATCACACTCATATCGTTTCACTTATTCTAACTCTAGTTGGCCCGTATCTTCTTGACAAACTATAAAGGAAGATTTTGAGAGCCCAAACTACGTTTTTTCACCAAAATAACTTATAAGTCATGGCTTATAGCGATGAGTTTTGGTCGTTGGCCCATTTTCGGTAGAACTAGGTCCAAACAGACTCAAACCTAGCCTTACAATTTTTTCATCAGCTTTTTTCACACTCATATCGTTTCACGTATTCCAACTCCAGTTAGCCCGTATCTTCGACAAACTATGAAGACCGATTTTGAGATCCCAAACAACCTTTTTTCACCAAAATAACTCGTAAGTCAAGGCTTAGAGCGATGAGGTTTTGTCGTTGGCCCGTTTCGCATCGAACTAGGTGCAACCGCTCCAACCTAGCCCTACGAGTGTTTCGTCGGCTTTTATCGCTCTCATACCGTTCCACGTATTCCAAGTCCAGTTGGCCCATATCATTTTAAAAAACTATGAAGGCTGATTTTGAGGGCCCAAAACTATATTTTTTCACCAAAATAACTCATAAGTCGTGGCTTATAGCTATGAGTTTCGGTTGTTGGCCCATTTCGGATAGACCTAGGTCCAAACGGACTCAAACCTAGGCCGACGGCTTTTTCATCGGCTTTTATCACACTCATACAAGTTTCACGTATTCCAACTCTAGTTGGCCCGTATCTTCTTGACAAACTATAAGTGGCGATTTTGAGAGCCCAAACTACGTTTTTTCACCAAAATAATTCATAAGTCATGGCTAATAGCTATGAGTTTTGGTTGTTGGCCCGTTTTTGGTAGAACTAGGTCCAAACTGACTCAAACCTAGCCTTACGGTATTTTCATCGGCTTTATCACACCGATATCGTTCCACGTATTCAAACTCCAGTTAGCCCGTATCTTCGACAAACCATGAAGACCGATTTTGAGAGCCCAAACTACCTTTTTTCACCAAAATCACTCATAAGTCATGGCTTATAGCCATGAGTTTTGGTCGTTGGCCCAATTTCGGTAGAACTAGGTCCAAACAGACTCAAACCTAGCCTTACGAGCTTTTTCATCACTTTTTATCACACTCATATCGTTTCACGTATTCCAACTCCGAGTTAGCCCGTATCTTCTTAACAAACTATGAAGACTAATTTTGAGATCCCAAACAACCTTTTTCATAAAAATAACTCATAAGTCACGGCTTAGAGCGATGAGGTTTTATCGTTGGCTCGTTTCGCATCGAACTAGGTCCAAACCGCTCCAACCTAGCCCTATAGTGTTTCGTCGGCTTTTATCGCTCTCATACCGTTTCACATATTCCAAGTCCAGTTGGCCCATATCTTCTGACAAATTATGAAGGAAGATTTTGAGAGCCCAAACTACGTTTTTTTACCAAAATAACTCATAAGTCATGGCTTATAGCTATGAGTTTTGGTCGTTGGCCCGTTTTCGGTAGAACTAGGTCCAAACAGACTCAAACCTAGCCTTACAGCTTTTTCATCACTTTTTATCACATTCATTTCGTTTCACGTATTCCAACTTCGGTTAGCCTATATCTTCTTGACAAACTATGAAGACCGATTTTGAGATCCCAAACAACCTTTTTTCATAAAAATAACTCGTAAGTCACGGCTTAAAGCGATGAGGTTTTGTCGTTGGCTCGTTTCGCATCGAACTAGGTCCAAACAGCTCAAACCTAGGCCGACAGCTTTTCCATCAGCTTTTATCACACTCATACCGTTTCACGTATTCCAACTCTAGTTGGCCCGTATCTTCTTGACAAATTATGAAGGAAGATTTTGAGAGGCCAAAATACGTTTTTTTACCAAAATAACTCATAAGTCATGGCTTATAGCTATGAGTTTTGGTCGTTTGCCCGTTTTCGGTAGAACTAGGTCCAAACAGACTCAAACCTAACCTTATAGTTTTTTCATCGGCTTTTATCACACTAATATCGTTTCACGTATTCCAACTTCGATTAGCCCGTATCTTCTTGACAAACTATGAAGCCGATTTTGAGAGCCCAAACTACGTTTTTTCACCAAAAGAACTCATAAGTCATGGCTTATAGCTATGAGTTTTGGTCGTTGGCCCAATTTCGATAGAACTAGGTCCAAACAGACTCAAACCTAGCCTTACCATTTTTTCATCAGCTTTTATCACACTCATATCGTTTCACGTATCCAACTCCAGTTAGCCCGTATCTTCGACAATCTATGAAGACCGATTTTGAGAACCCAAACAACCATTTTTCACCAAAATAACTCGTAAGTCAAGGCTTAGAGCGATGAGCTTTTGTCGTTGGCCCGTTTCGCATCGAACTAGGTCCAAATTGCTCCAACCTAGCCCTACAGGCGTTTCGTCGCTTTTATCACTCTCATACCGTTTCACGTATTCGAAGTCCAGTTGGCCCATATCTTCTTAAAAAACTATGAAGGCTGATTTTGAGGGCCCACACTACATTTTTTCACCAAAATAACTCATAAGTCGTGGCTTATAGCTATGAGTTTTGGTCGTTGGCCCGTTTACGGTAGAACTAGGTCCAAACAGACTCAAACCTAGCCTTACCGTTTTTTCATCGGCTTTTATCACACTCATATCGTTTCACGTATCCAACTCCAGTTAGGCCCTATCTTTTTGAAAAACTATAAAGACTGATTTTGAGAACACAAAAAACCATTTTTCACCAAAATAACTCTTAAGTTAAGGCTTAGAGCGATGAGCTTTTGTCGTTGGCTCGTTTCGCATCGAACTAGGTCTAAACTCGCTCCAACCTAGCCCTACGAGTGTTTCGTCGGCTTTTATCGCTCTCATACCTTTTCACGTATTCCAACTCCCGTTAGCTCGTATCTTCGACAAACTATGAAGACCGATTTTGAGATCCCAAACAACCTTTTTTCACCAAAATAACTCGTAAGTCACGGCTTAGAGCGATGAGGTTTTGTCGTTGGCTCGTTTCGCATCGAACTAGGTCCAAACTCGCTCCAACCTAGCCCTACGGCGTTTCGTCGGCTTTTATCGCTCTCATACCGTTTCACGTATTCCAAGTCCAGTTGGCCCATATCTTTTTAAAAAACTATGAAGGCCGATTTTGAGGGCCCAAACTATATTTTTTCACCCAAATAACTCATAAGTCGTGGCTTATAGCTATGACTTTTGGTTGTTGGCCCGTTTCGAATAGACATAGGTCCAAACAGACTCAAACCTAACTCCGACAGCTTTTCCATCAGCTTTTATCACACTCATACCGTTTCACGTATTCCAACTCTAGTTGGCCCGTATCTTCTTGACAAACTATGAAGGCGGATTTTAGGAGCCCAAACTACGTTTTTTCACCAAAATAATTCATAAGTCATGGCTAATAGCTATGAGTTTTGGTCGTCGGCCCGTTTTCGGTAGAACTAGGTCCAAACAGACTCAAACCTAGCCTTATAGTATTTTCATCGGCTTTATCACACTCATATCGTTTCACGTATTCCAAATCCGAGTTAGCCCGTATCTTCGACAAACTATGAAGACCGATTTTGAGAGCCCAAACTACCTTTTTTCACCAAAATCACTCATAAGTCATGGCTTATAGCTATGAGTTTTGGTTGTTGGCCCAATTTCGGTAGAACTAGGTCCAAACAGACTCAAACCTAGCCTTACAGCTTTTTCATCAGCTTTTATCACATTCATTTCGTTTCACGTATTCCAACTTTAGTTAGCCCGTATCTTCGACAAACTATGAAGACCGATTTTGAGATCCCAAACAACCTTTTTTCATAAAAATAACTCGTAAGTCACGGCTTAGAGCGATGAGGTTTTGTCGTTGGCTCGTTTCGCATCGAACTAGGTCCAAACTCGCTCCAACCTAGCCCTACGGTGTTTCGTCGGCTTTTATCGCTCTCATACCGTTTCACGTATTCCAAGTCCAAGCTTGGCCCATATCTTCTTAAAAAATTATGAAGGTTGATTTTCGTGGCCCAAACTACATTTTTTCACGTAAATAACTCATAAGTCGTTGCTTATAGCTATGAGTTTTGGTTTTTAGCCCGTTTCGGATAGACCTAGGTCCAAACAAGTCTCAAACCTAGCCCGACAGCTTTTCCATCGGCTTTTATCACACTCATACAGTTTCACGTATTCCAACTCTAGTTGGCCCGTGTCTTCTTGACAAACTATAAGGGCGGATTTTGAGAGCCCAAACTATGTTTTTTCACCAAAATAATTCATAAGTCATGGCTAATAGCTATGAGTTTTGGTCGTTGGCCCGTTTTCGGTAGAACTAGGTCCAAACAGACTCAAACCTAGCCTTACAGCTTTTTCATCACTTTTTATCACATTCATTTCGTTTCACGTATTCCAACTTCGGTTAGCCCGTATCTTCTTGACAAACTATGAAGACCGATTTTGAGATCCCAAACAACCTTTTTCATAAAAATAACTCATAAGTCACGGCTTAGAGCGATGAGGTTTCGTCGTTGGCTCGTTTCGCATCGAACTAGGTCCAAACTCGCTCCAACCTAGCCCTACGAGTGTTTCGTCGGCTTTTATCGCTCTTATACCGTTTCACGTATTCCAAGTCCAGTTGGCCCATATCTTCTTAAAAAATTATGAAGGATGATTTTGAGGGCCCAAACTACATTTTTTCACAAAAATAACTCATAAGTCGTGGCTTATAGCTATGAGTTTTGGTTTTTAACCCGTTTCGGATAGACCTAGGTCCAAACAGTCTCAAACCTAGCCCGACAGCTTTTCCATTAGTTTTTATCACACTCATACGAGTTTCACGTATTCCAACTCTAGTTGGCCCGTATCTTCTTGACAAACTATAAGAGCAGATTTTGAGAGCCCAAACTACGTTTTTTCACCAAAATAATTCATAAGTCATGGCTAATAGCTATGAGTTTTGGTTGTTGGCCCGTTTTCGGTAGAACTAGGTCCAAACACCTCAAACCTAGCCTTACGAGTATTTTCATCGGTTTTATCACACCGATATCGTTCCACGTATTCAAACTCCGGTTAGCCCGTATCTTCTCGACAAACCATGAAGGCCGATTTTGAGAGCCCAAACTACCTTTTTTCACCAAAATCACTCATAAGTCATGGCTTATAGCTATGAGTTTTGGTCGTTTGCCCGTTTTCGGTAGAACTAGGTCCAAACAGACTCAAACCTAGCCTTATAGTTTTTTCATCACTTTTTATCACATTCATTTCGTTTCACGTATTCCAACTTCGGTTAGCCCATATCTTCTTGACAAACTATGAAGACCGATTTTGAGATCCCAAACAACCTTTTTCATAAAAATAACTCATAAGTCACGGCTTAGAGCGATGAGGTTTTGTCGTTGGCTCGTTTCGCATCGAACTAGGTCCAAACTCGCTCCAACCTAGCCCTACGGTGTTTCGTCGGTTTTTATCGCTCTTATACCGTTTCACGTATTCCAAGTCCGAGTTGGCCCATATCTTCTTAAAAAATTATGAAGGATGATTTTGAGGGCCCGAACTACATTTTTTCACAAAAATAACTCATAAGTCGTGGCTTATAGCTATGAATTTTGGTTGTTAGCCCGTTTCGGATAGACCTAAGTCCAAACGGCTCAAACCTAGGCCGACAGCTTTTCCATCGGCTTTTATCACACTCATACCGTTTCACGTATTCCAACTCTAGTTGGCCCGTGTCTTCTTGACAAATTATGAAGGAAGATTTTGAGAGGCCAAACTACGTTTTTTTACCAAAATAACTCATAAGTCATGGCTTATAGCTATGAGTTTTGGTCGTTGGCCCGTTTTCGGTAGAACTAGGTCCAAACAGACTCAAACCTAGCCTTACAGCTTTTTCATCACTTTTTATCACATTCATTTCGTTTCACGTATTCCAACTTCAGTTAGCCTATATCTTCTTGACAAACTATGAAGACCGATTTTGAGATCCCAAACAACCTTTTTTCATAAAAATAACTCGTAAGTCACGGCTTAAAGCGATGAGGTTTTGTCGTTGGCTCGTTTCGCATCGAACTAGGTCCAAACTCGCTCCAACCTAGCCCTACAGGTGTTTCGTCGGCTTTTATCGCTCTCATACCGTTTCACGTATTCCAAGTCCAAGTTGGCCCATATCTTCTTAAAAAATTATGAAGGATGATTTTGAGGGCCCAAACTACATTTTTTCACAAAAATAACTCATAAGTCGTGGCTTATAGCTATGAATTTTGGTTGTTAGCCCGTTTCGGATAGACCTAGGTCCAAACGAGCTCAAACCTAGGCCGACAGCTTTTCCATCGGCTTTTATCACACTCATACCGTTTCACGTATTCCAACTCTAGTTGGCCCGTATCTTCTTGACAAATTATGAAGGAAGATTTTGAGGGGCCAAACTATGTTTTTTTACCAAAATAACTCATAAGTCATGGCTTATAGCTATGAGTTTTGGTCGTTGGCCCGTTTTTCGTAGAACTAGGTCCAAACAGACTCAAACCGAGCCTTACAGCTTTTTCATCGGCTTTTATCACGCTCATATCGTTTCACGTATTCAACCTCCGGTTAGCCCGTATATTCTTGACAAACTATGAAGACCGATTTTGAGATCCCAAACAATCTTTTTCATAAAAATAACTCATAAGTCACGGCTTAGAGCGATGAGGTTTTGTCGTTGGCTCGTTTCGCATCGAACTAGGTCCAAACTCGCTCCAACCTAGCCCTACGGTGTTTCGTCGGCTTTTATCGCTCTTATACCGTTTCACGTATTCCAAGTCCAGATTGGCCCATATCTTCTTAAAAAATTATGAAGGATGATTTTGAGGGCCCTAACTACATTTTTTCACAAAAATAACTCATAAGTCGTGGCTTATAGCTATGAGTTTTGGTTTTTAACCCGTTTCGGATAAACCTAGGTCCAAACAGACTCAAACCTAGCCCGACAGCTTTTCCATTAGTTTTTATCACACTCATACGAGTTTCACGTATTACAACTCTAGTTGGCCCGTATCTTCTTGACAAACTATAAGGGCGCATTTTGAGAGCCCAAACTACGTTTTTTCACCAAAATAATTCATAAGTCATGGCTAATAGCTATGAGTTTTGGTCGTTGGCCCGTTTTCGGTAGAACTAGTTCCAAACAGCTCAAACCTAGCCTTACAGCTTTTTCATCGGTTTTATCACACTCATATCGTTTCACGTATTCCAACTCTAGTTGGCCCGTATCTTCCGGACAAACTATAAAGGCGGATTTTGAGAGGCCAAACTACGTTTTTTCACCAAAATAATTCATAAGTCATGGCTTATAGCTATGAGTTTTGGTCGTTGGCCCGTTTTCGGTAGAACTAGGTCCAAACAGACTCAAACCTAGCCTTATAATTTTTTCATCAGCTTTTTTCACACTCATATCGTTTCACGTATTCTAACTCCAGTTAGCCCGTATCTTCTTTACAAACTATGAAGACCGATTTTGAGATCCCAAACAACCTTTTTTCACCAAAATAACTCGTAAGTCAAGGCTTAGAGCGATGAGGTTTTGTCGTTGGCCCGTTTCGCATCGAACTAGGTGCAAGCCGCTCCAACCTAGCCCTACGGTGTTTCGTCGGCTTTTATCGCTCTCATACCGTTTCACGTATTCCAAGTCCAGTTGGCCCATATCTTCTTAAAAAACTATGAAGGCCGATTTTGAGGCCCAAAACTATATTTTTTCACCAAAATAACTCATAAGTCGTGGCTTATAGCTATGAATTTTGGTTGTTAGCCCGTTTCGGATAGACCTAAGTCCAAACGGACTCAAACCTAGGCCGACAGCTTTTCCATCGGCTTTTATCACACTCATACCGTTTCACGTATTCCAACTCTAGTTGGCCCGTGTCTTCTTGACAAATTATGAAGGAAGATTTTGAGAGGCCAAACTACGTTTTTTTACCAAAATAACTCATAAGTCATGGCTTATAGCTATGAGTTTTGGTCGTTTGCCCGTTTTCGGTAGAACTAGGTCCAAACAGACTCAAACCTAGCCTTACAGCTTTTTCATCACTTTTTATCACATTCATTTCGTTTCACGTATTCCAACTTCGAGTTAGCCTATATCTTCGACAAACTATGAAGACCGATTTTGAGATCCCAAACAACCTTTTTTCATAAAAATAACTCGTAAGTCACGGCTTAAAGCGATGAGGTTTTGCCGTTGGCTCGTTTCGCATCGAACTAGGTCCAAACTCGCTCCAACCTAGCCCTACGAGTGTTTCGTCGGTTTTATCGCTCTCATACCGTTTCACGTATTCCAAGTCCAGTTGGCCCATATCTTCTTAAAAAATTATGAAGGATGATTTTGAGGGCCCAAACTACATTTTTTCACAAAAATAACTCATAAGTCGTGGCTTATAGCTATGAATTTTGGTTGTTAGCCCGTTTCGGATAGACCTAGGTCCAAACGGCTCAAACCTAGGCCGACAGCTTTTCCATCGGCTTTTATCACACTCATACCGTTTCACGTATTCCAAGTCCAGTTGGCCCATATCTTCTTAAAAAATTATGAAGGATGATTTTGAGGGCCCAAACTACATTTTTTCACAAAAATAACTCATAAGTCGTGGCTTATAGCTATGAGTTTTGGTTTTTAACCCGTTTCGGATAGACCTAGGTCCAAACAGACTCAAACCTAGCCTCGACGGCTTTTCCATTAGTTTTTATCACACTCATACGAGTTTCACGTATTCCAACTCTAGTTGGCCCGTATCTTCTTGACAAACTATAAGGGCGATTTTGAGAGCCCAAACTACGTTTTTTCACCAAAATAATTCATAAGTCATGGCTAATAGCTATGAGTTTTGGTCGTTGGCCCGTTTTCGGTAGACCTAGGTCCAAACAGACTCAAACCTAGGCCGACAGCTTTTCCATCGGCTTTTATCACACTCATACCGTTTCACGTATTCCAACTCTAGTTGGCCCGTATCTTCTTGAAAAATTATGAAGGAAGATTTTGAGAGGCCAAACTACGTTTTTTTACCAAAATAACTCATAAGTCATGGCTTATAGCTATGAGTTTTGGTCGTTTGCCCGTTTTCGGTAGAACTAGGTCCAAACAGACTCAAACCTAGCCTTATAGTTTTTTCATCGGCTTTTATCACACTCATATCGTTTCACGTATTCCAACTCCAGTTAGCCCGTATCTTCTTGACAAACTATGAAGCCGATTTTGAGAGCCCAAACTACGTTTTTTCACCAAAATAACTCATAAGTCATGGCTTATAGCTATGAGTTTTGGTCGTTGGCCCAATTTCGATAGAACTAGGTCCAAACAGACTCAAACCTAGCCTTACCGTTTTTTCATCGGTTTTTATCACACTCATATCGTTTCACGTATCCAACTCCAGTTAGCCCGTATCTTCGACAAACTATGAAGACCGATTTTGAGAACCCAAACAACCATTTTTCACCAAAATAACTCGTAAGTCAAGGCTTAGAGCGATGAGCTTTTGTCGTTGGCCCGTTTCGCATCGAACTAGGTCCAAACCGCTCCAACCTAGCCCTACGGCGTTTCGTCGGTTTTATCGCTCTCATACCGATTCACGTATTCGAAGTCCAGTTGGCCCATATCTTCTTAAAAAACTATGAAGGCCGATTTTGAGGGCACAAAACTAAATTTTTTCACCAAAATAACTCATAAGTCGTAGCTTTTAGCTATAAGTTTTGGTTGTTGGCCCGTTTCGGATAGACCTAGATCCAAACAGACTCAAACCTAGCATGACAGCTTTTCCATCGGCTTTTATCACACTCATACCTTTTCACATATTCCAAATCCATTTAGCCCGTATCTTCGACAAACTATAAAGACTAATTTTGAGAGCTCAAACTACCTTTTTTCACCAAAATAACTCGTAAGTCACGGCTTAGAGCGATGAGGTTTTATCGTTGGCCCGTTTCGCATCGAACTAGGTCCCAACTCGCTCCAACCTAACCCGACGAGTGTTTCTTTAGTTTTTAACGCTCTCATACCGTTTCACGTATTCTAAGTCCAATTTGCCCATATCTTCTTAAAAAACTATGAAGGCCGATTTTGAGGGCCCACACTACATTTTTTCACCAAAATTACTCATAAGTTGTGGCTTATAGCTATGAGTTTTGGTCGTTGGCCCGTTTACGGTAGAACTAGGTCCAAACGACTCAAACCTAGCCTTACCGTTTTTTCATCGGCTTTTATCACACTCATATCGTTTCACGTATTCCAACTCCGGTTAGCCCATATCTTCGACAAACTATGAAACCGATTTTGAGAGCCCAAACTACGTTTTTTCACCAAAATAACTCATAAGTCATGGCTTATAGCTATGAGTTTTGGTCGTTGGCCCAATTTCGATAGAACTAGGTCCAAACGACTCAAACCTAGCCTTACCGTTTTTTCATCGGCTTTTATCACACTCATATCGTTTCACGTATCCAACTCCAGTTAGCTCGTATCTTCGACAAACTATGAAGACCGATTTTGAGAACCCAAACAACCAATTTTCACCAAAATAACTCGTAAGTCAAGGCTTAGAGCGATGAGCTTTTGTCGTTGGCCCGTTTCGCATCGAACTAGGTCCAAACTCGCTCCAACCTAGCCCTACGAGCGTTTCGTCGGTTTTATCGCTCTCATACCGTTTCACGTATTCGAAGTCCAGTTGGCCCATATCTTCTTAAAAAACTATGAAGGCTGATTTTGAGAGCACAAAACTAAATTTTTTCACCAAAATAACTCATAAGTCGTAGCTTTTAGCTATGAGTTTTGGTTGTTGTCCCGTTTCGAATAGACCTAGGTCCAAACGACTCAAACCTAGCATGACGGTTTTTCCATCGGCTTTTATCACACTCATACCTTTTCACATATTCCAAATCCATTTAGCCCGTATCTTCGACAAACTATAAAGACTAATTTTTAGAGCTCAAACTACCTTTTTTCACCAAAATAACTCGTAAGTCACGGCTTAGAGCGATGAGGTTTTATCGTTGGCCCGTTTCGCATCGAACTAGGTCCAAATTGCTCCAACCTAACCCGACGAGTGTTTCTTCGGCTTTTATCGCTCTCATATCGTTTCACGTATTCTAAGTCCAATTTGCCCATATCTTCTTAAAAAACTATGAAGGCTGATTTTGAGGGCCCACACTATATCTTTTCACCAAAATAACTCATAAGTTGTGGCTTATAGCTATGAGTTTTGGTCGTTGGCCCGTTTCGGTAGAACTAGGTCCAAACAGACTCAAACCTAGCCTTACCGTTTTTTCATCGGCTTTTATCACACTCATATCGTTTCACGTATCCAACTCCGATTACGCCGTATCTTTTTGAAAAACTATAAAGACCGATTTTGAGAACACAAAAAACCTTTTTTCACCAAAATAACTCCTAAGTTAAGGCTTAGAGCGATGAGCTTTTGTCGTTGGCTCGTTTCGCATCGAACTAGGTCTAAACTCGCTCCAACCTAGCCCTACGAGTGTTTCGTCGGCTTTTATCGCTCTCATACCTTTTCACGTATTCCAACTCCCGTTAGCTCGTATCTTCGACAAACTATGAAGACCGATTTTGAGATCCCAAACAACCTTTTTTCACCAAAATAACTCGTAAGTCACGGCTTAGAGCGATGAGGTTTTATCGTTGGCTCGTTTCGCATCGAACTAGGTCCAAACTCGCTCCAACCTAGCCCTACAGACATTTCGTCGGCTTTTATCGCTCTCATACCGTTTCACGTATTCCAAGTCCAGCTTGGCCCATATCTTTTTAAAAAACTATGAAGGCCGATTTTGAGGGCCCAAACTATATTTTTTCACCCAAATAACTCATAAGTCGTGGCTTATAGCTATGAGTTTTGGTTGTTGGCCCGTTTCGGATAGACATAGGTCCAAACAGACTCAAACCTAGCCCGACGGTTTTTCCATCAGCTTTTATCACACTCATACCGTTTCACGTATTCCAACTCTAGTTGGCCCGTATCTTCTTGACAAACTATGAAGGCAGATTTTAGGAGCCCAAACTACGTTTTTTCACAAAAATAATTCATAAGTCATGGCTTATAGCTATGAGTTATGGTCGTTAGCCCGTTTTCGGTAGAACTAGGTCCAAACAGCTCAAACCTAGCCTTATAGTATTTTCATCGGCTTTATCACACTCATATCCTTTCACGTATTCCAAATCCAGTTAGCCCGTATCTTCGACAAACTATGAAGACCGATTTTGAGAGCCCAAACTACCTTTTTTCACCAAAATGACTCATAAGTCATGGCTTATAGCTATGAGTTTTGGTTGTTGGCGCAATTTCGGTAGAACTAGGTCCAAACGAACTCAAACCTAACCTTATAGTTTTTTCATCACTTTTTATCACATTCATTTCGTTTCACGTATTCCAACTTCGGTTAGCCCGTATCTTCTGACAAACTATGAAGACCGATTTTGAGATCCCAAACAACCTTTTTTCATAAAAATAACTCGTAAGTCATGGCTTAGAGCGATGAGGTTTTGTCGTTGGCTCGTTTCGCATCGAACTAGGTCCAAACTCGCTCCAACCTAGCCCTACAGGTGTTTCGTCGCTTTTATCGCTCTCATACCGTTTCACGTATTCCGAGTCCAGTTGGCCCATATCTTCTTAAAAAATTATGAAGGATGATTTTGAGGGCCCAAACTACATTTTTTCACAAAAATAACTCATAAGTCGTGGCTTATAGCTATGAGTTTTGGTTTTTAGCCCGTTTCAAATAGTCCCAGGTCCAAACAAGCTTCAAACCTAGCCCGACAGCTTTTCCATCGGCTTTTATCACACTCATACAGTTTCACGTATTCCAATTCTAGTTGGCCCGTATCTTCTTCACAAACTATAAGTGGCGATTTTGAGAGCCCAAACTACGTTTTTTCACCAAAATAATTCATAAGTCATGGCTAATAGCTATGAGTTTTGGTTGTTGGCCCGTTTTCGGTAGAACTAGGTCCAAACAGACTCAAACCTAGCCTTACGAGTATTTTCATCGGCTTTATCACACTTATATCGTTCCACGTATTCAAACTCCAGTTAGCCCGTATCTTCGACAAACCATGAAAACCGATTTTGAGAGCCCAAACTACCTTTTTTCACCAAAATCACTCATAAGTCATGGCTTATAGCTATGAGTTTTGGTCGTTAGCCCAATTTCGGTAGAACTAGGTCCAAAAAGCTCAAACCTAGCCTTACAGCTTTTTCATCAGCTTTTATCACATTCATTTCGTTTCACGTATTCCAACTTCGATTAGCCCGTATCTTCTTGACAAACTATGAAGACCGATTTTGAGATCCCAAACAACCTTTTTCATAAAAATAACTCATAAGTCACGGCTTAGAGCGATGAGGTTTTATCGTTAGCTCATTTCGCATCGAACTAGGTCCAAACTCGCTCCAACCTAGCCCTACGAGTGTTTCGTCGGCTTTTATCGCTCTCATACCGTTTCACATATTCCAAGTCTAGTTGGCACATATCTTCTTAAAAAATTATGAAGGATGATTTTGAGGGCCCAAACTACATTTTTTCACAAAAATAACTCATAAGTCGTGGCTTATAGCTATGAATTTTGGTTGTTAGCCCGTTTCGGATAGACCTAGGTCCAAACAACTCAAACCTAGCTCGACAGCTTTTCCATCGGCTTTTATCACACTCATACCGTTTCACGTATTCCAACTCTAGTTGGCCCGTATCTTCTTGACAAATTATGAAGGAAGATTTTGAGAGGCCAAACTATGTTTTTTTACCAAAATAACTCATAAGTCATGGCTTATAGCTATGAGTTTTGGTCGTTTGCCCGTTTTCGGTAGAACTAGGTCCAAACAGACTCAAACCTAGCCTTACAGCTTTTTCATCACTTTTTATCACATTCATTTCGTTTCACGTATTCCAACTTCGATTAGCCCGTATCTTCTTGACAAACTATGAAGACCGATTTTGAGATCCCAAACAACCTTTTTTCATAAAAATAACTCGTAAGTCACGGCTTAAAGCGATGAGGTTTTGTCGTTGGCTCGTTTCGCATCGAACTAGGTCCACACTCGCTCCAACCTAGCCCTACGGTGTTTCGTCGGCTTTTATCGCTCTCATACCGTTTCACGTATTCCAAGTCCAGTTGGCCCATATCTTCTTAAAAAATTATGAAGGATGATTTTGAGGGCCCAAACTATATTTTTTCACAAAAATAACTCATAAGTCGTGGCTTATAGCTATAAGTTTTGGTTTTTAGCCCGTTTCGGATAGACCTAGGTCCAAACGAACTCAAACCTAGCCCGACAGCTTTTCCATTAGTTTTTATCACACTCATACAGTTTCACGTATTCCAAATCGAGTTGGCCCGTATCTTCTTGACAAACTATAAGGGCAGATTTTGAGAGCCCAAACTACGTTTTTTCACCAAAATAATTCATAAGTCATGGCTAATAGCTATGAGTTTTGGTTGTTGGCCCGTTTTCGGTAGAACTAGGTTCAAACAGACTCAAACCTAGCCTTATAGTATTTTCATCGGCTTTATCACACTCATATCGTTCCACGTATTCAAACTCCAGTTAGCCCGTATCTTCGACAAACCACGAAGACCGATTTTGAGAGCCCAAACTACCTTTTTTCACCAAAATCACTCATAAGTCATGGCTTATAGCTATGAGTTTTGGACGTTGGCCAAATTTCGGTAGTACTAGGTCCAAACAGACTCAAACCTAGCCTTACAGCTTTTTCATCGGCTTTTATCACATTCATTTCGTTTCACGTATTCCAACTTCGGTTAGCCCGTATCTTCGACAAACTATGAAGACCGATTTTGAGATCCCAACCATCCTTTTTCATAAAAATAACTCATAAGTCACGGGTTAGAGCGATGAGGTTTTATCGTTAGCTCGTTTCGCATCGAACTAGGTCCAAACCGCTCCAACCTAGCCCTATAGTGTTTCGTTAGTTTTTATCGCTCTCATACCGTTTCACATATTCCAAGTCCAGCTTGGCCTATATCTTCTTAAAAAATTACGAAGGATGATTTTGAGGGCCCGAACTACATTTTTTCACAAAAATAACTCATAAGTCGTGGCTTATAGCTATGAATTTTGGTTGTTAGCCCGTTTCGTATAGACCTAGGTCCAAACAGCTCAAACCTAGCTCGACAGCTTTTCCATCGGCTTTTATCACACTCATACAGTTTTATGTATTCCAACTCTAGTTAGCCCGTATCTTCTTGACAAACTATAAAGGCAGATTTTGAGAGCCTAAACTACGTTTTTCACCAAAATAACTCATAAGTCATGGCTTATAGCTATGAGTTTTGGTCGTTGGCCCGTTTTCGGTAGAACTAGGTCCAAACAAGTCTCAAACCTAGCCTTACCGTTTTTTCATCAGCTTTTATCACACTCATATCGTTTCACGTATCCAACTCCAGTTAGGCCGTATCTTTTTTAAAAACTATAAAGACCGATTTTGAGAACACAAAAAACCTTTTTTCACCAAAATAACTCCTAAGTTAAGGCTTAGAGCGATGAGCTTTTGTCGTTGGCTCGTTTCGCATCGAACTAGGTCTAAACTCGCTCCAACCTAGCCCTACGGTGTTTCGTCGGCTTTTATCGCTCTCATACCTTTTCACGTATTCCAACTCCCGTTAGCTCGTATCTTCGACAAACCGTGAAGACCGATTTTGAGATCCCAAACAACCTTTTTTCACAAAAATAATTCGTAAGTCACGGCTTTGAGCGATGAGGTTTTGTCGTTGGCTCGTTTCGCATCGAACTAGGTTCAAACTCGCTCCAACCTAGCCCTACAGGTGTTTCGTTAGTTTTTATCGCTCTCACGCCGTTTCACGTATTCTAAGTCCAGCTTGGCCCATATCTTCTTAAAAACTATGAAGGCTGATTTTGAGGCCCCAAACTATATTTTTTCACCCAAATAACTCATAAGTCGTGGCTTATGGCTATGAGTTTTGGTCATTGGCCCGTTTTCGGTAGAACTAGGTCCAAACAGACTCAAACCTAGCCTTACGAGCTTTTTCATCAGCTTTTATCACACCCATATCGTTTCACGTATTCCAACTCCAGCTAGCCCGTATCTTCGACAAACTATGAAGACCGATTTTGAGATCCCAAACAACCTTTTTTCACAAAAATAACTCGTAAGTCACGGCTTAGAGCGATGAGGTTTTGTCGTTGGCTCGTTTCGCATCGAACTAGGTCCAAACTCGCTCCAACCTAGCCCTATAGTGTTTCGTCGGCTTTTATCGCTCTCATACCGTTTCACATATTCCAACTCTAGTTGGCCCGTATCTTCTTGACAAACTATGAAGGCAGCATTTTAAGAGCCCAAACTACGTTTTTTCACAAAAATAATTCATAAGTCATGGCTTATAGCTATGAGTTTTGGTCGTTGGCCCGTTTTCGGTAGAACTAGTTCCAAACAGTCTCAAACCTAGCCTTACAGCTTTTTTATCAGCTTTATCACACTCATATCGTTTCACGTATTCCAACTCTAGTTGGCCCGTATCTTCCGGACAAACTATAAAGGCAGATTTTGAGAGCCCAAACTACGTTTTTTCACCAAAATAACTCATAAGTCATGGCTTATAGCTATGAGTTTTGGTCGTTGGCCCGTTTTCGGTAGAACTAGGTCCAAACAGACTCAAACCTAGCCTTATAATTTTTTCATCAGCTTTTTTCACACTCATATCGTTTCACGTATTCCAACTCCGATTAGCCCGTATCTTCTTTACAAACTATGAAGACCGATTTTGAGATCCCAAACAACCTTTTTTCACCAAAATAACTCGTAAGTCAAGGCTTAGAGCGATGAGGTTTTGTCGTTGGCCCGTTTCGCATCGAACTAGGTCCAAACTCGCTCCAACCTAGCCCTATAGTGTTTCGTCGGCTTTTATCGCTCTCATACCGTTTCACATATTCCAAGTCCAGTTGGCCCATATCTTCTTAAAAAATTATGAAGGATGATTTTGAGGGCCCAAACTACATTTTTTCACAAAAATAACTCATAAGTCGTGGCTTATAGCTATGAGTTTTGGTTTTTAGCCCGTTTCGGATAGACTCGAGTCCAAACAGACTCAAACCTAGCCGACAGCTTTTCCATCAGCTTTTATCACACTCATATAGTTTCACGTATTCCAACTCTAGTTGGCCCGTATCTTCTCGACAAACTATAAGGGCGCATTTTGAGAGCCCAAACTACGTTTTTTCACCAAAATAATTCATAAGTCATGGCTAATAGCTATGAGTTTTGGTTGTTGGCCCGTTTTCGGTAGAACTAGGTCCAAACAGACTCAAACCTAGCCTTACGAGTATTTTCATCGGCTTTATCACACTCATATCGTTCCACGTATTCAAACTCCAGCTTAGCCCGTATCTTCGACAAACCATGAAGACCGATTTTGAGAGCCCAAACTACCTTTTTTCACCAAAATCACTCATAAGTCATAGCTTATAGCTATGAGTTTTGGTCGTTGGCCCAATTTCGGTAGTACTAGGTCCAAACAGACTCAAACCTAGCCTTAAAGTTTTTTCATCGCTTTTATCACATTCATTTCGTTTCACGTATTCCAACTTCGGTTAGCCCGTATCTTCGACAAACTATGAAGACCGATTTTGAGTTCCCAAACAACCTTTTTCATAAAAATAACTCATAAGTCACGGCTTAGAGCGATGAGGTTTTATCGTTAGCTCGTTTCGTATCGAACTAGGTCCAAACTGCTCCAACCTAGCCCTATAGTGTTTCGTCGCTTTTATCGCTCTCATACCGTTTCACATATTCCAAGTCCAGCTTGGCCCATATCTTCTTAAAAAATTATGAAGGATGATTTTGAGGGCACAAACTACATTTTTTCACAAAAATAACTCATAAGTCGTGGCTTATAGCTATGAATTTTGGTTGTTAGCCCGTTTCGTATAGACCTAGGTCCAAACAGACTCAAACCTAGCCTCGACAGCTTTTCCATCAGCTTTTATCACACTCATACAGCTTTATGTATTCCAACTCTAGTTAGCCCGTATCTTCTTGACAAACTATAAAGGCAGCATTTTGAGAGCCTAAACTACGTTTTTCACCAAAATAACTCATAAGTCATGGCTTATAGCTATGAGTTTTGGTCGTTGGCCCGTTTTCGGTAGAACTAGGTCCAAACAGACTCAAACCTAGCCTTACCGTTTTTTCATCAATTTTTATCACACTCATATCGTTTCACGTATCCAACTCCAGCTAGGCCGTATCTTTTTGAAAAACTATAAAGACCGATTTTGAGAACACAAAAAACCTTTTTTCACCAAAATAACTCCTAAGTTAAGGCTTAGAGCGATGAGCTTTTGTCGTTGGCTCATTTCGCATCGAACTAGGCCTAAACCGCTCCAACCTAGCCCTACAGGTGTTTCGTCGGCTTTTATCGCTCTCATACCTTTTCACGTATTCCAACTCCCGTTAGCTCGTATCTTCGACTAACTATGAAGACCGATTTTGAGATCCCAAACAACCTTTTTTCAAAAAAATAACTCGTAAGTCATGGCTTTGAGCGATGAGGCTTTGTCGTTGGCTCGTTTCGCATCGAACTAGGTTCAAACTGCTCCAACCTAGCCCTACAGGTGTTTCGTTAGTTTTTATTGCTCTCATACCGTTTCACGTATTCTAAGTCCAAGTTGGCCCATATCTTCTTAAAAAACTATGAAGGCCGATTTCGAGGCCCCAAACTATATTTTTTCACCCAAATAACTCGAAGTCGTGGCTTATGGCTATGAGTTTTGGTCATTTGCCCGTTTTCGGTAGAACTAGGTCCAAACAGACTCAAACCTAGCCTTACAGCTTTTTCATCAGCTTTTATCACACTCATATCGTTTCACGTATTCCAACTCCAGCTAGCCCGTATCTTCTGACAAACTATGAAGACCGATTTTGAGATCCCAAACAACCTTTTTTCACAAAAATAACTCGTAAGTCACGGCTTAGAGCGATGAGGTTTTGTCGTTGGCTCGTTTCGCATCGAACTAGGTCCAAACCGCTCCAACCTAGCCCTACAGGTGTTTCGTCGCTTTTATCGCTCTCATACCATTTCACATATTCCAACTCTAGTTGGCCCGTATCTTCTTGACAAACTATGAAGGCGCATTTTAAGAGCCCAAACTACGTTTTTTCACAAAAATAATTCATAAGTCATGGCTTATAGCTATGAGTTTTGGTCGTTGGCCCGTTTTCGGTAGAACTAGTTCCAAACAGACTCAAACCTAGCCTTACAGCTTTTTCATCAGCTTTATCACACTCATATCGTTTCACGTATTCCAACTCTAGTTGGCCCGTATCTTCCGGACAAACTATAAAGGCAGCATTTTGAGAGCCCAAACTACGTTTTTTCACCAAAATAACTCATAAGTCATGGCTTATAGCTATGAGTTTTGGTCGTTGGCCCAATTTCGGTAGAACTAGGTCCAAACAAACTTCAAACCTAGCCTTACAGCTTTTTCATCAGCTTTTATCACATTCATTTCGTTTCACGTATTCCAACTTCAGCTTAGCCCGTATCTTCTGACAAACTATGAAGACCGATTTTGAGATCCCAAACAACCTTTTTCATAAAAATAACTCATAAGTCACGGCTTAGAGCGATGAGGTTTTATCGTTGGCTCGTTTCGCATCGAACTAGGTCCAAACGGCTCCAACCTAGCCCTATAGTGTTTCGTAAGTTTTTATCGCTCTCATACCGTTTCACATATTCCAAGTCCAGCTTGGCCCATATCTTCTTAAAAATTATGAAGGATGATTTTGAGGGCCCAAACTACATTTTTTTCACAAAAATAACTCATAAGTCGTGGGTTATAGCTATGAATTTTGGTTGTTAGCCCGTTTCGTATAGACCTAGGTCCAAACGAGCTCAAACCTAGCCTCGACAGCTTTTTCAATCAGCTTTTATCACACTCATACAGCTTTATGTATTCCAACCGTAGTTGGCCCATATCTTCTTGACAAACTATAAAGGCGGATTTTGAGAGCCTAAACTACGTTTTTCACCAAAATAACTCATAAGTCATGGCTTATAGCTATGAGTTTTGGTCGTTGGTCCGTTTTCGATAGAACTAGGTCTAAACAGACTCAAACCTAGCCTTACAGCTTTTTCATCGGCTTTTATCACACTCATATCGTTTCACGTATTCCAACTCCAGCTAGCCCGTATCTTCGACAAACTATGAAACCGATTTCGAGAGCCCAAACTACATTTTTTCACCAAAATAACTCATAAGTCATGGCTTATAGCTATGAGTTTTTGTCATTGGCCCAATTTCGATAGAACTAGGTCCAAACAAGTCTCAAACCTAGCCTTATCGTTTTTTCATCGGCTTTTATCACACTCATATCGTTTCACGTATCCAACTCCAGTTAGCCCGTATCTTCGACAAACTATGAAGACCGATTTTAAGAACCTAAAAAACCATTTTTCACCAAAATAACTCGTAAGTCAAGGCTTAGAGAGATGAGCTTTTGTCGTTGGCCCGTTTCGCATCGAACTAGGTCCAAACTCGCTCCAACCTAGCCTTACAGGTGTTTCGTCGCTTTTATCGCTCTCATACCGTTTCACGTATTCCAAGTCCAACTTGGCCCATATCTTCTTAAAAAATTATGAATGATGATTTTGAGGGCCCAAACTACATTTTTTCACGAAATAACTCATAGGTCGTGGCTTATAGCTATGAGTTTTGGTTTTTAGCCCGTTTCGGATAGACTCAGGTCCAAACAGACTCAAACCTAGCCCGACAGCTTTTTTCATCAGCTTTTATCACACTCATATCGTTTCCCGTATCCAACTCCGAGTTAGGCCGTATCTTTTTGAAAAACTATAAAGATTGATTTTCGAACACAAACAACCTTTTTTCACCAAAATAACTCCTAAGTTAAGGCTTAGAGCGATGAGGTTTTGTCGTTGGCTCGTTTCGCCTTGAACTAGGTCTAAACCGCTCCAACCTAGCCCTAGAGTGTTTCGTCAATTTTTATCGCTCTCATACCGTTTCATGTATTCCAAGTCCAGCTTGGCCCACATCTTCTTAAAGAACTATGAAGGCTGATTTTGAGGGCCCAAACTCGTATTTTTTCAACGAAATAACTCATAAGTCTAGGCTTATAGCTATGAGTTTTGGTTGTTGGCCCGTTTCGGATAGACCTAGGTCCAAATAGCTCAAACCTAGCCTCGACAGCTTTTTTCATCGCTTTTATCACACTCATACCTTTTCACGTATTCCAACTCTAGTTGGCCCGTATCTTCTTGTCGAACTATAAAGGTAGATTTTTAGAGCTCAAACTATGTTTTTTCACCAAAATAACTCATAAGTCATGGCTTATAGCTATGAGTTTTGGTCGTTGGCCCAATTTCGGTAGAACTAGGTCCAAACAGACTCAAACCTAGCCTTACAGCTTTTTCATCAGCTTTTATCACATTCATTTCGTTTCACGTATTCCAACTTCGCTTAGCCCGTATCTTCGACAAACTATGAAGACCGATTTTGAGATCCCAAACAACCTTTTTCATAAAAATAACTCCTAAGTCACGGCTTAGAGCGATGAGGTTTTATCGTTGGCTCGTTTCGCATCGAACTAGGTCCAAACCGCTCCAACCTAGCCCTATAGTGTTTCGTCGGCTTTTATCGCTCTCATACCGTTTCACATATTCCAAGTCCAGTTGGCCCATATCTTCTTAAAAAATTATGAAGGATGATTTTGAGGGCCCAAACTACATTTTTTTCACAAAAATAACTCATAAGTCGTGGGTTATAGCTATGAATTTTGGTTGTTAGCCCGTTTCGTATAGACCTAGGTCCAAACGAGTCTCAAACCTAGCCCGACAGCTTTTCCATCAGCTTTTATCACACTCATACAGCTTTTATGTATTCCAACCGTAGTTGGCCCGTATCTTCTTGACAAACTATAAAGGCAGATTTTGAGAGCCTAAACTACGTTTTTCACCAAAATAACTCATAAGTCATGGCTTATAGCTATGAGTTTTGGTCGTTGGCCCGTTTTCGATAGAACTATGTCTAAACAGACTCAAACCTAGCCTTACAGCTTTTTTCATCGGCTTTTATCACACTCATATCGTTTCACGTATTCCAACTCCAAGCTAGCCCGTATCTTCGACAAACTATGAAACCGATTTTGAGAGCCCAAACTACATTTTTTCACCAAAATAACTCATAAGTCATGGCTTATAGCTATGAGTTTTTGTCATTGGACCAATTTCGATAGAACTAGGTCCAAACAGACTCAAACCTAGCCTTATCGTTTTTTCATCAGCTTTTATCACACTCATATCGTTTCACGTATCCAACTCCAGCTTAGCCCGTATCTTCGACAAACTATGAAGACCGATTTTAAGAACCCAAAAAACCATTTTTCACCAAAATAACTCGTAAGTCAAGGCTTGAGAGATGAGCTTTTGTCGTTGGCCCGTTTCGCATCGAACTAGGTCCAAACCGCTCCAACCTAGCCTTACGGTGTTTCGTCGGCTTTTATCGCTCTCATACCGTTTCACGTATTCGAAGTCCAGTTGGCCCATATCTTCTTAAAAACTATGAAGGTTGATTTTGAGGGCACAAAACTACATTTTTTCACCAAAATAACTCATAAGTCGTGGCTTTTAGCTATGAGTTTTGGTTGTTGGCCCATTTCGGATAGACCTAGGTCCAAACAAACTTCAAACCTAGCATGACAGCTTTTCCATCGGCTTTTATCACACTCATACCTTTTCACATATTCCAAATCCATTTAGCCCGTATCTTCGACAAACTATAAAGACTAATATTGAGAGCCCAAACTACCTTTTTCCACCAAAATAACTCGTAAGTCACGGCTTAGAGCGATGAGGTTTTATCGTTGGCCCGTTTCGCATCGAACTAGGTCCAAACCGCTCCAACCTAACCCGACGAGTGTTTCGTCGCTTTTATCGCTCTCATATCGTTTCACGTATTCTAAGTCCAATTTGCCCATATCTTCTTAAAAAACTATGAAGGCCGATTTTGAGGGCCCACACTACATTTTTTCACCAAAATAACTCATAAGTCGCGGCTTATAGCTATGAGTTTTGGTCGTTGGCCCGTTTCCGGTAGAACTAGGTCCAAACATGACTCAAACCTAGCCTTACCTTTTTTCATCAGCTTTTATCACACTCATATCGTTTCACATATCCAACTCCAGTTAGGCCGTATCTTTCGAAAAACTATAAAGACCGATTTTGAGAACACAAACAACCTTTTTTCACCAAAATAACTCCTAAGTTAAGGCTTAGAGCGATGAGCTTTTGTCGTTGGCTCGTTTCGCATCGAACTAGGTCTAAACTCGCTCCAACCTAGCCCTACGGTGTTTCGTCAATTTTTATCGCTCTCATACCGTTTAATGTATTCTAAGTCCAGCTTGGCCCACATCTTCTTAAAGAATTATGAAGGCCGATTTCGAGGGCCCAAACTATATTTTTTCACCGAAATAACTCATAAGTCTCTGGCTTATAGCTATGAGTTTTGGTTGTTGGCCCGTTTCGCATAGACCCAGGTCCAAATAGCTCAAACCTAGCTCGACGCTTTTTCATCAGCTTTTATCACACTCATACCGTTTCACGTATTCCAACTCTAGTTGGCCCATATCTTCTTGTCGAACTATGAAGGTAGATTTTTAGAGCTCAAACTACGTTTTTTCACCAAAATAACTCATAAGTCGTGGCTTATAGCTATGAGTTTTGGTCGTTGGCCCGTTTCGGTAGAACTAGGTCCAAACAGTCTCAAACCTAGCCTTACCGTTTTTTCATCGGCTTTTATCACACTCATATCGTTTCACGTATCCAACTCCAGTTAGGCCGTATCTTTTTGAAAAACTATAAAAGACCGATTTTGAGAACACAAACAACCTTTTTTCACCAAAATAACTCCTAAGTTAAGGCTAAGAGCGATGAGCTTTTGTCGTTGGCTCGTTTCGCATCGAACTAGGTCTAAACCGCTCTAACCTAGCCCTACAGGTGTTTCGTCGGCTTTTATCGCTCTCATACCGTTTCACGTATTTCAAGTCCAGTTGGCCCATATCTTCTTAAAAAACTATGAAGGCTGATTTTAAGGGCCCAAAACTATATTTTTTCACCAAAATAACTCATAAGTCGTGGCTTATAGCTATGAGTTTTGGTCGTTGGCCCGTTTCGGATAGACCTAGGTCCAAACAGACTCAAACCTAGCCTCGATAGTTTTTCTATCGGCTTTTATCACACTCATACCGTTTCACGTATTCCAACTCTAGTTGGCCCGTATCTTCTTGACAAATTATGAAGGAAGATTTTGAGAGGCCAAACTACGTTTTTTACCAAAATAACTCATAAGTCATGGCTTATAGCTATGAGTTTTGGTCGTTTGCCCGTTTTCGGTAGAACTAGGTCCAAACAGACTCAAACCTAGCCTTACAGCTTTTTCATCGGCTTTTATCACACTCATATCGTTTCACGTATTCCAACTCTAGTTAGCCCGTATCTTCTTGACAAACTATGAAGACCGATTTTGAGAGCCCAAACTACCTTTTTTCACCAAAATCACTCATAAGTCATGGCTTATAGCTATGAGTTTTGGTCGTTGGCCCAATTTCGGTAGATCTAGGTCCAAACGGACTCAAACCTAGCCTTACAGGTTTTTCATCACTTTTTATCACAATCATTTCGTTTCACGCATTCCAACTTCAGTTAGCCCTTAACTTCTTGACAAACTATGAAGTCCGATTTTGAGATACCAAACAACCTTTTTTCATAAAAATAACTCGTAAGTCACGGCTTAAAGCGATGAGGTTTTGTCGTTGGCTCGTTTCGCATCGAACTAGGTCCAAACCGGTCCAACCTAGCCCTACGGTGTTTCGTCGGCTTTTATCGCTTTCATACCGTTTCACGTATTCCAAGTCCAAGTTGGCCCACATCTTCTTAAAGAAACTATGAAGGCTTATTTTGAGGGCCCAAACTGTATTTTTTCACCGAAATAACTCATAAGTCTTAGCTTATAGCTATGAGTTTTAGTTGTTGGCCCGTTTCGTATAGACCTAGGTCCAAATAGCTCAAACCTAACCCGATAGTTTTTCCATCGCTTTTATCACACTCATACCGTTTCACGTATTCCAACTCTAGTTGGCCCGTATCTTCTGTCGAACTATAAAGGCAGATTTTGAGAGCCTAAACTACGTTTTTCACCAAAATAACTCATAAGTCATGGCTTAGAGCGATGAGCTTTCGAGAACACAAAAAACCTTTTTTCACCAAAATAACTCCTAAGTTAAGGCTTAGAGCGATGAGCTTTTGTCGTTGGCTCGTTTCGCATCGAACTAGGTCTAAACCGCTCCAACCTAGCCCTACAAGTGTTTCGTCGGCTTTTATCGCTCTCATACCTTTTCACGTATTCCAACTCCTCGTTAGCTCGTATCTTCTTGACAAACTATGAAGACCGATTTTGAGATCCCAAACAACCTTTTTTCACAAAAATAACTCGTAAGTCACGGCTTAGAGCGATGAGGTTTTGTCGTTGGCTCGTTTCGTATCGAACTAGGTCCAAACTCGCTCCAACCTAGCCCTACGGTGTTTCGTCGGCTTTTATCGCTCTCATACCGTTTCACATATTCCAACTCTAGTTGGCCCGTATCTTCTTGACAAACTATGAAGGCAGCATTTTAAGAGCCCAAACTACTTTTTTCACAAAAATAATTCATAAGTCATGGCTTATAGCTATGAGTTTTGGTCGTTGGCCCGTTTTCGGTAGAACTAGTTCCAAACGAGCTCAAACCTAGCCTTACAGCTTTTTCATCAGCTTTTATCACACTCATATCGTTTCACGTATTCCAACTCCAGTTAGCCCGTATCTTCTGACAAACTATGAAACCGATTTTGAGAGCCCAAACTACCTTTTTTCACCAAAATAACTCCTAAGTCATGGCTTATAGCTATGAGTTTTTGTCATTGGCCCAATTTCGATAGAACTAGGTCCAAACAGACTCAAACCTAGCCTTATCGTTTTTTCATCGGCTTTTATCACACTCATATCGTTTCACGTATCCAACTCCAGCTAGCCCGTATCTTCTTGACAAACTATGAAGACCGATTTTAAGAACCCAAACAACCATTTTTCACCAAAATAACTAGTAAGTCAAGGCTTAGAGAGATGAGCTTTTGTCGTTGGCCCGTTTCGCATCGAACTAGGTCCAAACCGCTCCAACCTAGCCTTACGAGTGTTTCGTCGGTTTTATCGCTCTCATACCGTTTCACGTATTCGAAGTCCAGTTGGCCCATATCTTCTTAAAAACTATGAAGGCTGATTTTGAGGCACCAAACTATATTTTTTCACCCAAATAACTCATAAGTCGTGCCTTATAGCTATGAGTTTTGGTCGTTGGCCCGTTTCCGGTAGAACTAGGTCCAAACAGACTCAAACCTAGCCTTACCGTTCTTTCATCGGCTTTTATCACACTCATATCGTTCCACGTATCCAACTCCAGTTAGGCCGTATCTTTCGAAAAACTATAAAGACCGATTTTGAGAACACAAACAACCTTTTTTTCACCAAAATAACACCTAAGTTAAGGCTTAGAGCGATGAGCTTTTGTCGTTGGCTCGTTTCGTATCGAACTAGGTCCAAACTCGCTCCAACCTAGCCCTACAGGTGTTTCGTCGGCTTTTATTGCTCTCATACCGTTTCACGTATTCTAAGTCCAGTTGGCCCATATCTTCTTAAAAAACTATGAAGGCCGATTTTGAGGCCCCAAACTATATTTTTTCACCCAAATAACTCATAAGTCGTGGCTTATAGCTATGAGTTTTGGTCGTTGGCCCGTTTCCGGTAGAACTAGGTCCAAACAGACTCAAACCTAGCCTTACCGTTTTTTCATCGGCTTTTATCACACTCACATCGTTTCACGTATCCAACTCCGGTTAGGCCGTATCTTTCGAAAAACTATAAAGACCGATTTTGAGAACACAAACAACCTTTTTTCACCAAAATAACTCCTAAGTTAAGGCTTAGAGCGATGAGGTTTTGTCGTTGGCTCGTTTCGCATCGAACTAGGTCCAAACCGCTCCAACCTAGCCCTATAGTGTTTCGTCGGCTTTTATTGCTCTCATACCGTTTCACGTATTCTAAGTCCAGTTGGCCCATATCTTCTTAAAAACTATGAAGGTCGATTTTGAGGCCCCAAACTATATTTTTTCACCCAAATAACTCATAAGTCGTGGCTTATAGCTATGAGTTTTAGTCGTTGGCCCGTTTACGGTAGAACTAGGTCCAAACAGACTCAAACCTAGCCTTACCGTTTTTTCATCAGCTTTTATCACACTCATATCGTTTCACGTATCCAACTCCAGTTAGGCCGTATCTTTTCGAAAAACTATAAAGACCGATTTTGAGAACACAAACAACCTTTTTTCACCAAAATAACTCCTAAGCTAAGGCTTAGAGCCATGAGCTTTTGTCGTTGGCTCGTTTCGCATCGAACTAGGTCTAAACCGCTCCAACCAAGCCCTACGAGTGTTTCGTCAATTTTTATCGCTCTCATACCGTTTCATGTATTCCAAGTCCAGCTTGGCCCACATCTTCTTAAAGAACTATGAAGGCTGATTTTAAGGGCTCAAACTATATTTTTTCACCGAAATAACTCATAAGTCTTGGCTTATAGCTATGAGTTTTGGTTGTTGGCCCTTTTCGGATAGACCTAGGTAAAAATAAATCAAACCTAGCCTAACTATTTTTTCATCAGCTTTTATCACACTCATACCGTTTCACGTATTCCAACTCTAGTTGGCCCGTATCTTCTTGTCGAACTATAAAGGTAGATTTTTAGAGCTCAAACTACGTTTTTTCACCAAAATAACTCATAAGTCGTGGCTTATAGCTATGAGTTTTGATCGTTGGCCCGTTTCGGTAGAACTAGGTCCAAACAGACTCAAACCTAGCCTAATAGTTTTTTCATCAGCTTTTATCACACTCATATCGTTTCACGTATCCAACTCCAGTTAGGTCGTATCTTTCTGAAAAACTATAAAGACCGATTTTGAGAACACAAACAACCTTTTTTCACCAAAATAACTCCTAAGTTAAGGCTTAGAGCGATGAGCTTTTGTCATTGGCTCGTTTCGCATCGAAGCTAGGTCTAAACCGCTCCAACCTAGCCCTACGGTGTTTCGTCAATTTTTATCACTCTCATACCGTTTCACGTATTCGAATTCCAGTTGGCCCACATCTTCTTAAAGAATTATGAAGGTTGATTTTGAGGGCCCAAACTCGTATTTTTTCACCGAAATAACTCATAAGTCATAGCTTATAGCTATGAGTTTTAGTTGTTGGTCCGTTTCGGATAGACCTAGGTCCAAATAGCTCAAACCTAGCCTCGATAGTTTTTTCATCGGCTTTTATCACACTCATACCGTTTCACGTATTCTAACTCTAGTTGGCCCGTATCTTCTTGTCGAACTATAAAGGTAGATTTTTAGAGCTCAAACTACGTTTTTTCACCAAAATAACTCATAAGTCGTGGCTTATAGCTATGAGTTTTGGTCGTTGGACCGTTTCGGTAGAACTACGTCCAAACAGACTCAAACCTAGCCTTACCGTTTTTTCATCGGCTTTTATCACACTCATATCGTTTCACGTATCCAACTCCAGTTAGGCCGTATCTTTTTGAAAAACTATAAAGATTGATTTTCGGAACACAAACAACCTTTTTTCACCAAAATAACTCCTAAGTTAAGGCTTAGAGCGATGAGGTTTTGTCGTTGGCTCGTTTCGCCTTGAACTAGGTCTAAACCGCTCCAACCTAGCCCTAGAGTGTTTCGTCAATTTTTATCGCTCTCATACCGTTTCATGTATTCCAAGTCCAGTTGGCCCACATCTTCTTAAAGAACTATGAAGGCTGATTTTGAGGGCCCAAACCGTATTTTTTCAACGAAATAACTCATAAATCTTGGCTTATAGCTATGAGTTTTGGTTGTTGGCCCGTTTCGTATAGACCTAGGTCCAAATAGCTCAAACCTAGCTCGACAGCTTTTTCATCGGCTTTTATCACACTCATACCGTTTCACGTATTCCAACTCTAGTTGGCCCGTATCTTCTTGTCGAACTATAAAGGTAGATTTTTAGAGCTCAAACTACGTTTTTTCACCAAAATAACTCATAAGTCATGGCTTATAGCTATGAGTTTTGGTCGTTGGCTCGTTTTCGGTAGAACTAGGTCCAAACAGACTCAAACCTAGCCTTACAGCTTTTTCATCGGCTTTTATCACATTCATATCGTTTCACGTATTCCAACTTCAGTTAGCCCGTATCTTCTGACAAACTATGAAGACCGATTTTGAGATCCCAAACAACTTTTTTTCACAAAAATAACTCGTAAGTCACGGCTTAGAGCGATAAGGTTTTGTCGTTGGCCCGTTTCACATCGAACTAGGTCCAAACCTGCTCCAACCTAATCCTATAGTGTTTCGTCGGTTTTTATCGCTCTCATACCGTTTCACGTATTCGAATTCCCGTTGGCCCACATCTTCTTAAAAAACTATTAAGGCCGATTTTGAGGGCACAAAACTACATTTTTTCACAAAAATAACTCATAAGTCGTGGCTTATAGCTATGAGTTTTGGTTGTTGGCCCGTTTCGGATAGAGCTAGGTCCAAACAGACTCAAACCTAGCTCGACAGCTTTTTCCATCGGCTTTTATCACACTCATACCGTTTCATGTATTCCAACTCTAGTTGGCCCGTATCTTCTTGACAAACTATGAAGGCAGCATTTTGAGAGCCCGAACTACGTTTTTTCACAAAAATAACTCATAAGTCATGGCTTATAGCTATGAGTTTTGGTCGTTGGCCCGTTTTCGATAGAACTAGGTCCAAACAGACTTAAACCTAGCCTTATAGTTTTTTCATCAGCTTTTATCACACTCATATCGTTTCACTTATTCCAACTCCAGTTAGTCCGTATCTTCGACAAACTATGAAGACCGATTTTGAGATCCTAAACCACCTTTTTTCACAAAAATAACTCGTAAGTCACGGCTTAGAGCGATGAGGTTTAGTCATTGGCTCGTTTCGCATCGAACTAGGTCCAAACTACTCTAACCTAGCCTTACGAGTGTTTCGTTACTTTTTATCGCTCTCATACCGTTTCACGTATTCTAAGTCCAGCTTGGCCCATATCTTCTTAAAAAACTATGAAGGCTGATTTTAAGGCCCAAAACTATATTTTTTCACCCAAATAACTCATAAGTCGTGGCTTATAGCTATGAGTTTTGGTCGTTGGCCGCTTTCGATAGAACCAGGTCCAAACAGACTCAAACCTAGCCTTACAGCTTTTTTATTAGTTTTTATCACACTCATATCGTTTCACGTATTCCAACTCCAGCTTAGCCCGTATCTTCGACAAACTATGAAGACCGATTTTGAGAGCCCAAACTCCTTTTTTCACCAAAATAACTCATAATTCATGGCTTATAGCTATGAGTTTTAGTCGTTGGCCCAATTTCGGTAGAAATAGGTCCAAACAGACTTAAACCTAGCCTTACCGTTTTTTCATCAGCTTTTATCACACTCATACTCGTTTCACGTATTCTAACTCTAGTTGGCTCGTATCTTCTCGACAAACTATGAAGGCGGATTTTGAGAGCCCAAACTACGTTTTTTCACCAAAATAACTAATAAGTCATGGCTTATAGCTATGAGTTTTTGTCGTTAGCCCGTTTCGGTAGAACTAGGTCCAAACAGACTCAAACCTAGCCTTACCGTTTTTTCATCGCTTTTATCACACTCATATCGTTTCACGTATCCAACTCCGATTAGGTCGTATCTTTCGAAAAACTATAAAGACCGATTTTGAGAACACAAACAACCTTTTTTCACCAAAATAACTCCTAAGTTAAAGCTTAGAGCGATGAGCTTTTTTCGTTGGCACGTTTCGTATCGAACTAGGACCAAACTCGCTCCAACCTAGCCTCTACAGGTGTTTCGTCGCTTTTATCGCTCTCATACCGTTTCACGTATTCGAAGTCCAGCTTGGCCCATATCTTCTTAAAAAACTATGAAGGCCGATTTTGAGGCCCCAAACTATATTTTTTTCACCAAAATAACTCATAAGTCGTGGCTTATAGCTATGAGTTTTGGTCGTTGGCCCGTTTCCGGTAGAACTAGGTACAAACAGACTCAAACCTAGCCTTACCGTTTTTTCATCGGCTTTTATCACACTCATATCGTTTCACGTATCCAACTCCAGTTAGGCCGTATCATTCCGAAAAACTATAAAGACCGATTTTGAGAACACAAACAACCTTTTTTCACCAAAATAACTCCTAAGTTAAGGCTTAGAGCGATGAGCTTTTGTCGTTGGCTCGTTTCATATCGAACTAGGTCCAAACCGCTCCAACCTAGCCCTACAAGTGTTTCGTCGGCTTTTATTGCTCTCATACCGTTTCACGTATTCTAAGTCCAAGTTGGCCCATATCTTCTTAAAAACTATGAAGGCTGATTTCGAGGCCCCAAACCATATTTTTTCACCCAAATAACTCATAAGTCGTGGCTTATAGCTATGAGTTTTGGTCGTTGGCTCGTTTCCGGTAGAACTAGGTCCAAACAGACTCAAACCTAGCCTTACCGTTTTTTCATCAGCTTTTATCACACTCATATCGTTTCACGTATCCAACTCCAGCTAGGCCGTATCTTTTTGAAAAACTATAAAGACCGATTTTGAGAACACAAACAACCTTTTTTCACCAAAATAACTCCTAAGTTAAGGCTTAGAGCGATGAGGTTTTGTCGTTGGCTCGTTTCGTATCGAACTAGGTCCAAACTCGCTCCAACCTAGCCTACGAGTGTTCCGTCGCTTTTATCGCTCTCATACCGCTCACGTATTCCAAGTCCAAGTTGGCCCATATCTTCTTAAAAAACTATGAAGGCCGATTTTGAGGGCCCAAAACTATATTTTTTCACCAAAATAACTCATAAGTCGTGGCTTATAGCTATGAGTTTTGGTTGTTGGCCCATTTCGTATAAACCTAGGTCCGGAAAGCTCAAACCTAGCCCGAGAGTTTTTCCATCGCTTTTATCACACTCATACCATTTCACGTATTCCAACTCTAGTTGGCCCGTATCTTCGACAAACTATAAAGGCAGCATTTTGAGAGCCCAAACTACGTTTTTTCACCAAAATAACTCATAAGTCATGGCTTATAGCTATGAGTTTTGGTCGTTGGCCCGTTTTCGGTAGAACTAGGTCCAAACAAGCTCAAACCTAGCCTTACAGCTTTTTCATCAGCTTTTATCACACTCATATCGTTTCACGTATTCCAACTCTAGTTTTTTAGAGCTCAAACTACATTTTTTCACCAAAATAACTCATAAGTCATGGCTTATAGCTATGAGTTTTGGTCGTTGGCCCGTTTCCGGTAGAGCTAGGTCCAAACAGATCTCAAACCTAGCCTTATCGTTTTTTCATCGGCTTTTATCACACTCATATCGTTTCACGTATCCAACTCCAAGTTAGGCCGTATCTTTTTGACAAACTATAAAGACCGATTTTGAGAACCCAAACAACCTTTTTCACCAAAATAATTCCTAAGTCAAGGCTTAGAGCGATGAGCTTTTGTCGTTGGCCCGTTTCACATCGAACTAGGTCTAAACTCGCTCCATCCTAGCCCTATAGTGTTTCATCGCTTTTATCGCTCTTATACCGTTTCACGTATTCCAAGTCCAGTTGGCCCATATCTTTTTAAAAAACTATGAAGGCTGATTTTGAGGGCCCAAACTATATTTTTTCACCAAAATAACTCATAAGTCGTGGCTTATAGCTATGAGTTTTGGTCGTTGGCCCGTTTTCGGTAGAACTAGGTCCAAACAGACTCAAACCTAGCCTTACAGCTTTTTCATCAGCTTTTATCACACTCATATCGTTTCACGTATTCCAACTCTAGTTTTTTAGAGCTCAAACTACGTTTTTTCACCAAAATAACTCATAAGTCATGGCTTATAGCTATGAGTTTTGGTCGTTGGTCCGTTTCGGTAGAGCTAGGTCCAAACAGATCTCAAACCTAGCCTTATCGTTTTTTCATCAGCTTTTATCACACTCATATCGTTTCACGTATCCAACTCCGAGTTAGGCCGTATCTTTTTGACAAACTATAAAGACCGATTTTGAGAACCCAAACAACCTTTTTTCACCAAAATAATTCCTAAGTCAAGGCTTAGAGCGATGAGCTTTTGTCGTTGGCCCGTTTCACATCGAACTAGGTCTAAACCGCTCCAACCTAGCCCTACGGTGTTTCATCGCTTTTATCGCTCTTATACCGTTTCACGTATTCCAAGTCCAGTTGGCCCATATCTTTTTAAAAAACTATGAAGGCTGATTTTGAGGGCCCAAACTATATTTTTTCACCAAAATAACTCATAAGTCGTGGCTTATAGCTATGAGTTTTGGTCGTTGGCCCGTTTCGGTAGAACTAGGTCTAAACAACTCAAACCTAGCCTTACCGTTTTTTCATCAGCTTTTATCACACTCATATCGTTTCACGTATCCAACTCCAGTTAGGCCGTATCTTTTTGACAAACTATAAAGACCGATTTTGAGAACACAAACAACCTTTTGTCACCAAAATAACTCCTAAGTCAAGGCTTAGAGCGATGAGCTTTTGTCGTTGGCCCGTTTCGCATCGAACTAGGTCTAAACGGCTCCAACCTAGCCCTACGGTGTTTCATCAATTTTTATCGCTCTCATACTCGTTTCATGTATTCCAAGTCCAAGTTGGCCCACATCTTCTTAAAAAACTATGAAGGCCGATTTTGAGGTCCCAAACCGTATTTTTTCACCGAAATAACTCATAAGTCTTGGCTTATAGCTATGAGTTTTGGTTGTTGGTCCGTTTCGCATAGACCTAGGTCCAAATAGCTCAAACCTAGCTCGACAGCTTTTCCATCAGCTTTTATCACACTCATACCGTTTCATGTATTCCAACTCTAGTTGGCTTCGTATCTTCTTGTCGAACTATAAAGGCAGCATTTTTAGAGCTCAAACTATATTTTTTCACCAAAATAACTCATAAGTCATGGCTTAGAGCTATGAGTTTTGGTCGTTGGCCCATTTTCACATCGAACTAGGTCCAAACTCGCTCCAACCCAGCTCGTACGAGTGTTTCGTCGGCTTTTATCTCGTCTCATACCGTTTCACGTATTCCAAGTCCAATTGGCCCAGATCTTCTTCAAATACTATGAAAGCCGATTTTGAGGGCCCAAACTACATTTTTTCACCAAAATAACTCATAAGTCGTGGCTTATAGCTATGAGTTACGGTTGTTGGCCCGTTTCGGATAGACCAAGGTCTAAATAGCTCAAATCTAGCCCGATAGTTTTTCCATCGCTTTTATCACACTCATACCGTTTCACGTATTCCAACTCTAGTTGGCCCGTATCTTCGACAAACTATGAAGGCAAATTTTGAGAGCCCAAACTACGTCTTTCACCAAAATAACTCATAAGTCATGGCATATAGCTATAAGTTTTAGTCGTTGGCCCGTTTCCGATAGAACTAGGTCCAAACAGACTCAAACCTAGCCTTACGAGCTTTTTCATCGGCTTTTATCACACTCATATCGTTGCACGTATCCAACTCCAGTTAGCCCGTATCTTCTTAACAAACTATGAAGACCGATTTTGAGAACCCAAACAAACTTTTTTCACCAAAATAACTCGTAAGTCAAGGCTTATAACGATGAGGTTTTGTCGTTGGCTCGTTTCGCATCGAACTAGGTCCAAACTCGCTCCAACCTAGCCCTACAGGTGTTTCGTTAGTTTTTATCACTCTCATACCATTTCACGTATTCCAAGTCCAGCTTGGCCCATATCTTTTTAAAAAACTATGAAGGCTAATTTTGAGGGCCCAAACTACATTTTTTCACAAAAATAACTCATAAGTCGTGGCTTATAGCTATGAGTTTTGGTTGTTAGCCCGTTTCGGATAGACCTAGGTCCAAACAGACTCAAACCTAGCCCGACAGCTTTTTCCATCGCTTTTATTACACTCATACCGTTTCATGTATTCCAACTCTAGTTGGCCCGTATCTTCTTGAAAAACTATGAAGGCGCATTTTGAGAGCCCGAACTACGTTTTTTCACCAAAATAACTCATAAGTCATGGCTTATAGCTATGAGTTTTGGTCTTTGGCCCGTTTCCGATAGAACTAGGTCCAAACAGACTCAACCCTAGCTTTACAGCTTTTTTCATCGGCTTTTATCACACTCATATCGTTTCACGTATTCCAACTCCAGCTAGCCCGTATCTTTTTGACAAACTATGAAGACAGATTTGGAGAGCACAAACTACCTTTTTTCACCAAAATAACTCATAAGTCGTGGCTTATAGCTATGAGTTTTGGCTCGGTGGCCCAATTTCGATAGAACGAAGTCCAAACAGACTCAAGCCTAGCCTTACAGCTTTTTCATCGGCTTTTATCACACTCATATCGTTTCACGTATCCAACTCCAGCTAGCCCGTATCTTCCCGACAAACTATGGAGACCGATTTTGAGAACCCAAAAACCTTTTTTCACCAAAATAACTCGTAAGTCAAGGCTTAGAGCGATGAGCTTTTGTCGTTGGCCCGTTTCGCATCGAACTAAGTCCAAACCGCTCCAACCTCGCCCTACGGTGTTTCGTCGCTTTTATAGCTCTCATACCGTTTCACGTACTCCAAGTCCAAGTTGGCCCATATCTTCTTAAAAACTATGAAGGCCGATTTCGAGGGCCCAAACTATATTTTTTCACCAAAATAACTCATAAGTCGTGGCTTATAGCTATGAGTTTTGGTTGTTGGCCCGTTTCGGATAAACCTAGGTCCAAACAACTTCAAACCTAGCTCGACAGCTTTTCCATCGCTTTTATCACACTCATACCGTTTCACGTATTCCATCTCTAGTTGGCCCGTATCTTTTTGACAAACAATGAAGGCGAGATATTGAGAGCCCAAACTACGTTTTTTTACCAAAATATCTCATAAGTCATGGCTTATAGCTATGAGTTTTGGTCGTTGGCCCGTTTTCGGTAGAACTAGGTCCAAACAGACTCAAACCTAGCCTTACGCGTTTTTCATCGGCTTTTATCACACTCATATCTATTCATGTATTCCAACTCCAGTTAGCCCGTATCTTCGACAAACTATGAAGACCGATTTTGAGAGCCCAAACTACCTTTTTTCACCAAAATCACTCATAAGTCATGGCTTATAGCTATGAGTTTTGGTCATTGGCCCAATTTCGATAGAACTAGGTCCAAACAGACTCAAACCTAGCCTTACCGTTTTTTCATCGGCTTTTATCACACTCATATCGTTTCACGTATCCAACTCCGAGTTAGCTCGTACCTTCGACAAACTATGAAGACCGATTTTGAGAACCCAAACAACCATTTTTCACCAAAATAACTCGTAAGTCAAGGCTTAGAGCGATGAGCTTTTGTCGTTGGCCCGTTTCGCATCGAACTAGGAACAAACCGCTCCAACCTAGCCCTACGAGTGTTTCATCGCTTTTATCGCTCTCACACCGTTTCACGTATTCGAAGTCCAAGTTGGCCCATATCTTCTTAAAAACTATGAAGGCTAGTTTTGAGGGAACAAAACTACATTTTTTCACCAAAATAACTCATAAGTCGTGGCTTATAGCTATGAGTTTTGGTTGTTGGCCCGTTTTAGATAGACCTAGGTCCAAACGAACTTCAAACCTAGCATGACAGCTTTTTCCATCGGCTTTATCACACTCATACCGTTTCACGTATTCCAACTCTAGTCGGCCCGTATCTTCTTTACAAACTATGAAGGCAGATTTTGAGAGCCCGAACTACGTTTTTTACGAAAATAACTCATAAGTCATGGCTTATAGCTATGAGTTTTGGTCGTTGGCCCGTTTCGCATCGAAATAGGTCCAAACCGCTCCAACCTAGCCCGAGAGTGTTTCGTCGGCTTTTATCGCTCTAATACCGTTTCACATATTCCAAGTCCAGTTGGCCCATATCTTCTTAAAAACTATGAAGGCTGATTTTGAGAGCCCAAACTATATTTTTTCACCCAAATAACTCATAAGTCGTGGCTTATAGCTATGAATTTTGGTTGTTGGCCCGTTTCGAATAGACCTAGGTCCAAACAGACTCAAACCTAGCCTAACAGCTTTTCCATCAAATTTTATCACACTCATACCTTTTCACGTATTCCAAATCCATTTAGCCCGTATCTTTCGACAAACTATAAAGACTAATTTTGAGAGCCCAAACTGCCTTTTTTCACCAAAATAACTCGTAAGTCCCGGCTTAGAGCGATGAGGTTTTGTCGTTGGCCCGTTTCGCATCGAACTAGGTCCAACCGCTCCAACCTAACCCGATAGTGTTTCGTCGGCTTTTATCGCTCTCATACCGTTTCACGTATTCTAAGTCCAATTTGCCCATATCTTTTTAAAAAACTATGAAGGCGGATTTTGAGGGCCCAAACTACATTTTTTCACCAAAATAACTCATAAGTCGTGGCTTATAGCTATGAGTTTTGGTCGTTGGCCCGTTTCCGGTAGAACTAGGTCCAAACGAGCTCAAACCTAGCCTTATCGTTTTTTCATCGAGTTTTATCACACTCATATCGTTTCACGTATCCAACTCCAGTTAGGCCGTATCTTTTTGACAAACTATAAAGACCGATTTTGAGAACACAAACAACCTTTTTTCACCAAAATAACTCCTAAGTCAAGGCTTAGAGCGATGAGCTTTTGTCGGTGGCTCGTTTCACATCGAACTAGGTCCAAACTGCTCCAACCTAGCCCTACGGTGTTTCGTTAGTTTTTATCGCTCTCATACCGTTTCAAGTATTCCAAGTCCAAGTTGGCCCATATCTTCTTGAAAAACTATGAAGGATGATTTTGAGGGCCCAAACTACATTTTTTCGCCAAAATAACTCATAAATCGTGGCTTATAGCTATGAGTATTGGTTCTTGGCCCGTTTCGGATAGACCTAGGTCCAAACTCGCTAAAACCTAGCCTAACAGCTTTTCCATCGGCTTTTATCACACTCATACCTTTTCACGTATTCCAAATCCATTTAGCCCGTATCTTCTTGACAAACTATAAAGACTAATTTTGAGAGCCCAAACTACGTTTTTTTACCAAAATAACTCATAAGTCATGGCTTATAGCTATGAGTTTTGGTCGTTGGCTCGTTTTCGGTAGAACTAGGTCCAAACAGACTCAAACCTAGCCTTACGAGCTTTTTCATCGGTTTTTATCACATTCATATCGTTTCACGTATTCCAACTTCGGTTCGCCCGTATCTTCGACAAACTATGAAGACCGATTTTGAGATCCCAAACAACCTTTTTTCACAAAAATAACTCGTAAGTCACGGCTTAGAGCGATAAGGTTTTGTCGTTGGCCCGTTTCGCATCGAACTAGGTCCAAACCGCTCTAACCTAGCCCTACGGTGTTTCGTCGGCTTTTATCGCTCTCATACCGTTTCACGTATTCCAAGTCCAGCTTGGCCGATATCTTCTTAAAAAACTATGAAGGATGATTTTAAGTGGCCCAAACTACATTTTTTCACCAAAATAACTCATAAGTCGTGGCTTATAACTATGAGTTTTGGTTGTTAGCCGTTTCGGATAGACCTAGGTCCAAACATCTCAAACCTAGCTCGACAGCTTTTCCATCGGCTTTTATCACACTCATACCGTTTCACGTATTCCAACTCTAGTTGGCCCGTATCTTCTTGACAAACTATGAAGGCGGATTTTGAGAGCCCAAACTACGTTTTTCACCAAAATAACTCATAAGTCATGTCATATAGCTATGAGTTTTGGTCATTGGCCCGTTTCCGGTAGACTAGGTCCGAACGAGCTCAAACCTAGCCTTACAGCTTTTTCATCAGCTTTTATCACACTCATATCGTTTCACGTATTCCAACTCCGAGTTAGCCCGTATCTTCATGAAAAACTATGAAGACCGATTTTGAGAGCCCAAACTACCTTTTTTCACCAAAATAACTCATAAGTCATGGCTTATAGCTATGAGTTTTGGTCGTTGGCCCGTTTCCGGTAGAACTAGGTCCAAACAGACTCAAACCTAGCCTTATCGTTTTTTCATCGGCTTTATCACACTCATATCGTTTCACATATGCAACTCTAGTTAGCCCGTATCTTTTTGACAAACTATAAAGACTTATTTTGAGAACACAAACAACCTTTTTTCACCAAACTAACTCGTAAGTCAAGGCTTAGAGCTATGAGCTTTTGTCGTTGGCCCGTTTCGCATCAAACTATGTCTAAACTCGCTCCAACCTAGCCCTACAGGTGTTTCATCGGCTTTTATCGCTCTCATACCGTTTCATGTATTCCAAGTCTAGTTGGCTCACATCTTCTTAAAAAACTATGAAGACCGATTTTGAGAGCCCAAACTGTATTTTTTCACCAAAATAACTCATAAGTCTTGGCTTATAGCTATGAGTTTTGGTTGTTGGCCCGTTTGAGATAGACCTAGGTCCAAATTGCTCAAACCTAGCCCGACAGCTTTTCCATCGGCTTTTATCACACTCATACCTTTTCACGTATTCCAAATCCATTTAGCCCGTATCTTCGACAAACTATAAAGACTAATTTTGAGAGCCCAAACTATGTTTTTTCACCAAAATAACTCATAAGTCATGGCTTATAGCTATGAGTTTTGGTCGTTGGCTCGTTTTCGGTAGAACTAGGTCCAAACAGACTCAAACCTAGCCTTACAGCTTTTTCATCAGCTTTTATCACATTCATATCATTTCACGTATTCCAACTTCGGTTAGCCCGTATCTTCTTGACAAACTATGAAGACCGATTTTGAGATCCGAAACAACCTTTTTTCACAAAAATAACTCATAAGTCACGGCTTAGAGCGATAAGGTTTTGTCGTTGGCCCGTTTCGCATCGAACTAGGTCCAAACCGCTCCAACCTAGCCCTACGGTATTTCGTCGGGTTTTATCGCTCTCATACCGTTTCACGTATTCCAAGTCTAGTTGGCCCATATCTTCTTAAAAACTATGAAGGCTGATTTTGAGGGCCCAAACTATATTTTTTCACCAAAATAACTCATAAGACGTGGCTTATAGTTATGAGTTTTGGTTGTTGGCCCGTTTCGGATAGACCTAGGTCCAAACGAGCTCAAACCTAGCCCGACAGCTTTTCCATCGGCTTTTATCACACTCATACCTTTTCACGTATTCCAAATCCATTTAGCCCGTATCTTCTTGACAAGCTATAAAGACTAATTTTGAGAGCCCAAATTACGTTTTTTCACCAAAATAACTCATAAGTCATGGCTTATAGCTATGAGTTTTGGTCGTTGGCTCGTTTTCGGTAGAACTAGGTCCAAACAGATCAAACCTAGCCTTACAGCTTTTTTATCAATTTTTATCACACTCATTTCGTTTCATGTATTCCAACTCCAGTTAGCCCGTATTTTCATGACAAACTATGAACACCGATTTTGAGAGCCCAAACTACCTTTTTTCACCAAAATAACTTATAAGTCATGGCTTATAGCTATGAGTTTTGGTCGTTGGCCCAATTTTGGTAGAACTAGGTTCAAACAGACTTAAACCTAGCCTTACGGCTTTTTCATCGGCTTTTATCACACTCATATCGTTTCACGTATTCCAACTCCAGTTAGCTCGTATCTTCTTGACAAACTATGAAGACCGATTTTGAGAACCCAAACTACCTTTTTTCACCAAAACAACTCATAAGTCATGGCTTATAGCTATGAGTTTTGGTCGTTGGCCCAATTTCGGTAGAACTAGGTCCAAACAGACTCAAACCTAGCCTTACAGCTTTTTCATCAGCTTTTATCACACTCATATCGTTTCATGTATCCAACTCCGGTTAGCCCGTATCTTCGAGAAACTATGAGACCGATTTTGAGAACCCAAACAACCTTTCTTTACCAAAATACCCCGTAAGTCAAGGCTTAGGGCGATGAGGTTTTGTCGTTGGCCCGTTTTGCATCGAACTAGGTCCAAACCGCTCCAACCTAGCCCTACAGGTGTTTCATCGGCTTTTATCGCTCTCATACCGTTTCACGTATTCCAAGTCCAGTTGGCCCATATCTTCTTAAAAAACTATGAAGGATGATTTTGAGGGCCCAAACTATATTTTTTCACCAAAATAACTCATAAGTCGTGGCTTATAACTATGAGTTTTGGTAGTTAGCCCGTTTCGGATAGACCTAGGTCCAAACAGACTCAAACCTAGCCCGATAGTTTTTCCATCGCTTTTATCACACTCATACCGTTTCACGTATTCCAACGCTAGTTGGCCCGTATCTTCTTGACAAACTATGAAGGCAGATTTTGAGAGCCCAAACTACGTTTTTCACCAAAATAACTCATAAGTCATGCCATATAGCTATGAGTTTTGGTCGTTGGCCCGTTTCCGTAGAATTAGGTCCAAAAAGCTCAAACCTAGCCTTACCATTTATTCATCGGCTTTTATCACACTCATATCGTTTCACGTATCCAACTCCAGCTAGCCCGTATCTTCGACAAACTATAAAGACCGATTTTGAGAACACAAACAACCTTTTTTCACCAAAATAACTCGTAAGTCAAGGCTTAGAGCGATGAGCTTTTGTCGTTGGCCCGTTTCGCATCAAACTAGGTCTAAACTCGCTCCAACCTAGCCCTACAAGTGTTTCGTCGGCTTTTATCGCTCTCATACCGTTTCATGTATTCCAAGTCCAGCTTGGCTCACATCTTCTTAAAAAACTATGAAGACCGATTTTGAGGGCCCAAACCGTATTTTTTCACCAAAATAACTCATAAATCTTGGCTTATAGCTATGATTTTTGGTTGTTAGTCCGTTTCGGATAGACCTAGGTCAATATAGCTCAAACCTAGCTCGACAGCTTTTCCATCGGCTTTTATCACACTCATACCGTTTCACGTATTCCAACTCTAGTTGGCCCGTATCTTCTTGACAAACTATAAAGGCAGCATTTTTAGAGCCCAAACTACGTTTTTTTCACTAAAATAACTCATAAGTCATGGCTTATAGCTATGAGTTTTGGTCGTTGGCTCGTTTTCGGTAGAACTAGGTCCAAACAGACTCAAACCCGACCTTACAGCTTTTTTTATCGGCTTTTATCACACTCATTTCGTTTCACGTATTCTAACTCCAGTTAGCCCGTATCTTCATGACAAACTATGAACACCGATTTTGAGAGCCCAAACTACCTTTTTTCACCAAAATAACTCGTAAGTCATGGCTTATAGCTATGAGTTTTGGTCATTGGCCCAATTTCGGTAGAACTATGTCCAAACGACTCAAACCTAGCCTTACGGCTTTTTCATCGGCTTTTATCACATTCACATCGTTTCACGTATTTCAACTTCGGTTAGCCCGTATGTTTTTGACAAACATTAAAGACCGATTTTGAGATCCCAAACAACCTTTTTTCATAAAAATAACTCGTAAGTCACGGCTTAGAGCGATGAGGTTTTGTCGTTGGCCGGTTTCGCATCGAACTAGGTCTAAACTCGCTCCAACCTCGCTCCAACCTATCCCTATCGTGTTTCGTCGGCTTTTATCGCTCTCATACCGTTTCACGTATTCCAAGTCCAAGTTAGCCCATATCTTCTTAAAAAACTATGAAGGATGATTTTGAGGGCCCAAACCACATTTTTTCACCAAAATAACTCATAAGTCGTGGCTTATAACTATGAGTTTTGGTTGTTAGCTCGTTTCGGATAGACCTAAGTCCAAACATCTCAAACCTAGCCCGACAGCTTTTCCATCGGCTTTTATCACACTCATACCGTTTCACGTATTCCAACTCTAGTTGGCCCGTATCTTGTTGACAAACTATGAAAGCAGATTTTGAGAGCCCAAACTACGTTTTTCACCAAAATAACTCATAAGTCATGTCATATAGCTATGAGTTTTGGTCGTTGGCCCGTTTTCGGTAGAACTAGGTCCAAAAAGCTCAAACCTAGCCTTATCGTTTTTTCATCAGCTTTTATCACACTCATATCGTTTCACGTATCCAACTCCAGTTAGCCCGTATCTTCTGACAAAATTTGGACACCGATTTTGAGAACCCAAACAACCTTTTTTGACCAAAATAACTCGTAAGTCAAGGCTTAGAATGATGAGCTTTTGTCGTTGGCCAATTTCGCATCGAACTAGGTCCAAACTCGCTCCAACCTAGCCCTACGGTGTTTCGACAGCTTTTATCGCTCTCATACCGTTTCACGTATTCCAAGTCCAGTTGGCCCATATCTTCTCAAAAAACTATGAAGGCTGATTTTGAGGGCCCAAACTATATTTTTTCACCAAAATAACTCATAAGTCAAGGCTTATAGCTATGAGTTTTTGTTGTTGGCCCGTTTCGGATATAGCTACGTCTAAACGAGCTCAAACCTAGCCTAACAATTTTTCTATCGGTTTTTATCACACTCATACCGTTTCACGTATTCCAACTCTAGTTGGCCCGAATCTTCTTGACAAACTATGAAGGCGGATTTTGAGAGCCCAAACTACGTTTTTTCACCAAAATCACTCATAAGTCATGGCTTATAGCTATGAGTTTTGGTCGTTGGCCCGTTTTCGATAGAACTAGGTCCAAACGGACTCAAACCTAGCCTTACGGCTTTTTCATCGGCTTTTGTCACACTCATATCGTTTCACGTATTCCAACTCTAGTAAGCCCGTATCTTCTTCACAAACTATGAAGATTGATTTTGAGATCCCAAACAAACTTTTTTCACAAAAATAACTCGTAAGTCACGGCTTAGAGCGATGAGGTTTTGTCGTTGCCTCGTTTCGCATCGAACTAGGTCCAAACTCGCTCCAACCTAGCCCTATAGTGTTTCGTCGGTTTTATCGCTCTCATACCGTTTCACGTTTCGAAGTCAAGCTGGCCCATATCTTCTTAAAAAACTATGAAGGCTGATTTTGGGGGCCCAAACTATATTTTTTCACCCAAATAACTCATAAGTCGTGGCTTATAGCTATGAGTTTTGGTTGTTCACCCTTTTCGGATAGACATCGGTCCAAACGACTCAAACCTAGCTTCGACGGATTTTCCATCGGCTTTTATCACACTCACACCGTTTCACGTATTCCAACTCTAGTTGGCCCGTATCTTCCGGACAAACTATGAAGGCAGATTTTGAGAGCCTAAACTACGTTTTTTCACCAAAATAGCTCATAAGTCATGGCTTATAGCTATGAGTTTTGGTCGTTGGCCCGTTTTCGGTAGAACTAGGGCCAAACTGACTCAAGCCTAGCCTTACAGCTTTTTCATCGGCTTTTATCACACTCATATCGTTTCACGTATTCCAACTCCGAGTTAGCCTATATCTTCTTGACAAACTATGAAGACCGATTTTTAGAGCCCAAACTACCTTTTTTCACTAAAATCACTCATAAGTCATGGCTTATAGCTATGAGTTTTGGTCGTTGGCCCAATTTCGATAGAACTAGGTCCAAACAGACTCAAACCTAGCCTTAGAGTTTTTTCATCAGCTTTTATCACACTCATATCGTTTCACGTATCCAACTCCAGTTAGCCCGTATCTTCGACAAACTATGGAGACCGATTTTGAGAACACAAACAACCTTTTTTCACCCAAATAACTCCTAAGTCAAGGCTTAGATCGATGAGGTTTTGTCATTGGCCCGTTTCGCATCGAACTAGGTCCAAGCTCGCTCCAACCTAGCCCTACGAGTGTTTCGTCGCTTTTATCGCTCTCATACCGTTTCACGTATTCCAAGTCCAGCTTGGCCCATATCTTCTTAAAAAACTATGAGGGCTGATTTTGAGGGCCCAAACTATATTTTTTCACCAAAATAACTCATAAGTCATGGCTTATAGCTATGAGTTTTGGTTGTTGGCCCGTTTCGAATATACCTAGGTCTAAACGGACTCAAACCTAGCTTGATAGTTTTTCCATCGGCTTTTATCACACTCATACCGTTTCACGTATTCCAACTCTAGTTGGCCCATATCTTCTTTACAAACTATGAAGGCGGATTTTGAGAGCCCAAACTACGTTTTTTAACCAAAATAACTCATAAGTCATGGCTTATAGCTATGAGTTTTGGTCGTTGGCTCGTTTCCGATAAAACTAGGTCCAAACAGACTCAAACCTAGGCTTATCATTTTTTCATCGGCTTTTATCACACTCATATCGTTTCACGTATTCCAACTCCAGTTAGCCCGTATCTTCTGACAAACTATGAAGATTGATTTTGAGATCCCAAACAAATTTTTTTCACAAAAATAACTCGTAAGTCACGGCTTAGAGCAATGAGGTTTTGTCGTTGCCTCGTTTCGCATCGAACTAGGTTCAAACCGCTCCAACCTAGCCCTATAGTGTTTCGTTAGTTTTTATCGCTCTCATACCGTTTCACGTTTCGAAGTCAAGTCGGCCCATATCTTCTTAAAAAACTATGAAGGCCGATTTTGGGGGCCCAAACTATATTTTTTCACCCAAATAACTCATAAGTCGTGGCTTATAGCTATGAGTTTTGGTTGTTCGCCCGTTTCGGATAGACATCGGTCCAAAAAGCTCAAACCTAGCCGACAGCTTTTCCATCGGTTTTTATCACACTCATACCGTTTTACGTATTCCAACTCTAGTTGGCCCGTATCTTCCGGACAAACTATGAAGGCGGATTTTGAGAGCCTAAACTACATTTTTTCACCAAAATAACTCATAAGTCATGGCTTATAGCTATGAGTTTTGGTCGTTGGCCCGTTTTCGGTAGAACTAGGGCCAAAGAGCTCAAGCCTAGCGTTACGGCTTTTTCATCAGCTTTTATCACACTCATATCGTTTCACGTATTCCAACTCCAGTTAGCCTATATCTTCTTGACAAACTATGAAGACCGATTTTTAGAGCCCAAACTACCTTTTTTCACCAAAATCACTCATAAGTCATGGCTTATAGCTATGAGTTTTGGTCGTTGGCCCAATTTCGGTAGAACTAGGTCCAAACAGACTCAAACCTAGCCTTACAGCTTTTTCATCAGCTTTTATCACATTCATATCGTTTCACGTATCCAACTCCAGTTAGCCCGTATCTTATTGACAAACTATGGAGACCGATTTTGAGAACACAAACAACCTTTTTTCACCAAAACAACTCCTAATTCAAGGCTTAGAGCGATGAGGTTTTGTCGTTGGCCCGTTTCGCATCGAACTAGGTCCAAACTCGCTCCAACCTAGCCCTACGGTGTTTCGTCGGTTTTATCGCTCTCATACCGTTTCACGTATTCCAAGTCCAGTTGGCTCATATCTTCTTCAAAAACTATGAAGGCTGATTTTGAGGGCCCAAACTATATTTTTTCACTAAAACAACTCATAAGTCATGGCTTATAGCTATGAGTTTTGGTTGTTGGCCCGTTTCAAATATACCTAGGTCTAAACGACTCAAACCTAGCCCGACAGTTTTTCCATAAGTTTTTATCACACTCATACCGTTTCACGTATTCCAACTCTAGTTGGCCCGTATCTTCTTGACAAACTATGAAGGCGCATTTTGAGAGCCCAAACTACGTTTTTTAACCAAAATAACTCATAAGTCATGGCTTATAGCTATGAGTTTTGGTCGTTGGCCCGTTTCCGATAAAACTAGGTCCAAACAGACTCAAACCTAGCCTTACCGTTTTTTCATCGCTTTTATCACACTCATATCGTTTCACGTATCCAGCTCCAATTAGCTCGTATCATCTTGACAAACTATAAAGACTAATTTTGCGAGCCCAACTACGTTTTTTCACCACAATAACTCATAAGTCATGGCATATAGCTATGAGTTTGGGTCGTTGGCTCGTTTTCGATAGAACTAGGTCCAAACAGATCAAACCTAGACTTACAGCTTTTTTATTAGTTTTTATCACACTTATTTCGTTTCACGTATTCCAACTCCAGTTAGCCCGTATCTTCTTAAGAAACTATGAAGACCGATTTTGAGATCCCAAACAACCTTTTTTCACAAAAATAACTCGTAAGTGACGGCTTAGAGCGATGAGGTATTGTCGTTGCCTCGTTTTGCATCGAACTAGGTCCGAACTCGCTCCAACCTAGCCGTACGGTGTTTCGTCGGCTTTTATCGCTCTCATACCGTTTCACGTATTCTAAGTCCAAATAGCCCATATCTTCTTAAAAAACTATGAAGGCCGATTTTGAGGGCCCAAACTATATTTTTTCACCCAAATAACCGATAAGTCGTGGCTTATAGCTATGAGTTTTGTTTGTTGGCCCGTTTCGGATAGACATAGGTCCCAATAGCTCAAACCTAGCTCGACAGCTTTTCCATCGGCTTTTATCACACTCATACCGTTTCACGTATTCCAACTCTAGTTGGCCCGTATCTTCTTGACAAACTATGAAGGCGAGATTTTAAGAGGCCAAACTACGTTTTTTCACCAAAATAACTAACAAGTCATGGCTTATAGCTATGAGTTTTGGTCGTTGGCCCGTTTTCGGTAGAACTAGGTCCAAACAGACTCAAACCTAACCTTACAGCTTTTTCATCAGCTTTTATCACACTCATATCGTTTCACGTATTCCAACTCCAGTTAGCCCGTATCTTCTGACAAACTATGAAGACCGATTTTGAGAGCCCAAACTACCTTTTTTCACAAAAATCACTCATAAGTCATGGCTTCTAGCTATGAGTTTTGGTCGTTGGCCCAATTTCGGTAGAACTAGGTCCAAACAACTCAAACCTAGCCTTACACTTTTTTCATCACTTTTTATCACATTCATATCGTTTCACGTATTCCAACTTCGATTAGCCCGTATCTTCGACAAACTATGAAGACCGATTTTGAGATCCCAAACAACCTTTTTTCACCAAAATAACTCGTAAGTCACGGCTTAGGGCGATGAGGTTTTGTCGTTGGCCCGTTTCATATCGAATTAGGTCCAAACTCGCTCCAACCTAGCCCTACAGGTGTTTCGTCGGCTTTTATCGCTCTCATACCGTTTCATGTATTCCAAGTCCAGGTTGGCACATATCTTCTTAAAAAACTATGAAGGATGATTTTGAGGGACCAAACTATATTTTTTCACCAAAATAACTCATAAGTCGAGGCTTATAGCAATGCGTTTTGGTTGTTAGCCCGTTTCGGATAGACCTGGGTGCAAACAAGTCTCAAACCTAGCCCGACAGCTTTTCCATCGGCTTTTATCACATTCATACCGTTTCACGTATTCCAACTCTAGTTGGCCCGTATCTTCCGGACAAACTATGAAGGCCGATTTTGAGAGCCTAAACTACATTTTTTCACCAAAATAACTCATAAGTCATGGCTTATAGCTATGAGTTTTGGTCGTTTGCCCGTTTTCGATAGAACTAGGGCCAAACAGCTCAAGCCTAGCCTTACAGCTTTTTCATCGGCTTTTATCACACTCATATCGTTTCACGTATTCCAACTCCGGTTAGCCTATATCTTCTGACAAACTATGAAGACCGATTTTTAGAGCCCAAACTACCTTTTTTCACCAAAATCACTCATAAGTCATGGCTTATAGCTATGAGTTTTGGTCGTTGGCCCAATTTCGGTAGAACTAGGTCCAAACAGCCTAAAACCTAGCCTTACAGCTTTTTCATCGGCTTTTATCACACTCATATCGTTTCACGTATCCAACTCCGATTAGCCCGTATCTTCTTAAAAAACTATGGAGACCGATTTTGAGAACACAAACAACCTTTTTTCACCAAAATAACTCCTAAGTCAAGGCTTAGAGCGATGAGGTTTTGTCGTTGGCCCGTTTCGCATCGAACTAGGTCCAAACTTCTCCAACCTAGCCCTACGGTGTTTCGTCGGTTTTATCGCTCTCATACCGTTTCACGTATTCCAAGTCCAGTTGGCTCATATCTTCTTAAAAAACTATGAAGGCTGATTTTGAGGGCCCAAACTATATTTTTTCACTAAAACAACTCATAAGTCATGGCTTATAGCTATGAGTTTTGGTTGTTGGCCCGTTTCGAATATACTCGGGTCTAAACAGACTCAAACCTAGCTCGATTGTTTTTCCATAAGTTTTTATCACACTCATACCGTTTCACGTATTCCAACTCTAGTTGGCCCGTATCTTCGACAAACTATGAAGGCGGATTTTGAGAGCCCAAACTACGTTTTTTAACCAAAATAACTCATAAGTCATGGCTTATAGCTATGAGTTTTGGTCGTTGGCCCGTTTTCGATAAAACTAGGTCCAAACAGACTCAAACCTAGCCTTACCGTTTTTTCATCGGCTTTTATCACCCTCATATCGTTTCACGTATCCAGCTCCAATTAGCTCGTATCTTCGACAAACTATGAAGACCGATTTTGAGAGCCCAAACTACCTTTTTTCATCAAATTAACTCATAAGTCATGGCTTATAGCTATGAGTTGTGGTCGTTGGCCCTATTTCGGTAGAACTAGGTCCAAACAGACTCAAACCTAGCCCGACGGTTTTTTCATCGGCTTTTATCACACCCATACCGTTTCACGTATTCCAACTCTAGTTGGCCCGTATCTTCATGACAAACTATAAAGGCAGATTTTAAGAGGCCAAACTACGTTTTTTCACCAAAATAACTCACAAGTCATGGCTTATAGCTATGAGTTTTGGTCGTTGGCCCGTTTTCGGTAGAACTAGGTCCAAACAGACTCAAACCTAGCCTTACAGCTTTTTCATCGGCTTTTATCACACTCATATCGTTTCACGTATTCCAACTCCAGTTAGCCCGTATCTTCGACAAACTATGAAGACCGATTTTGAGAGCCCAAACTACCTTTTTTCACCAAATTAACTCATAAGTCATGGCTTATAGCTATGAGTTGTGGTCGTTGGCCCAATTTCGGTACAACTAGGTCCAAACAGACTCAAACCTAGCTTTACGGCTTTTTCATCAGCTTTTATCACACTCATATCGTTTCACGTATCTAACTCCGAGTTAGCCCTATCTTCTTGACAAACCATGAAGACCGATTTTGAGAGCCCAAACTACCTTTTTTCACCAAAATCACTCATAAGTCACGGCTTATAGCTATGAGTTTTGGTCGTTGGCCCAATTTCGCAGTAGAACTAGGTCCAAACAACTCAAACCTAGCCTTACACTTTTTTCATCACTTTTTATCACATTCATATCGTTTCACGTATTCCAACTTCGGTTAGCCCGTATCTTCTTGACAAACTATGAAGACCGATTTTGAGATCCCAAACAACCTTTTTTCACAAAAATCACTCGTAAGTCACGACTTAGAGCGATGAGGTTTTATCGTTGGCCCGTTTCATATCGAACTAGGTCCAAACTCGCTCCAACCTAGCCCTACGGTGTTTCGTCGGCTTTTATCGCTCTCATACTCGTTTCATGTATTCCAAGTCCAGTTGGCACATATCTTCTTAAAAAACTATGAAGGATGATTTTGAGGGACCAAACTACATTTTTTCACCAAAATAACTCATAAGTCGTGGCTTAAAGCAATGAGTTTTGGTTGTTAGCCCGTTTCGGATAGACCTAGGTGCAAACAGACTCAAACCTAGCATGATAGTTTTTCCATCGGCTTTTATCACACTCATACCGTTTTACATATTCCAACTCTAGTTTGCCCGTATCTTCTTGACAAACTATGAAGGTAGATTTTGAGAGCCCAAACTACGTTTTTCACCAAAATAACTCATAAGTCATGGCATATAGCTATGAGTTTTGGTCGTTGGCCCGTTTCCGATAGAACTAGGTCCAAACAAGTTCGAAACCTATCCTTACAGCTTTTTAATCAGCTTTTATCACACTCATATCGTTTCACGTATCTAACTCCAGTTAGCCCGTATCTTCGACAAACTATGAAGACCGATTTTAAGAACCCAAACAACCTTTTTTCACCAAAATAACTCGTAAGTCAAGGCTTAGAGCGATGAGCTTTTGTCGTTGGCCCGTTTCCCATCGAACTAGGTCCAAACTCGCTCCAACCTAGCCCTACAGGCGTTTCGTCGGCTTTTATCGCTCTCATACCGTTTCATGTATTTCAAGTCCAGTTGGCCCATATCTTCTTAAAAAACTATGAAGGCTGATTTTGAGGTCCCAAACTATATTTTTTCAACAAAATAACTCATAAGACGTGGCTTATAGCTATGAGTTTTGGTTGTTGGCCCGTTTCGGATAGACCTAGGTCCAAACTCGCTCAAACCTAGCTCGACAGCTTTTCCATCGCTTTTATCACACTCATACCTTTTCACGTGTTCCAAATCCATTTAGCCCGTATCTTCGACAAACTATGAAGACCGATTTTGAGAACCCAAACAACCTTTTTTCACCAAAATAACTCGTAAGTCAAGGCTTAGAGCGATGAGCTTTTGTCGTTGGCCCGTTTTGCATTGAACTAGGTCCAAACTGCTCCAACCTAGCCACTATAGTGTTTCGTCGGTTTTATCGCTCTCATACCGTTTCACGTATTCCATGTCCAGTTGGCCTATATCTTCTTAAAAAACTATGAAGGATGATTTTGAGGGCCCAAACTACATTTTTTCACCAAAATAACTCATAAGTCATGGCTTATAACTATGAGTTTTGGTTGTTAGCCCATTTTAGATTGACCTAGGTCCAAACGACTCAAACCTAGCCCGACGGCTTTTCCATCGGCTTTTATCACACTCATACCGTTTCACGTATTCCAACTCTAGTTGGCTCTGTATCTTCTTGACAAACTATGAAGGTAGATTTTGAGAGCCCAAACTACGTTTTTCAGCAAAATAACCGATAAGTCATGGCATATAGCTATGAGTTTTGGTCGTTAGCCCGTTTCCGATAGAACTAGGTCCAAACGAGCTCAAACCTATCCTTACAGCTTTTTAATCGGCTTTTATCACACTCATATCGTTTCACGTATCCAACTCCAGTTAGCCCGTATCTTCTTGACAAACTATGAAGACCGAGTTTGAGAACCCAAACAACCTTTTTTCACCAAAATAACTTGTAAGTCACGGCTTAGGGCGATGAGCTTTTGTCGTTGGCCCGTTTCACATCGAACTAGGTCCAAACTCGCTCCAACCTAGCCCTACGAGTGTTTCGTCGGTTTTATCGCTCTCATACTTGTTTCACGTATTCCAAGTCCAGTTGGCCCATATCTTCTTAAAAAACTATGAAGGATGATTTTGAGGGCGCAAACTACATTTTTTCACCAAAATAACTCATAAGTCGTGGCTTATAACTATGAGTTTTGGTTGTTAGCCCATTTCGGATAGACCTAGGTCCAAACAGACTCAAACCTAGCTCGACGGCTTTTCCATCGGCTTTTATCACACTCATACCGTTTCACGTATTCTTACTCTAGTTGGCCCGTATCTTCTTGAAAAACTATGAAGGTAGATTTTGAGAGCCCAAACTACGTTTTTCACCAAAATAACTCATAAGTCATGGCATATAGCTATGAGTTTTGGTCGTTGGCTCTGTTTTCGGTAGAACTACGTCCAAAAAGCTCAAACCTAGCCTTATCGTTTTTTCATCGGCTTTTATCAAACTCATATCGTTTCACGTATCCAACTCCAGTTAGCCCGTATCTTCTTGACAAACTATAAAGACTCATTTTGAGAACACAAACAACTTTTTTCACCAAAATAACTCGTAAGTCAAGGCTTAGAGCGATGAGCTTTTGTCGTTGGCCCGTTTCGCATTAAACTAGGTCTAAACCGCTCCAACCTAGCCCTACGGTCTTTCGTCGGCTTTTATCGCTCTCATACCGTTTCATGTATTCCAAGTCCAGTTGGCCCACATCTTCTTAAAAAACTATGAAGACCGATTTTGAGGGCCCAAACCGTATTTTTTTCACCAAAATAATCATAAGTCTTGGCTTATAGCTATGAGTTTTGGTTGTTGGCCCGTTTCGGATAGACCTAGGTCCAACTAGCTCAAACCTAGCTCGACAGCTTTTCCATCGGCTTTTATCACACTTATACCGTTTTATGTATTCCAACTCTAGTTGGCCCGTATCTTCTTGACAAACTATAAAGGCGATTTTTAGAGCCCAAACTACGTTTTTTTCACAAAAATAACTCACAAGTCATGGCTTATAGCTATGAGTTTTGGTCGTTGGCCCGTTTTCGGTAGAACTTGGTCCAAACAGACTCAAACCTAACCTTATAGTTTTTTCATCGGTTTTATCACACTCATATCGTTTCACGTATTCCAACTCCAGTTAGCCCCTATCTTCTGACAAACTATGAAGATTGATTTTGAGATCCCAAACAACCTTTTTTCGTTGACTCGTTTCGCATCGAACTAGGTCCAAACTACTCCAACCTAGCCCTACGGCGTTTCGTCGGTTTTATCGCTCTCATACCGTTTCACATATTCCAAGTCCAGTTGGCCCATATCTTCTTAAAAAACTATGAAGGCTGATTTTAAGGGCCCAAACTATATTTTTTCACCCAAATAACTCATAAGTCGTGGCTTATAGCTATGAGTTTTGGTTGTTGGCCCGTTTTCGATAGACCTAGGGCCAAACAGCTCAAACCTAGCCTTACGGTTTTTCATCGGCTTTTATCACCCTCATATCGTTTCACGTATCCAACTCCGGTTAGCCCGTATCTTCGACAAACTATGGAGACCGATTTTGAGAAACCAAACAACCTTTTTTCACCAAAATAACTCGTAAGTCAAGGCTTATAGCTATGGGTTTTGGTTGTTAGCCCATTTCGGATAGACCTAGATGCAAACGAGTCAAACCTAGCTCGACAGCTTTTCCATCGGCTTTTATCACACTCATACCGTTTTACGTATTCCAACTCTAGTTGGCCCGTAACTTCTTGACAAACTATGAAGGTAGATTTTGAGAGCCCAAACTACGTTTTTCACCAAAATAACTCATAAGTCATGGCATATAGCTATGAGTTTTGGTCGTTGGCCCGTTTCCGATAGAATTAGGTCCAAACGGCTCAAACCTATCCTTACAGCTTTTTCATCGGCTTTTATCACACTCATATCGTTTCACGTATCCAACTCCAGTTAGCTTCGTATCTTCTTGAAAAACTATGAAGACCGATTTTGAGAACCCAAACAACCTTTTTTCACCAAAATAACTCGTAAGTCAAGGCTTAGAGCGATGAGCTTTTGTCGTTGGCCCGTTTCGCATCGAACTAGGTCCAAACTGCTCCAACCTAGCCCTACGGTGTTTCGTCGGCTTTTATCGCTCTCATACCGTTTCACGTATTCCAAGTCCAGTTGGCCCATATCTTCTTAAAAAACTATGAAGGCTGATTTTGAGTGCCCAAACTATATTTTTTCACCAAAATAACTCATAAGTTGTGGCTTATAGCTATGAGTTTTGGTTGTCGGCTCGTTTCGGATATACCTAGGTCCAAACGACTCAAACCTAGCTCGACAGTTTTTCCATCGGCTTTTATCACACTCATACTCGTTTCACGTATTCCAACTCTAGTTGGCCCGTATCTTCTTGACAAACTATTAAGGCAAATTTTGAGAGCCTAAACTACGTTTTTTTCACCAAAATAACTCATAAGTCATGGCTTATAGCTATGAGTTTTGGTCGTTGGCCCGTTTTCGGTAGAACTAGGTCCAAACGAGCTCAAACCTAGCCTTACAGCTTGTTTCATCGGCTTTTATCACACTTATATCGTTCCACGTATTCCAACTCCGAGTTAGCCCGTATCTTCGACAAACTATGAAGACCGATTTTGAGATCCCAAACAACCTTTTTTCACAAAAATAACTCGTAAGTCACGGCTTAGAGCGATGAGGTTTTATCGTTGGCTCGTTTCGCATCGAACTTGGTCCAAACTCGCTCCAACCTAGCCATATAGTGTTTCGTAAGTTTTTATCGCTCTCATACCGTTTCACGTATTCTAAGTCCAAGTTGGCCCATATCTTCTTAAAAAACTATGAAAGCCGATTTTGAGGGCCCAAACTATATTTTTTCACCAAAATAACTCATAAGACGTGGCTTATAGCTATGAGTTTTGGTTGTCGGCCCGTTTCGGATAGACCTAGGTCCAAACTCGCTCAAACCTAGCCTCGATAGTTTTTCCATTAGTTTTTATCACACTCATACCTTTTCACGTATTCCAAATCTATTTAGCCCGTATCTTCTTAACAAACTATAAAGACTAATTTTGGGAGCCCAAACTACGTTTTTTCACCGAAATAACTCATAAGTCATGGCTTATAGCTATGAGTTTTGGTCGTTGGCTCGTTTTCGGTAGAACTAGGTCCAAACAGACTCAAACCTAGCCTTACAGCTTTTTCATCACTTTTTATCACACTCATATCGTTTCACGTATCCAACTCCAGTTAGCCCGTATCTTCTCGACAAACAATGAAGACCGATTTTGAGATCCCAAACAACCTTTTTTCATAAAAATAACTCGTAAGTCACGGCTTAGAGTGATGAGGTTTTGTCGTTGGCTCGTTTTGCATCGAACTTGGTCCAAACTCGCTCCAACCCGGCCCTACGGTGTTTCATCGGCTTTTATCGCTCTCATATCGTTTCACGTATTCCAAGTCTAGTTGGCCCATATCTTCTTAAAAACTATGAAGGATGATTTTGAGGGCCCAAACTACATTTTTTCACCAAAATAACTCATAAGTCGTGGCTTATGGCTAAGAGTTTTGGTTGTTAGCCCGTTTCGGATAGACCTAGGTGCAAACGACTCAAACCTAGCCTCGACAGCTTTTCCATCAGCTTTTATCACACTCATACCGTTTTACGTATTCCAACTCTAGTTGGCCCGTATCTTCTTGACAAACTATGAAGGCAGATTTTGAGAGCCCAAAATACGTTTTTTCACCAAAATAACTCACAAGTCAAGGATTATAGCTATGAGTTTTGGTCGTTGGCCCGTTTTCGATAAAACTAGGTCCAAAAAGCTCAAACCTAGCCTTACAGCTTTTTCATCACTTTTTATCACACTCATATCGTTTCGCGTATTCAACTCCAGTTAGCCCGTATCTTCTGACAAACCATGAAGACCGATTTTGAGAACCCAAACAACCTTTTTTCACCAAAATAACTCGAAGTCAAGGCTTAGAGCGTTGAGCTTTTGTCGTTGGCCCGTTTCGCATCGAACTAGGTCCAAACTACTCCAACCTAGCCCTACGGTGTTTTGTCGGCTTTTATCGCTCTCATACCGTTTCACGTATTCCAAGTCCAGCTTGGCCCACATCTTCTTAAAAAATTATGAAGGCTAATTTTAAGGGCCCAAACTCGTATTTTTTCACCAAAATAACTCATAAGTCGTGGCTTATAGCTATGAGTTTTGGTTGTTGGCCCGTTTCGGATAGACCTAGGTCCAAACAGACTCAAACCTATCCCGACAGCTTTTCCATCAGCTTTTATCACCCTCATACCATTTCACGTATTCCAACTCTAGTTGGCCCGTATCTTCTTGACAAACTATAAAGGTAGATTTTTAGAGCCCAAACTACGTTTTTTCACCAAAATAACTCATAAGTCATGGCTTATATCTATGTGTTTTGGTCGTTGGCTCGTTTTCGATATAACTAGGTCCAAACAGACTTCAAACCTAGCCTTACAGCTTTTTCATCGGTCTTTATAACACTCATATCGTTTCACGTATTCCAACTCAAGTTAGCCCATATCTTCTGACAAACTATGAAGACCGATTTTGAGAACCCAAACAACCTTTTTTCACCAAAATAACTCGTAAGTCAAGGCTTAGAGCGATGAGCTTTTGTCGTTGGCCCGTTTCGCATCGAACTAGGTCCAAACTTCTCCAACCTAGCCCTACAGGTGTTTCGTCGGCTTTTATCGCTCTCATACCGTTTCACGTATTCCAAGTCCGAGTTGGCGTATATCTTCTTAAAAAACTATGAATGCCGATTTTGAGGGCCCAAACTATATTTTTTCACCAAAATAACTCATAAGTCATGGCTTATAGCTATGAGTTTTGGTTGTTGGCCCGTTTCGGATAGACTTAGGTCCAAATAGCTCAAACCTAGCCTCGACGAGTTTTCCATCGGCTTTTATCACACTTATACGGTTTCATGTATTCCAACTCTAGTTGGCCCGTATCTTCTTGACAAATTATAAGGGCGGATTTTTAAAGCCCAAACTACGTTTTTTCACCAAAATAACTCAAAAGTCATGACTTATAGCTATGAGTTTTGGTCGTTGGCCCGTTTTCGGTAGAACTAGGTCCAAACTGACTCAAACCTACCCTTACAGCTTTTTCATCGGCTTTTATCACACTCATATCGTTTCACGTATTCCAACTCCAGTTAGCCCGTATCTTCTCGACAAACTATGAAGATTGATTTTGAGATCCCAAACAACCTTTTTTCACAAAAATAACTCGTAACTCACGGCTTAGAGCGATGAGGTTTTGTCGTTGGCTCGTTTCGCATCGAACTAGGTCCAAACTCGCTCCAACCTAGCCCTACGGTGTTTCGTTAGTTTTTATCGCTCTCATACCGTTTCACGTTTTCCAAGTCCAGTTGGCCCATATTTTCTTAAAAAACTATGAAGGCCGATTTTGATGGCCCAAACTATATTTTTTCACCCAAATAACTCATAAGTCGTGGCTTATAGCTATGAGTTTTGGTTTTTGGCCCGTTTTCGATAGACCTAGGTCCAAACAGACTCAAACCTAGCTCGACGGGTTTTCCATCGGCTTTTATCACACTCATACCGTTTCACGTATTCCAACTCTAGTTGGCCCGTATCTTCTTAACAAACTATGAAGGCGCATTTTGAGAGCCCAAACTACGTTTTTTCACCAAAATAACTCATAAGTCATGGCTTATAGCTATGAGTTTTGGTCGTTGGCCCGTTTTCGGTCGAACTAGGTCCAAACGAGCTTAAACCTAGCCTTACGGCTTTTTCATCGGCTTTTATCACATTCATATCGTTTCACTTATTCCAACTCCAGTTAGCCCATATCTTCTGACAAACTATGAACATTGATTTTGAGATCCCAAACGGCTTTTTTTCACAAAACTAACTCGTAAGTCACGGCTAGAGCAAGGAGGTTTTGTCGGTGGCCGATTTCGCATCGAACTAGGTTCAAACTCGCTCCAACCTAGCCCTACGAGTGTTTCGTTATTTTTTATCGCTCTCATACCGTTTCAAGTATTCCAAGTCCAGTTGGCCCATATGTTCTTTAAAAACTATGAAGGATGATTTTGAAGGCCCAAACTACGTTTTTTCACCGAAATAACTCATAAGTCATGGCTTATAGCTATGAGTATTGGTTCTTGGACCGTTTCGGATAGACCTAGGTCTAAACGGCTCAAACCTAGCCTCGACAGCTTTTCCATCGCTTTTATCACTCTCATGCCGTTTCACGTATTCCAACTCCATTAGCCCGTATCTTATCGACAAACTATAAAGACTAATTTTGAGAGCCAAACTACCTTTTTTCACCAAAATAACTCGTAAGTCACGACTTAGAGCGATGAGCTTTTGTCGTTGGCTCATTTCGCATCGAACTAGGTCCAAACTCGCTCCAACCTAACCCGAAAGTGTTTCGTCGGCTTTTATCGCTCTCATACCATTTCACGTATTTTAATTCCAATTGGCCCATATCTTCTTAAAAAATATGAAGGCTGATTTTGAGGGCTTAAACTATATTTTTTCACCAAAATAACTCATAAGTCGTGGCTTATAGCTATGAGTTTTGGTTGTTGGCCCGTTTCGTATAGACCTATGTCCGGACGACTCAAACCTAGCCTCGCAGTTTTTCAATCGGCTTTTATCACACTCATACCATTTCACGTATTCCAACTCTAGTTGGCCCGTATCTTCTTAACAAACTATAAAGGCGAGATTTTGAGAGCCCAAACTACATTTTTTCACTAAAATAACTCATAAGTCATGGCTTATAGCTATGAGTTTTGGTCGTTGGCCCGTTTTCGGTAGAACTAGGTCCAAACAGATCTCAAACCTAGCCTTACAGTTGTTTCATCGGCTTTTATCACACTTATATCGTTTCACGTATTCCAACTCCAGTTAGCCCGTATCTTCGACAAACCATGAAGACCGATTTTGAGATCCCAAACAACCTTTTTTCACCAAAATTACTCGTAAGTCAAGGGTCGGAGCGATGAGCCTTTGTAGTTGACTCATTTCGCATCGAACTAGGTCCAAACTCGCTCCAACCTAACCCAACGAGTGTTTCGTTAGTTTTTATCGCTCTCATACCGTTTCACGTATTCTAATTCCAATTGGTCCATATCTTCTTCAAAAACTATGAAGGTTGATTTTGAGGGCCCAAACTACATTTTTTCACCAAAATAACTCATAAGTCGTGGCTTATAGCTATGAGTTTTGGTTGTTGGCCCGTTTCGGATAGACCTATGTCCGGACGACTCAAACCTAGCCTCGCAGTTTTTCAATCGGCTTTTATCACACTCATACCATTTCACGTATTCCAACTCTAGTTGGCCCGTATCTTCGACAAACTATAAAGGCGGATTTTGAGAGCCCAAACTACGTTTTTTCACCAAAATAACTCATAAGTCATGGCTTATAGCTATGAGTTTTGGTCGTTGGCCCGTTTTCGGTAGAACTAGGTCCAAACAGACTCAAACCTAGCCTTACAGCTTGTTTCATCGGCTTTTATCACACTTATATCGTTTCACGTATTCCAACTCCAGTTAGCCCGTATCTTCTTTACAAACCATGAAGACCGATTTTGAGATCCCAAACAACCTTTTTTCATCAAAATTACTCGTAAGTCAATGGTCGAGCGATGAGCCTTTGTAGTTGACTCATTTCGCATCGAACTAGGTCCAAACTCGCTCCAACCTAACCCAACGAGTGTTTCGTTAGTTTTTATCGCTCTCATACCGTTTCACGTATTCTAATTCCAATTGGTCCATATCTTCTTCAAAAACTATGAAGGTTGATTTTGAGGGCCCAAACTACATTTTTTCACCAAAATAACTCATAAGTCGTGGCTTATAGCTATGAGTTTTGGTTGTTGGCCCGTTTCGGATAGACCTATGTCCGGACGAGCTCAAACCTAGCCTCGCAGTTTTTCAATCGGCTTTTATCACACTCATACCATTTCACGTATTCCAACTCTAGTTGGCCCGTATCTTCTTGACAAACTATAAAGGCGGATTTTGAGAGCCCAAACTACGTTTTTTCACCAAAATAACTCATAAGTCATGGCTTATAGCTATGAGTTTTGGTCGTTGGCCCGTTTTCGGTAGAACTAGGTCCAAACAGACTCAAACCTAGCCTTACGAGTTGTTTCATCGGCTTTTATCACACTTATATCGTTTCACGTATTCCAACTCCAGTTAGCCCGTATCTTCTTTACAAACCATGAAGACCGATTTTGAGATCCCAAACAACCTTTTTTCATCAAAATTACTCGTAAGTCAATGGTCGAGCGATGAGCCTTTGTAGTTGACTCATTTCGCATCGAACTAGGTCCAAACTCGCTCCAACCTAACCCAACGAGTGTTTCGTTAGTTTTTATCGCTCTCATACCGTTTCACGTATTCTAATTCCAATTGGTCCATATCTTCTTCAAAAACTATGAAGGTTGATTTTGAGGGCCCAAACTACATTTTTTCACCAAAATAACTCATAAGTCGTGGCTTATAGCTATGAGTTTTGGTTGTTGGCCCGTTTCGGATAGACCTATGTCCGGACGACTCAAACCTAGCCTCGAGTTTTTCAATCGGCTTTTATCACACTCATACCATTTCACGTATTCCAACTCTAGTTGGCCCGTATCTTCGACAAACTATAAAGGCGGATTTTGAGAGCCCAAACTACGTTTTTTCACCAAAATAACTCATAAGTCATGGCTTATAGCTATGAGTTTTGGTCGTTGGCCCGTTTTCGGTAGAACTAGGTCCAAACAGACTCAAACCTAGCCTTACGAGTTGTTTCATCGGTTTTATCACACTTATATCGTTTCACGTATTCCAACTCCAGTTAGCCCGTATCTTCTTTACAAACCATGAAGACCGATTTTGAGATCCCAAACAACCTTTTTTCACCAAAATTACTCGTAAGTCAAGGGTCGGAGCGATGAGCCTTTGTAGTTGACTCATTTCGCATCGAACTAGGTCCAAATCGCTCCAACCTAACGCAACGGTGTTTCGTTAGTTTTTATCGCTCTCATACCGTTTCACGTATTCTAATTCCAATTGGTCCATATCTTTTTCAAAAACTATGAAGGTTGATTTTGAGGGCCCAAACTACATTTTTTCACCAAAATAACTCATAAGTCGTGGCTTATAGCTATGAGTTTTGGTTGTTGGCCCGTTTCGGATAGACCTATGTCCGGACAGACTCAAACCTAGCCTCGAGTTTTTCAATCGGCTTTTATCACACTCATACCATTTCACGTATTCCAACTCTAGTTGGCCCGTATCTTCTTGACAAACTATAAAGGCGGATTTTGAGAGCCCAAACTACGTTTTTTCACCAAAATAACTCATAAGTCATGGCTTATAGCTATGAGTTTTGGTCGTTGGCCCGTTTTCGGTAGAACTAGGTCCAAACGAGCTCAAACCTAGCCTTACAGCTTGTTTCATCGGCTTTTATCACACTTATATCGTTTCACGTATTCCAACTCCAGTTAGCCCGTATCTTCTTTACAAACCATGAAGACCGATTTTGAGATCCCAAATAACCTTTTTTCACCAAAATTACTCGTAAGTCAAGGGTCGGAGCGATGAGCCTTTGTAGTTGACTCATTTCGCATCGAACTAGGTCCAAACCGCTCCAACCTAACCCAATAGTGTTTCGTTAGTTTTTATCGCTCTCATACCGTTTCACGTATTCTAATTCCAATTGGTCCATATCTTCTTCAAAAACTATGAAGGTTGATTTTGAGGGCCCAAACTACATTTTTTCACCAAAATAACTCATAAGTCGTGGCTTATAGCTATGAGTTTTGGTTGTTGGCCCGTTTCGTATAGACCTAGGTCCAAACAGACTCAAACCTAGCTCGACAGATTTTCCATCGGCTTTTATCACACTCATACCGGTTCACGTATTCCAACTCCATTTAGCCCGTATCTTATTGACAAACTATAAAGACTAATTTTGAGAGCCCAAACTACCTTTTTTCACATAAATAACTCGTAAGTCACGGCTTAGAGCGATGAGCTTTTGTCGTTGGCTCATTTCGCATCGAACTAGGTCCAAACTCGCTCCAACCTAACTCGACGAGTGTTTCGTCGGCTTTTATCGCTCTCATACCATTTCACGTATTCTAATTCCAATTGGCCCATATCTTCTTAAAAAACTATGAAGGTCGATTTTGAGGGCCCAAACTACATTTTTTCACCAAAATAACTCATAAGTCGTGGCTTATAGCTATGAGTTTTGGTTGTTGGCCCGTTTTAGATAAACCTAGGTCCACATAGCTCAAACCTAGCTCGACAGCTTTTCCATCGGCTTTTATCACACTCATACCGTTTCACGTATTCCAACTCTAGTTGGCCCGTATCTTCGAGAAACTATGAAGGCGATTTTGAGAGCCCAAACTACGTTTTTCACCAAAATAATCGATAAGTCATGGTTATAGCTATAAGTTTTAGTCGTTGGCCCATTTCCGACGTAACTAGGTCTAAACGTACTCAAACCTAGCTCGACGGCTTTTCCATCGGCTTTTATCACACTCATGCCGTTTCACGTATCCAACTCTAGTTAGCCCGTATCTTCTGACAAACTATGAAGACCGATTTTGAGAGCCCAAACTACCTTTTTTCACCAAAATAACTCGTAAGTCAAGGCTTAGACGATGAGCTTTTGTCGTTGGCCCGTTTCCCATCGAACTCGGTCCAAAGTGCTCCAACCTAACCCGACGAGTGTTTCATCGGCTTTTATCGCTCTCATACCATTTCATGTATTCTATGTCCAATTGGCCTATATCTTCTTAAAAAACTATGAAGGCCGATTTTGAGGGCCCAAACTATATTTTTTCACCAAAATAACTCATAAGTCGTGGATTATAGCTATGAGTTTTGGTTGTTAGCCCGTTTCGGATAGACCTAGGTCCAAACTCGCTCAAACCTAGCCTCGACAGCTTTTCCATCAATTTTTATCACACTCATACCGTTTCACGTATTACAACTCTAGTTGGCCCGTATCTTCTGACAAACTATAAAGGCAGATTTTGAGAGCCCAAACTACGTTTTTTCACCAAAATAACTCATAAGTCATGGCTTATAGCTATGAGTTTAGATCGTTGGCCCTTTTCCGGTAGAACTAGGTCTAAACAGACTCAAACCTAGCCTTACAATTTTTTCATCAGCTTTTATCACACTCATATCGTTTCACGTATTCCAACTCCAGTTAGCCCGTATCTTCGACAAACTATGAAGACTTATTTTGAGATCCCAAACAACATTTTTTCACAAAAATACCTCGTAAATCACGGCTTAGAGCGATGAGCTTTTGTCGTTGGCACGTTTCGCATCGAACTAGGTCCAAACCGCTCCAACCTAGCGCTACGAGTGTTTCGTCAATTTTTATCGCTCTCATACCGTTTCACGTATTCCAAGTCCAGTTGGCCCATATCTTTTTAAAAAACTATGAAGGCTGATTTTGAGGGCCCAAACTATATTTTTTCACCAAAATAACTCATAATTCGTGGCTTATAGCTATGAGTTTTGGTTGTTGGCCCGTTTCGGAGAGACCTAGGTCCAAACAACTCAAACCTAGCCTAACAGCTTTTCCATCGGCTTTTATCACACTCATGCCGTTTCACGTATTCCAACTCCATTTAGCCCGTATCTTCTTGACAAACTATAAAGACTAATTTTGAGAGCCCAAACTACCCTTTTTCACCAAAATAACTCGTAAGTCACGGCTTAGAGCGATGAGCTTTTGTCGTTGGCTCATTTCACATCGAACTAGGTCCAAACTGTTCCAACCTAACCCGACAGGTGTTTCGTCGGTTTTATCGCTCTCATACCATTTCACGTATTCTAATTCCAATTGGCCCATATCTTCTTAAAAAACTATGAAGGTCGATTTTGAGGGCCCAAACTACATTTTTTCACCAAAATAACTCATAAGTCGTGGCTTATAGCTATGAGTTTTGGTTGTTGGCTCGTTTCGGATAGACCTAGGTCCAAACGACTCAAACCTAGCTCGTTAGTTTTTCCATCGGCTTTTATCACATTCATACCGTTTCACGTATTCCAACTCTAGTTGGCCCGTATCTTCTTGACAAACTATGAAGGAAGATTTTGAGAGCCCAAACTACGTTTTTTCACCAAAATAACTCATAAGTCGTGGCTTATAGCTATGAGTTTTGGTCGTTGGCCCGTTTTCGATAGAACTAGGTCCAAATTGCTCCAACCTAGCCCTATAGTGTTTCGTCGGCTTTTATCGCTCTCATACCGTTTCACATATTCCAAGTCCAGGTTGGCCCATATCTTCTTAAAAAACTATGAAGGTCGACTTTGAGATCCCAAATTACATTTTATCACCAAAATAACTCATAAGTCGTGGCTTATAGCTATGAGTTTTGGTCGTTAGTCCGTTTTCGATAGAACTAGGTCAAAACCGCCCTAACCTAGCCCTACGGTGTTTCCTCGGCTTTTATCGCTCTCATACCGTTTCACGTATTCCAAGTCCAGTTGGCCCATATCTTCTTAAAAAACTATGAAGGCTGATTTTGAGGGCCCAAACTATATTTTTTAACCAAAATAACTCATAAGTCATGGCTTATAGCTATGAGTTTTGGTTGTTGGCACGTTTTAGATAGACCTAGGTCCACATAGCTCAAACCTAGCATGACAGCTTTTCCATCGGCTTTTATCACACTCATACTCGTTTCACGTATTCCAACTCTAGTTGACCCGTATCTTCGAGAAACTATGAAGGCGGATTTTGAGAGCCCAAATTACGTTTTTCACCAAAATAACTCGATAAGTCATGGCTTATGGCTATAAGTTTTGGTCGTTGGCCCGTTTCCGGTAGAACTAGGTCCAAACAGCTCAAACCTAGCTCGACGGTTTTTCCATCGGCTTTTATCATACTCATGCCGTTTCACGTATCCAACTCCGGTTAGCCCGTATCTTCGACAAACTATGAAGACCGATTTTGAGAACCCAAACAACCTTTTTTCACCAAAATAACTCGTAAGTCAAGGCTTAGATCGATGAGCTTTTGTCGTTGGCTCGTTTCGCATCGAACTAGGTCCAACTCGCTCCAACCTAGCCCTACAGGTGTTTCGTCGGCTTTTATCGCTATCATACCGTTTCACGTATTCCAAGTCCAGTTGGCCTATATCTTCTTAAAAAACTATGAAGGCTGATTTTTAGGGCCCAAACTACGTTTTTTCACCAAAATAACTCATAAGTCATGGCTTATAGCTATGAGTTTTGGTCGTTGGCCCGTTTTCGGTAGAACTAGGTCCAAACAGACTCAAACCTAGCCTTACAGCTTTTTCATCGGCTTTTATCACACTCATATCGTTTCACATATCCAACTCCAGTTAGCCCATATGTTTTTGACAAACGATAAAGAGTGATTTTGAGAACACAAACAACCTTTTTTCCCCAAACTAACTCGTAAGTCAAGGCTTAGAGCGATGAGCTTTTGTCGTTAACCCATTTCGCATCGAACTAGGTCCAAGCTGTCGTAACCTAGCTCTACAGGTGTTTCGTCGGCTTTTATCGCTATCATACCGTTTCACGTATTCCAAGTCCAGCTTGGCTCATATCTTCTTAAAAAACTATGAAGGCTGATTTTGAGGGCCCAAACTATATTTTTTTCACCAAAATAACTCATAAGTCGTGGCTTATAGCTATGAGTTTTGGTTGTTGGCCCGTTTTTGGTAGAACTAGGTCCAAACAGACTCAAACCTAGCCTTATAGTTCTTTCATCAGCTTTTATCACACTCATATCGTTTCACGTATTCCAACTCCAGTTAGCCGGTATCTTTTTGACAAACTATGAAGACCGATTTTGAGAGTCCAAACTACCTTTTTTCACCAAAATAACTCGTAAGTCACGGCTTAGAGCGATGAACTTTTGTCGTTGGCTCATTTCGCATCGAACTCGGTCTAAACTCGCTCCAACCTAACCCGATAGTGTTTCGTCGGCTTTTATCGCTCTCATACCGTTTCACGTATTCTAAGTCCAATTGTCCCATATCTTCTTAAAAAACTATGAAGGCCGATTTTGAGGGCCCAAACTACATTTTTCTACCAAAATAACTCATAAGTCGTGGCTTATAGTTATGAGTTTTGGTTGTTGGCCCGTTTCGGATAGACCTAGGTCCAAACAGACTCAAACCTAGCCTCGATAGTTTTTCCATCGGCTTTTATCACTCATACCGGTTCACGTATTGCAACTCTAGTTGGCCCGTATCTTCTGACAAACTTTGAAAGCAGATTTTGAGAGCCCAAACTACGTTTTTTCACCAAAATAACTCATAAGTCATGGCTTATAGCTATGAGTTTTGGTCGTTGGCCCGTTTCCGGTAGAACTAGATCCAAACAGACTCAAACCTAGCCTTACAGCTTTTTCATCGGCTTTTATCACACTCATATCGTTTCACGTATCCAACTCCGATTAGCCCGTATCTTCGACAAACTATGAAGATTGATTTTGAGAACCCAAACAACCTTTTTTCACCAAAATAACTCGTAAGTCAAGGTTTAGAGCGATGAGCTTTTGTCGTTGGCCCGTTTCGCATTGAACTAGGTCCAAACTCGCTCCAACCTAGCCCTACAGGTGTTTCGTCGGTTTTATTTCTCTCATACCGTTTCACGTATTCCAAGTCCAGTTGGCCCATATCTTCTTAAAAAACTATGAAGGCTGATTTTAAGGGCCCAAATTATATTTTTTCACCAAAATAACTCATAAGTCGTGGCTTATAGCTTTGAGTATTGGTTTTTGGCCCGTTTCCGATGGAACTAGGTCCAAACATGACTCAAACCTAGCCTTATAGTTTTTTCATTAGTTTTTATCGTACTCATATCGTTTCACGTATCCAACTCTAGTTAGCCCGTATCTTCATGATAAACTATGAAGACTTATTTTGAGATCCCAAACAACCTTTTTTCGCAAAAATAACTCGTAAGTCACGGCTTAGAGCGATGAGCTTTTGTCGTTGGCACGTTTCGCATCGAACTAGGTCCAAACTCGCTCCAACCTAGCCCTACGAGTGTTTCGTCGGCTTTTATCGCTCTCATACCGTTACACGTATTCCAAGTCCAGTTGTCCCATATCTTCTTAAAAAATTATGAAGGCTGATTTTGAGGGCCCAATCTACATTTCTTCACCAAAATAACTCATAAGTCGTGGCTTATAGCTATGAGTTTTGGTTGTTGGCCAATTTCGGATAGACCTAGGTCCAAACAACTCAAACCTAGCCTCGACAGCTTTTCCATCGGCTTTTATCACACTCATACTCGCTTCACGTATTGCAACTCTAGTTGGCCCGTATCTTCTTGACAAACTATGAAAGCAGATTTTGAGAGCCCAAACTACGTTTTTTCACCAAAATAACTCATAAGTCATGGCTTATAGCTATGAGTTTTGGTCGTTGGCCCTTTTCCGGTAGAACTAGGTCCAAACGAGCTCAAACCTAGCCTTACAATTTTTTCATCGGCTTTTATCACACTCATATCGTTTCACGTATTCCAACTCCGAGTTAGCCCGTATCTTCGACAAACTATGAAGACCGATTTTGAGATCCCAAACAACCTTTTTTCACAAAAATAACTCGTAAGTCATGGCTTAGAGCGATGAGGTTTTGTCGTTAGCTCGTTTCGCATCGTACTAGGTCCAAACTCGCTCCAACCAAGCCCTACGGTGTTTCGTCGGCTTTTATCGCTATCATACCGTTTCACGTATTCCAAGTCCAGCTTGGCCCATATCTTCTTAAAATACTATGAAGGCTAATTTTGAGGGCCCAAACTATGTTTTTTCACCAAAATAACTCATAAGTCATGGCTTATAGCTATGAGTTTTGGTTGTTGGCCCGTTTTCGGTGTAACTAGGTCCAAACAGACTCAAACCTAGCCTTACAGCTTTTTCATCGGCTTTTATCACACTCATACCGTTTCACGTATTCCAACTCTAGTTGGCCCGTATCTTCTGAGAAACTATTAAGACCGATTTTGAGAACCCAAACGACCTTTTTTCATAAAAATAACTCGTAAGTCACGGCTTAGAGCGAGGAATTTTGTCGTTGGCCCGTTTCGCAACGAACTAGGTCCAAACTCGCTCCAACCTAGCCGTATAGTGTTTCGTTAGTTTTTATCGCTCTCATACCGTTTCAAGTATTCCAACTCTAGTTGGCTCGTATCTTCTGACAAACTATGAAGGATGATTTTGAGGGCCCAAACTATAACTTTTCACCAAAATAACTCATAAGTCGTGGCTTATAGCTATGAGTTTTGGTTGTTGGCCCGTTTTCGGTCAAACTAGGTCCAAACAGACTCAAACCTAGCCTTAAAGTTTTTTCATCGGCTTTTATGACACTCATATCGTTTCACATATTCCAACTTCGGTTAGCCAGTATCTTTTTGACAAACTATGAAGACCGATTTTGAGAGCCCAAACTACCTTTTTTCACTAAAATAACTCATAAGTCACAACTTAGAGCGATGACCTTTAGTCGTTGGCTCGTACCGCATCGAACTCGGTCCAAACTCGCTCTAACCTAACCCGATAGTGTTTCGTCACTTTTTATCGCTCTCATACCGTTCCACGTATTCTAAGTTCAATTGGCCCATATCTTCTTAAAAACCTATGAAGGTCGATTTTGAGGGCCCAAACTACATTTTTTCACCAAAATAACTCATAAGTCGTGGCTTATAGCTATGAGTTTTGGTTGTTGGCCCGTTTCGGATAGACCTAGGTCCAAACAGACTCAAACCTAGCCTAACGGTTTTTCATCGGCTTTTATCACACTCATACCGTTTCACGTATTCCAACTCTAGTTGGCCCGTATCTTCTTGACAAACTATGAAGGAAGATTTTGAGAGCCCAAACTATGTTTTTTCATTGAAATAACTCATAAGTCGTGCCTTATAGCTATGAGTTTTGGTCGTTGGCCCGTTTTCGGTAGAACTAGGTCCAAACTGACTCAAACCTAGCCTTACGGTTTTTCATTAGTTTTTATCACACTCATATCGTTTCACGTATTCCAACTCCGGTTAGCCCGTATCTTCCGGAAAAGATATGAAGACCGATTTTGAGAGCCCAAACTACATTTTTTCACCAAAATAACTCGTAAGTCACGGCTTAAAGCGATGAGCTTTTGTCGTCGGCTCGTTTCGCATCGAACTAGGTCCAAGCTGCTCCAACCTAGCCCTACGGTGTTTCCTCGGTTTTATCGCTCTCATACCGTTTCACGTATTCCAAGTCCAGTGGGCCCATATCTTCTTAAAAAACTATGAAGGTTGATTTTGAGGGCCCAATCTACATTTCTTCACCAAAATAACTCATAAGTCGTGGTTTATAGCTATGGGTTTTGGTTTTTGGCCGATTTCGGATAGACCTAGGTCCAAACGGCTCAAACCTAGCTCGACGGTTTTCCATCGGTTTTTATCACACTCATACCGTTTCACGTATTGCAACCCTAGTTGGCCCGTATCTTCTTGACAAACTATGAAAGCAGATTTTGAGAGCCCAAACTACGTTTTTTCACCAAAATAACTCATAAGTCATGGCTTATAGCTATGAGTTTAGATCGTTGGCCCTTTTCCGGTAGAACTAGGTCTAAACGGCTCAAACCTAGCCTTACAATTTTTTCATCGGCTTTTATCACACTCATATCGTTTCACGTATTCCAACTCCAGTTAGCCCGTATCTTCTTAACAAACTATGAAGACCGATTTTGAGAACCCAAACAACCTTTTTTCACCAAAATAACTCGTAAGTCAAGGCTTAGAGTGATGAGCTTTTGTCGTTGGCTCGTTTCGCATCGAACTAGGTCCAAGCTCGCTCCAACCTAGCCCTGCGAGTGTTTCGTCATTTTTTATCACTCTCATACCGTTTCACGTATTCTAAGTCCGAGTTGGCCCATATCTTCTTAAAGAACTATGAAGGCTGATTTTGAGGTCCCAAACTACATTTTTTCACCAAAATAACTCATAAGTCATGGCTTATAGCTATGAGTTTTGGTCGTTGGCCCGTTTTCGGTAGAACTAGGTCCAAACGACTCAAACCTAGCCTTATAGTTTTTTCATTAGTTTTTACCACACTCATATCGTTTCACGTATTCCAACTCTAGTTAGCCGGTATCTTCTTGAAAAACTATGAAGGCCGATTTTGAGAGCCCAAACTACCTTTTTTCACCAAAATAACTCGTAAGTCACGGCTTAGAACGATGAGCTTTTGTCGTTGGCTCGTTTCGCATCGAACTAGGTCCAAGCTCGCTCCAACCTAGCCCTACGGTGTTTCGTCGGTTTTATCACTCTCATACCGTTTCACGTATTCCAAGTCCAGTTGGCCCATATCTTCTTAAAGAACTATGAAGGCTGATTTTGAGGGCCCAAACTACATTTTTTCACCAAAATAACTCATAAGTCGTGGCTTATAGCTATGAGTTTTGGTTGTTGGCCCGTTTCGGATAGACCTAGGTCCAAACGGACTCAAACCTAGCTCGTTAGTTTTTCCATCGGTTTTTATCACATTCATACCGTTTCACGTATTCCAACTCTAGTTGGCCCGTATCTTCTTGACAAACTATGAAGGAAGATTTTGAGAGCCCAAACTACATTTATTCACCAAAATAACTCATAAGTCGTGGCTTATAGCTATGTGTTATTGTGGTTGGCCCGTTTTCGATAGAACTAGGTCCAAACTGCTCCAACCTAGCCTACAGGTGTTTCGTCGGTTTCTATCGCTCTCATACCGTTTCACGTATTCCAAGTCCAGTTGGCCCATATCTTCTTAAAAAACTATAAAGGCTGATTTTGAGGGCCCAAACTACATTTTATCACCAAAATAACTCATAAGTCGTGGCTTATAGCTATGAGTTTTGGTCGTTGGCCCGTTTTCGATAGAGCCGGGTTAAAGCTGCTCCAACCTAGCCCTACGGTGTTTCCTCGGTTTTTATCGCTCTCATACCGTTTCACGTATTCCAAGTCCAGTGGGCCCATATCTTCTTAAAAAACTATGAAGGTTGATTTTGAGGGCCCGATCTACATTTCTTCACCAAAATAACTCATAAGTCGTGGCTTATAGCTATGGGTTTTGGTTTTTGGCCGATTTCGGATAGACCTGGGTCCAAACGAGCTCAAACCTAGCTTGACGGTTTTTCCATCGGTTTTATCACACTCATACCGTTTCACGTATTGCGACCCTAGTTGGCCGTATCTTCTTGACAAACTATGAAAGCGGATTTTGAGAGCCCAAACTACGTTTTTTCACCAAAATAACTCATAAGTCATGGCTTATAGCTATGAGTTTAGATCGTTGGCCCTTTTCGGTAGAACTAGGTCTAAACGGCTCAAACCTAGCCTTACAATTTTTTCATCGGTTTTTATCACACTCATATCGTTTCACGTATTCCAACTCCGGTTAGCCGTATCTTCTTAACAAACTATGAAGGCTGATTTTGAGAACCCAAACAACCTTTTTTCACCAAAATAACTCGTAAGTCAAGGCTTAGAGTGATGAGCTTTTGTCGTTGGCTCGTTTCGCATCGAACTAGGTCCAAGCTCGCTCCAACCTAGCCTGCGAGTGTTTCGTCATTTTTTATCACTCTCATACCGTTTCACGTATTCTAAGTCCGGTTGGCCCATATCTTCTTAAAGAACTATGAAGGCTGATTTTGAGGTCCCAAACTACATTTTTTCACCAAAATAACTCATAAGTCATGGCTTATAGCTATGAGTTTTGGTCGTTGGCCGTTTTCGGTAGAACTCAGGTCCAAACTGACTCAAACCTAGCCTTATAGTTTTTTCATTAGTTTTTACCACACTCATATCGTTTCACGTATTCCAACTCTAGTTAGCCGGTATCTTCGAAAAACTATGAAGGCCGATTTTGAGAGCCCAAACTACCTTTTTTCACCAAAATAACTCGTAAGTCACGGCTTAGAACGATGAGCTTTTGTCGTTGGCTCGTTTCGCATCGAACTAGGTCCAAGCTGCTCCAACCTAGCCCTACGGTGTTTCGTCGGTTTTTATCACTCTCATACCGTTTCACGTATTCCAAGTCCGAGTTGGCCCATATCTTCTTAAAGAACTATGAAGGCTGATTTTGAGGGCCCAAACTACATTTTTTCACCAAAATAACTCATAAGTCGTGGCTTATAGCTATGAGTTTTGGTTGTTGGCCCGTTTCGGATAGACTGGAGTCCAAACGGCTCAAACCTAGCTCGTTAGTTTTTCCATCGAGTTTTTATCACATTCATACCGTTTCACGTATTCCAACTCTAGTTGGCCCGTATCTTCTTGACAAACTATGAAGGAAGATTTTGAGAGCCCAAACTACATTTATTCACCAAAATAACTCATAAGTCGTGGCTTATAGCTATGTGTTATTGTGGTTGGCCCGTTTTCGATAGAACTAGGTCCAAGCTTGCTCCAACCTAGCCTACGGTGTTTCGTCGGTTTCTATCGCTCTCATACCGTTTCACGTATTCCAAGTCCAGTTGGCCCATATCTTCTTAAAAAACTATAAAGGCTGATTTTGAGGGCCCAAACTACATTTTATCACCAAAATAACTCATAAGTCGTGGCTTATAGCTATGAGTTTTGGTCGTTGGCCCGTTTTCGATAGAGCCGGGTTAAAAGCTGCTCCAACCTAGCCCTACGGTGTTTCCTCGGTTTTTATCGCTCTCATACCGTTTCACGTATTCCAAGTCCGGTGGGCCCATATCTTCTTAAAAAACTATGAAGGTTGATTTTGAGGGCCCGATCTACATTTCTTCACCAAAATAACTCATAAGTCGTGGCTTATAGCTATGGGTTTTGGTTTTTGGCCGATTTCGGATAGACCTAGGTCCAAACGGCTCAAACCTAGCTCGACGGTTTTTCCATCGGTTTTATCACACTCATACCGTTTCACGTATTGCGACCCTAGTTGGCCCGTATCTTCGACAAACTATGAAAGCGGATTTTGAGAGCCCAAACTACGTTTTTTCACCAAAATAACTCATAAGTCATGGCTTATAGCTATGAGTTTAGATCGTTGGCCCTTTTCCGGTAGAACTAGGTCTAAACGAGCTCAAACCTAGCCTTACAATTTTTTCATCGGTTTTTATCACACTCATATCGTTTCACGTATTCCAACTCCGGTTAGCCGTATCTTCTTGACAAACTATGAAGGCGATTTTGAGAACCCAAACAACCTTTTTTCACCAAAATAACTCGTAAGTCAAGGCTTAGAGCGATGAGCTTTTGTCGTTGGCTCGTTTCGCATCGAACTAGGTCCAAGCTGCTCCAACCAAGCCCTACGGTGTTTCGTCGGTTTTTATCGCTATCATACCGTTTCACGTATTCCAAGTCCGAGTTGGCCCATATCTTCTTAAAGAACTATGAAGGCTGATTTTGAGGTCCCAAACTACATTTTTTCACCAAAATAACTCATAAGTCATGGCTTATAGCTATGAGTTTTGGTCGTTGGCCGTTTTCGGTAGAAGCTCAGGTCCAAACGGACTCAAACCTAGCCTTATAGTTTTTTCATTAGTTTTTACCACACTCATATCGTTTCACGTATTCCAACTCTAGTTAGCCGGTATCTTCTTGAAAAACTATGAAGGCCGATTTTGAGAGCCCAAACTACCTTTTTTCACCAAAATAACTCGTAAGTCACGGCTTAGAACGATGAGCTTTTGTCGTTGGCTCGTTTCGCATCGAACTAGGTCCAAGCTCGCTCCAACCTAGCCCTACGGTGTTTCGTCGGTTTTTATCACTCTCATACCGTTTCACGTATTCCAAGTCCGGTTGGCCCATATCTTTAAAGAACTATGAAGGCTGATTTTGAGGGCCCAAACTACATTTTTTCACCAAAATAACTCATAAGTCGTGGCTTATAGCTATGAGTTTTGGTTGTTGGCCCGTTTCGGATAGACCTAGGTCCAAACGACTCAAACCTAGCTCGTTAGTTTTTCCATCGGTTTTTATCACATTCATACCGTTTCACGTATTCCAACTCTAGTTGGCCCGTATCTTCTTGACAAACTATGAAGGAAGATTTGAGAGCCCAAACTATATTTTTTCACCAAAATAACTCATAAGTCGTGGCTTATAGCTATGAGTTTTGGTTGTTAGCCCGTTTCGGATAGACCTAGGTCCAAGCTCGCTCAAACCTAGCTTGACGGCTTTTCCATCGATTTTATCACACTCATACCGTTTCACGTATTACAACTCTAGTTGGCCCGTATCTTCTTGACAAACTATGAAGGCGATTTCGAGAGCCCAAACTACATTTTTTCACCAAAATAACTCTAAGTCATGGCTTATAGCTATGAGTTTTGGTTGTTGGCCCGTTTCCGATGGAACTAGGACCAAACAGACTCAAACCTAGCCTTACGAGTTTTTGATCGGTTTTTATCACACTCATATCGTTTCACGTATCCAACTCCAGTTAGCCCGTATCTTATTGACAAACTATGAAGACTTATTTTGAGATCCCAAACAACATTTTTTCACAAAAATACCTCGTAAGTCACGGCTTAGAGCGATGAGCTTTTGTCGTTGGCTCGTTTCGCATCGAACCAGGTCCAAGCTGCTCCAACCTAGCCTGCAGAGTGTTTCGTCGGCTTTTATCACTCTCATACCGTTTCACGTATTCTAAGTCCAGTTGGCCCATATCTTCTTAAAGAACTATGAAGGCTGATTTTGAGGTCCCAAACTACATTTTTTCACCAAAATAACTCATAAGTCATGGCTTATAGCTATGAGTTTTGGTCGTTGGCCCGTTTTCGGTAGAACTAGGTCCAAACAGACTCAAACCTAGCCTTATAGTTTTTTCATTAGTTTTTACCACACTCATATCGTTTCACGTATTCCAACTCTAGTTAGCCGGTATCTTCTTGAAAAACTATGAAGACCGATTTTGAGAGCCCAAACTACCTTTTTTCACCAAAATAACTCGTAAGTCACGGCTTAGAACGATGAGCTTTTGTCGTTGGCTCGTTTCGCATCGAACTAGGTCCAAGCTCGCTCCAACCTAGCCCTACGGTGTTTCGTCGGCTTTTATCACTCTCATACCGTTTCACGTATTCCAAGTCCGAGTTGGCCCATATCTTCTTAAAGAACTATGAAGGCTGATTTTGAGGGCCCAAACTACATTTTTTCACCAAAATAACTCATAAGTCGTGGCTTATAGCTATGAGTTTTGGTTGTTGGCCCGTTTCGGATAGACCTAGGTCCAAACGGCTCAAACCTAGCTCGTTAGTTTTTCCATCGGTTTTTATCACATTCATACCGTTTCACGTATTCCAACTCTAGTTGGCCGTATCTTCTTGACAAACTATAAAGGAAGATTTTGAGAGCCCAAACTACATTTATTCACCAAAATAACTCATAAGTCGTGGCTTATAGCTATGTGTTATTGTGGTTGGCCCGTTTTCGATAGAACTAGGTCCAAACTCGCTCCAACCTAGCCTACGGTGTTTCGTCGGTTTCTATCGCTCTCATACCGTTTCACGTATTCCAAGTCCGGTTGGCCCATATCTTCTTAAAAAACTATAAAGGCTGATTTTGAGGGCCCGAACTACATTTTATCACCAAAATAACTCATAAGTCGTGGCTTATAGCTATGAGTTTTGGTCGTTGGCCCGTTTTCGATAGAGCCGGGTTAAAAGCTGCTCCAACCTAGCCCTACGGTGTTTCCTCGGTTTTATCGCTCTCATACCGTTTCACGTATTCCAAGTCCGGTGGGCCCATATCTTCTTAAAAAACTATGAAGGTTGATTTTGAGGGCCCGATCTACATTTCTTCACCAAAATAACTCATAAGTCGTGGCTTATAGCTATGGGTTTTGGTTTTTGGCCGATTTCGGATAGACTGGGTCCAAACAGACTCAAACCTAGCTCGACGGTTTTCCATCGGTTTTTATCACACTCATACCGTTTCACGTATTGCAACCCTAGTTGGCCCGTATCTTCGACAAACTATGAAAGCAGATTTTGAGAGCCCAAACTACGTTTTTTCACCAAAATAACTCATAAGTCATGGCTTATAGCTATGAGTTTAGATCGTTGGCCCTTTTCCGGTAGAACTAGGTCTAAACGACTCAAACCTAGCCTTACAATTTTTTCATCGGTTTTTATCACACTCATATCGTTTCACGTATTCCAACTCCGGTTAGCCCGTATCTTCTTGACAAACTATGAAGGCCGATTTTGAGAACCCAAATAACCTTTTTTCACCAAAATAACTCGTAAGTCAAGGCTTAGAGCGATGAGCTTTTGTCGTTGGCTCGTTTCGCATCGAACTAGGTCCAAGCTTGCTCCAACCAAGCCCTACGGTGTTTCGTCGGTTTTTATCGCTATCATACCGTTTCACGTATTCCAAGTCCAGCTTGGCCCATATCTTCTTAAAGAACTATGAAGGCTGATTTTGAGGTCCCAAACTACATTTTTTCACCAAAATAACTCATAAGTCATGGCTTATAGCTATGAGTTTTGGTCGTTGGCCCGTTTTCGGTAGAACTAGGTCCAAACGGCTCAAACCTAGCCTTATAGTTTTTTCATTAGTTTTTACCACACTCATATCGTTTCACGTATTCCAACTCTAGTTAGCCGGTATCTTCTTGAAAAACTATGAAGACCGATTTTGAGAGCCCAAACTACCTTTTTTCACCAAAATAACTCGTAAGTCACGGCTTAGAACGATGAGCTTTTGTCGTTGGCTCGTTTCGCATCGAACTAGGTCCAAGCTTGCTCCAACCTAGCCCTACGGTGTTTCGTCGGTTTTTATCACTCTCATACCGTTTCACGTATTCCAAGTCCAGTTGGCCCATATCTTCTTAAAGAACTATGAAGGCTGATTTTGAGGGCCCAAACTACATTTTTTCACCAAAATAACTCATAAGTCGTGGCTTATAGCTATGAGTTTTGGTTGTTGGCCCGTTTCGGATAGACCTAGGTCCAAACAGACTCAAACCTAGCTCGTTAGTTTTTCCATCGGTTTTATCACATTCATACCGTTTCACGTATTCCAACTCTAGTTGGCCCGTATCTTCTTGACAAACTATGAAGGAAGATTTTGAGAGCCCAAACTATATTTTTTCACCAAAATAACTCATAAGTCGTGGCTTATAGCTATGAGTTTTGGTTGTTAGCCCGTTTCGGATAGACCTAGGTCCAAGCTGCTCAAACCTAGCTTGACGGTTTTCCATCGATTTTATCACACTCATACCGTTTCACGTATTACAACTCTAGTTGGCCCGTATCTTCTTGACAAACTATGAAGGCGGATTTCGAGAGCCCAAACTACATTTTTTCACCAAAATAACTCTAAGTCATGGCTTATAGCTATGAGTTTTGGTTGTTGGCCCGTTTCCGATGGAACTAGGACCAAACGGCTCAAACCTAGCCTTACGGTTTTTGATCGGTTTTTATCACACTCATATCGTTTCACGTATCCAACTCCAGTTAGCCGTATCTTATTGACAAACTATGAAGACTTATTTTGAGATCCCAAACAACATTTTTTCACAAAAATACCTCGTAAGTCACGGCTTAGAGCGATGAGCTTTTGTCGTTGGCTCGTTTCGCATCGAACTAGGTCCAAGCTGCTCCAACCTAGCCCTGCAGGTGTTTCGTCGGTTTTATCACTCTCATACCGTTTCACGTATTCTAAGTCCGAGTTGGCCCATATCTTCTTAAAGAACTATGAAGGCTGATTTTGAGGTCCCAAACTACATTTTTTCACCAAAATAACTCATAAGTCATGGCTTATAGCTATGAGTTTTGGTCGTTGGCCGTTTTCGGTAGAACTAGGTCCAAACAGACTCAAACCTAGCCTTATAGTTTTTTCATTAGTTTTTACCACACTCGTATCGTTTCACGTATTCCAACTCTAGTTAGCCGGTATCTTCTTGAAAAACTATGAAGGCGATTTTGAGAGCCCAAACTACCTTTTTTCACCAAAATAACTCGTAAGTCACGGCTTAGAACGATGAGCTTTTGTCGTTGGCTCGTTTCGCATCGAACTAGGTCCAAGCTTGCTCCAACCTAGCCCTACGGTGTTTCGTCGGTTTTTATCACTCTCATACCGTTTCACGTATTCCAAGTCCAGTTGGCCCATATCTTCTTAAAGAACTATGAAGGCTGATTTTGAGGGCCCAAACTACATTTTTTCACCAAAATAACTCATAAGTCGTGGCTTATAGCTATGAGTTTTGGTTGTTGGCCCGTTTCGGATAGACTAGAGTCCAAACGGCTCAAACCTAGCTCTGTTAGTTTTTCCATCGGTTTTTATCACATTCATACCGTTTCACGTATTCCAACTCTAGTTGGCCGTATCTTCTTGACAAACTATGAAGGAAGATTTTGAGAGCCCAAACTACATTTATTCACCAAAATAACTCATAAGTCGTGGCTTATAGCTATGTGTTATTGTGGTTGGCCCGTTTTCGATAGAACTAGGTCCAAGCTGCTCCAACCTAGCCCTACGGTGTTTCGTCGGTTTCTATCGCTCTCATACCGTTTCACGTATTCCAAGTCCGGTTGGCCCATATCTTCTTAAAAAACTATAAAGGCTGATTTTGAGGGCCCAAACTACATTTTATCACCAAAATAACTCATAAGTCGTGGCTTATAGCTATGAGTTTTGGTCGTTGGCCGTTTTCGATAGAGCCGGGTTAAAGCTGCTCCAACCTAGCCCTACGAGTGTTTCCTCGGTTTTATCGCTCTCATACCGTTTCACGTATTCCAAGTCCGGTGGGCCCATATCTTCTTAAAAAACTATGAAGGTTGATTTTGAGGGCCCGATCTACATTTCTTCACCAAAATAACTCATAAGTCGTGGCTTATAGCTATGGGTTTTGGTTTTTGGCCGGTTTCGGATAGACTGAGTCCAAACGGCTCAAACCTAGCTCGACGGTTTTTCCATCGGCTTTTATCACACTCATACCGTTTCACGTATTGCAACCCTAGTTGGCCCGTATCTTCTTGACAAACTATGAAAGCAGATTTTGAGAGCCCAAACTACGTTTTTTCACCAAAATAACTCATAAGTCATGGCTTATAGCTATGAGTTTAGATCGTTGGCCCTTTTCCGGTAGAACTAGGTCTAAACGGCTCAAACCTAGCCTTACAATTTTTTCATCGAGTTTTTATCACACTCATATCGTTTCACGTATTCCAACTCCGAGTTAGCCCGTATCTTCTTGACAAACTATGAAGGCTGATTTTGAGAACCCAAATAACCTTTTTTCACCAAAATAACTCGTAAGTCAAGGCTTAGAGCGATGAGCTTTTGTCGTTGGCTCGTTTCGCATCGAACTAGGTCCAAGCTTGCTCCGACCAAGCCCTACGAGTGTTTCGTCGGTTTTATCGCTATCATACCGTTTCACGTATTCCAAGTCCGAGTTGGCCCATATCTTCTTAAAGAACTATGAAGGCTGATTTTGAGGTCCCAAACTACATTTTTTCACCAAAATAACTCATAAGTCATGGCTTATAGCTATGAGTTTTGGTCGTTGGCCCGTTTTCGGTAGAACTCAGGTCCAAACGGCTCAAACCTAGCCTTATAGTTTTTTCATTAGTTTTTACCACACTCATATCGTTTCACGTATTCCAACTCTAGTTAGCCGGTATCTTCTTGAAAAACTATGAAGGCGGATTTTGAGAGCCCAAACTACCTTTTTTCACCAAAATAACTCGTAAGTCACGGCTTAGAACGATGAGCTTTTGTCGTTGGCTCGTTTCGCATCGAACTAGGTCCAAGCTTGCTCCAACCTAGCCCTACGGTGTTTCGTCGGTTTTTATCACTCTCATACCGTTTCACGTATTCCAAGTCCAGTTGGCCCATATCTTCTTAAAGAACTATGAAGGTCGATTTTGAGGGCCCAAACTACATTTTTTCACCAAAATAACTCATAAGTCGTGGCTTATAGCTATGAGTTTTGGTTGTTGGCCCGTTTCGGATAGACCTAGGTCCAAACGGCTCAAACCTAGCTCGTTAGTTTTTCCATCGGTTTTTATCACATTCATACCGTTTCACGTATTCCAACTCTAGTTGGCCCGTATCTTCTTGACAAACTATGAAGGAAGATTTTGAGAGCCCAAACTATATTTTTTCACCAAAATAACTCATAAGTCGTGGCTTATAGCTATGAGTTTTGGTTGTTAGCCCGTTTCGGATAGACCTAGGTCCAAGCTCGCTCAAACCTAGCTTGACGGTTTTTCCATCGGTTTTATCACACTCATACCGTTTCACGTATTACAACTCTAGTTGGCCCGTATCTTCTTGACAAACTATGAAGGCGGATTTCGAGAGCCCAAACTACATTTTTTCACCAAAATAACTCTAAGTCATGGCTTATAGCTATGAGTTTTGGTTGTTGGCCCGTTTCGATGGAACTAGGACCAAACGAGCTCGAACCTAGCCTTACGGTTTTTGATCGGTTTTTATCACACTCATATCGTTTCACGTATCCAACTCCAGTTAGCCCGTATCTTATTGACAAACTATGAAGACTTATTTTGAGATCCCAAACAACATTTTTTCACAAAAATACCTCGTAAGTCACGGCTTAGAGCGATGAGCTTTTGTCGTTGGCTCGTTTCGCATCGAACTAGGTCCAAGCTGCTCCAACCTAGCCTCGCGAGTGTTTCGTCGGTTTTATCACTCTCATACCGTTTCACGTATTCTAAGTCCAGTTGGCCCATATCTTCTTAAAGAACTATGAAGGCTGATTTTGAGGTCCCAAACTACATTTTTTCACCAAAATAACTCATAAGTCATGGCTTATAGCTATGAGTTTTGGTCGTTGGCCGTTTTCGGTAGAACTAGGTCCAAACAGACTCAAACCTAGCCTTATAGTTTTTTCATTAGTTTTTACCACACTCGTATCGTTTCACGTATTCCAACTCTAGTTAGCCGGTATCTTCTTGAAAAACTATGAAGGCCGATTTTGAGAGCCCAAACTACCTTTTTCACCAAAATAACTCGTAAGTCACGGCTTAGAACGATGAGCTTTTGTCGTTGGCTCGTTTCGCATCGAACTAGGTCCAAGCTGCTCCAACCTAGCCCTACGGTGTTTCGTCGGTTTTTATCACTCTCATACCGTTTCACGTATTCCAAGTCCGGTTGGCCCATATCTTCTTAAAGAACTATGAAGGCTGATTTTGAGGGCCCAAACTACATTTTTTCACCAAAATAACTCATAAGTCGTGGCTTATAGCTATGAGTTTTGGTTGTTGGCCCGTTTCGGATAGACCTGAGGTCCAAACGGCTCAAACCTAGCTCGTTAGTTTTTCCATCGAGTTTTATCACATTCATACCGTTTCACGTATTCCAACTCTAGTTGGCCGTATCTTCTTGACAAACTATGAAGGAAGATTTTGAGAGCCCAAACTACATTTATTCACCAAAATAACTCATAAGTCGTGGCTTATAGCTATGTGTTATTGTGGTTGGCCCGTTTTCGATAGAACTAGGTCCAAGCTTGCTCCAACCTAGCCCTACGGTGTTTCGTCGGTTTCTATCGCTCTCATACCGTTTCACGTATTCCAAGTCCAGTTGGCCCATATCTTCTTAAAAAACTATAAAGGCTGATTTTGAGGGCCCAAACTACATTTTATCACCAAAATAACTCATAAGTCGTGGCTTATAGCTATGAGTTTTGGTCGTTGGCCGTTTTCGATAGAGCCGGGTTAAAAGCGCTCCAACCTAGCCTACGAGTGTTTCCTCGGTTTTTATCGCTCTCATACCGTTTCACGTATTCCAAGTCCGGTGGGCCCATATCTTCTTAAAAAACTATGAAGGTTGATTTTGAGGGCCCAATCTACATTTCTTCACCAAAATAACTCATAAGTCGTGGCTTATAGCTATGGGTTTTGGTTTTTGGCCGATTTCGGATAGACTGGAGTCCAAACGGCTCAAACCTAGCTCGACGGCTTTTCCATCGGTTTTATCACACTCATACCGTTTCACGTATTGCAACCCTAGTTGGCCCGTATCTTCTTGACAAACTATGAAAGCAGATTTTGAGAGCCCAAACTACGTTTTTTCACCAAAATAACTCATAAGTCATGGCTTATAGCTATGAGTTTAGATCGTTGGCCCTTTTCCGGTAGAACTAGGTCTAAACAACTCAAACCTAGCCTTACAATTTTTTCATCGGTTTTTATCACACTCATATCGTTTCACGTATTCCAACTCCGGTTAGCCCGTATCTTCTTGACAAACTATGAAGGCCGATTTTGAGAACCCAAACAACCTTTTTTCACCAAAATAACTCGTAAGTCAAGGCTTAGAGCGATGAGCTTTTGTCGTTGGCTCGTTTCGCATCGAACTAGGTCCAAGCTGCTCCAACCAAGCCCTACGGTGTTTCGTCGGCTTTTATCGCTATCATACCGTTTCACGTATTCCAAGTCCAGTTGGCCCATATCTTCTTAAAGAACTATGAAGGCTGATTTTGAGGTCCCAAACTACATTTTTTCACCAAAATAACTCATAAGTCATGGCTTATAGCTATGAGTTTTGGTCGTTGGCCGTTTTCGGTAGAACTAGGTCCAAACGAGCTCAAACCTAGCCTTATAGTTTTTTCATTAGTTTTTACCACACTCATATCGTTTCACGTATTCCAACTCTAGTTAGCCGGTATCTTCTTGAAAAACTATGAAGGCCGATTTTGAGAGCCCAAACTACCTTTTTTCACCAAAATAACTCGTAAGTCACGGCTTAGAACGATGAGCTTTTGTCGTTGGCTCGTTTCGCATCGAACTAGGTCCAAGCTGCTCCAACCTAGCCCTACGGTGTTTCGTCGGTTTTATCACTCTCATACCGTTTCACGTATTCCAAGTCCAGTTGGCCCATATCTTCTTAAAGAAGCTATGAAGGCTGATTTTGAGGGCCCAAACTACATTTTTTCACCAAAATAACTCATAAGTCGTGGCTTATAGCTATGAGTTTTGGTTGTTGGCCCGTTTCGGATAGACCTAGAGTCCAAACGGCTCAAACCTAGCTCGTTAGTTTTTCCATCGGTTTTTATCACATTCATACCGTTTCACGTATTCCAACTCTAGTTGGCCGTATCTTCTTGACAAACTATGAAGGAAGATTTTGAGAGCCCAAACTACATTTATTCACCAAAATAACTCATAAGTCGTGGCTTATAGCTATGTGTTTTGGTTGTTGGCCCGTTTTCGATAGAACTAGGTCCAAGCTGCTCCAACCTAGCCTACGGTGTTTTGTCGGTTTCTATCGCTCTCATACCGTTTTACGTATTCCAAGTCCAGTTGGCCCATATCTTCTTAAAAAACTATAAAGGCTGATTTTGAGGGCCCAAACTACATTTTATCACCAAAATAACTCATAAGTCGTGGCTTATAGCTATGAGTTTTGGTCGTTGGCCCGTTTTCGATAGAGCCGGGTTAAAGCTGCTCCAACTTAGCCCTACGGTGTTTCCTCGGTTTTATCGCTCTCATACCGTTTCACGTATTCCAAGTCCAGTGGGCCCATATCTTCTTAAAAAACTATGAAGGTTGATTTTGAGGGCCCGATCTACATTTCTTCACCAAAATAACTCATAAGTCGTGGCTTATAGCTATGGGTTTTGGTTTTTGGCCGATTTCGGATAGACCTGAGTCCAAACGGCTCAAACCTAGCTCGACGGTTTTCCATCGGTTTTTATCACACTCATACCGTTTCACGTATTGCAACCCTAGTTGGCCCGTATCTTCTTGACAAACTATGAAAGCGGATTTTGAGAGCCCAAACTACGTTTTTTCACCAAAATAACTCATAAGTCATGGCTTATAGCTATGAGTTTAGATCGTTGGCCCTTTTCGGTAGAACTAGGTCTAAACGGCTCAAACCTAGCCTTACAATTTTTTCATCGGTTTTTATCACACTCATATCGTTTCACGTATTCCAACTCCGGTTAGCCGTATCTTCGACAAACTATGAAGGCTGATTTTGAGAACCCAAACAACCTTTTTTCACCAAAATAACTCGTAAGTCAAGGCTTAGAGCGATGAGCTTTTGTCGTTGGCTCGTTTCGCATCGAACTAGGTCCAAGCTGCTCCGACCAAGCCCTACGGTGTTTCGTCGGTTTTTATCGCTATCATACCGTTTCACGTATTCCAAGTCCAGTTGGCCCATATCTTCTTAAAGAACTATGAAGGCTGATTTTGAGGTCCCAAACTACATTTTTTCACCAAAATAACTCATAAGTCATGGCTTATAGCTATGAGTTTTGGTCGTTGGCCCGTTTTCGGTAGAACTAGGTCCAAACTGACTCAAACCTAGCCTTATAGTTTTTTCATTAGTTTTTACCACACTCATATCGTTTCACGTATTCCAACTCTAGTTAGCCGGTATCTTCTTGAAAAACTATGAAGGCAGATTTTGAGGGCCCAAACTACGTTTTTTCACCGAAATAACTCATAAGTCATGGCTTATAGCTATGAGTTTTGGTCGTTGGCCCGTTTTCGGTCGAACTAGGTCCAAACGACTTAAACCTAGCCTTACGAGCTTTTTCATCGGCTTTTATCACATTCATATCGTTTCACTTATTCCAACTCCGGTTAGCCCATATTTTCTTGACAAACTATGAACACCGATTTTGAGATCCCAAACAGCCTTTTTTCACAAAAATAACTCGTAAGTCACGGCTTAGAGCGAGGAGGTTTTGTCGGTGGCAAGTTTCGCATCGAACTAGGTCCCAACTTGCTCCAACCTAGCCGTACACTTGTTTCGTTATTTTTTATCGCTCTCATACCGTTTCAAGTATTCCAAGTCCAGTTGGCCCATATCTTCTTTAAAAACTATGAAGGATGATTTTGAGGGCCCAAACTACATTTTTTCACCAAAATAACTCATAAATCGTGGCTTATAGCTATGAGTATTGGTTCTTGGCCCGTTTCGGATAGACCTAGGTCTAAACGGCTCAAACCTAGCCTGACAGCTTTTCCATCGGTTTTATCACTCTCATGCCGTTTCACGTATTCCAACTCCATTTAGCCCGTATCTTATTGACAAACTATAAAGACTAATTTTGAGAGCCCAAACTACCTTTTTTCACCAAAATAACTCGTAAGTCACGGCTTAGAGCGATGAGCTTTTGTCGTTGGCTCATTTCGCATCGAACTAGGTCCAAACTGCTCCAACCTAACCCGAAAGTGTTTCGTCGGTTTTATCGCTCTCATACCATTTCACGTATTTTAATTCCAATTGGCCTATATCTTTTTAAAAAACTATGAAGGCTGATTTTGAGAGCCCAAACTATATTTTTTCACCAAAATAACTCATAAGTCGTGGCTTATAGCTATGAGTTTTGGTCGTTGGCCCGTTTCGGATAGACCTAGGTCCAAACGACTCAAACCTAGCTCGACAGATTTTCCATCGGTTTTTATCACACTCATACCGGTTCACGTATTCCAACTCCATTTAGCCCGTATCTTATTGACAAACAATAAAGACTAATTTTGAGAGCCCAAACTACCTTTTTTCACCAAAATAACTCGTAAGTCACGGCTTAGAGCGATGAGCTTTTGTCGTTGGCTCATTTCGCATCGAACTAGGTCCAAGCTGCTCCAACCTAACCCGACGGTGTTTCGTTAGTTTTTATCGTTCTCATACCATTTCACGTATTCTAATTCCAATTGGCCCATATCTTCTTAAAAAACTATGAAGGCTGATTTTGAGGGCCCAAACTACATTTTTTCACCAAAATAACTCAAAAGTCGTGGCTTATAGCTATGAGTTTTGGTTGTTGGCCCATTTTAGATAAAGCTAGGTCCACATAGCTCAAACTTAGCTCGACAGTTTTTCCATCGGTTTTATCACACTCATACCGTTTCACGTATTCCAACTCTAGTTGGCCCGTATCTTCTTGAGAAACTATGAAGGCGGATTTTGAGAGCCCAAACTACGTTTTTCACCAAAATAACCGATAAGTCATGGCTTATAGCTATAAGTTTTGGTCGTAGGCCCGTTTCCGAACGAACTAGGTCTAAACGGCTCAAACCTAGCTCGACGGCTTTTCCATCGGCTTTTATCACACTCATGCCGTTTCACGTATCCAACTCCTGTTAGCCCGTATCTTCTTGAAAAACTATGAAGATTGATTTTGAGAGCCCAAACTACCCTTTTTCACCAAAATAACTCGTAAGTCACGGCTTAGACGATGAGCTTTTGTCGTTGGCCCGTTTCGCATCGAACTTTGTCCAAAGTGCTCCAACCTAACCCGACAGGTGTTTCGTCGGTTTTATCGCTCTCATACCATTTCATGTATTCTAAGTCCAATTGGCCCATATCTTCTTAAAAAACTATGAAGGCTGATTTTGAGGGCCCAAACTATATTTTTTCACCAAAATAACCCATAAGTCGTGGCTTATAGCTATGAGTTTTGGTTGTTAGCCCGTTTCGGATAGACCTGAGTCCAAACTGCTCAAACCTAGCTCGACAGCTTTTCCATCGGTTTTATCACACTCATACCGTTTCACGTATTACAACTCTAGTTGGCCCGTATCTTCTTGACAAACTATGAAGGCGGATTTTGAGAGCCCAAACTACCTTTTTTCACCAAAATAACTCGTAAGTCACGGCTTAGACGATGAGCTTTTGTCGTTGGCCCGTTTTGCATCGAACTCGGTCCAAAGTGCTCCAACCTAACCCGACGAGTGTTTCGTCGGTTTTATCGCTCTCATACCATTTCATGTATTCTAAGTCCAATTGGCCCATATCTTCTTAAAAAACTATGAAGGTCGATTTTGAGGGCCCAAACTATATTTTTTCACCAAAATAACTCATAAGTCGTGGCTTATAGCTATGAGTTTTGGTTGTTAGCCCGTTTCGGATAGACTGGAGTCCAAACTCGCTCAAACCTAGCTTGACGGTTTTCCATCGGTTTTATCACACTCATACCGTTTCACGTATTACAACTCTAGTTGGCCCGTATCTTCTTGACAAACTATGAAGGCGGATTTCGAGAGCCCAAACTACATTTTTTCACCAAAATAACTCTAAGTCATGGCTTATAGCTATGAGTTTTGGTTGTTGGCCCGTTTCCGATGGAACTAGGACCAAACAGACTCAAACCTAGCCTTACGGTTTTTGATCGGCTTTTATCACACTCATATCGTTTCACGTATCCAACTCCGGTTAGCCCGTATCTTATTGACAAACTATGAAGACTTATTTTGAGATCCCAAACAACATTTTTTCACAAAAATACCTCGTAAGTCACGGCTTAGAGCGATGAGCTTTTGTCGTTGGCACGTTTCGCATCGAACTAGGTCCAAGCTGCTCCAACCTAGCCCTACGAGTGTTTCGTCAATTTTTATCGCTCTTATACCGTTTCACGTATTCCAAGTCCAGTTGGCCCATATCTTTTTAAAAAACTATGAAGGCTGATTTTAAGGGCCCAAACTATATTTTTTCACCAAAATAACTCATAATTCGTGGCTTATAGCTATGAGTTTTGGTTGTTGGCCCGTTTCGGAGAGACCTAGGTCCAAACGGCTCAAACCTAGCCTAACGGTTTTTCCATCGGCTTTTATCACACTCATGCCGTTTCACGTATTCCAACTCCGTTTAGCCCGTATCTTCTTGACAAACTATAAAGACTAATTTTGAGAGCCCAAACTACCTTTTTTCACCAAAATAACTCGTAAGTCACGGCTTAGAGCGATGAGCTTTTGTCGTTGGCTCATTTCACATCGAACTAGGTCCAAACTCGCTCCAACCTAACCCGACGAGTGTTTCGTCGGTTTTATCGCTCTCATACCATTTCACGTATTCTAATTCCAATTGGCCCATATCTTCTTAAAAAACTATGAAGGCCGATTCGAGGGCCAAAACTACATTTTTTCACCAAAATAACTCATAAGTCGTGGCTTATAGCTATGAGTTTTGGTTGTTGGCCCGTTTCGGATAGACCTAGGTCCAAACAGCTCAAACCTAGCTTGTTAGTTTTTCCATCGGCTTTTATCACATTCATACCGTTTCACGTATTCCAACTCTAGTTGGCCCGTATCTTCTTGACAAACTATGAAGGAAGATTTTGAGAGCCCAAACTACGTTTTTTCACCAAAATAACTCATAAGTCGTGGCTTATAGCTATGAGTTTTGGTCGTTGGCCCATTTTCGATAGAACTAGGTCCAAGCTGCTCCAACCTAGCCCTACGGTGTTTCCTCGGTTTTTATCGCTCTCATACCGTTTCACGTATTCCAAGTCCAGTTGGCCCATATCTTCTTAAAAAACTATGAAGGCCGATTTTGAGATCCCAAACTACATTTATTCACCAAAATAACTCATAAGTCGTGGCTTATAGCTATGTGTTTTGGACGTTAGCCCGTTTCGGATACACCTAAGTCCAAACGACTCAAACCTAGCATGACGAGCTTTTCCATCGGCTTTTATCATACTCATACCGTTTCACGTATTCCAACTCTAGTTGGCCCGTATCTTCTTGACAAACTATGAAGGCATATTTTGAGTCCCTAAACTACGTTTTCTCGTAAAAATAACTCATAAGTCATGGCTTATAGCTATGAGTTTTTGTCGTTGGCCCGTTTTCAATAGAATTAGGTCCAAACAGACTCAAACCTAGCCTTATAATTTTTTCATCGGCTTTTATCACACTCATACCGTTTCACGTATTCCAACTCTAGTTGGCCCGTATCTTCTTGAGAAACTATGAAGACCGATTTTGAGATCCCAAACGACCTTTTTTCATAAAAATAACTCGTAAGTCACGGCTTAGAGCGAGGAGGTTTTGTCGTTGGCCCGTTTCGCATCGAACTAGGTCCAAGCTCGCTCCAACCTAGTCCTAAAGTGTTTCGTTAGTTTTTATCGCTCTCATACCGTTTCAAGTATTGCAACTCTAGTTGGCCCGTATCTTCTTGACAAACTATGAAGGATGATTTTGAGGGCCCAAACTACATTTTTTCACCAAAATAACTCATAAGTCGTGGCTTATAGCTATGCGTTTTGGTTGTTGGCCCATTACGGATAGACCTAAGTCCAAACGACTCAAACCTAGCCCGACGGTTTTTCCATCGGTTTTTATCACACTCATGCCGTTTCACGTATTCCAACTCCATTTAGCCCGTATCTTCTTGACAAACTATAAAGACTAATTTTGAGAGCCCAAACTACCTTTTTTCACCAAAATAACTCGTAAGTCACGGCTTAGAGCGATGAGCTTTTGTCGTTGGCTCATTTCACATCGAACTAGGTCCAAACTGCTCCAACCTAACCCGACAGGTGTTTCGTCGGTTTTATCGCTCTCATACTCGTTTCACGTATTCTAAGTCCAATTGTCCCATATCTTCTTAAAGAACTATGAAGGCTGATTTTGAGGGCCTAAACTACATTTTTTCACCAAAATAACTCATAAGTCGTGGCTTATAGCTATGAGTTTTGGTTGTTGGCCCGTTTCGGATAGACTGCAGTCCAAACAGACTCAAACCTAGCTTCGTTAGTTTTTCCATCGGCTTTTATCACATTCATACCGTTTCACGTATTCCAACCGTAGTTGGCCCGTATCTTCTTGACAAACTATGAAGGAAGATTTTGAGAGCCCAAACTACGTTTTTTCACCAAAATAACTCATAAGTCATGGCTTATAGCTATGAGTTTTGGTCGTTGGCCCGTTTTCGGTAAAACTAGGTCCAAACAACTCAAACCTAGCCTTACAATTTTTTCATCGGCTTTTATCACACTCATATCGTTTCACGTATTCAACTCCAGTTAGCCCGTATCTTCGAGAAACTATGAAGACCGATTTTGAGATCCCAAACGACCTTTTTTCATAAAAATAACTCGTAAGTCACGGCTTAGAGCGAGGAGGTTTTGTCGTTGGCCCGTTTCGCATCGAACTAGGTCCAAACTCGCTCCAACCTAGTCCTAAAGTGTTTCGTTAGTTTTTATCGCTCTCATACCGTTTCAAGTATTGCAACTCTAGTTGGCCCGTATCTTCTTGACAAACTATGAAGGATGATTTTGAGGGCCCAAACTACATTTTTTCACCAAAATAACTCATAAGTCGTGGCTTATAGCTATGCGTTTTGGTTGTTGGCCCATTACGGATAGACCTAAGTCCAAACAGACTCAAACCTAGCTCGACGGCTTTTCCATCGGCTTTTATCACACTCATACCGTTTCACGTATTCCAACTCTAGTTGGCCCGTATTTTCTTGAGAAACTATGAAGGCAGATTTTGAGAGCCCAAACTACGTTTTTCACCAAAATAACCGATAAGTCATGGCTTATAGCTATAAGTTTTGGTCGTAGGCCGTTTCCGCGAACTAGGTCTAAACGAGCTCAAACCTAGCTCGACGGCTTTTCCATCGGCTTTTATCACACTCATGCCGTTTCACGTATCCAACTCCTGTTAGCCCGTATCTTCTTGAAAAACTATGAAGATTGATTTTGAGAGCCCAAACTACCCTTTTTCACCAAAATAACTCGTAAGTCACGGCTTAGACGATGAGCTTTTGTCGTTGGCCCGTTTCGCATCGAACTTGGTCCAAAGTGCTCCAACCTAACCCGACGAGTGTTTCGTCGGCTTTTATCGCTCTCATACCATTTCATGTATTCTAAGTCCAATTGGCCCATATCTTCTTAAAAAACTATGAAGGCTGATTTTGAGGGCCCAAACTATATTTTTTCACCAAAATAACCCATAAGTCGTGGCTTATAGCTATGAGTTTTGGTTGTTAGCCCGTTTCGGATAGACCTAGGTCCAAACTCGCTCAAACCTAGCTCGACGGCTTTTCCATCGGCTTTTATCACACTCATACCGTTTCACGTATTACAACTCTAGTTGGCCCGTATCTTCTTGACAAACTATGAAGGCAGATTTTGAGAGCCCAAACTACATTTTTTCACCAAAATAACTCTAAGTCATGGCTTATAGCTATGAGTTTTGGTTGTTGGCCCGTTTCCGATGGAACTAGTACCAAACGACTCAAACCTAACCCGACGAGTGTTTCGTCGGCTTTTATCGCTCTCATACCATTTCACGTATTCTAATTCCAATTGGCCCATATCTTCTTAAAAAACTATGAAGGCTGATTTTGAGGGCCCAAACTACATTTTTTAACCAAAATAACTCATAAGTCGTGGCTTATAGCTATGAGTTTTGGTTGTTGGCCCGTTTTAGATAAACCTAGGTCCACATAGCTCAAACTTAGCCCGACAGTTTTTCCATCGGCTTTTATCACACTCATACCGTTTCACGTATTCCAACTCTAGTTGGCCCGTATCTTCGAGAAACTATGAAGGCAGATTTTGAGAGCCCAAACTACGTTTTTCACCAAAATAAGCGATAAGTCATGGCTTATAGCTATAAGTTTTGGTCGTTGGCCCGTTTCCGGCGAAGTAGGTCTAAACGACTCAAACCTAGCCCGACGAGCTTTTCCATCGGCTTTTATCACACTCATGCCGTTTCACGTATCCCACTCCGGTTAGCCCGTATCTTCTTGACAAACTATGAAGATTGATTTTGAGAGCCCAAACTACCTTTTTTCACCAAAATAACTCGTAAGTCACGGCTTAGACGATGAGCTTTTGTCGTTGGCCCGTTTTGCATCGAACTCGTTCCAAAGTGCTCCAACCTAACCCGACGGTGTTTCGTCGGCTTTTATCGCTCTCATACCATTTCATGTATTCTAAGTCCAATTGGCCCATATCTTCTTAAAAAACTATGAAGGCTGATTTTGAGGGCCCAAACTATATTTTTTCACCAAAATAACTCATAAGTCGTGGCTTATAGCTATGAGTTTTGGTTGTTAGCCCGTTTCGGATAGACCTAGGTCCAAACTCGCTCAAACCTAGCTTGACAGCTTTTCCATCGCTTTTATCACACTCATACCGTTTCACGTATTACAACTCTAGTTGGCCCGTATCTTCTTGACAAACTATGAAGGCGCATTTCGAGAGCCCAAACTACATTTTTTCACCAAAATAACTCTAAGTCATGGCTTATAGCTATGAGTTTTGGTTGTTGGCCCGTTTCCGATGGAACTAGGACCAAACAGACTCAAACCTAGCCTTACAGCTTTTTGATCAGCTTTTATCACACTCATATCGTTTCACGTATCCAACTCCGATTAGCCCGTATCTTATTGACAAACTATGAAGACTTATTTTGAGATCCCAAACAACATTTTTTCACAAAAATACCTCGTAAGTCACGGCTTAGAGCGATGAGCTTTTGTCGTTGGCACGTTTCGCATCGAACTAGGTCAAACTCGCTCCAACCTAGCCCTACAGGTGTTTCGTCAATTTTTATCGCTCTTATACCGTTTCACGTATTCCAAGTCCAGTTGGCCCATATCTTTTTAAAAAACTATGAAGGCTGATTTTAAGGGCCCAAACTATATTTTTTCACCAAAATAACTCATAATTCGTGGCTTATAGCTATGAGTTTTGGTTGTTGGCCCGTTTCGCAGAGACCTAGGTCCAAACGGCTCAAACCTAGCCTAACAGCTTTTCCATCGGCTTTTATCACACTCATGCCGTTTCACGTATTCCAACTCCATTTAGCCCGTATCTTCTTGACAAACTATAAAGACTAATTTTGAGAGCCCAAACTACCTTTTTTCACCAAAAACACTCGTAAGTCACGGCTTAGAGCGATGAGCTTTTGTCGTTGGCTCATTTCACATCGAACTAGGTCCAAACTCGCTCCAACCTAACCCGACAAGATGTTTCGTCGCTTTTATCGCTCTCATACCATTTCACGTATTCTAATTCCAATTGGCCCATATCTTCTTAAAAAACTATGAAGGTCGATTCGAGGGCCAAAACTACATTTTTTCACCAAAATAACTCATAAGTCGTGGCTTATAGCTATGAGTTTTGGTTGTTGGCCCGTTTCGGATAGACCTAGGTCCAAACAAGCTCAAACCTAGCCTCGTTAGTTTTTCCATCGGCTTTTATCACATTCATACCATTTCACGTATTCCAACTCTAGTTGGCCCGTATCTTCGACAAACTATGAAGGAAGATTTTGAGAGCCCAAACTACGTTTTTTCACCAAAATAACTCATAAGTCGTGGCTTATAGCTATGAGTTTTGGTCGTTGGCCCATTTTCGATAGAACTAGGTCCAAACTCGCTCCAACCTAGCCCTACAGGTGTTTCCTCGCTTTTATCGCTCTCATACCGTTTCACGTATTCCAAGTCCAGTGAGGCCCATATCTTCTTAAAAAACTATGAAGGCCGATTTTGAGATCCCAAACTACATTTATTCACCAAAATAACTCATAAGTCGTGGCTTATAGCTATGTGTTTTGGACGTTAGCCCGTTTCGGATACACCTAAGTCCAAACAAGCTTCAAACCTAGCATGACGAGCTTTTCCATCGGCTTTTATCATACTCATACCGTTTCACGTATTCCAACTCTAGTTGGCCCGTATCTTCTTGACAAACTATGAAGGCATATTTTGAGTCCCTAAACTACGTTTTCTCGTAAAAATAACTCATAAGTCATGGCTTATAGCTATGAGTTTTTGTCGTTGGCCCGTTTTCAATAGAATTAGGTCCAAACAGACTCAAACCTAGCCTTATAGTTTTTTCATCGGCTTTTATCACACTCATACCGTTTCACGTATTCCAACTCTAGTTGGCCCGTATCTTCGAGAAACTATGAAGACCGATTTTGAGATCCCAAACGACCTTTTTTCATAAAAATAACTCGTAAGTCACGGCTTAGAGCGAGGAGGTTTTGTCGTTGGCCCGTTTCGCATCGAACTAGGTCCAAACTCGCTCCAACCTAGTCCTAAAGTGTTTCGTTAGTTTTTATCGCTCTCATACCGTTTCAAGTATTGCAACTCTAGTTGGCCCGTATCTTCGACAAACTATGAAGGACGATTTTGAGGGCCCAAACTACATTTTTTCACCAAAATAACTCATAAGTCGTGGCTTATAGCTATGCGTTTTGGTTGTTGGCCCATTACGGATAGACCTAAGTCCAAACGGCTCAAACCTAGCCCGACAGCTTTTCCATCGGCTTTTATCACACTCATGCCGTTTCACGTATTCCAACTCCATTTAGCCCGTATCTTTTTTACAAACGATAAAGACCGATTTTGAGAGCACAAACTACCTTTTTTCACAAAAATAACTCGTAAGTCACGGCTTAGACGGATGAGCTTTTGTCGTTGGCTCATTTCGCATCGAACTAGGTCCAAACTCGCTCCAACCTAACCCGATAGTGTTTCGTCGGCTTTGATCGCTCTCATACCGTTTCACGTATTCTAATTCCAATTGGCCCATATCTTCTTAAAAAACTATGAAGGCCGATTTTGAGGGCCCAAACTATATTTTTTAACCAAAATAACTCATAAGTCATGGCTTATAGCTATGAGTTTTGGTTGTTAGCCCGTTTTAGATAGACCTAGGTCCACATAGCTCAAACCTAGCCTCGACAGCTTTTCCATCAGCTTTTATCACACTCATACCGTTTCACATATTCCAACTCTAGTTGGCCCGTATCTTCGAGAAACTATGAAGGCAGATTTTGAGAGCCCAAACTACGTTTTTCACCAAAATAACCGATAAGTCATGGCTTATAGCTATAAGTTTTGGTCGTTGGTCCGTTTCCGGTAGAACTAGGTCCAAACAGACTCAAACCTAGCTCGACAGCTTTTCCATTAGTTTTTATCATACTCATGCCGTTTCACGTATCCAACTCCAGTTAGCCCGTATCTTCTTGACAAACTATGAAGACCGATTTTGAGAACCCAAACAACATTTTTTCACCAAAATAATCGTAAGTCAAGGCTTAGATCGATGAGCTTTTGTCGTTCGCTCGTTTCGCATCGAACTAGGTCCAAACCGATCCAACCTAGCCCTACAGGTGTTTCGTCGGCTTTTATCGCTATCATACCGTTTCACGTATTCCAAGTCCGAGCTTGGCCTATATCTTCTCAAAAAACTATGAAGGCTGATTTTTAGGGCCCAAACTACGTTTTTTCACCAAAATAACTCATAAGTCATGGCTTATAGCTATGAGTTTTGGTCGTTGGCCCGTTTTCGGTAGAACTAGGTCCAAACAGTCTCAAACCTAGCCTTACAGCTTTTTCATCGATTTTATCACACTCATATCGTTTCACGTATCCAACTTCAGCTAGCCCGTATCTTCTGACAAACGATAAAGACCGATTTTGAGAACACAAACAACCTTTTTTCCCCAAACTAACTCGTAAGTCAAGGCTTAGAGCGATGAGCTTTTGTCGTTAACCCGTTTCGCATCGAACTAGGTCCAAACTGCCGTAACCTAGCCCTACAGGTGTTTCGTCAATTTTTATCGCTCTCATACCGTTTCACGTATTCCAAGTCCAGCTTGGCCCATATCTTCTTAAAAAACTATGAAGGCCGATTTTAAGGGCCCAAACTGTATTCTTTCACCAAAATAACTCATAAGTCGTGGTCGATAGCTATCGGCTTTGGTTGTTGGTCCGTTTCGGATAGACCTAGGTCCAAACAGTCTCAAACCTAGCTTCGTTAGTTTTTCCATCGGCTTTTATCACATTCATACCGTTTCACGTATTCCAACTCTAGTTGGCCCGTATCTTCTTGACAAACTATGAAGGAAGATTTTGAGAGCCCAAACTACGTTTTTTCACCAAAATAACTCATAAGTCATGGCTTATAGCTATGAGTTTTGGTCGTTGGCCCGTTTTCGGTAAAACTAGGTCCAAACAGACTCAAACCTAGCCTTATAGTTTTTTCATCGGTTCTTATCACACTCATATCGTTTCACGTATTCCAACTCCAGTTAGCCCGTATCTTCTTGAAAAGCTATGAAGACCGATTTTGAGAGCCCAAACTACCTTTTTTCACCAAAATAACTCGTAAGTCACGGCTTAGAGCGATTTGCTTTTGTCGTTGGCTCGTTTCGCATCGAACTAGGTCCAAACTCGCTCCAACCTAGCCCTATAGTGTTTCGTCAGCTTTTATCACTCTCATACCGTTTCACGTATTCCAAGTCCAGCTTGGCCCATATCTTCTTAAAGAACTATGAAGGTTGATTTTGAGGGCCCAAACTACATTTTTTCACCAAAATAACTCATAAGTCGTGGCTTATAGCTATGAGTTTTGGTTGTTGGCCCGTTTCGTATAGACCTAGGTCCAAACAGACTCAAACCTAGCTCGTTAGTTTTTCCATCGGCTTTTATCACATTCATACCGTTTCACGTATTCCAACTCTAGTTGGCCCGTATCTTCTTGACAAACTATGAAGGAAGATTTTGAGAGCCCAAACTACATTTATTCACCAAAATAACTCATAAGTCGTGGCTTATAGCTATGTGTTTTGGTTGTTGGCCCGTTTTCGATAGAACTAGGTCCAAACCGCTCCAACCTAGCCCTACAGGTGTTTCGTCGGCTTCTATCGCTCTCATACCGTTTCACGTATTCCAAGTCCAAGTTGGCCCATATCTTCTTAAAGAACTATGAAGGCCGATTTTGAGGGCGCAAACTACATTTTTTCACCAAAATAACTCATAAGTCGTGGCTTATAGCTATGAGTTTTGGTTGTTGGCCCGTTTCGGATAGACTCAGGTCCAAACTGACTCAAACCTAGCCTCGTTAGTTTTTCCATCGCTTTTATCACATTCATACCGTTTCACGTATTCCAACTCTAGTTGGCCCGTATCTTCTTGACAAACTATGAAGGAAGATTTTGAGAGCCCAAACTACATTTATTCACCAAAATAACTCATAAGTCGTGGCTTATAGCTATGTGTTTTGGTTGTTGGCCCGTTTTCGATAGAACTAGGTCCAAACCGCTCCAACCTAGCCCTACAGGTGTTTCGTCGGCTTCTATCGCTCTCATACCGTTTCACGTATTCCAAGTCCAGCTTGGCCCATATCTTCTTAAAGAACTATGAAGGCCGATTTTGAGGGCGCAAACTACATTTTTTCACCAAAATAACTCATAAATCGTGGCTTATAGCTATGAGTTTTGGTTGTTGGCCCGTTTCGTATAGACTCTAGGTCCAAACAGACTCAAACCTAGCCTCGTTAGTTTTTCCATCGCTTTTATCACATTCATACCGTTTCACGTATTCCAACTCTAGTTGGCCCGTATCTTCTTGACAAACTATGAAGGAAGATTTTGAGAGCCCAAACTACATTTATTCACCAAAATAACTCATAAGTCGTGGCTTATAGCTATGTGTTTTGGTTGTTGGCCCGTTTTTGATAGAACTAGGTCCAAACTCGCTCCAACCTAGCCCTACGGTGTTTCGTCGGTTTCTATCGCTCTCATACCGTTTCACGTATTCCAAGTCCAAGTTGGCCCATATCTTTTTAAAAAACTATAAAGGCCGATTTTGAGGGCCCAAACTACATTTTATCACCAAAATAACTCATAAGTCGTGGCTTATAGCTATGAGTTTTGGTCGTTGGCCCATTTTCGATAGAACTAGGTCAAAACTCGCTCCAACCTAGCCCTACAGGTGTTTCCTCGGCTTTTATCGCTCTCATACCGTTTCACGTATTCCAAGTCCAGATTGGCCCATATCTTCTTAAAAAACTATGAAGGCCGATTTTGAGGGCCCAATCTACATTTCTTCACCAAAATAACTCATAAGTCATGGCTTATAGCTATGAGTTTTGGTTGTTGGCCCGTTTTCGGTATAACTAGGTCCAAACAGACTCAAACCTAGCCTTACAGCTTTTTCATCGGCTTTTATCACACTCATATCGTTTCACGTATCCAACTCCAGTTAGCCCGTATCTTCGACAAACTATGAAGATTGATTTTGAGAACCCAAACAACCTTTTTTCACCAAAATAACTCGTAAGTGAAGGCTTAGAGCGATGAGCTTTTGTCGTTGGCCCGTTTCGCATCGAACTAGGTCCAAACTCGCTCCAACCTAGCCCTACGAGTGTTTCGTCAATTTTTATCGCTCTCATACCGTTTCACGTATTCCAAGTCCAAGTTGGCCCATATCTTCTTAAAAAACTATGAAGGCTGATTTTAAGGGCCCAACCGTATTTTTTCACCAAAATAACTCATAAGTCGTGGCTTATAGCTATGAGTTTTGGTTGTTGGCCCGTTTCGGATAGACTAGAGTCCAAACAGACTCAAACCTAGCTCGACGGTTTTTCCATCGGCTTTTATCACACTCATACCGGTTCACGTATTGCAACTCTAGTTGGCCCGTATCTTCGACAAACTATGAAAGCAGATTTTGAGAGCACAAACTACGTTTTTTCACCAAAATAACTCATAAGTCAAGGCTTAGAGCGATGAGCTTTTGTCGTTCGCCCGTTTCGCATCGAATTAGGTCCAAACTGCTCCAACCTAGCCCTACGAGTGTTTCGTCGGCTTTTATTTCTCTCATACCGTTTCACGTATTCCAAGTCCAGTTGGCCCATATCTTCTTAAAAAACTATGAAGGCCGATTTTAAGGGCCCAAATTATATTTTTTCACCAAAATAACTCATAAGTCGTGGCTTATAGCTATGAGTATTGGTTGTTGGCCCGTTTCCGATGGAACTAGGTCCAAACAGACTCAAACCTAGCCTTATAGTTTTTTCATCGCTTTTATCGCACTCATATCGTTTCACGTATCCAACTCCAGTTAGCCCGTATCTTCATGACAAACTATGAAGACTTATTTTGAGATCCCAAACAACTTTTTTTCACAAAAATAACTCGTAAGTCACGGCTTAGAGCGATGAGCTTTTGTCGTTAGCTCGTTTCGCATCGTACTAGGTCCAAACCGCTCCAACCAAGCCCTACGGTGTTTCGTCGGCTTTTATCGCTATCATACCATTTCACGTATTCCAAGTCCAGCTTGGCCTATATCTTCTTAAAAAACTATGAAGGTTGATTTTTAGGGCCCAAACTACGTTTTTTCACCAAAATAACTCATAAGTCATGGCTTATAGCTATGAGTTTTGGTCGTTGGCCCGTTTTCGGTAGAACTAGGTCCAAACAGACTCAAACCTAGCCTTACAGCTTTTTCATCGGCTTTTATCACACTCATATCGTTCCACGTATCCAACTTCGCTTAGCCCGTATCTTCGACAAACGATAAAGACCGATTTTGAGAACACAAACAACCTTTTTTCCCCAAACTAACTTGTAAGTCAAGGCTTAGAGCGATGAGCTTTTGTCGTTAACCCGTTTCGCATCGAACTAGGTCCAAACCGCTCCAACCTAGCCCTACAGGTGTTTCGTCGGCTTTTATCGCTATCATACCGTTTCACGTATTCCAAGTCCAGCTTGGCTCATATCTTCTTAAAAAACTATGAAGGCTGATTTTGAGGGCCCAAACTATATTTTTTCATCAAAATAACTCATAAGTCGTGGCTTATAGCTATGAGTTTTGGTTGTTAAGCCGTTTTCGGTAGAACTAGGTCCGAACGAGCTCAAACCTAGCCTTATAGTTTTTTCATCAATTTTTATCACACTCATATCGTTTCACGTATTCCAACTCCGAGTTAGCCGGTATCTTTTTGACAAACTATGAAGACCGATTTTGAGAGCCCAAACTAGCTTTTTTCACCAAAATAACTCGTAAGTCACGGCTTAGAGCGATGAACTTTTGTCGTTGGCTCGTTTCGCATCGAACTCGGTCCAAACTCGCTCCAACCTAAACCGACAGGTGTTTCGTCGGCTTTTATCGCTCTCATACTCGTTTCACGTATTATAAGTCCAATTGTCCCATATCTTCTTAAAAAACTATGAAGGCCGATTTTGAGAGCCCAAACTACATTTTTTTACCAAAATAACTCATAAGTCGTGGCTTATAGCTATGAGTTTTGGTTGTTCGCCCGTTTCGGATAGACCTAGGTCCAAAGAGCTCAAACCTAGCCCGACAGCTTTTCCATCAGCTTTTTATCACACTCATACCGGTTCACGTATTGCAACTCTAGTTGGCCCGTATCTTCTTGGCAAACTATGAAAGCAGATTTTGAGAGCCCAAACTACGTTTTTTCACCAAAATAACTCATAAGTCATGGCTTATAGCTATGAGTTTTGGTTGTTGGCCCGTTTCCGTAGAACTAGATCTAAACAGACTCAAACCTAGCCTTACAGCTTTTTCATCGGCTTTTATCACACTCATATCGTTTCACGTATCCAACTCCAGTTAGCCCGTATCTTCGACAAACTATGAAGATTGATTTTGAGAACCCAAACAACCTTTTTTCACCAAAATAACTCGTAAGTCAAGGCTTAGAGCTATGAGCTTTTGTCGTTGGCCCGTTTCGCATCGAACTAGGTCCAAACCGCTCCAACCTAGCCCTACGAGTGTTTCGTCAATTTTTATCGCTCTCATACCGTTTCATGTATTCCTAGTCCAGTTGGCCCATATCTTCTTAAAAAACTATGAAGGCTGATTTTAAGGGCTCAAACCGTATTTTTTCACCAAAATAACTCATAAGTCGTGGCTTATAGCTATGAGTTTTTGTTGTTGGCCCGTTTTAGATAGACCTAGGTCCAAACAAGTCTCAAACCTAGCCTCGACAGCTTTTTCCATTAGTTTTTATCACACTCATACCGGTTCACGTATTGCAACTCTAGTTGGCTCGTATGTTCTCGACAAACTATGAAAGCAGATTTTGAGAGCCCAAACTACGTTTTTTCACCAAAATAACTCATAAGTCAAGGCTTAGAGCGATGAGCTTTTGTCGTTCGCACGTTTCGCATCGAACTAGGTCCAAACCGCTCCAACCTAGCCCTACGGTGTTTCGTCGGTTTTATATCTCTCATACCGTTTCACGTATTCCAAGTCCAAGTTGGCCCATATCTTCTTAAAAAACTATAAAGGCCGATTTTAAGGGCCCAAATTATATTTTTTCACCAAAATAACTCATAAGTCGTGGCTTATAGCTATGAGTATTGGTTGTTGGCCGGTTTTCAATGGAACTAGGTCCAAACAGACTCAAACCTAGCCTTATAGTTCTTTCATCGGCTTTTATCGCACTCATATCGTTTCACGTATCCAACTCCAGTTAGCCCGTATCTTCATGACAAACTATGAAGACTTATTTTGAGATCCCAAACAACCTTTTTTCACAAAAATAACTCGTAAGTCACGGCTTAGAGCGATGAGGTTTTGTCGTTAGCTCGTTTCGCATCGTACTAGGTCCAAACTGCTCCAACCAAGCCCTACAGGTGTTTCGTCGGCTTTTATCGCTATCATACCGTTTCACGTATTCCAAGTCCAGATTGGCCCATATCTTCTTAAAAAACTATGAAGGCTAATTTTGAGGGCCCAAACTATGTTTTTTCACCAAAATGACTCATAAGTCATGGCTTATAGCTATGAGTTTTGGTTGTTGGCCCCTTTTCGGTATAACTAGGTTCAAACAGACTCAAACCTAGCCTTACAGCTTTTTCATCAGCTTTTATCACACTCATACCGTTTCACGTATTCCAACTCTAGTTGGCCCGTATCTTCTTTAGAAACTATGAAGACCGATTTTGAGAACCCAAACGACCTTTTTTCATAAAAATAACTCGTAAGTCACGGCTTAGAGCGATGAGCTTTTGTCGTTGGCCCGTTTCGCAACGAACTAGGTCCAAACTCGCTCCAACCTAGCCCTACAGGTGTTTCGTTAGTTTTTATCGCTCTCATACCGTTTCAACTATTCCAACTCTAGTTGGCTCGTATCTTCTTGACAAACTATGAAGGATGATGTTGAGGGCCCAAACTATATTTTTTCACCAAAATAACTCATAAGTCGTGGCTTATAGCTATGAGTTTTGGTTGTTGGCCCGTTTTCGATAGAACTAGGTCCAAACAGACTCAAACCTAGCCTTATAGTTTTTTCATCGGCTTTTATCACACTCATATCGTTTCACGTATTCCAACTCCGAGTTAGCCGGTATCTTTTTGACAAACTATGAAGACCGATTTTGAGAGCCCAAACTACCTTTTTTCACAAAATAACTCGTAAGTCACGGCTAGAGCGATAAACTTTTGTCGTTGGCTCGTTTTGCATCGAACTCGGTCCAAACTCGCTCCAACCTAACCCGACAGGTGTTTCGTCGGCTTTTATCGCTCTCATACCGTTTCACGTATTCTAAGTCCAATTGTCCCATATCTTCTTAAAGAACTATGAAGGCCGATTTTGAGGGCCTAAACTACATTTTTTCACCAAAATAACTCATAAGTCGTGGCTTATAGCTATGAGTTTTGGTTGTTGGCCCGTTTCGGATAGACCTAGGTCCAAACAGACTCAAACCTAGCCTCGTTAGTTTTTCCATCGCTTTTATCACATTCATACCGTTTCACGTATTCCAACCGTAGTTGGCCCGTATCTTCTGACAAACTATGAAGGAAGATTTTGAGAGCCCAAACTACGTTTTTTCACCAAAATAACTCATAAGTCATGGCTTATAGCTATGAGTTTTGGTCGTTGGCCCGTTTTCGGTAAAACTAGGTCCAAACAACTCAAACCTAGCCTTACAATTTTTTCATCAGCTTTTATCACACTCATATCGTTTCACGTATTCAACTCCAGTTAGCCCGTATCTTCTTGAAAAGCTATGAAGACCGATTTTGAGAGCCCAAACTACCTTTGTTCACCAAAATAACTCGTAAGTCACGGCTTAGAGCGATTTGCTTTTGTCGTTGGCTCGTTTCGCATCGAACTAGGTCCAAACCGCTCCAACCTAGCCCTACAGGTGTTTCGTCGGCTTCTATCGCTCTCATACCGTTTCACGTATTCCAAGTCCAACTTGGCCCATATCTTCTTAAAAACTATAAAGGCTGATTTTGAGGGCCCAAACCGCATTTTATCACCAAAATAACTCATAAGTCGTGGCTTATAGCTATCGAGCTTTGGTCGTTGGCCCGTTTTCGATAGAACTAGGTCAAAACCGCTCCAACCTAGCCCTACAGGTGTTTCCTCGCTTTTATCGCTCTCATACCGTTTCACGTATTCCAAGTCCAAGTTGGCCCATATCTTCTTAAAAAACAATGAAGGCCGATTTTGAGGGCCCAATCTACATTTCTTCACCAAAATAACTCATAAGTCGTGGCTTATAGCTATGAGTTTTGGTTGTTGGCCGCTTCGTATAGACCTAGGTCCAAACAGCTCAAACCTAACCCGACAGCTTTTCCATCAGCTTTTATCACACTCATACCGTTTCACGTATTGCAACTCTAGTTGGCCTCGTATCTTCGACAAACTATGAAAGCAGATTTTGAGAGCCAAACTACATTTTTTCACCAAAATAACTCATAAGTCATGGCTTATAGCTATGAGTATCGATCGTTGGCCCTTTTTCGGTAGAACTAGGTCCAAACAACTCAAACCTAGCCTTACAATTTTTTCATCGGCTTTTATCACACTCATATCGTTTCACGTATTCCAACTCCAGTTAGCCCGTATCTTCGACAAACTATGAAGACCGATTTTGAGATCCCAAACAACCTTTTTTCACAAAAATAACTCGTAAGTCACGGCTTAGAGCGATGAGGTTTTGTCGTTGGCTCGTTTCGCATCGAACTAGGTCCAAACCGCTCCAACCTAGCCCTACGGTGTTTCGTCGGCTTTTATCACTCTCATACCGTTTCACGTATTCCAAGTCCAGCTTGGCCCATATCTTCTTAAAGAACTATGAAGGCCGATTTTGACGGCCCAAACTACATTTTTTCACCAAAATAACTCATAAGTCATGGCTTATAGCTATGAGTTTTGGTCGTTGGCCTGGTTTCGGTAGAACTAGGTCCAAACAGACTCAAACCTAGCCTTACAGCTTTTTCATCAGCTTTTATCACACTCATACCGTTTCACGTATTCCAACTCTAGTTGGCCCGTATCTTCGAGAAACTATGAAGACCGATTTTGAGAACCCAAACGACCTTTTTTCATAAAAATAACTCGTAAGTCACGGCTTAGAGCGATGAGCTTTTGTCGTTGGCTCGTTTCGCATCGAACTAGGTCCAAAAATCTCCAACCTAGCCCTACGAGTGTTTCGTCGGCTTTTATCACTCTCATACCGTTTCACGTATTCCAAGTCCAAGTTGGCCCATATCTTCTTAAAGAATTATGAAGGCCGATTTTGAGGTCCCAAACTACATTTTTTCACCAAAATAACTCATAAGTCGTGGCTTATAGCTATGAGTTTTGGTTGTTGACCCGTTTCGGATAGACCTAGGTCCAAACAGATCTCAAACCTAGCTCGTTAGTTTTTCCATCAGCTTTTATCACACTCATACCGTTTCACGTATTCCAACTCTAGTTGGCCCGTATCTTCGACAAACTATGAAGGAAGATTTTGAGAGCCCAAACTACATTTATTCACCAAAATAACTCATAAGTCGTGGCTTATAGCTATGTGTTTTGGTTGTTGGCCCGTTTTCGATAGAACTAGGTCCAAACTCGCTCCAACCTAGCCTTACAGCTTTTTCATCGGCTTTTATCACACTCATATCGTTTCACGTATTCCAACTCCCGTTAGCTCGTATCTTCTGACAAACTATGAAGACCGATTTTGAGATCCCAAACAACCTTTTTTCACCAAAATAACTCGTAAGTCAAGGCTTAGAGCGATGAGGTTTTGTCGTTGGCCCGTTTCGCATCGAACTAGGTGCAAGCCGCTCCAACCTAGCCCTACAGGTGTTTCATCGCTTTTATCGCTCTCATACCGTTTCACGTATTCCAAGTCCAGTTGGCCCATATCTTCTTAAAAAACTATAAAGGCCGATTTTGAGGGCCCAATCTACATTTCTTCACCAAAATAACTCATAAGTCGTGGCTTATAGCTATGAGTTTTGGTTGTTGGCCGTTTCGGATAGACCTAGGTCCAAACAGACTCAAACCTAGCTCGACAGCTTTTCCATCGGCTTTTATCACACTCATACCGTTTCACGTATTGCAACTCTAGTTGGCCCGTATCTTCTTGAAAAGCTATGAAGACCGATTTTGAGAGCCCAAACTACCTTTGTTCACCAAAATAACTCGTAAGTCACGGCTTAGAGCGATTTGCTTTTGTCGTTGGCTCGTTTCGCATCGAACTAGGTCCAAACTCGCTCCAACCTAGCCCTACGGTGTTTCGTCGGTTTCTATCGCTCTCATACCGTTTCACGTATTCCAAGTCCAATTGGCCCATATCTTCTTAAAAAACTATAAAGGCCGATTTTGAGGGCCCAAACCGCATTTTATCACCAAAATAACTCATAAGTCGTGGCTTATAGCTATCGAGTTTTGGTCGTTGGCCCGTTTTCGATAGAACTAGGTCAAAACTCGCTCCAACCTAGCCCTACGGTGTTTCCTCGCTTTTATCGCTCTCATACCGTTTCACGTATTCCAAGTCCAAGTTGGCCCATATCTTCTTAAAAAACAATGAAGGCCGATTTTGAGGGCCCAATCTACATTTCTTCACCAAAATAACTCATAAGTCGTGGCTTATAGCTATGAGTTTTGGTTGTTGGCCGATTTCGGATAGACCTAGGTCCAAACAAGTCTCAAACCTAACTCGACAGCTTTTCCATCGCTTTTATCACACTCATACCGTTTCACGTATTGCAACTCTAGTTGGCTCCGTATCTTCTTGACAAACTATGAAAGCAGATTTTGAGAGCCAAACTACATTTTTTCACCAAAATAACTCATAAGTCATGGCTTATAGCTATGAGTATCGATCGTTGGCCCTTTTTCGGTAGAACTAGGTCCAAACAATTCAAACCTAGCCTTACAATTTTTTCATCGGCTTTTATCACACTCATATCGTTTCACGTATTCCAACTCCGAGTTAGCCCGTATCTTCGACAAACTATGAAAACCGATTTTGAGATCCCAAACAACCTTTTTTCACAAAAATAACTCGTAAGTCACGGCTTAGAGCGATGAGGTTTTGTCGTTGGCTCGTTTCGCATCGAACTAGGTCCAAACCGCTCCAACCTAGCCCTACAGGTGTTTCGTCGGCTTTTATCACTCTCATACCGTTTCACGTATTCCAAGTCCAAGTTGGCCCATATCTTCTTAAAGAACTATGAAGGCTGATTTTGACGGCCCAAACTACATTTTTTCACCAAAATAACTCATAAGTCATGGCTTATAGCTATGAGTTTTGGTCGTTGGTCCGGTTTCGGTAGAACTAGGTCCAAACAGACTCAAACCTAGCCTTGTAGTTTTTTCATTAGTTTTTACCACAATCATATCGTTTCACGTATTCCAACTCCAGGTTGCCGGTATCTTCTTGAAAAACTATGAAGACCGATTTTGAGAGCCCAAACTACCTTTTTTCACCAAAATAACTCGTAAGTCACGGCTTAGAGCGATGAGCTTTTGTCGTTGGCTCGTTTCGCATCGAACTAGGTCCAAAAATCTCCAACCTAGCCCTACAGGTGTTTCGTCGCTTTTATCACTCTCATACCGTTTCACGTATTCCAAGTCCAAGTTGGCCCATATCTTCTTAAAGAATTATGAAGGCCGATTTTGAGGTCCCAAACTACATTTTTTCACCAAAATCACTCATAAGTCGTGGCTTATAGCTATGAGTTTTGGTTGTTGACCCGTTTCGGATAGACCTAGGTCCAAACGGCTCAAACCTAGCTTCGTTAGTTTTTCCATCAGCTTTTATCACACTCATACCGTTTCACGTATTCCAACTCTAGTTGGCCCGTATCTTCTTGACAAACTATGAAGGAAGATTTTGAGAGCCCAAACTACATTTATTCACCAAAATAACTCATAAGTCGTGGCTTATAGCTATGTGTTTTGGTTGTTGGCCCGTTTTCGATAGAACTAGGTCCAAACTGCTCCAACCTAGCCCTACAGGTGTTTCGTCAGCTTCTATCGCTCTCATACCGTTTCACGTATTCCAAGTCCAAGTTGGCCCATATCTTCTTAAAAAAGTATAAAGGCTGATTTTGAGGGCCCAAACTACATTTTATCACCAAAATAACTCATAAGTCGTGGCTTATAGCTATGAGTTTTGGTCGTTGGTCCGTTTTCGATAGAACCAGGTCAAAACTGCTCCAACCTAGCCCTACGAGTGTTTCCTCGCTTTTATCGCTCTCATACCGTTTCACGTATTCCAAGTCCAATTGGCCCATATCTTCTTAAAAACTATAAAGGCCGATTTTGAGGGCCCAATCTACATTTCTTCACCAAAATAACTCATAAGTCGTGGCTTATAGCTATGAGTTTTGGTTGTTGGCCGCTTCGGATAGACCTAGGTCCAAACGAACTCAAACCTAGCCTCGACAGCTTTTCCATCGGCTTTTATCACACTCATACCGTTTCACGTATTGCAACTCTAGTTGGCCCGTATCTTCGACAAACTATGAAAGCAGATTTTGAGAGCCCAAACTACGTTTTTTCACCAAAATAACTCATAAGTCATGGCTTATAGCTATGAGTTTCGATCGTTGGCCCTTTTTCGGTAGAACTAGGTCCAAACAGATCTCAAACCTAGCCTTATAATTTTTTCATCGCTTTTATCACACTCATATCGTTTCACGTATTCCAACTCCAGTTAGCCCGTATCTTCGACAAACTATGAAGACCGATTTTGAGATCCCAAACAACCTTTTTTCACAAAAATAACTCGTAAGTCACGGCTTAGAGCGATGAGGTTTTGTCGTTAGCTCGTTTCACATCGTACTAGGTCCAAATTGCTCCAACCAAGCCCTACAGGTGTTTCGTCGGCTTTTATCGCTATCATACTCGTTTCACGTATTCCAAGTCCAGCTTGGCCCATATCTTCTTAAAAAACTATGAAGGCTAATTTTGAGGGCCCAAACTATGTTTTTTCACCAAAATAACTCATAAGTCATGGCTTATAGCTATGAGTTTTGGTTGTTGGCCCGTTTTTGGTATAACTAGGTCCAAACAGACTCAAACCTAGCCTTACGGCTTTTTCATCAGCTTTTATCACACTCATACCGTTTCACGTATTCCAACTCTTGTTGGCCCGTATCTTATTGAGAAACTATGAAGACCGATTTTGAGATCCCAAACGACCTTTTTTCATAAAAATAACTCGTAAGTCACGGCTTAGAGCGATGAGGTTTTGTCGTTGGCCCGTTTCGCAATGAACTAGGTCCAAACTCGCTCCAACCTAGCCCTACAGGTGTTTCGTTATTTTTATCGCTCTCATACCGTTTCAAGTATTCCAACTCTAGTTGGCTCGTATCTTCTTGACAAACTATGAAGGATGATTTTGAGGGCCCAAACTATATTTTTTCACCAAAATAACTCATAAGTCGTGGCTTATAGCTATGAGTTTTGGTTGTGGTCCATTTTCGGTAGAACTAGATCCAAACAGACTCAAACCTAGCTTTACGGCTTTTTTATCGGCTTTTATCACACTCATATCGTTTCACATATTCCAACTCCGAGTTAGCCGGTATCTTCGACAAACTATGAAGACCGATTTTGAGAGCCCAAACTACCTTTTTTCACTAAAATAACTCCTAAGTCACAACTTAGAGCGATGACCTTTTGTCGTTGGCTCGTATCGCATCGAACTCGGTCCAAACCGATCCAACCTTACCGGATAGTGTTTCGTCGGCTTTTATCGCTCTCATACCGTTCCACGTACTCTAAGTCCAGCTTGGCCCATATCTTCCGAAAAACCTATGAAGGCCGATTTTGAGGGCCCAAACTACATTTTTTCACCAAAATAACTCATAAGTCATGGCTTATAGCTATGCGTTTTGGTCGTTGGTCCGTTTTCGATAGAACCAGGTCAAAACTCGCTCCAACATAGCCCTACAGGTGTTTCCTCGCTTTTATCGCTCTCATACCGTTTCACGTATTCCAAGTCCAGCTTGGCCCATATCTTCTTAAAAAACTATAAAGGCTGATTTTGAGAGCCCAATCTACATTTCTTCACCAAAATAACTCATAAGTCGTGGCTTATAGCTATGAGTTTTGGTTGTTGGCCGCTTCGGATAGACCTAGGTCCAAACAGACTCAAACCTAGCTCGACAGCTTTTCCATCGCTTTTATCACACTCATACCGTTTCACGTATTGCAACTCTAGTTGGCCCGTATCTTCTTGACAAACTATGAAAGCAGATTTTGAGAGCCCAAACTACGTTTTTTCACCAAAATAACTCATAAGTCATGGCTTATAGCTATGAGTTTCGATCGTTGGCCCTTTTCCGTAGAATTAGGTCCAAACAGACTCAAACCTAACCTTATAATTTTTTCATCAGCTTTTATCACACTCATATCGTTTCACGTATTCCAACTCCAGCTAGCCCGTATCTTCGACAAACTATGAAGACCGATTTTGAGATCCCAAACAACCTTTTTTCACAAAAATAACTCGTAAGTCACGGCTTAGAGGGATGAGGTTTTGTCGTTAGCTCGTTTCGCATCGTACTAGGTCCAAATTGCTCCAACCAAGCCCTACAGGTGTTTCGTCGGCTTTTATCGCTATCATACCGTTTCACGTATTCCAAGTCCAGTTGGCCCATATCTTCTTAAAAAACTATGAAGGCTAATTTTGAGGGCCCAAACTATGTTTTTTCACCAAAATAACTCATAAGTCATGGCTTATAGCTATGAGTTTTGGTTGTTGGCCCGTTTTTGGTATAACTAGGTCCAAACAGACTCAAACCTAGCCTTACAGCTTTTTCATCGGCTTTTATCACACTCGTACCGTTTCACGTATTCCAACTCTTGTTGGTCCGTATCTTCGAGAAACTATGAAGACCGATTTTGAGATCCCAAACGACCTTTTTTCATAAAAATAACTCGTAAGTCACGGCTTAGAGCGAGGAGGTTTTGTCGTTGGCCCGTTTCGCAATGAACTAGGTCCAAACTCGCTCCAACCTAGCCCTACAGGTGTTTCGTTATTTTTATCGCTCTCATACCGTTTCAAGTATTCCAACTCTAGTTGGCCCGTATCTTCTGACAAACTATGAAGGATGATTTTGAGGGCCCAAACAATATTTTTTCACCAAAATAACTCATAAGTCGTGGCTTATAGCTATGAGTTTTGGTTGTTGGTCCGTTTTCGGTAGAACTAGATCCAAACAGACTCAAACCTAGCCTTACGGTCTTTTTATCGGCTTTTATCACACTCATATCGTTTCACATATTCCAACTCCAGTTAGCCGTATCTTCGACAAACTATGAAGATTGATTTTGAGAGCCCAAACTACCTTTTTTCACTAAAATAACTCCTAAGTCAAAACTTAGAGCGATGAGCTTTTGTCGTTGGCTCGTACCGCATCGAACCGGGTCAAACTCGCTCCAACCTAACCCGATAGTGTTTCGTCGGCTTTTATCGCTCTCATACCGTTCCACGTATTCTAAGTCCAATTGGCCCATATCTTCTTAAAAACATATGAAGGCTGATTTTGAGGGCCCAAACTATATTTTTTCACCAAAATAACTCATAAGTCATGGCTTATAGCTATGAGTTTTGGTCGATGGCCCGTTTTCGATAGAACTAGGTCCAAACAGACTCAAACCTAGCCTTGTTGTTTTTTTATTAGTTTTTACCACAATCATATCGTTTCACGTATTCCAACTCCCGTTTGCCGGTATCTTCTTGAAAAACTATGAAGACCGATTTTGAGAGCCCAAACTACCTTTTTTCACCAAAATAACTCGTAAGTCACGGCTTAGAGCGATGAGCTTTTTCGTTGGCTCGTTTCGCATCGAACTAGGTCCAAACTCGCTCCAACCTAGCCCTACGGTGTTTCGTCGGCTTTTATCACTCTCATACCGTTTCACGTATTCCAAGTCCAGTTGGCCCATATCTTCTTAAAGAACTATGAAGGCCGATTTTGAGGGCCCAAACTACATTTTTTCACCAAAATAACTCATAAGTCGTGGCTTATAGCTATGAGTTTTGGTTGTTGGCCCGTTTCGTATAGACCTAGGTCCAAACAGACTCAAACCTAGCTCGTTAGTTTTTTCATCGGCTTTTATCACATTCATATTGTTTCACGTATTCCAACTCTAGTTGGCCCGTATCTTCTTGAAAAACTATGAAGGAAGATTTTGAGAGCCCAAACTACATTTATTCACCAAAATAACTCATAAGTCGTGGCTTATAGCTATGTGTTTTGGTTGTTGGCCCGTTTTCGATAGAACTAGGTCCAAACCGCTCCAACCTAGCCCTACAATGTTTCGTCGGTTTCTATCGCTCTCATACCGTTTCACGTATTCCAAGTCCAAGTTGGCCCATATCTTCTTAAAGAATTATGAAGGTCGATTTTGAGGGCCCAAACTACATTTTATCACCAAAATAACTCATAAGTCGTGGCTTATAGCTATGAGTTTTGGTCGTTGGTCCATTTTCGATAGAACTAGGTCAAAACTCGCTCCAACCTAGCCCTACAGGGTTTCCTCGCTTTTATCGCTCTCATACCGTTTCACGTATTCCAAGTCCAGCTTGGCTCATATCTTCTTAAAAAACTATAAAGGCCGATTTTGAGGGCCCAATCTACATTTCTTCACCAAAATAACTCATAAGTCGTGGCTTATAGCTATGAGTTTTGGTTGTTGGCCGCTTCGGATAGACCTGAGTCCAAACAGACTCAAACCTAGCCCGACAGCTTTTCCATCGGCTTTTATCACACTCATACCGTTTCACGTATTGCAACTCTAGTTGGCCCGTATCTTCTTGACAAACTATGAAAGCAGCATTTTTAGAGCCCAACCTACGTTTTTTCACCAAAATAACTCATAAGTCATGGCTTATAGCTATGAGTTTCGATCGTTGGCCCTTTTCCGATAGAACTAGATCCAAACGTACCTCAAACCTAGCCTTACAATTTTTTCATCAGCTTTTATCACACTCATATCGTTTCATGTATTCCAACTCCGGTTAGCTCGTATCTTCGACAAACTATGAAGACTAATTTTGAGATCCCAAACAACCTTTTTTCACAAAAATAACTCGTAAGTCACGGCTTAGAGCGATGAGGTTTTGTCGTTAGCTCGTTTCGCATCGTACTAGGTCCAAACCGCTCCAACCAAGCCCTACGAGTGTTTCGTCGGCTTTTATCGCTATCATACCGTTTCACGTATTCCAAGTCCAGTTGGCCCATATCTTCTTAAAAACTATGAAGGCTAATTTTGAGGGCCCAAACTATGTTTTTTCACCAAAATAACTCATAAGTCATGGCTTATAGCTATGAGTTTTGGTTGTTGGCCCGTTTTTGGTATAACTAGGTCCAAACAGCCTCAAACCTAGCCTTACAGCTTTTTCATCAGCTTTTATGACACTCATACCGTTTCACGTATTCCAACTCTTATTGGCCCGTATTTTCTTGAGAAACTATGAAGACCGATTTTGAGATCCCAAACGACCTTTTTGCATAAAAATAACTCGTAAGTCACGGCTTAGAGCGAGGAGGTTTTGTCGTTGGCCCGTTTCGCAACGAACTAGGTCCAAACTCGCTCCAACCTAGCCCTACGAGTGTTTCGTTATTTTTATCGCTCTCATACCGTTTCAAGTATTCCAACTCTAGTTGGCTCGTATCTTCTTGACAAACTATGAAGGATGATTTTGAGGGCCCAAACTATATTTTTTCACCAAAATAACTCATAAGTCGTTGCTTATAGCTATGAGTTTTGGTTGTTGGACCGTTTTCGGTAGAACTAGATCCAAACAGATCTCAAACCTAGCCTTACAGCTTTTTCATCAGCTTTTATCACACTCATATCATTTCACATATTCCAACTCCAGCTTAGCCGCATCTTCTGACAAACTATGAAGACCGATTTTGAGAGCCCAAACTACCTTTTTTCACTAAAATAACTCGTAAGTCACAACTTAGAGCGATGAGCTTTTGTTGTTGGCTCGTACCGCATCGAACTCGGTCCAAACTCGCTCCAACCTAACCCGATAGTGTTTCGTCGCTTTTATCGCTCTCATACCGTTCCACGTATTCTAAGTCCAAGTTGGCCCATATCTTCTTAAAAACCTATGAAGCTCGATTTTGAGGGCCCAAACTACATTTTTTCACCAAAATAACTCATAAGTCGTGGCTTATAGCTATGAGTTTTGGTTGTTGGCCCGTTTCGGATAGACCTAGGTCCAAACAGACTCAAACCTAGCTTGACAGCTTTTTCATCGGCTTTTATCACACTCATACCGTTTCACGTATTCCAACTCTAGTTGGCCCGTATCTTCTTGACAAACTATGAAGGAAGATTTTGAGAGCCCAAACTATGTTTTTTCACCGAAATAACTCATAAGTCGAGCCTTATAGCTATGAGTTTTGATCGTTGGCCCGTTTTCGGTAGAACTAGGTCCAAACAGACTCAAACCTAGCCTTATAGTTTTTTCATCGGCTTTTATCACACTCATATCGTTTCACATATTCCAACTCCGGTTAGCCCGTATCTTCGACAAACTATGAAGACCGATTTTGAGAGCCCAAACTACCTTTTTTCACCAAAATAACTCGTAAGTCACGACTTAGAGCGATGAGCTTTTGTCGTCGGCTCGTTTCGCATCGAACTAGGTCCAAACCGCTCCAACCTAGCCCTACGGTGTTTCGTCGCTTTTATCACCCTAATACCGTTTCACGTATTCCAAGTCCAGCTTGGCCCATATCTTCTTAAAGAACTATGAAGGCCGATTTTGAGGGCCCAAACTACATTTTTTCACCAAAATAACTCATAAGTCGTGGCTTATAGCTATGAGTTTTGGTTGTTGGCCCGTTTCGGATAGACCTAGGTCCAAACATCTCAAACCTAGCCTATTAGTTTTTCCATCAGCTTTTATCACATTCATACCGTTTCACGTATTCCAACACTAGTTGGCCCGTATCTTCTTGACAAACTATGAAGGAAGATTTTGAGAGCCCAAACTACATTTATTCACCAAAATAACTCATAAGTCGTGGCTTATAGCTATGTGTTTTGGTTGTTGGCCCGTTTTCGATAGAACTAGGTCCAAACTCGCTCCAACCTAGCCCTACGGTGTTTCGTCAATTTCTATCGCTCTCATACCGTTTCACGTATTCCAAGTCCAGCTTGGCCCATATCTTCTTAAAAAACTATAAAGGCTGATTTTGAGGGCCCAAACTACATTTTATCACCAAAATAACTCATAAGTCGTGGCTTATAGCTATGAGTTTTTGTCGTTGGCCCGTTTTCGATAGAACTAGGTCAAAACTCGCTCCAACCTAGCCCTACGAGTGTTTCCTCGCTTTTATTGCTCTCATACCGTTTCACGTATTCCAAGTCCAAGTTGGCCCATATCTTCTTAAAAACTATGAAGGCCGATTTCGAGGGCCCAATCTACATTTCTTCACCAAAATAACTCATAAGTCGTGGCTTATAGCTATGAGTTTTGGTTGTTGGCCCGTTTTCGCATAACTAGGTCCAAATAGCTCAAACCTAGCCTTATAGTTTTTTCATGAGTTTTTATCACACTCATACCGTTTCACGTATTCCAACTCCAGTTAGGCAGTATCTTCGACAAACTATGAAGGAAGATTTTGAGAGCCCAAACTACATTTATTCACCAAAATAACTCATAAGTCGTGGCTTATAGCTATGTGTTTTGGTTGTTGGCCCGTTTTCGATAGAACTAGGTCCAAACCTGCTCCAACCTAGCCCTACGAGTGTTTCGTTATTTTTATCGCTCTCATACCGTTCCAAGTATTGCAACTCTAGTTGGCTCGTATCTTCTTGACAAACTATGAAGGATGATTTTGAGGGCCCAAACTATATTTTTTCACCAAAATAACTCATAAGTCGTGGCTTATAGCTATGAGTTTTGGTTGTTGGCCCGTTTTCGGTAGAACTAGATCCAAACAGACTCAAACCTAGCGTTACGGCTTTTTTCATCGGCTTTTATCACACTCATATCGTTTCACATATTCCAACTCCAGCTAGCCGCATCTTCTGACAAACTATGAAGACCGATTTTGAGAGCCCAAACTACCTTTTTTCACTAAAATAACTCGTAAGTCACAACTTAGAGCGATGAGCTTTTGTCGTTGGCTCGTACCGCATCGAACTCGGACCAAACCGCTCCAACCTAACCCGATAGTGTTTCGTCGCTTTTATCGCTCTCATACCGTTCCACGTATTCTAAGTCTAGTTGGCCCATATCTTCTTAAAAACCTATGAAGGCCGATTTTGAGGGCCCAAACTACATTTTTTCACCAAAATAACTCATAAGTCGTGGCTTATAGCTATGAGTTTTGGTTGTTGGCCCGTTTCGGATAGACCTAGGTCCAAAAGCTCAAACCTAGCCCGACAGCTTTTCCATCAGCTTTTATCACACTCATACCGTTTCACGTATTCCAACTCTAGTTGGCCCGTATCTTCTTGACAAACTATGAAGGAAGATTTTGAGAGCCCAAACTACGTTTTTTCACCGAAATAACTCATAAGTCGAGCCTTATAGCTATGAGTTTTGGTCGTTGGCCCGTTTTCGGTAGAACTAGGTCCAAACAGACTCAAACCTAGCCTTACAGCTTTTTCATTAGTTTTTATCACACTCATATCGTTTAACGTATTCCAACTCCGTTAGCACGTATCTTCTTGAAAAGCTATGAAGACCGATTTTGAGAGCCCAAACTATCTTTTTTCACCAAAATAACTCGTAAGTCACGACTTAGAGCGATGAGCTTTTGTCGTCGGCTCGTTTCGCATCGAACTAGGTCCAAACCGCTCCAACCTAGCCCTATAGTGTTTAGTCGGCTTTTATCACTCTCATACCGTTTCACGTATTCCAAGTCCAGCTTGGCCCATATCTTCTTAAAGAACTATGAAGGCCGATTTTGAGGGCCCAAACTACATTTTTTCACCAAAATAACTCATAAGTCGTGGGTTATAGCTATGAGTTTTGGTTGTTGGTCCGTTTCGTATAGACCTAGGTCCAAACAGTCTCAAACCTAGCCTCGTTAGTTTTTGCATCAGCTTTTATCACATTCATACCGTTTCACGTATTCCAACTCTAGTTGGCCCGTATCTTCTTGACAAACTATGAAGGAAGATTTTTAGAGCCCAAACTACATTTATTCACCAAAATAACTCATAAGTCGTGGCTTATAGCTACGTGTTGTGGTTGTTGGCCCATTTTCGATAGAACTAGGTCCAAACTCGCTCCAACCTAGCCCTACAGGTGTTTCGTCGGCTTCTATCGCTCTCATACCGTTTCACGTATTCCAAGTCCAAGTTGGCCCATATCTTCTTAAAAACTATAAAGGCCGATTTCGAGGGCCCAAACTACATTTTATCACCAAAATAACTCATAAGTCGTGGCTTATAGCTATGAGTTTTGGTCGTTGGACCGTTTTCGATAGAACTAGGTCAAAACCGCTCCAACCTAGCCCTACAGGTGTTTCCTCGCTTTTATCGCTCTCATACCGTTTCACGTATTCCAAGTCCAAGTTGGCCCATATCTTCTTAAAAACTATGAAGGCCGATTTTGAGGGCCCAATCTACATTTCTTCACCAAAATAACTCATAAGTCATGGCTTATAGCTATGAGTTTTGGTTGTTGGCCCGTTTTCGGTATAACTAGGTCCAAACAGTCTCAAACCTAGCCTTACAGCTTTTTCATCAGCTTTTATCACACTCATACCGTTTCACGTATTCCAACTCTTGTTGGCCCGTATCTTCGAGAAACTATGAAGACCGATTTTGAGATCCCAAACGACCTTTTTTCATAAAAATAACTCGTAAGTCACGGCTTAGAGCGAGGAGGTTTTGTCGTTAGCCCGTTTCGCAACGAACTAGGTCCAAACTCGCTCCAACCTAGCCCTACAGTTGTTTCGTTAGTTTTTATCGCTCTCATACCGTTTCAAGTATTCCAACTCTAGTTGGCTCGTATCTTCTTGACAAACTATGAAGGATGATTTTGAGGGCCCAAACTATTTTTTTCACCAAAATAACTCATAAGTCGTGGCTTATAGCTATGAGTTTTGGTTGTTGGCCCGTTTTCGGTAGAACTATATCCAAACAGACTCAAACCTAGCCTTACAGCTTTTTCATCAGCTTTTATCACACTCATATCGTTTCACATATTCCAACTCCAGTTAGCCGCATCTTCTTGACAAACTATGAAGACCGATTTTGAGAGGCCAAACTACCTTTTTTCACTAAAATAACTCGTAAGTCACAACTTAGAGCGATGAGCTTTTGTCGTTGGCTCGTACCGCATCGAACTCGGTCCAAACCGATCCAACCTAACCCAATAGTGTTTCGTCGCTTTTATCGCTCTCTTACCGTTCCACGTATTCTAAGTCCAAGCTTGGCCCATATCTTCTTAAAAACATATGAAGGCCGATTCCGAGGCCCCAAACTACATTTTTTCACCAAAATAACTCATAAGTCGTGGCTTATAGCTATGAGTTTTGGTTGTTGGCCCGTTTCGTATAGACTCAGGTCCAAACAGACTCAAACCTAGCCCGACAGCTTTTCCATCGCTTTTATCACACTCATACCGTTTCACGTATTCCAAGTCCAAGTTGGCCCGTATCTTCTTGAAAAACTATGAAGGAAGATTTTGAGAGCCCAAAATACATTTATTCAACAAAATAACTCATAAGTCGTGGCTTATAGCTATGTGTTTTGGTTGTTGGCCCGTTTTCGATAGAACCGGGTCCAAACCGCTCCAACCTAGCCCTACAAGTGTTTCGTCGGTTTCTATCACTCTCATACCGTTTCACGTATTCCAAGTCCAGCTTGGCCCATATCTTCTGACAAACTATGAAGACCGATTTTTAGATCCCAAACAACCTTTTTTCACAAAAATAACTCGTAAGTCACGGCTTAGAGCGATGAGGTTTTGTCGTTAGCTCGTTTCGCATCGTACTAGGTCCAAACCGCTCCAACCAAGCCCTACGGTGTTTCGTCGCTTTTATCGCTATCATACCGTTTCACGTATTCCAAGTCCAGTTGGCCCATATCTTCTTAAAAACTATGAAGGCTAATTTTGAGGGCCCAAACTATGTTTTTTCACCAAAATAACTCATAAGTCATGGCTTATAGCTATGAGTTTTGGTTGTTGGCTCGTTTTTGGTATAACTAGGTCCAAACAGACTTCAAACCTAGCCTTATAGTTTTTTCATGAGTTTTTATCACACTCATACCGTTTCACGTATTCCAACTCTTGTTGGCCCGTATCTTCGAGAAACTATGAAGACCGATTTTGAGATCCCAAACGACCTTTTTTCATAAAAATAGCTCGTAAGTCACGGCTTAGAGCGAGGAGGTTTTGTCGTTGGCTCGTTTCGCAACGAACTAGGTCCAAACTCGCTCCAACCTAGCCCTACGAGTGTTTCGTTATTTTTATCGCTCTCATACCGTTTCAAGTATTCCAACTCTAGTTGGCTCGTATCTTCTTGACAAACTATGAAGGATGATTTTGAGGGCCCAAACTATATTTTTTCACCAAAATAACTCATAAGTCGTGGCTTATAGCTATGAGTTTTGGTTGTTGGCCCGTTTTCGGTAGAACTAGATCCAAATAGCTCAAACCTAGCGTTACAGCTTTTTCATCAGCTTTTATCACACTCATATCGTTTCACATATTCCAACTCCAGGTTAGCCAGTATCTTTTTGACAAACTATGAAGACCGATTTTGAGAGCCCAAACTACCTTTTTTCACTAAAATAACTCGTAAGTCACAACTTAGAGCGATGAGCTTTTGTCGTTGGCTCGTACCGCATCGAACTCGGACCAAACCGCTCCAACCTAACCCGATAGTGTTTCGTCGGCTTTTATCGCTCTCATACCGTTCCACGTATTCTAAGTCTAGTTGGCCCATATCTTCTTAAAAACCTATGAAGGCCGATTTTGAGGGCCCAAACTACATTTTTTCACCAAAATAACTCATAAGTCGTGGCTTATAGCTATGAGTTTTGGTTGTTGGCCCGTTTCGTATAGACCTAGGTCCAAAAAGCTCAAACCTAGCTCGACAGCTTTTCCATCGGCTTTTATCACACTCATACCGTTTCACGTATTCCAACTCTAGTTGGCCCGTATCTTCTTGACAAACTATGAAGGAAGATTTTGAGAGCCCAAACTACGTTTTTTCACCGAAATAACTCATAAGTCGAGCCTTATAGCTATGAGTTTTGGTCGTTGGCCCGTTTTCGGTAGAACTAGGTCCAAACAAACTTCAAACCTAGCCTTACAGCTTTTTCATTAGTTTTTATCACACTCATATCGTTTAACGTATTCCAACTCCGTTAGCACGTATCTTCTTGAAAAGCTATGAAGACCGATTTTGAGAGCCCAAACTATCTTTTTTCACCAAAATAACTCGTAAGTCACGACTTAGAGCGATGAGCTTTTGTCGTCGGCTCGTTTCGCATCGAACTAGGTCCAAACTCGCTCCAACCTAGCCCTATAGTGTTTAGTCGGCTTTTATCACTCTCATACCGTTTCACGTATTCCAAGTCCAGCTTGGCCCATATCTTCTTAAAGAACTATGAAGGCCGATTTCGAGGGCCCAAACTACATTTTTTCACCAAAATAACTCATAAGTCGTGGGTTATAGCTATTAGTTTTGGTTGTTGGCCCGTTTCGGATAGACCTAGGTCCAAACGAACTCAAACCTAGCCCGTTAGTTTTTGCATCGGCTTTTATCACATTCATACCGTTTCACGTATTCCAACTCTAGTTGGCCCGTATCTTCTTGACAAACTATGAAGGAAGATTTTTAGAGCCCAAACTACATTTATTCACCAAAATAACTCATAAGTCGTGGCTTATAGCTACGTGTTGTGGTTGTTGGCCCGTTTTCGATAGAACTAGGTCCAAACTCGCTCCAACCTAGCCCTACAAGTGTTTCGTCGGCTTCTATCGCTCTCATACCGTTTCACGTATTCCAAGTCCAAGCTTGGCCCATATCTTCTTAAAAAACTATAAAGGCCGATTTTGAGGGCCCAAACTACATTTTATCACCAAAATAACTCATAAGTCGTGGCTTATAGCTATGAGTTTTGGTCGTTGGACCGTTTTCGATAGAACTAGGTCAAAACTCGCTCCAACCTAGCCCTACGGTGTTTCCTCGCTTTTATCGCTCTCATACCGTTTCACGTATTCCAAGTCCAAGTTGGCCCATATCTTCTTAAAAACTATGAAGGCCGATTTTGAGGGCCCAATCTACATTTCTTGACCAAAATAACTCATAAGTCATGGCTTATAGCTATGAGTTTTGGTTGTTGGCCCGTTTTCGGTATAACTAGGTCCAAACAGACTCAAACCTAGCCTTACAAGCTTTTTCATCGGCTTTTATCACACTCATACCGTTTCACGTATTCCAACTCTAGTTGGCCCGTATCTTCGAGAAACTATGAAGACCGATTTTGAGATCCCAAACGACCTTTTTTCATAAAAATAACTCGTAAGTCACGGCTTAGAGCGAGGAGGTTTTGTCGTTAGCCCGTTTCGCAACGAACTAGGTCCAAACTCGCTCCAACCTAGCCCTACAGGTGTTTCGTTAGTTTTTATCGCTCTCATACCGTTTCAAGTATTCCAACTCTAGTTGGCTCGTATCTTCTTGACAAACTATGAAGGATGATTTTGAGGGCCCAAACTATTTTTTTCACCAAAATAACTCATAAGTCGTGGCTTATAGCTATGCGTTTTGGTTGTTGGCCCGTTTTCGGTAGAACTATATCCAAACAGACTCAAACCTAGCCTTACAGCTTTTTCATCAGCTTTTATCACACTCATATCGTTTCACATATTCCAACTCCAGTTAGCCGGCATCTTCGACAAACTATGAAGACCGATTTTGAGAGGCCAAACTACCTTTTTTCACTAAAATAACTCGTAAGTCACAACTTAGAGCGATGAGCTTTTGTCGTTGGCTCGTACCGCATCGAACTCGGTCCAAACCGATCCAACCTAACCCGATAGTGTTTCGTCGCTTTTATCGCTCTCATACCGTTCCACGTATTCTAAGTCCAGCTTGGCCCATATCTTCTTAAAAACATATGAAGGCCGATTTCGAGGCCCCAAACTACATTTTTTCACCAAATTAACTCATAAGTCGTGGCTTATAGCTATGAGTTTTGGTTGTTGGCCCGTTTCGTATAGACCTAGGTCCAAACAGACTCAAACCTAGCTCGACAGCTTTTCCATCGCTTTTATCACACTCATACCGTTTCACGTATTCCAACTCTAGTTGGCCCGTATCTTCTTGAAAAAATATGAAGGAAGATTTTGAGAGCCCAAACTACATTTATTCACCAAAATAACTCATAAGTCGTGGCTTATAGCTATGTGTTTTGGTTGTTGGCCCGTTTTCGATAGAACTAGGTCCAAACCGCTCCAACCTAGCCCTACGAGTGTTTCGTCGGCTTCTATCACTCTCATACCGTTTCACGTATTCCAAGTCCAAGTTGGCCCATATCTTCGACAAACTATGAAGACCGATTTTGAGATCCCAAACAACCTTTTTTCACAAAAATAACTCGTAAGTCACGGCTTAGAGCGATGAGGTTTTGTCGTTAGCTCGTTTCGCATCGTACTAGGTCCAAACCGCTCCAACCAAGCCCTACAGGTGTTTCGTCGGCTTTTATCGCTATCATACCGTTTCACGTATTCCAAGTCCAGTTGGCCCATATCTTCTTAAAAACTATGAAGGCTAATTTTGAGGGCCCAAACTATGTTTTTTCACCAAAATAACTCATAAGTCATGGCTTATAGCTATGAGTTTTGGTTGTTGGCCCGTTTTTGGTATAACTAGGTCCAAACAGACTTCAAACCTAGCCTTACAGCTTTTTCATGAGTTTTTATCACACTCATACCGTTTCACGTATTCCAACTCTTGTTGGCCCGTATCTTCGAGAAACTATGAAGACCGATTTTGAGATCCCAAACGACCTTTTTTCATAAAAATAGCTCGTAAGTCACGGCTTAGAGCGAGGAGGTTTTGTCGTTGGCCCGTTTCGCAACGAACTAGGTCCAAACTCGCTCCAACCTAGCCCTACGGTGTTTCGTTATTTTTATGGCTCTCATACCGTTTCAAGTATTCCAACTCTAGTTGGCTCGTATCTTCTTGACAAACTATGAAGGATGATTTTGAGGGCCCAAACTATATTTTTTCACCAAAATAACTCATAAGTCGTGGCTTATAGCTATGAGTTTTGGTTGTTAGCCCTTTTCGGTAGAACTAGATCCAAACAGACTCAAACCTAGCCTTATAGTTTTTTCATCAGCTTTTATCACACTCATATCGTTTCACATATTCCAACTCTAGTTAGCCGCATCTTCTTAACAAACTATGAAGACCGATTTTGAGAGCCCAAACTACCTTTTTTCACTAAAATAACTCGTAAGTCAAAACTTAGAGCGATGAGCTTTTGTCGTTGGCTCGTACCGCATCGAACTCGGACCAAACTCGCTCCAACCTAACCCGATAGTGTTTCGTCGGCTTCTATCGCTCTCATACCGTTTCACGTATTCCAAGTCCAGTTGGCCCATATCTTCTTAAAAAACTATAAAGGCCGATTTTGAGGGCCCAAACTACATTTTATCACCAAAATAACTCATAAGTCGTGGCTTATAGCTATGAGTTTTTGTCGTTGGCCCGTTTTCGATAGAACTAGGTCAAAACCGCTCCAACCTAGCCCTACGGTGTTTCCTCGCTTTTATTGCTCTCATACCGTTTCACGTATTCCAAGTCCAGTTGGCCCATATCTTCTTAAAAAACTATGAAGGCTGATTTTGAGGGCCCAATCTACATTTCTTCACCAAAATAACTCATAAGTCGTGGCTTATAGCTATGAGTTTTGGTTGTTGGCCCGTTTTCAGTATAACTAGGTCCAAATAGCTCAAACCGAGCCTTATAGTTTTTTCATGAGTTTTTATCACACTCATACCGTTTCACGTATTCCAACTCCAGTTAGCCGGTATCTTCGACAAACTATGAAGGAAGATTTTGAGAGCCCAAACTACATTTATTCACCAAAATAACTCATAAGTCGTGGCTTATAGCTATGTGTTTTGGTTGTTGGCCCGTTTTCGATAGAACTAGGTCCAAACTCGCTCCAACCTAGCCCTACGGTGTTTCGTTATTTTTATCGCTCTCATACCGTTTCAAGTATTGCAACTCTAGTTGGCTCGTATCTTCTTGACAAACTATGAAGGATGATTTTGAGGGCCCAAACTATTTTTTTCACCAAAATAACTCATAAGTCGTGGCTTATAGCTATGAGTTTTGGTTGTTGGCCCGTTTTCGGTAGAACTAGATCCAAACAGATCTCAAACCTAGCCTTACAGCTTTTTCATCGGCTTTTATCACACTCATATCGTTTCACATATTCCAACTCCAGCTAGCCGCATCTTCGACAAACTATGAAGACCGATTTTGAGAGGCTAAACTACCTTTTTTCACTAAAATAACTCGTAAGTCACAACTTAGAGCGATGAGCTTTTGTCGTTGGCTCGTACCGCATCGAACTCGGTCCAAACCGCTCCAACCTAACCCGATAGTGTTTCATCGCTTTTATCGCTCTCATACCGTTCCACGTATTCTAAGTCCAGTTGGCCCATATCTTCTTAAAAACCTATGAAGGCCGATTTTGAGGCCCCAAACTACATTTTTTCACCAAAATAACTCATAAGTCGTGGCTTATAGCTATGAGTTTTGGTTGTTGGTCCGTTTCGGATAGACTCTAGGTCCAAACGAACTCAAACCTAGCTCGACAGCTTTTCCATCGGCTTTTATCACACTCATACCGTTTCACGTATTCCAACTCTAGTTGGCTCCGTATCTTCTTGAAAAACTATGAAGGAAGATTTTGAGAGCCCAAACTACATTTATTCACCAAAATAACTCATAAGTCGTGGCTTATAGCTATGTGTTTTGGTTGTTGGCCCGTTTTCGATAGAACTAGGTCCAAACCGCTCCAACCTAGCCCTACAAGTTGTTTCGTCGGCTTCTATCGCTCTCATACCGTTTCACGTATTCCAAGTCCAGCTTGGCCCATATCTTCTGACAAACTATGAAGACCGATTTTGAGATCCCAAACAACCTTTTTTCACAAAAATAACTCGTAAGTCACGGCTTAGAGCGATGAGGTTTTGTCGTTAGCTCGTTTCGCATCGTACTAGGTCCAAACCGCTCCAACCAAGCCCTACGGTGTTTCGTCGGCTTTTATCGCTATCATACCGTTTCACGTATTCCAAGTCCAAGTTGGCCCATATCTTCTTAAAAAACTATGAAGGCTAATTTTGAGGGGCCAAACTATGTTTTTTCACTAAAATAACTCATAAGTCATGGCTTATAGCTATGAGTTTTGGTTGTTGGCCCGTTTTTGGTATAACTAGGTCCAAACAGACTCAAACCTAGCCTTACAGCTTTTTCATGAGTTTTTATCACACTCATACCGTTTCACGTATTCCAACTCTTGTTGGCCCTTATCTTCGAGAAACTATGAAGACCGATTTTGAGATCCCAAACGACCTTTTTTCATAAAAATAGCTCGTAAGTCACGGCTTAGAGCGAGGAGGTTTTGTCGTTGGCCCGTTTCGCAACGAACTAGGTCCAAACTCGCTCCAACCTAGCCCTACATTGTTTCGTTATTTTTATCGCTCTCATACCGTTTCAAGTATTCCAACTCTAGTTGGCTCGTATCTTCGACAAACTATGAAGGATGATTTTGAGGGCCCAAACTATATTTTTTCACCAAAATAACTCATAAGTCGTGGCTTATAGCTATGAGTTTTGGTTGTTGGCCCGTTTTCGGTAGAACTAGATCCAAACAGACTCAAACCTAGCCTTACAGCTTTTTCATCAGCTTTTATCACACTCATATCGTTTCACATATTCCAACTCCAGCTAGCCGCATCTTCGACAAACTATGAAGACCGATTTTGAGAGCCCAAACTACCTTTTTTCACTAAAATAACTCGTAAGTCACAACTTAGAGCGATGAGCTTTTGTCGTTGGCTCGTACCGCATCGAACTCGGTCCAAACCGCTCCAACCTAACCCGATAGTGTTTCGTCGCTTTTATCGCTCTCATACCGTTCCACGTATTCTAAGTCCAGCTTGGCCCATATCTTCTTAAAAACCTACGAAGGTCGATTTCGAGGCCCCAAACTACATTTTTTCACCAAAATAACTCATAAGTCGTGGCTTATACCTATGAGTTTTGGTCGTTGGTCCGTTTTCGATAGAACTAGGTCAAAACTCGCTCCAACCTAGCCCTACAGGTGTTTCCTCGCTTTTATCGCTCTCATACCGTTTCACGTATTCCAAGTCCAGTTGGCCCATATCTTCTTAAGAAACTATGAAGGCTGATTTTGAGGGCCCAATCTACATTTCTTCACCAAAATAACTCATAAGTCATGGCTTATAGCTATGAGTTTTGGTTGTTGGCCTGTTTTCGGTATAACTAGGTCCAAACAGACTCAAACCTAGCCTTACAGCTTTTTCATCAGCTTTTATCACACTCATACCGTTTCACGTATTCCAACTCTAGTTGGCCCGTATCTTCTTGACAAAGTATGAAGGAAGATTTTGAGAGCCCAAACTACGTTTTTTCACCGAAATAACTCATAAGTCGAGCCTTATAGCTATGAGTTTTGGTCGTTGGCCCGTTTTCGGTAGAACTAGGTCCAAACAGACTCAAACCTAGCCTTACAGCTTTTTCATTAGTTTTTATCACACTCATATCGTTTAACGTATTCCAACTCCAGTTAGCCCGTATCTTCTTGAAATGCTATGAAGACCGATTTTGAGAGCCCAAACTACCTTTTTTCACCAAAATAACTCGTAAGTCACGACTTAGAGCGATGAGCTTTTGTCGTCGGCTCGTTTCGCATCGAACTAGGTCCAAACCGCTCCAACCTAGCCCTACGAGTGTTTCGTCGCTTTTATCACTCTCATACCGTTTCACGTATTCCAAGTCCAAGTTGGCCCATATCTTCTTAAAGAACTATGAAGGCCGATTTCGAGGGCTCAAACTACATTTTTTCACGAAAATAACTCATAAGTCGTGGCTTATAGCTATGAGTTTTGGTTGTTGGTCCGTTTCGTATAGACTCTAGGTCCAAACAGATCTCAAACTTAGCTCGTTAGTTTTTCCATCGGCTTTTATCACATTCATACCGTTTCACGTATTCCAACTCTAGTTGGCCCGTATCTTCTTGACAAGCTATGAAGGAAGATTTTTAGAGCCCAAACTACATTTATTCACCAAAATAACTCATAAGTCGTGGCTTATAGCTATGTGTTTTGGTTGTTGGCTCGTTTTCGATAGAACTAGGTCCAAACCGCTCCAACCTAGCCCTACGAGTGTTTCGTCGGCTTCTATCGCTCTCATACCGTTTCACGTATTCCAAGTCCAAGCTTGGCCCATATCTTCTTAAAAAACTATAAAGGCCGATTTTGAGAGCCCAAACTACCTTTTTTCACTAAAATAACTCGTAAGTCATAACTTAGAGCGATGAGCTTTTGTCGTTGGCTCGTACCGCATCGAACTCGGTCCAAACTCGCTCCAACCTAACCCGATAGTGTTTCGTCGCTTTTATCGCTCTTATACCGTTTCACGTATTCCAAGTCCAAGCTTGGCCCATATCTTCTTAAAAAACTATGAAGGCCGATTTTGAGGGCCCAATCTACATTTCTTCACCAAAATAACTCATAAGTCATGGCTTATAGCTATGAGTTTTGGTTGTTGGCCCGTTTTCGGTATAACTAGGTCCAAACAGACTCAAACCTAGCCTTACAGCTTTTTCATCGCTTTTATCACACTCATACCGTTTCACGTATTCCAACTCTAGTTGGCCCGTATCTTCGAGAAACTATGAAGACCGATTTTGAGATCCCAAACGACCTTTTTTCATAAAAATAACTCGTAAGTCACGGCTTAAAGCGAGGAGGTTTTGTCGTTGGCCCGTTTCGCAACGAACTAGGTCCAAACTCGCTCCAACCTAGCCCTACGGTGTTTCGTTAGTTTTTATCGCTCTCATACCGTTTCAAGTATTCCAACTCTAGTTGGCTCGTATCTTCGACAAACTATGAAGGATGATTTTGAGGGCCCAAACTATATTTTTTCACCAAAATAACTCATAAGTCGTGGCTTATAGCTATGAGTTTTGGTTGTTGGCCCGTTTTCGGTAGAACTAGATCCAAACAGACTCAAACCTAGCCTTACGGCTTTTTCATCGGCTTTTATCACACTCATATCGTTTCACATATTCCAACTCCAGTTAGCCGTATCTTCGACAAACTATGAAGACCGATTTTGAGAGCCCAAACTACCTTTTTTCACTAAAATAACTCGTAAGTCATAACTTAGAGCGATGAGCTTTTGTCGTTGGCTCGTACCGCATCGAACTCGATCCAAACTCGCTCCAACCTAACTCGATAGTGTTTCGTCGCTTTTATCGCTCTTATACCGTTTCACGTATTCCAAGTCCAAGTTGGCCCATATCTTCTTAAAAAACTATGAAGGCCGATTTCGAGGGCCCAATCTACATTTCTTCACCAAAATAACTCATAAGTCATGGCTTATAGCTATGAGTTTTGGTTGTTGGCCCGATTTCGGTATAACTAGGTCCAAACAGACTCAAACCTAGCCTTACAGCTTTTTCATCGGCTTTTATCACACTCATACCGTTTCACGTATTCCAACTCTAGTTGGCCCGTATCTTCGAGAAACTATGAAGACCGATTTTGAGATCCCAAACGACCTTTTTTCATAAAAATAACTCGTAAGTCACGGCTTAGAGCGAGGAGGTTTTGTCGTTGGCCCGTTTCGCAACGAACTAGGTCCAAACTCGCTCCAACCTAGCCCTACGGTGTTTCGTTAGTTTTTATCGCTCTCATACCGTTTCAAGTATTCCAACTCTAGTTGGCTCGTATCTTCGACAAACTATGAAGGATGATTTTGAGGGCCCAAACTATATTTTTTCACCAAAATAACTCATAAGTCGTGGCTTATAGCTATGAGTTTTGGTTGTTGGCCCGTTTTCGGTAGAACTAGATCCAAACAGACTCAAACCTAGCCTTACAGCTTTTTCATCGGCTTTTATCACACTCATATCGTTTCACATATTCCAACTCCAGTTAGCCGGTATCTTCGACAAACTATGAAGACCGATTTTGAGAGCCCAAACTACCTTTTTTCACTAAAATAACTCGTAAGTCATAACTTAGAGCGATGAGCTTTTGTCGTTGGCTCGTACCGCATCGAACTCTGGTCCAAACTCGCTCCAACCTAACCCGATAGTGTTTCGTCGGCTTTATCGCTCTTATACCGTTTCACGTATTCCAAGTCCAAGTTGGCCCATATCTTCTTAAAAAACTATGAATGCCGATTTTGAGGGCCCAATCTACATTTCTTCACCAAAATAACTCATAAGTCATGGCTTATAGCTATGAGTTTTGGTTGTTGGCCCGTTTTCGGTATAACTAGGTCCAAACAGACTCAAACCTAGCCTTACAGCTTTTTCATCAGCTTTTATCACACTCATACCGTTTCACGTATTCCAACTCTAGTTGGCCCGTATCTTCGAGAAACTATGAAGACCGATTTTGAGATCCCAAACGACCTTTTTTCATAAAAATAACTCGTAAGTCACGGCTTAGAGCGAGGAGGTTTTGTCGTTGGCCCGTTTCGCAACGAACTAGGTCAAAACTCGCTCCAACCTAGCCCTACAGGTGTTTCGTTAGTTTTTATCGCTCTCATACCGTTTCATGTATTCCAACTCTAGTTGGCTCGTATCTTCTGACAAACTATGAAGGATGATTTTGAGGGCCCAAACTATATTTTTTCACCAAAATAACTCATAAGTCGTGGCTTATAGCTATGAGTTTTGGTTGTTGGCCCGTTTTCGTAGAACTAGATCCAAACAGGCTCAAACCTAGCCTTACAGCTTTTTCATCAGCTTTTATCACACTCATATCGTTTCACATATTCCAACTCCAGTTAGCCGCATCTTCTTGACAAACTATGAAGACCGATTTTGAGAGCCCAAACTACCTTTTTTCACTAAAATAACTCGTAAGTCATAACTTAGAGCGATGAGCTTTTGTCGTTGGCTCGTACCGCATCGAACTCGGTCCAAACCGCTCCAACCTAACCCGATAGTGTTTCGTCGCTTTTATCGCTCTCATACCGTTCCACGTATTCTAAGTCCAGTTGGCCCATATCTTCTTAAAAACCTATGAAGGCCGATTTTGAGGCCCCAAACTACATTTTTTCACCAAAATAACTCATAAGTCGTGGCTTATAGCTATGAGTTTTGGTTGTTGGCCCGTTTCGGATAGACCTAGGTCCAAACAGACTCAAACCTAGCTCGACAGCTTTTCCATCGCTTTTATCACACTCATACCGTTTCACGTATTCCAACTCTAGTTGGCCCGTATCTTCTTGACAAACTATGAAGGAAGATTTTGAGAGCCCAAACTATGTTTTTTCACCGAAATAACTCATAAGTCGAGCCTTATAGCTATGAGTTTTGGTCGTTGGCCCGTTTTCGGTAGAACTAGGTCCAAACAGACTCAAACCTAGCCTTACAGCTTTTTCATTAGTTTTTATCACACTCATATCGTTTAACGTATTCCAACTCCAGTTAGCCCGTATCTTCTTGAAATGCTATGAAGACCGATTTTGAGAGCCCAAACTACCTTTTTTCACCAAAATAACTCGTAAGTCACGACTTAGAGCGATGAGCTTTTGTCGTCGGCTCGTTTCGCATCGAACTAGGTCCAAACCGCTCCAACCTAGCCCTACAGGTGTTTCGTCGGCTTTTATCACTCTCATACCGTTTCACGTATTCCAAGTCCAAGTTGGCCCATATCTTCTTAAAGAACTATGAAGGCCGATTTTGAGGGCTCAAACTACATTTTTTCACGAAAATAACTCATAAGTCGTGGCTTATAGCTATGAGTTTTGGTTGTTGGCCCGTTTCGGATAGACCTAGGTCCAAACAGATCTCAAACTTAGCTCGTTAGTTTTTCCATCAGCTTTTATCACATTCATACCGTTTCACGTATTCCAACTCTAGTTGGCCCGTATCTTCTTGACAAGCTATGAAGGAAGATTTTTAGAGCCCAAACTACATTTATTCACCAAAATAACTCATAAGTCGTGGCTTATAGCTATGTGTTTTGGTTGTTGGCTCGTTTTCGATAGAACTAGGTCCAAACCGCTCCAACCTAGCCCTACGGTGTTTCGTCGGCTTCTATCGCTCTCATACCGTTTCACGTATTCCAAGTCCAGTTGGCCCATATCTTCTTAAAAAACTATAAAGGCCGATTTTGAGAGCCCAAACTACCTTTTTTCACTAAAATAACTCGTAAGTCATAACTTAGAGCGATGAGCTTTTGTCGTTGGCTCGTACCGCATCGAACTCCGGTCCAAACTCGCTCCAACCTAACCCGATAGTGTTTCGTCGCTTTTATCGCTCTTATACCGTTTCACGTATTCCAAGTCCAAGTTGGCCCATATCTTCTTAAAAAACTATGAAGGCCGATTTCGAGGGCCCAATCTACATTTCTTCACCAAAATAACTCATAAGTCATGGCTTATAGCTATGAGTTTTGGTTGTTGGCCCGTTTTCGGTATAACTAGGTCCAAACAGACTCAAACCTAGCCTTACAGCTTTTTCATCGGCTTTTATCACACTCATACCGTTTCACGTATTCCAACTCTAGTTGGCCCGTATCTTCGAGAAACTATGAAGACCGATTTTGAGATCCCAAACGACCTTTTTCATAAAAATAACTCGTAAGTCACGGCTTAAAGCGAGGAGGTTTTGTCGTTGGCCCGTTTCGCAACGAACTAGGTCCAAACTCGCTCCAACCTAGCCCTACAGGTGTTTCGTTAGTTTTTATCGCTCTCATACCGTTTCAAGTATTCCAACTCTAGTTGGCTCGTATCTTCGACAAACTATGAAGGATGATTTTGAGGGCCCAAACTATATTTTTTCACCAAAATAACTCATAAGTCGTGGCTTATAGCTATGAGTTTTGGTTGTTGGCCGTTTTCGGTAGAACTAGATCCAAACAGACTCAAACCTAGCCTTACAGCTTTTTCATCGGCTTTTATCACACTCATATCGTTTCACATATTCCAACTCCAGTTAGCCGGTATCTTCTGACAAACTATGAAGACCGATTTTGAGAGCCCAAACTACCTTTTTTCACTAAAATAACTCGTAAGTCATAACTTAGAGCGATGAGCTTTTGTCGTTGGCTCGTACCGCATCGAACTCTGGTCCAAACTCGCTCCAACCTAGCCCTACGGTGTTTCGTCGGCTTTTATCACTCTCATACCGTTTCACGTATTCCAAGTCCAGCTTGGCCCATATCTTCTTAAAGAACTATGAAGGCCGATTTTGAGGGCTCAAACTACATTTTTTCACGAAAATAACTCATAAGTCGTGGCTTATAGCTATGAGTTTTGGTTGTTGGCCCGTTTTCGGTATAACTAGGTCCAAACAGACTCAAACCTAGCCTTACAGCTTTTTCATCAGCTTTTATCACTCTCATACCGTTTCACGTATTCCAAGTCCAAGTTGGCCCATATCTTCTTAAAGAACTATGAAGGCTGATTTTGAGGGCCCAATCTACATTTCTTCACCAAAATAACTCATAAGTCATGGCTTATAGCTATGAGTTTTGGTTGTTGGTCCGTTTTCGGTATAACTAGGTCCAAACAGACTCAAACCTAGCCTTACAGCTTTTTCATCGGCTTTTATCACACTCATACCGTTTCACGTATTCCAACTCTAGTTGGCCCGTATCTTCTTGAAATGCTATGAAGACCGATTTCGAGAGCCCAAACTACCTTTTTTCACCAAAATAACTCGTAAGTCACGACTTAGAGCGATGAGCTTTTGTCGTCGGCTCGTTTCGCATCGAACTAGGTCCAAACCGCTCCAACCTAGCCCTACAGGTGTTTCGTCGGCTTTTATCACTCTCATACCGTTTCACGTATTCCAAGTCCAGTTGGCCCATATCTTCTTAAAGAACTATGAAGGTCGATTTTGAGGGCCCAAACTACATTTTATCACCAAAATAAGTCATAAGTCGTGGCTTATAGCTATGAGTTTTGGCCCTCGGCCCGTTTTCGATAGAACTAGGTCAAAACTCGCTCCAACCTAGCCCTACAAGTGTTTCGTCGCTTTTATCACTCTCATACCGTTTCACGTATTCCAAGTCCAGATTGGCCCATATCTTCTTAAAGAACTATGAAGGCCGATTTTGAGGGCTCAAACTACATTTTTTCACGAAAATAACTCATAAGTCGTGGCTTATAGCTATGATTTTTGGTTGTTGGTCCGTTTCGTATAGACCTAGGTCCAAACAAGTCTCAAACTTAGCCTCGTTAGTTTTTCCATCAGCTTTTATCACATTCATACCGTTTCACGTATTCCAACTCTAGTTGGCCCGTATCTTCTTGACAAGCTATGAAGGAAGATTTTTAGAGCCCAAACTACATTTATTCACCAAAATAACTCATAAGTCGTGGCTTATAGCTATGTGTTTTGGTTGTTGGCCCGTTTTCGATAGAACTAGGTCCAAACTCGCTCCAACCTAGCCCTACAGGTGTTTCGTCGGCTTCTATCGCTCTCATACCGTTTCACGTATTCCAAGTCCAAGTTGGCCCATATCTTCTTAAAAACTATAAAGGCCGATTTTGAGGGCCCAAACTACATTTTATCACCAAAATAAGTCATAAGTCGTGGCTTATAGCTATGAGTTTTGGTCCTTGGCCCGTTTTCGATAGAACTAGGTCAAAACTCGCTCCAACCTAGCCCTACAAGTGTTTCGTCGCTTTTATCACTCTCATACCGTTTCACGTATTCCAAGTCCAGCTTGGCCCATATCTTCTTAAAGAACTATGAAGGCCGATTTCGAGGGCTCAAACTACATTTTTTCACGAAAATAACTCATAAGTCGTGGCTTATAGCTATGAGTTTTGGTTGTTGGCCGTTTCGGATAGACCTAGGTCCAAACAGACTCAAACTTAGCTCGTTAGTTTTTCCATCGCTTTTATCACATTCATACCGTTTCACGTATTCCAACTCTAGTTGGCCCGTATCTTCTTGACAAGCTATGAAGGAAGATTTTTAGAGCCCAAACTACATTTATTCACCAAAATAACTCATAAGTCGTGGCTTATAGCTATGTGTTTTGGTTGTTGGCCCGTTTTCGATAGAACTAGGTCCAAACTCGCTCCAACCTAGCCCTACAGTTGTTTCGTCGGCTTCTATCGCTCTCATACCGTTTCACGTATTCCAAGTCCAAGTTGGCCCATATCTTCTTAAAAACTATAAAGGCCGATTTTGAGAGCCCAAACTACCTTTTTTCACTAAAATAACTCGTAAGTCATAACTTAGAGCGATGAGCTTTTGTCGTTGGCTCGTACCGCATCGAACTCGGTCCAAACTCGCTCCAACCTAACCCGATAGTGTTTCGTCGCTTTTATCGCTCTTATACCGTTTCACGTATTCCAAGTCCAGATTGGCCCATATCTTCTTAAAAAACTATGAAGGCCGATTTTGAGGGCCCAATCTACATTTCTTCACCAAAATAACTCATAAGTCATGGCTTATAGCTATGAGTTTTGGTTGTTGGCCCGTTTTCGGTATAACTAGGTCCAAACAGATCTCAAACCTAGCCTTACAGCTTTTTCATCGCTTTTATCACACTCATACCGTTTCACGTATTCCAACTCTAGTTGGCCCGTATCTTCGAGAAACTATGAAGACCGATTTTGAGATCCCAAACGACCTTTTTTCATAAAAATAACTCGTAAGTCACGGCTTAAAGCGAGGAGGTTTTGTCGTTGGCCCGTTTCGCAACGAACTAGGTCCAAACTGCTCCAACCTAGCCCTACAGGTGCTTCGTTAGTTTTTATCGCTCTCATACCGTTTCAAGTATTCCAACTCTAGTTGGCTCGTATCTTCTCGACAAACTATGAAGGATGATTTTGAGGGCCCAAACTATATTTTTTCACCAAAATAACTCATAAGTCGTGGCTTATAGCTATGAGTTTTGGTTGTTGGCCCGTTTTCGGTAGAACTAGATCCAAACAGACTCAAACCTAGCCTTACAGCTTTTTCATCAGCTTTTATGACACTCATATCGTTTCACATATTCCAACTCCGAGTTAGCCGCATCTTCTTGACAAACTATGAAGACCGATTTTGAGAGCCCAAACTACCTTTTTTCACTAAAATAACTCGTAAGTCATAACTTAGAGCGATGAGCTTTTGTCGTTGGCTCGTACCGCATCGAGCTCGGTCCAAACCGCTCCAACCTAACCCGATAGTGTTTCGTCGCTTTTATCGCTCTCATACCGTTCCACGTATTCTAAGTCCAAGTTGGCCCATATCTTCTTAAAAACCTATGAAGGCCGATTTTGAGGCCCCAAACTACATTTTTTCACCAAAATAACTCATAAGTCGTGGCTTATAGCTTTGAGTTTTGGTTGTTGGTCCGTTTCGCATAGACTCGAGTCCAAACAGACTCAAACCTAGCTCGACAGCTTTTTCATCGCTTTTATCACACTCATACCGTTTCACGTATTCCAACTCTAGTTGGCCCGTATCTTCTGACAAGCTATGAAGGAAGATTTTTAGAGCCCAAACTACATTTATTCACCAAAATAACTCATAAGTCGTGGCTTATAGCTATGTGTTTTGGTTGTTGGCCCGTTTTCGATAGAACTAGGTCCAAACCGCTCCAACCTAGCCCTACAGGTGTTTCGTCGGCTTTATCGCTCTCATACCGTTTCACGTATTCCAAGTCCAGCTTGGCCCATATCTTCTTAAAAAACTATAAAGGCCGATTTTGAGAGCCCAAACTACCTTTTTTCACTAAAATAACTCGTAAGTCATAACTTAGAGCGATGAGCTTTTGTCGTTGGCTCGTACCGCATCGAACTCTGGTCCAAACCGCTCCAACCTAACCCGATAGTGTTTCGTCGCTTTTATCGCTCTTATACCGTTTCACGTATTCCAAGTCCAGCTTGGCCCATATCTTCTTAAAAACTATGAAGGCCGATTTCGAGGGCCCAATCTACATTTCTTCACCAAAATAACTCATAAGTCATGGCTTATAGCTATGAGTTTTGGTTGTTGGCCCGTTTTCGGTATAACTAGGTCCAAACAAGTCTCAAACCTAGCCTTACAGCTTTTTCATCAGCTTTTATCACACTCATACCGTTTCACGTATTCCAACTCTAGTTGGCCCGTATCTTCGAGAAACTATGAAGACCGATTTTGAGATCCCAAACGACCTTTTTTCATAAAAATAACTCGTAAGTCACGGCTTAGAGCGAGGAGGTTTTGTCGTTGGCCCGTTTCGCAACGAACTAGGTCCAAACTCGCTCCAACCTAGCCCTACGGTGTTTCGTTAGTTTTTATCGCTCTCATACCGTTTCAAGTATTCCAACTCTAGTTGGCTCGTATCTTCGACAAACTATGAAGGATGATTTTGAGGGCCCAAACTATATTTTTTCACCAAAATAACTCATAAGTCGTGGCTTATAGCTATGAGTTTTGGTTGTTGGCCCGTTTTCGGTAGAACTAGATCCAAACAGACTCAAACCTAGCCTGACAGCTTTTTCCATCAGCTTTTATCACACTCATATCGTTTCACGTATTCCAACTCCAGTTAGCCCGTATCTTCTTGAAAAGCTATGAAGACCGATTTTGAGAGCCCAAACTACCTTTTCTCACCAAAATAACTCGTAAGTCACGGCTTAGAGCGAGGAGGTTTTGTCGTTGGCCCGTTTCGCAACGAACTAGGTCCAAACTCGCTCCAACCTAGCCCTACGTTGTTTCGTTAGTTTTTATCGCTCTCATACCGTTTCAAGTATTCCAACTCTAGTTGGCTCGTATCTTCGACAAACTATGAAGGATGATTTCGAGGGCCCAAACTATATTTTTTCACCAAAATAACTCATAAGTCGTGGCTTATAGCTATGAGTTTTGGTTGTTGGCCCGTTTTCGTAGAACTAGATCCAAACAAGTCTCAAACCTAGCCTTATAGTTTTTTCATCACTTTTTATCACACTCATATCGTTTCACATATTCCAACTCCAAGCTAGCCGCATCTTCGACAAACTATGAAGACCGATTTTGAGAGCCCAAACTACCTTTTTTCACTAAAATAACTCGTAAGTCACAACTTAGAGCGATGAGCTTTTGTCATTGGCTCGTACCGCATCGAACTCGGTCCAAACCGCTCCAACCTAACCCGATAGTGTTTCGTCGCTTTTATCGCTCTCATACCGTTCCACGTATTCTAAGTCCAAGCTTGGCCCATATCTTCTTAAAAACCTACGAAGGCCGATTTCGAGGCCCCAAACTACATTTTTTCACCAAAATAACTCATAAGTCGTGGCTTATAGCTATGAGTTTTGGTTGTTGGCCCGTTTCGTATAGACCTAGGTCCAAACAGTCTCAAACCTAGCCTCGACAGCTTTTCCATCGCTTTTATCACACTCATACCGTTTCACGTATTCCAACTCTAGTTGGCCCGTATCTTCTGACAAACTATGAAGGAAGATTTTGAGAGCCCAAACTACGTTTTTTCACCGAAATAACTCATAAGTCGAGCCTTATAGCTATGAGTTTTGGTCGTTGGCCCGTTTTCGGTAGAACTAGGTCCAAACAGACTCAAACCTAGCCTTATAGTTTTTTCATTAGTTTTTATCACACTCATATCGTTTCATGTATTCCAACTCCAGCTAGCCCGTATCTTCTTGAAAAGCTATGAAGACCGATTTTGAGAGCCCAAACTACCTTTTCTCACCAAAATAACTCGTAAGTCACGGCTAGAGCGATGAGCTTTTGTCGTCGGCTCGTTTCGCATCGAACTAGGTCCAAATTGCTCCAACCTAGCCCTACGAGTGTTTCGTCAGTTTTATCACTCTCATACCGTTTCACGTATTCCAAGTCCAGTTGGCCCATAACTTCTTAAAGAACTATGAAGGCTGATTTTGAGGGCCCAAACTACATATTTTCACCAAAATAACTCATAAGTCGTGGCTTATAGCTATGAGTTTTGGTTGTTGGCCCGTTTTCGGTAGAACTAGATCCAAACAGACTCAAACCTAGCCTTACAGCTTTTTCATCAGCTTTTATCACACTCATATCGTTTCACATATTCCAACTCCAGCTAGCCGCATCTTCTGACAAACTATGAAGACCGATTTTGAGAGCCCAAACTACCTTTTTTCACTAAAATAACTCGTAAGTCACAACTTAGAGCGATGAGCTTTTGTCGTTGGCTCGTACCGCATCGAACTCGGTCCAAACTCGCTCCAACCTAACCCGATAGTGTTTCGTCGCTTTTATCGCTCTCATACCGTTCCACGTATTCTAAGTCCAGCTTGGCCCATATCTTCTTAAAAACCTACGAAGGCCGATTTCGAGGGCCCAAACTACATTTTTTCACCAAAATAACTCATAAGTCGTGGCTTATAGCTATGAGTTTTGGTTGTTGGCCCGTTTCGTATAGACTCTAGGTCCAAACAGACTCAAACCTAGCCTCGACAGCTTTTCCATCGCTTTTATCACACTCATACCGTTTCACGTATTCCAACTCTAGTTGGCCCGTATCTTCTGACAAACTATGAAGGAAGATTTTGAGAGCCCAAACTACGTTTTTTCACCGAAATAACTCATAAGTCGAGCCTTATAGCTATGAGTTTTGGTCGTTGGCCCGTTTTTGGTAGAACTAGGTCCAAACAAACTTCAAACCTAGCCTTACAGCTTTTTTCATTAGTTTTTATCACACTCATATCGTTTAACGTATTCCAACTCCAGTTAGCCCGTATCTTCTGAAAAGCTATGAAGATCGATTTTGAGAGCCCAAACTACCTTTTTTCCCCAAAATAACTCGTAAGTCACGACTTAGAGCGATGAGCTTTTGTCGTCGGCTCGTTTCGCATCGAACTTGGTCCAAACTCGCTCCAACCTAGCCCTACAGGTGTTTCCTCGCTTTTATCACTCTCATACCGTTTCACGTATTCCAAGTCCAAGTTAGCCCATATCTTCTTAAAGAACTATGAAGGCCGATTTCGAGGGCCCAAACTACATTTTTTTACCAAAATAACTCATAAGTCGTGGCTTATAGCTATGAGTTTTGGTTGTTGGCCCGTTTCGGATAGACCTAGATCCAAACAAGTCTCAAACCTAGCCTCGTTAGTTTTTCCATTAGTTTTTATCACATTCATACCGTTTCACGTATTCCAACTATAGTTGGCCAGTATCTTCTTGACAAACTATGAAGGAAGATTTTGAGAGCCCAAACTACATTTATTCACCAAAATAACTCATAAGTCGTGGCTTATAGCTATGTGTTTTGGTTGTTAGCCCGTTTTCGATAGAACTAGGTCCAAACCGCTCCAACCTAGCCCTACAAGTTGTTTCGTCGGCTTCTATCACTCTCATACCGTTTCACGTATTCCAAGTCCAGCTTGGCCCATATCTTCTTAAACAATTATGAAGGCCGATTTTGAGGGCCCAAACTACATTTTTTCACCAAAATAACTCATAAGTCGTGGCTTATAGCTATGAGTTTTTGTTGTTGGCCCGTTTCGGATAGACCTAGGTCCAAACAGACTCAAACCTAGCTCGTTAGTTTTTCCATCAGCTTTTATCACATTCATACCGTTTCACGTATTCCAACTCTAGTTGGCCCGTATCTTCTTGACAAACTATAAAGGAAGATTTTGAGAGCCCAAACTAAGTTTTTTCACCAAAATAACTCATAAGTCATGGCTTATAGCTATGAGTTTTGGTCGTTGGCCCATTTTCGGTAGAACTAGGTCCAAACAGACTCAAACCTAGCCTTATAGTTTTTTAATCGCTTTTATCACACTCATATCGTTTCACGTATTCCAACTCCAGTTAGCCGCATCTTCTTGAAAAACTATGAAGACCGATTTTGAGAGCCCAAACTACCTTTTTTCACCAAAATAACTCGTAAGACACGGCTTAGAGCGATGAGCTTTTGTCGTTGGCTCGTTTCGCATCGAACTAGGTCCAAACCGCTCCAACGTAGCCCTATAGTGTTTCGTCGCTTTTATCACATTCATACCGTTTCACGTATTCCAAGTCCAGCTTGGCCCATATCTTCTTAAAGAACTATGAAGGCCGATTTCGAGGGCCCAAACTACATTTTTTCGCCAAAATAACTCATAAGTCATGGCTTATAGCTATGAGTTTTGGTCGTTGGCCCGTTTTCGGTAGAACTAGGTCCAAACAGACTCAAACCTAGCCTTATAGTTTTTTCATTAGTTTTTACCCCACTCATATCGTTTCACGTATTCCAACTCCAGCTTGCCGCATGTTCTTGAAAAACTATGAAGACCGATTTTGAGAGCCCAAACTACCTTTTTTCACCAAAATAACTCGTAAGTCATGGCATAGAGCGATGAACTTTTGTTTTTGGCTCGTTTCGCATCGAACTAGGTCCAAACTCGCTCCAACCTAGCCCTACAGGTGTTTCGTCAGCTTTTATCACTCTCATACCGTTTCACGTATTCCAAGTCCAGTTGGCCCATATCTTCTTAAACAACTATGAAGGCCGATTTCGAGGGCCCAAACTACATTTTTTCACCAAAATAACTCATAAGTCGTGGCTTATAGCTATGAGTTTTGGTTGTTGGTCCGTTTCGGATAGACCTAGATCCAAACAGCCTAAAACCTAGCCTCGTTAGTTTTTCCATCAGCTTTTATCACATTCATACCGTTTCACGTATTCCAACTCTAGTTGGCCCGTATCTTCTGACAAACTATGAAGGAAGATTTTGAGAGCCCAAACTACATTTATTCACCAAAATAACTCATAAGTCGTGGCTTATAGCTATGTGTTTTGGTTGTTGGCCCGTTTTCGATAGAACTAGGTCCAAACCGCTCCAACCTAGCCCTACAAGTGTTTCGTCAGCTTCTATCGCTCTCATACCGTTTCACGTATTCCAAGTCCAGCTTGGCCCATATCTTCTTAAAAAACTATAAAGGCCGATTTTGAGGGCCCAAACTACATTTTATCACCAAAATAAGTCATAAGTCGTGGCTTATAGCTATGAGTTTTGGTCCTTGGCCCGTTTTCGATAGAACTAGGTCAAAACTCGCTCCAACCTAGCCCTACAGGTGTTTCCTCGCTTTTATCGCTCTCATACCGTTTCACGTATTCCAAGTCCAGCTTGGCCCATATCTTCTTAAAAAACTATGAAGGCCGATTTTGAGGGCCCAATCTACATTTCTTCACCAAAATAACTCATAAGTCGTGGCTTATAGCTATGAGTTTTGGTTGTTGGCCGCTTCGGATAGACCTAGGTCCAAACAGACTCAAACCTAGCCCGACAGCTTTTCCATCGCTTTTATCACACTCATACCGTTTCACGTATTGCAACTCTAGTTGGCCCGTATCTTCGACAAACTATGAAAGCAGATTTTGAGAGCCCAAACTACGTTTTTTCACCAAAATAACTCATAAGTCATGGCTTATAGCTATGAGTTTCGATCGTTGGCCCTTTTCCGTAGAACTAGGTCCAAACAAATCTCAAACCTAGCCTTATAGTTTTTTCATCGCTTTTATCACACTCATACCGTTTCACGTATTCCAACTCTAGTTGGCCCGTATCTTCGAGAAACTATGAAGACCGATTTTGAGATCCCAAACGACCTTTTTTCATAAAAATAACTCGTAAGTCACGGCTAGAGCGAGGAGGTTTTGTCGTTGGCCCGTTTCGCAACGAACTAGGTCCAAACCGCTCCAACCTAGCCCTACAGGTGTTTCGTTAGTTTTTATCGCTCTCATACCGTTTCAAGTATTCCAACTCTAGTTGGCTCGTATCTTCGACAAACTATGCAGGATGATTTTGAGGGCCCAAACTATATTTTTTCACCAAAATAACTCATAAGTCGTGGCTATAGCTATGAGTTTTGGTTGTTGGCCCGTTTTCGTAGAACTAGATCCAAACTCGCTCAAACCTAGCCTTATAGTTTTTTCATCACTTTTTATCACACTCATATCGTTTCACATATTCCAACTCCAGCTAGCCGCATCTTCGACAAACTATGAAGACCGATTTTGAGAGCCCAAACTACCTTTTTTCACTAAAATAACTCGTAAGTCACAACTTAGAGCGATGAGCTTTTGTCATTGGCTCGTACCGCATCGAACTCTGGTCCAAACCGCTCCAACCTAACCCGATAGTGTTTCGTCGCTTTTATCGCTCTCATACCGTTCCACGTATTCTAAGTCCAGCTTGGCCCATATCTTCTTAAAAACCTATGAAGGTCGATTTTGAGGCCCCAAACTATATTTTTTCACCAAAATAACTCATAAGTCGTGGCTTATAGCTATGAGTTTTGGTTGTTGGCCCGTTTCGTATAGACCTAGGTCCAAACAGACTCAAACCTAGCCCGACAGCTTTTCCATCGCTTTTATCACACTCATACCGTTTCACGTATTCCAACTCTAGTTGGCCCGTATCTTCTTGACAAACTATGAAGGAAGATTTTGAGAGCCCAAACTACGTTTTTTCACCGAAATAACTCATAAGTCGAGCCTTATAGCTATGAGTTTTGGTCGTTGGCCCGTTTTCGGTAGAACTAGGTCCAAACAGACTCAAACCTAGCCTTACAGCTTTTTCATTAGTTTTTATCACACTCATATCGTTTCACGTATTCCAACTCCAGTTAGCCCGTATCTTCTTGAAAAGCTATGAAGACCGATTTTGAGAGCCCAAACTACCTTTTCTCACCAAAATAACTCGTAAGTCACGGCTTAGAGCGAGGAGGTTTTGTCGTTGGCCCGTTTCGCAACGAACTAGGTCCAAACTCGCTCCAACCTAGCCCTACAGTTGTTTCGTTATTTTTATCGCTCTCATACCGTTTCAAGTATTCCAACTCTAGTTGGCTCGTATCTTCGACAAACTATGAAGGATGATTTTGAGGGCCCAAACTATATTTTTTCACCAAAATAACTCATAAGTCGTGGCTTATAGCTATGAGTTTTGGTTGTTGGCCCGTTTTCGGTAGAACTAGATCCAAACTGTTCAAACCTAGCCTTATAGTTTTTTCATCACTTTTTATCACACTCATATCGTTTCACATATTCCAACTCCAGCTAGCCGCATCTTCGACAAACTATGAAGACCGATTTTGAGAGCCCAAACTACCTTTTTTCACTAAAATAACTCGTAAGTCACAACTTAGAGCGATGAGCTTTTGTCATTGGCTCGTACCGCATCGAACTCGGTCCAAACCGCTCCAACCTAACCCGATAGTGTTTCGTCGCTTTTATCGCTCTCATACCGTTCCACGTATTCTAAGTCCAGCTTGGCCCATATCTTCTTAAAAACCTATGAAGGTCGATTTCGAGGCCCCAAACTATATTTTTTCACCAAAATAACTCATAAGTCGTGGCTTATAGCTATGAGTTTTGGTTGTTGGCCCGTTTCGTATAGACTCTAGGTCCAAACAGTCTCAAACCTAGCCTCGACAGCTTTTCCATCGCTTTTATCACACTCATACCGTTTCACGTATTCCAACTCTAGTTGGCCCGTATCTTCGACAAACTATGAAGGAAGATTTTGAGAGCCCAAACTACGTTTTTTCACCGAAATAACTCATAAGTCGAGCCTTATAGCTATGAGTTTTGGTCGTTGGCCCGTTTTCGGTAGAACTAGGTCCAAACAGACTCAAACCTAGCCTTACAGCTTTTTCATTAGTTTTTATCACACTCATATCGTTTCACGTATTCCAACTCCAGCTAGCCCGTATCTTCTTGAAAAGCTATGAAGACCGATTTTGAGAGCCCAAACTACCTTTTCTCACCAAAATAACTCGTAAGTCACGGCTTAGAGCGAGGAGGTTTTGTCGTTGGCCCGTTTCGCAACGAACTAGGTCCAAACTCGCTCCAACCTAGCCCTACAGGTGTTTCGTTATTTTTATCGCTCTCATACCGTTTCAAGTATTCCAACTCTAGTTGGCTCGTATCTTCGACAAACTATGAAGGATGATTTTGAGGGCCCAAACTATATTTTTTCACCAAAATAACTCATAAGTCGTGGCTTATAGCTATGAGTTTTGGTTGTTGGCCCGTTTTCGGTAGAACTAGATCCAAACTCGTTCAAACCTAGCCTTATAGTTTTTTCATCACTTTTTATCACACTCATATCGTTTCACATATTCCAACTCCAGCTAGCCGCATCTTCGACAAACTATGAAGACCGATTTTGAGAGCCCAAACTACCTTTTTTCACTAAAATAACTCGTAAGTCACAACTTAGAGCGATGAGCTTTTGTCGTTGGCTCGTACCGCATCGAACTCTGGTCCAAACCGCTCCAACCTAACCCGATAGTGTTTCGTCGCTTTTATCGCTCTCATATCGTTCCACGTATTCTAAGTCCAAGTTGGCCCATATCTTCTTAAAAACCTATGAAGGCCGATTTCGAGGCCCCAAACTATATTTTTTCACCAAAATAACTCATAAGTCGTGGCTTATAGCTATGAGTTTTGGTTGTTGGCCCGTTTCGTATAGACCTAGGTCCAAACAGACTCAAACCTAGCCTCGACAGCTTTTCCATCGCTTTTATCACACTCATACCGTTTCACGTATTCCAACTCTAGTTGGCCCGTATCTTCGACAAACTATGAAGGAAGATTTTGAGAGCCCAAACTACGTTTTTTCACCGAAATAACTCATAAGTCGAGCCTTATAGCTATGAGTTTTGGTCGTTGGCCCGTTTTCGGTAGAACTAGGTCCAAACGGACTCAAACCTAGCCTTACAGCTTTTTCATTAGTTTTTATCACACTCATATCGTTTCACGTATTCCAACTCCAAGTTAGCCCGTATCTTCTTGAAAAGCTATGAAGACCGATTTTGAGAGCCCAAACTACCTTTTCTCACCAAAATAACTCGTAAGTCACGGCTTAGAGCGAGGAGGTTTTGTCGTTGGCCCGTTTCGCAACGAACTAGGTCCAAACCTGCTCCAACCTAGCCCTACAGGTGTTTCGTTATTTTTATCGCTCTCATACCGTTTCAAGTATTCCAACTCTAGTTGGCTCGTATCTTCTGACAAACTATGAAGGATGATTTTGAGGGCCCAAACTATATTTTTTCACCAAAATAACTCATAAGTTATGGCTTATAGCTATGAGTTTTGGTTGTTGGCCCGTTTTCGGTAGAACTAGATCCAAACAGACTCAAACCTAGCCTTACAGCTTTTTCATCGGCTTTTATCACACTCATATCGTTTCACATATTCCAACTCCAGTTAGCCGCATCTTCTGACAAACTATGAAGACCGATTTTGAGAGCCCAAACTACCTTTTTTCACTAAAATAACTCGTAAGTCACAACTTAGAGCGATGAGCTTTTGTCGTTGGCTCGTACCGCATCGAACTCGGTCCAAACTCGCTCCAACCTAACCCGATAGTGTTTTGTCGGCTTTTATCGCTCTCATACCGTTCCACGTATTCTAAGTTCGGCTTGGCCCATATCTTCTTAAAAACCTATGAAGGCTGATTTTGAGGCCCCAAACTATATTTTTTCACCAAAATAACTCATAAGTCGTGGCTTATAGCTATGTGTTTTGGTTGTTGGCCCGTTTTCGATAGAACTAGGTCCAAACCGCTCCAACCTAGCCCTACAGGTGTTTCGTCGGCTTTATCGCTCTCATACCGTTTCACGTATTCCAAGTCCAGTTGGCCCATATCTTCTTAAAAAACTATAAAGGCCGATTTTGAGGGCCCAAACTACATTTTATCACCAAAATAAGTCATAAGTCGTGGCTTATAGCTATGAGTTTTGGTCCTCGGCCCGTTTTCGATAGAACCAGGTCAAAACTCGCTCCAACCTAGCCCTACGGTGTTTCCTCGCTTTTATCGCTCTCATACCGTTTCACGTATTCCAAGTCCAAGTTGGCCCATATCTTCTTAAAAAACTATGAAGGCCGATTTTGAGGGCCCAATCTACATTTCTTCACCAAAATAACTCATAAGTCATGGCTTATAGCTATGAGTTTTGGTTGTTGGTCCGTTTTCGGTATAACTAGGTCCAAACAGACTTAAACCTAGCCTTACAGCTTTTTCATCAGCTTTTATCACACTCATACCGTTTCACGTATTCCAACTCTAGTTGGCCCGTATCTTCGAGAAACTATGAAGACCGATTTTGAGATCCCAAACGACCTTTTTTCATAAAAATAACTCGTAAGTCACGGCTTAGAGCGAGGAGGTTTTGTCGTTGGCCCGTTTCGCAACGAACTAGGTCCAAACTCGCTCCAACCTAGCCCTATAGTGTTTCGTTAGTTTTTATCGCTCTCATGCCGTTTCAAGTATTCCAACTCTAGTTGGCTCGTATCTTCGACAAACTATGAAGGATGATTTTGAGGGCCCAAACTAGATTTTTTCACCAAAATAACTCATAAGTCATGGCTTATAGCTATGAGTTTTGGTCGTTGGCCCGTTTTTGGTAGAACTAGGTCCAAACAGACTCAAACCTAGCCTTGTAGTTTTTTCATTACTTTTTACCACACTCATATCGTTTCACGTATTCCAACTCCAGCTTGCCGCATCTTCTTGAAAAACTATGAAGACCGATTTTGAGAGCCCAAACTACCTTTTTTCACCAAAATAACTCGTAAGTCACGGCTTAGAGCGATGAGCTTTTGTCGTTGGCTTGTTTCGCATCGAACTAGGTCCAAACTCGCTCCAACCTAGCCCTACGGTGTTTCGTCGCTTTTATCACTCTCATATCGTTTCACGTATTCCAAGTCCAAGCTTGGCCCATATCTTCTTAAACAACTACGAAGGCCGATTTTGAGGGCCCGTACTACATTTTTTCACCAAAATAACTCATAAGTCGTGGCTTATAGCTATGAGTTTTGGTTGTTTGCCCGTTTCGTATAACCTAGGTCCAAACAAACTTCAAACCTAGCTCGTTAGTTTTTCCATCGGCTTTTATCACATTGATACCGTTTCACGTATTCCAACTCTAGTTGGCCCGTATCTTCGACAAACTATGAAGGAAGATTTTGAGAGCCCAAACTACGTTTTTTCATCGAAATAACTCATAAGTCGAGCCTTATAGCTATGAGTTTTGGTCGTTGGCCCGTTTTCGGTAGAACTAGGTCCAAACTGACTCAAACCTAGCCATACAAGCTTTTTCATTAGTTTTTATCACACTCCTACTCGTTTCACGTATTCCAACCCCAGCTAGCCCGTATCTTTTTGAAAAGCTATGAAGACCGATTTTGAGTGCCCAAACTACCTTTTTTCACCAAAATAACTCGTAAGTCACGGCTTAGAGAGATGAGCTTTTGTCGTCGGCTCGTTTCGCATCGAACTAGGTCCAAACCGCTCCAACCTAACCCTACAAGTGTTTCGTCGCTTTTATCACTCTCATACCGTTTCACGTATTCCAAGTCCAAGCTTGGCCCATATCTTCTTAAACAACTATGAAGGCCGATTTCGAGGGCACAAACTACATTTTTTCACCAAAATAACTCATAAGTCGTGGCTTATAGCTATGAGTTTTGGTTGTTGGCCCGTTTCGTATAGACTCTAGTCCAAACAGACTCAAACCTAGCCTCGTTAGTTTTTCCATCGCTTTTATCACATTCATACCGTTTCACGTATTCCAACTCTAGTTGGCCCGTATCTTCTGACAAACTATAAAGGAAGATTTTGAGAGCCCAAACTAAGTTTTTTCACTAAAATAACTCATAAGTCATGGCTTATAGCTATGAGTTTTGGTCGTTGGCCCATTTTCGGTAGAACTAGGTCCAAACAAACTCAAACCTAGCCTTATAGTTTTTTAATCGCTTTTATCACACTCATATCGTTTCACGTATTCCAACTCCAGCTTAGCCGCATCTTCTTGAAAAACTATGAAGACCGATTTCGAGAGCCCAAACGACCTTTTTTTCACCAAAATAACTCGTAAGACACGGCTAGAGCGATGAGCTTTTGTCGTTGGCTCGTTTCGCATCGAACTAGGTCCAAACCGCTCCAACGTAGCCCTATAGAGTTTCGTCGGCTTTTATCACATTCATACCGTTTCACGTATTCCAAGTCCAGCTTGGCCCATATCTTCTTAAAGAACTATGAAGGCCGATTTCGAGGGCCCAAACTACATTTTTTCACCAAAATAACTCATAAGTCATGGCTTATAGCTATGAGTTTTGGTCGTTGGTCCGTTTTCGTAGAACTAGGTCCAAACAGACTCAAACCTAGCCTTATAGTTTTTTCATTAGTTTTTACCACACTCATATCGTTTCACGTATTCCAACTCCAGCTTGCCGCATGTTCTTGAAAAACTATGAAGACCGATTTTGAGAGCCCAAACTACCTTTTTTCACCAAAATAACTCGTAAGTCACGGCATAGAGCGATGAACTTTTGTTTTTGGCTCGTTTCGCATCGAACTAGGTCCAAACTCGCTCCAACCTAGCCCTACAAGTGTTTCGTCAGCTTTTATCACTCTCATACCGTTTCACGTATTCCAAGTCCAGCTTGGCCCATATCTTCTTAAACAACTATTAAGGCCGATTTCGAGGGCCCAAACTACATTTTTTCACCAAAATAACTCATAAGTCGTGGCTTATAGCTATGAGTTTTGGTTGTTGGTCCGTTTCGTATAGACTCTAGTCCAAACAAATTCAAACCTAGCCTCGTTAGTTTTTCCATCGCTTTTATCACATTCATACCGTTTCACGTATTCCAACTCTAGTTGGCCCGTATCTTCTTGACAAACTATGAAGGAAGATTTTGAGAGCCCAAACTACATTTATTCACCAAAATAACTCATAAGTCGTGGCTTATAGCTATGTGTTTTGGTTGTTGGCCCGTTTTCGATAGAACTAGGTCCAAACCGCTCCAACCTAGCCCTACAAGTGTTTCGTCGGCTTCTATCGCTCTCATACCGTTTCACGTATTCCAAGTCCAATTGGCCCATATCTTCTTAAAAACTATAAAGGCCGATTTTGAGGGCCCAAACTACATTTTATCACCAAAATAACTCATAAGTCGTGGCTTATAGCTATGAGTTTTGGTCGTTGGTCCATTTTCGATAGAACCAGGTCCAAACTCGCTCCAACCTAGCCCTACAAGTTGTTTCCTCGCTTTTATCGTTCTCATACCGTTTCACGTATTCCAAGTCTAGTTGGCCCATATATTCTTAAAAAACTATGAAGTCCGATTTTGAGAACCCAAACTACATTTATTCACCAAAATAACTCATAAGTCGTGGGTTATAGCTATGTGTTTTGGTCGTTAGCCCGTTTCGTATACACCTAAGTCCAAACAGACTCAAACCTAGTATGATAGTTTTTCCATCGGGTTTTATCATACTCATACCGTTTCACGTATTCCAACTCTAGTTGGCCCGTATCTTCTTGACAAACTATGAAGGCAGATTTTGAGACCCTAAACTACGTTTTTTCATAAAAATAACTCATAAGTCATAGCTTATAGCTATGAGTTTTGGTCGTTGGCCCTTTTTCGGTAGAACTAGGTCCAAACAGTCTCAAACCTAGCCTTACAGCTTTTTCATCAGCTTTTATCACACTCATACCGTTTCACGTATTCCAACTCTAGTTGGCCCGTATCTTCGAGAAACTATGAAGACCGATTTTGAGATCCCAAACGACCTTTTTTCATAATAATAACTCGTAAGTCACGGCTTAGAGTGAGGAGGTTTTGTCGTTGGCCCGTTTCGCATCGAACTAGGTCCAAACCGCTCCAACCTAGCCCTACGGTGTTTCGTTATTTTTATCGCTCTCATACCGTTTCAAGTATTCCAACTCTAGTTGGCCCGTATCTTCTTGACAAACTATGAAGGAAGATTTTGAGAGCCCAAACTACGTTTTTTCACCGAAATAACTCATAAGTCGAGCCTTATAGCTATGAGTTTTGGTCGTTGGCCCGTTTTCGGTAGAACTAGGTCCAAACAGACTCAAACCTAGCCTTACAGCTTTTTCATTAGTTTTTATCACACTCATATCGTTTCACGTATTCCAACTCCAGTTAGCCCGTATCTTCTTGAAAAGCTATGAAGACCGATTTTGAGAGCCCAAACTACCTTTTCTCACCAAAATAACTCGTAAGTCACGGCTTAGAGCGAGGAGGTTTTGTCGTTGGCCCGTTTCGCAACGAACTAGGTCCAAACTCGCTCCAACCTAGCCCTACGAGTGTTTCGTTATTTTTATCGCTCTCATACCGTTTCAAGTATTCCAACTCTAGTTGGCTCGTATCTTCGACAAACTATGAAGGATGATTTTGAGGGCCCAAACTATATTTTTTCACCAAAATAACTCATAAGTCGTGGCTTATAGCTATGAGTTTTGGTTGTTGGCCCGTTTTCGGTAGAACTAGATCCAAACTCGTTCAAACCTAGCCTTATAGTTTTTTCATCACTTTTTATCACACTCATATCGTTTCACATATTCCAACTCCAGTTAGCCGTATCTTCTTGACAAACTATGAAGACCGATTTTGAGAGCCCAAACTACCTTTTTTCACTAAAATAACTCGTAAGTCACAACTTAGAGCGATGAGCTTTTGTCGTTGGCTCGTACCGCATCGAACTCGGTCCAAACCGCTCCAACCTAACCCGATAGTGTTTCGTCGCTTTTATCGCTCTCATATCGTTCCACGTATTCTAAGTCCAGCTTGGCCCATATCTTCTTAAAAACCTATGAAGGCCGATTTCGAGGCCCCAAACTATATTTTTTCACCAAAATAACTCATAAGTCGTGGCTTATAGCTATGAGTTTTGGTTGTTGGCCCGTTTCGGATAGACCTAGGTCCAAACGGACTCAAACCTAGCCTCGACAGCTTTTCCATCGGCTTTTATCACACTCATACCGTTTCACGTATTCCAACTCTAGTTGGCCCGTATCTTCTTGACAAACTATGAAGGAAGATTTTGAGAGCCCAAACTACGTTTTTTCACCGAAATAACTCATAAGTCGAGCCTTATAGCTATGAGTTTTGGTCGTTGGCCCGTTTTCGGTAGAACTAGGTCCAAACGAACTCAAACCTAGCCTTACAGCTTTTTCATTAGTTTTTATCACACTCATATCGTTTCACGTATTCCAACTCCAGCTTAGCCCGTATCTTCTTGAAAAGCTATGAAGACCGATTTTGAGAGCCCAAACTACCTTTTCTCACCAAAATAACTCGTAAGTCACGGCTTAGAGCGAGGAGGTTTTGTCGTTGGCCCGTTTCGCAACGAACTAGGTCCAAACTCGCTCCAACCTAGCCCTACGAGTGTTTCGTTATTTTTATCGCTCTCATACCGTTTCAAGTATTCCAACTCTAGTTGGCTCGTATCTTCGACAAACTATGAAGGATGATTTTGAGGGCCCAAACTATATTTTTTCACCAAAATAACTCATAAGTTATGGCTTATAGCTATGAGTTTTGGTTGTTGGCCCGTTTTCGGTAGAACTAGATCCAAACATGCCTCAAACCTAGCCTTACAGCTTTTTCATCGGCTTTTATCACACTCATATCGTTTCACATATTCCAACTCCGAGTTAGCCGGCATCTTCTTGACAAACTATGAAGACCGATTTTGAGAGCCCAAACTACCTTTTTTCACTAAAATAACTCGTAAGTCACAACTTAGAGCGATGAGCTTTTGTCGTTGGCTCGTACCGCATCGAACTCGGTCCAAACTCGCTCCAACCTAACCCGATAGTGTTTTGTCGGCTTTTATCGCTCTCATACCGTTCCACGTATTCTAAGTTCGGCTTGGCCCATATCTTCTTAAAAACCTATGAAGGCTGATTTTGAGGCCCCAAACTATATTTTTTCACCAAAATAACTCATAAGTCGTGGCTTATAGCTATGTGTTTTGGTTGTTGGCCCGTTTTCGATAGAACTAGGTCCAAACTCGCTCCAACCTAGCCCTACGAGTGTTTCGTCGGCTTCTATCGCTCTCATACCGTTTCACGTATTCCAAGTCCAGTTGGCCCATATCTTCTTAAAAACTATAAAGGCCGATTTTGAGGGCCCAAACTACATTTTATCACCAAAATAAGTCATAAGTCGTGGCTTATAGCTATGAGTTTTGGTCCTTGGCCCGTTTTCGATAGAACTAGGTCAAAACTCGCTCCAACCTAGCCCTACGAGTGTTTCCTCGCTTTTATCGCTCTCATACCGTTTCACGTATTCCAAGTCCAGTTGGCCCATATCTTCTTAAAAACTATGAAGGCCGATTTTGAGGGCCCAATCTACATTTCTTCACCAAAATAACTCATAAGTCATGGCTTATAGCTATGAGTTTTGGTTGTTGGCCCGTTTTCGGTATAACTAGGTCCAAACAGACTTAAACCTAGCCTTACGCTTTTTCATCAGCTTTTATCACACTCATACCGTTTCACGTATTCCAACTCTAGTTGGCCCGTATCTTCGAGAAACTATGAAGACCGATTTTGAGATCCCAAACGACCTTTTTTCATAAAAATAACTCGTAAGTCACGGCTTAGAGCGAGGAGGTTTTGTCGTTGGCCCGTTTCGCAACGAACTAGGTCCAAACTCGCTCCAACCTAGCCCTATAGTGTTTCGTTAGTTTTTATCGCTCTCATGCCGTTTCAAGTATTCCAACTCTAGTTGGCTCGTATCTTCGACAAACTATGAAGGATGATTTTGAGGGCCCAAACTAGATTTTTTCACCAAAATAACTCATAAGTCATGGCTTATAGCTATGAGTTTTGGTCGTTGGCCCGTTTTTGGTAGAACTAGGTCCAAACAGACTCAAACCTAGCCTTGTAGTTTTTTCATTACTTTTTACCACACTCATATCGTTTCACGTATTCCAACTCCAGGTTGCCGCATCTTCTTGAAAAACTATGAAGACCGATTTTGAGAGCCCAAACTACCTTTTTTCACCAAAATAACTCGTAAGTCACGGCTTAGAGCGATGAGCTTTTGTCGTTGGCTTGTTTCGCATCGAACTAGGTCCAAACTCGCTCCAACCTAGCCCTACGAGTGTTTCGTCGGCTTTTATCACTCTCATATCGTTTCACGTATTCCAAGTCCAAGCTTGGCCCATATCTTCTTAAACAACTATGAAGGCCGATTTTGAGGGCCCGGACTACATTTTTTCACCAAAATAACTCATAAGTCGTGGCTTATAGCTATGAGTTTTGGTTGTTTGCCCGTTTCGGATAACCTAGGTCCAAACAGACTCAAACCTAGCTCGTTAGTTTTTCCATCGGCTTTTATCACATTGATACCGTTTCACGTATTCCAACTCTAGTTGGCCCGTATCTTCTTGACAAACTATGAAGGAAGATTTTGAGAGCCCAAACTACGTTTTTTCATCGAAATAACTCATAAGTCGAGCCTTATAGCTATGAGTTTTGGTCGTTGGCCCGTTTTCGGTAGAACTAGGTCCAAACGACTCAAACCTAGCCATACGGCTTTTTCATTAGTTTTTATCACACTCCTACTCGTTTCACGTATTCCAACCCCAGTTAGCCCGTATCTTTTTGAAAAGCTATGAAGACCGATTTTGAGTGCCCAAACTACCTTTTTTCACCAAAATAACTCGTAAGTCACGGCTTAGAGAGATGAGCTTTTGTCGTCGGCTCGTTTCGCATCGAACTAGGTCCAAACCGCTCCAACCTAACCCTACGAGTGTTTCGTCGGCTTTTATCACTCTCATACTCGTTTCACGTATTCCAAGTCCAGCTTGGCCCATATCTTCTTAAACAACTATGAAGGTCGATTTTGAGGGCACAAACTACATTTTTTCACCAAAATAACTCATAAGTCGTGGCTTATAGCTATGAGTTTTGGTTGTTGGCCCGTTTCGGATAGACCTAGGTCCAAACAGACTCAAACCTAGCTTCGTTAGTTTTTCCATCAGCTTTTATCACATTCATACCGTTTCACGTATTCCAACTCTAGTTGGCCCGTATCTTCTTGACAAACTATAAAGGAAGATTTTGAGAGCCCAAACTAAGTTTTTTCACTAAAATAACTCATAAGTCATGGCTTATAGCTATGAGTTTTGGTCGTTGGCCCATTTTCGGTAGAACTAGGTCCAAACGGACTCAAACCTAGCCTTATAGTTTTTTAATCGGCTTTTATCACACTCATATCGTTTCACGTATTCCAACTCCAAGTTAGCCGCATCTTCTTGAAAAACTATGAAGACCGATTTTGAGAGCCCAAACGACCTTTTTTTCACCAAAATAACTCGTAAGACACGGCTTAGAGCGATGAGCTTTTGTCGTTGGCTCGTTTCGCATCGAACTAGGTCCAAACTCGCTCCAACGTAGCCCTATAGAGTTTCGTCGGCTTTTATCACATTCATACCGTTTCACGTATTCCAAGTCCAGCTTGGCCCATATCTTCTTAAAGAACTATGAAGGCTGATTTCGAGGGCCCAAACTACATTTTTTCACCAAAATAACTCATAAGTCATGGCTTATAGCTATGAGTTTTGGTCGTTGGCCCGTTTTCGGTAGAACTAGGTCCAAACAGACTCAAACCTAGCCTTATAGTTTTTTCATTAGTTTTTACCACACTCATATCGTTTCACGTATTCCAACTCCAGCTTGCCGGTATGTTCTTGAAAAACTATGAAGACCGATTTTGAGAGCCCAAACTACCTTTTTTCACCAAAATAACTCGTAAGTCACGGCATAGAGCGATGAACTTTTGTTTTTGGCTCGTTTCGCATCGAACTAGGTCCAAACTCGCTCCAACCTAGCCCTACGAGTGTTTCGTCGGCTTTTATCACTCTCATACCGTTTCACGTATTCCAAGTCCAGTTGGCCCATATCTTCTTAAACAACTATTAAGGTCGATTTTGAGGGCCCAAACTACATTTTTTCACCAAAATAACTCATAAGTCGTGGCTTATAGCTATGAGTTTTGGTTGTTGGCCCGTTTCGGATAGACTCAGTCCAAACAGATCGAAACCTAGCTTCGTTAGTTTTTCCATCAGCTTTTATCACATTCATACCGTTTCACGTATTCCAACTCTAGTTGGCCCGTATCTTCGACAAACTATGAAGGAAGATTTTGAGAGCCCAAACTACATTTATTCACCAAAATAACTCATAAGTCGTGGCTTATAGCTATGTGTTTTGGTTGTTGGCCCGTTTTCGATAGAACTAGGTCCAAACTCGCTCCAACCTAGCCCTACGGTGTTTCGTCGGCTTCTATCGCTCTCATACCGTTTCACGTATTCCAAGTCCAATTGGCCCATATCTTCTTAAAAAACTATAAAGGCTGATTTTGAGGGCCCAAACTACATTTTATCACCAAAATAACTCATAAGTCGTGGCTTATAGCTATGAGTTTTGGTCGTTGGTCCATTTTCGATAGAACCAGGTCCAAACTCGCTCCAACCTAGCCCTACGGTGTTTCCTCGGCTTTTATCGTTCTCATACCGTTTCACGTATTCCAAGTCTAGTTGGCCCATATATTCTTAAAAAACTATGAAGTCCGATTTTGAGAACCCAAACTACATTTATTCACCAAAATAACTCATAAGTCGTGGGTTATAGCTATGTGTTTTGGTCGTTAGCCCGTTTCGGATACACCTAAGTCCAAACAGACTCAAACCTAGTATGATAGTTTTTCCATCGGGTTTTATCATACTCATACCGTTTCACGTATTCCAACTCTAGTTGGCCCGTATCTTCGACAAACTATGAAGGCAGATTTTGAGACCCTAAACTACGTTTTTTCATAAAAATAACTCATAAGTCATAGCTTATAGCTATGAGTTTTGGTCGTTGGCCCTTTTTCGGTAGAACTAGGTCCAAACAGACTCAAACCTAGCCTTACAGCTTTTTCATCGCTTTTATCACACTCATACCGTTTCACGTATTCCAACTCTAGTTGGCCCGTATCTTCGAGAAACTATGAAGACCGATTTTGAGATCCCAAACGACCTTTTTTCATAATAATAACTCGTAAGTCACGGCTTAGAGTGAGGAGGTTTTGTCGTTGGCCCGTTTCGCATCGAACTAGGTCCAAACCGCTCCAACCTAGCCCTACGAGTGTTTCGTTAGTTTTTATCAATCTCATACCGTTTTCAGTATTGCAACTTTAGTTGGCCCGTATCTTCTTGACAAACTATGAAGGATGATTTTGAAGGCCCAAACTACATTTTTTCACCAAAATAACTCGTAAGTCGTGGCTTATAGCTATGAGTTTTGGTTGTTAGCCCGTTACGGATAGACCTAGGTCCAAACAGACTCAAACCTAACTCCGACAGCTTTTCCATCAGTTTTTATCACACTCATGCCGTTTCACGTATTCCAACTCCATTTAGCCCATATCTTCTTTACAAACGATAAAGATTGATTTTGAGAGCACAAACTACCTTTTTTCACCAAAATAACTCGTAAGTCACGGCTTAAAGCGATGAGCTTTTGTCGTTGGCTCATTTCGCATCGAACTAGGTCCAAACTCGCTCCAACCTAACCCGACGAGTGTTTCGTCGCTTTTATCGCTCTCATACCGTTTCACGTATTCTAATTCCAATTGGCCCATATCTTCTTAAAAAACTATGAAAGCCGATTTTGAGGGCCCAAACTACATTTTTTCACCAAAATAACTCATAAGTCGTGGCTTATAGCTATGAGTTTTGGTTGTTAGCCCGTTACGGATAGAACTAGGTCCAAACAGCTCAAACCTAGCCTAACAGGTTTTCCATCGCTTTTATCACACTCATGCCGTTTCATGTATTCCAACTCCATTTAGCCCGTATCTTCTTTACAAACGATAAAGACCGATTTTGAGAGCATAAACTACCTTTTTTCACCAAAATAACTCGTAAGTCACGGCTTAAAGAGATGAGCTTTTGTCGTTGGCTCATTTCGCATCGAACTAGGTCCAAACTCGCTCCAACCTAACCCGACAGGTGTTTCGTCGCTTTTATCGCTCTCATACCGTTTCACGTATTCTAATTCCAATTGGCTCATATCTTCTTAAAAATCTATGAAGGCCGATTTCGAGGGCCCAAACTATATTTTTTCACCAAAATAACTCATAAGTCGTGGCTTATAGCTACGAGTTTTGGTTGTTGGCCCGTTTTAGATAGACCTAGGTCCACATAGCTCAAACCTAGCCTTACAGCTTTTCCATCGCTTTTATCACACTCATACCGTTTCACGTATTCCAACTCTAGTTGGCCCGTATCTTCGAGAAACTATGAAGGCGGATTTTGAGAGCCCAAACTAAGTTTTTCACCAAAATAACCGATAAGTCATGGCTTATAGCTATAAGTTTTGGTCGTTGGCCCGTTTTCGGTAGAACTAGGTCCAAACAGACTCAAACCTAGCCTCGACAGCTTTTTCCATCAGCTTTTATCACACTCATGCCGTTTCACGTATCCAACTCCAGTTAGCCCTTATCTTCGACAAACTATGAAGACCGATTTTGAGAACCCAAACAACCTTCTTTCACCAAAACAACTCGTAAGTCAAGGCTTAGATCGATGAGCTTTTGTCGTTGGCTCGTTCCGCATCGAACTAGGTCCAAACCGCTCCAACCTAGCCCTACAGGTGTTTCGTCGGCTTTTAACGCTATCATACCGTTTCACGTATTCCAAGTCCAGCTTGGCCCATATCTTCTTAAAAAACTACGAAGGCTGATTTTGAGGTCCCAAACTACGTTTTTTCGCCAAAATAACTCATAAGTCATGGCTTATAGCTATGATTTTTGGTCGTTGGCCCGTTTTCGGTAGAACTAGGTCCAAACAGACTCAAACCTAGCCTTACAGCTTTTTCATCGCTTTTATCACACTCATATCGTTTCACGTATCCAACTCCAGCTAGCCCGTATGTTTTTGACAAACGATAAAGACCGATTTTGAGAACACAAACAACCTTTTTTCCCCAAAATAACTCGTAAGTCAAGGCTTAGAGCGATGAGCTTTTGCCGTTAACCCGTTTCGCATCGAACTAGGTCCAAACTGCTCGTACCCTAGCCCTACAGGTGTTTCGTCGCTTTTATCGCTATCATACCGTTTCACGTATTCCAAGTCCAGCTTGGCCCATATGTTCTTAAAAAACTATGAAGGCCGATTTTGAGGGCCCAAACTATATTTTTTCACCAAAATAACTCATAAGTCGTGGCTTATAGCTATGAGTTTTGGTTGTTGGCCCATTTTCGGTAGAACTAGGTCCAAACAACTTCAAACCTAGCCTTATAGTTTTTCCATCAGCTTTTATCACACTCATACCGTTTCACGTATTCCAACTCTAGTTGGCCTCGTATCTTCGACAAACTATGAAGGAAGATTTTGAGAGCCCAAACTACGTTTTTTCACCAAAATAGCTCATAACTCGTGCCTTATAGCTATGAGTTTTGGTCGTTGGCCCGTTTTCGATAGAACTAGGTCCAAACTCGCTCCAACCTAGCCCTACAGGTGTTTCGTCGGCTTTTATCGCTCTCATATGGTTTCACGTATTCCAAGTCCAGTTGGCCCATATCTTCTTAACGAACTATGAAGGCTGATTTTGAGGGCCCAAACTACATTTTTCCACCAAAATAACTCATAAGTCGTGGCTTATAGCTATGAGTTTTGGTTGTTGGCCGTTTCGGATAGACCTAGGTCCAAACAGACTCAAACCTAGCTCGTTAGTTTTTCCATCGGCTTTTATCACATTCATACCGTTTCACGTATTCTAACTCTAGTTGGCCCGTATCTTCGACAAACTATGAAGGAAGATTTTGAGAGCCCAAACTACGTTTTTTCACCAAAATAACTCATAAGTCGTGGCTTATAGCTATGAGTTTTGGTCGTTGGCCCGTTTTCGAATAGAACTAGATCCAAACCGCTCCAACCTAGCCCTACAGGTGTTTCGTCGGCTTTTATCGCTCTCATATGGTTTCACGTATTCCAAGTCCAAGTTGGCCCATATCTTCTTAAAAACTATGAAGGCTGATTTTGAGCTCCCAAACTACATTTATTCACCAAAATAACTCATAAGTCGTGGCTTATAGCTTTGTGTTTTGGTTGTTGGCCCGTTTTCGATAGAACCAGGTCCAAACCGCTCCAACCTAGCTCTACGAGTGTTTCGTCGGTTTCTATCGCTCTCATATCGTTTCACGTATTCCTAGTCCAGCTTGGCCCATATCTTCTTAAAAAACTATGAAGGCTGATTTTGAGGGCCCAAACTACATTTTATCACCAAAACAACTCATAAGTCGTGGCTTATAGCTATGAGTTTTGGTCGTTGGCTCGTTTTCGATAGAACTAGGTCCAAACTCGCTCCAACCTAGTCCTACGAGTGTTTCCTCGGCTTTTACCGCTCTCATACCGTTTCACGTATTCCAAGTCCAATTGGCCCATATCTTCTTAAAAACTATGAAGGCTGATTTTGAGATCCCAAACTACATTTATTCACCAAAATAACTCATAAGTCGTGCCTTATAGCTATGTGTTTTGGTCGTTAGCCCGTTTCGGATACACCTAAGTCCAAACGAGCTCAAACCTAGCATAGTTTTTCCATCGGCTTTTATCATACTCATACCGTTTCAAGTATTGCAACTCTAGTTGGCTTCGTATGTTCTTGACAAACTATGACGGCAGATTTTGAGACCCTAAACTACGTTTTTTCACAAAAATAACTCATAAGTCATGGCTTATAGATATGAGTTTTGGTCGTTGGCCCGTTTTCGGTAGAACTAGGTCCAAACAGACTCAAACCTAGCCTTACGAGCTTTTTCATCGGCTTTATCACACTCATACCGTTTCACGTATTCCAACTCTAGTTGGCCCGTATCTTCGAGAAACTATGAAGACCGATATTGAGATCCCAAACGACCTTTTTTCATAAAAATAACTCATAAGTCACGGCTTAGAGAGAGGAGGTTTTGTCGTTGGCCCGTTTCGCATCGAGATAGGTCCAAACTCGCTCCAACCTAGCCCTACAGGTGTTTAGTTAGTTTTTATCGCTCTCATACCGTTTCAAGTATTGCAACTTTAGCTGGCCCGTATCTTCTGACAAACTATGAAGGTTGATTTTGAGGGCCCAAACTACATTTTTTCACCAAAATAACTCATAAGTCATGGCTTCTAGCTATGAGTTTTGGTTGTTAGCCCGTTACGTATAGACCTAGGTCCAAACAGACTCAAACCTAGCTCGACAGCTTTTCCATCGCTTTTATCACACTCATGCCGTTTCACGTATTCCAACTCCATTTAGCCCGTATCTTCTTTACAAACGATAAAGACCGATTTTGAGAGCACAAACTACCTTTTTTCACCAAAATAACTCGTAAGTCACGGCTTAGAGCGATGAGCTTTTGTCGTTGGCTCATTTCGCATCGAACCGGTCCAAACTCGCTCCAACCTAACCCGACAGGTGTTTCGTCGGCTTTTATCGCTCTCATACCGTTTCACGTATTCTAATTCCAATTGGCCCATATCTTCTTAAAAACTATGAAGGCCGATTTTGAGGGCCCAAACTATATTTTTTCACCAAAATAACTCATAAGTCGTGGCTTATAGCTATGAGTTTTGGTTGTTGGTCCGTTTCGGATAGACCTAGGTCCATATAGCTCAAACCTAGCCCGACAGCTTTTCCATCGCTTTTATCACACTCATACCGTTTCACGTATTCCAACTCTAGTTGGCCCGTATCTTCGAGAAACTATGAAGGCGGATTTTGAGAGCACAAACTACGTTTTTCACCGGAATAACCGATAAGTCATGGCTTATAGCTATAAGTTTTGGTCGTTGGCCCGTTTCCGATAGAACTAGGTCCAAACAGATCTCAAACCTAGCTCGACAGCTTTTCCCTCGCTCTTATCACACTCATGCCGTTTCACGTATCCAACTCCAGTTAGCCCGTATCTTCGACAAACTATGAAGACCGATTTTGAGAACCCAAACAACCTTTTTTTACCAAAATGACTCGTAAGTCAAGGCTTAGATCGATGAGCTTTTGTCGTTGGCTCGTTTCGCATCGAACTAGGTCCAAACTCGCTCCAACCTAGCCCTACGGTGTTTTGTCGGCTTTTATCACTATCATACCATTTCACGTATTCCAAGTCCAAGTTGGCACATATCTTCTTAAAAAACTATGAAGGCTGATTTTGAGGGCCCAAACTACGTTTTTTCACCAAAATAACTCATAAGTCATGGCTTATAGCTATGATTTTTGATCGTTGGCCCGTTTTCGGTAGAACTAGGTCCAAACGATCTCATACCTAGCCTTACAGCTTTTTCATCGGCTTTTATCACACTCATATCATTTCACGTATCCAACTCCAGTTAGCCCGTATGTTTTTGACAAACGATAAAGACCGATTTTGAGAACACAAACAACCTTTTTTCCCCAAAATAACTCGTAAGTCAAGGCTTAGAGCGATGAGCTTTTGTCGTTAACCCGTTTCGCATCGAACTAGGTCCAAACCGCCGTAACCTAGCCCTACAGGTGTTTCGTCGGCTTTTATCGCTATCATACCGTTTCACGTATTCCAAGTCCAGCTTGGCCCATATCTTCTTAAAAAACTATGAAGGCTGATTTTGAGGGCCCAAACTATATTTTTTCACCAAAATAACTCATAAGTCGTGGCTTATAGCTATGAGTTTTGGTTGTTGGCCCGTTTTCGATAGAACTAGGTCCAAACTCGCTCAAACCTAGCCTTATAGTTCTTTCATCGGCTTTTATCACACTCATATCGTTTCACGTATTCCAACTCCGGTTAGCCGGTATCTTCGACAAACTATGAAGACCGATTTTGAGAGCCCAAACTACCTTTTTTCACCAAAATAACTCGTAAGTCACGGCTTAGAGCGATGAGCTTTTGTCGTTAACCCGTTTCGCATCGAACTAGGTCCAAACCGCCGTAACCTAGCCCTACAGGTGTTTCGTCGGCTTTTATCGCTATCATACCGTTTCACATATTCCAAGTCCAATTGGCCCATATCTTCTTAAAAAACTATAAAGGCCGATTTTGAGATCCCAAACTACATTTATTCACCAAAATAACTCATAAGTCATGGCTTATAGCTATGTGTTTTGGTCGTTAGCCCGTTTCGGATACACCTAAGTCCAAACAGACTCAAACCTAGCATGAAAGTTTTTCCATCGGCTTTTATCATACTCATACCGTTTCACGTATTCCAACTCTAGCCGGCCCGTTTCTTCTTGACAAACTATAAAGGCGGATTTTAAGACACTAAACTACGTTTTTTCACAAAACTAACTCATAAGTCATGGCTTATAGCTATGAGTTTTGGTCGTTGGCCCGTTTTCGATAGAACTAGGTCCAAACAGACTCAAACCTAGCCTTACGAGTGTTTCGTCGGCTTTTATCGCTCTCATACCGTTTCACGTATTCCAAGTCCAATTGGCCCATATCTTCTTAAAAAACTATGAAGGCCGATTTTGAGATCCCAAACTACATTTATTCACCAAAATAACTCATAAGTCGTGGCTTATAGCTATGTGTTTTGGTCGTTAGCCCGTTTCGTATACACCTAAGTCCAAACGACTCAAACCTAGCATGACAGCTTTTCCATCAGCTTTTATCATACTCATACCGTTTCACGTATTCCAACTCTAGTCGGCCCGTTTCTTCTTGACAAACTATAAAGGCAGATTTTAAGACACTAAACTACGTTTTTTCACAAAAATAACTCATAAGTCATGGCTTATAGCTATGAGTTTTGGTCGTTGGCCCGTTTTCGATAGAACTAGGTCCAAACGAGCTCAAACCTAGCCTTACGAGTGTTTCGTCGGCTTTTATCGCTCTCATACCGTTTCACGTATTCCAAGTCCAGTTGGCCCATATCTTCTTTAAAAACAATGAAGGCTGATTTTGAGATCCCAAACTACATTTATTCACAAAAATAACTCATAAGTCGTGGCTTATAGCTATGTGTTTTGGTCGTTAGCCCGTTTCGGATACACCTAAGTCCAAACAAATCTCAAACCTAGCATGATAGTTTTTCCATCGGCTTTTATCATACTCATACCGTTTCACGTATTCCAACTCTAGTTGGCCCGTATCTTCTTGACAAACTATGAAGGCGGATTTTGAGACCCCAAACTACGTTTTTTCACAAAAATAACTCATAAGTCATGGCTTATAGCTATGAGTTTTGGTCGTTAGCCCGTTTTCGGTAGAACTAGGTCTAAACGAATCTCAAACCTAGCCTTATAGTTTTTTCATCAGCTTTTATCACACTCATACTCGTTTCACGTATTCCAACTCTAGTTGGCCCGTATCTTCGAGAAACTATGAAGACCGATTTTGAGATCCCAAACGACCTTTTTTCATAAAAATAACTCGTAAGTCACGGCTTAGAGCGAGGAGGTTTTGTCGTTGGCCCGTTTCGCATCGAACTAGGTCCAAACTCGCTCCAACCTAGCCCTACAGGTGTTTCGTTAGTTTTTATCGCTCTCATACCGTTTCAAGTATTGCAACTCTAGTTGGCCCGTATCTTCGACAAACTATAAAGGATGATTTTGAGGGCCCAAACTACATTTTTTCACCAAAATAACTCATAAGTCGTGGCTTATAGCTATGTGTTTTGGTTGTTGGCCGTTTTCGATAGAACTAGGTCCAAACCGCTCCAACCTAGCCCTACAGGTGTTTCGTCGGCTTCTATCGCTCTCATACCGTTTCACGTATTCCAAGTCCAAGTTGGCCCATATCTTCTTAAAAAACTATGAATGCCGATTTTGAGGGCCCAAACTACATTTTATCACCAAAATAACTCATAAATCGTGGCCTTTAGCTATGAGTTTTGGTCGTTGGCCCGTTTTCGATAGAACTAGGTCCAAACTACTCCAACCTAGCCCTACAGGTGTTTCCTCGCTTTTATCGCTCTCATACCGTTTCACGTATTCCAAGTCCAATTGGCCCATATCTTCTTAAAAACTATGAAGGCCGATTTTGAGATCCCAAACTACATTTATTCACCAAAATAACTCATAAATCGTGGCCTTTAGCTATGAGTTTTGGTCGTTGGCCCGTTTTCGATAGAACTAGGTCCAAACTACTCCAACCTAGCCCTACAGGTGTTTCCTCGGCTTTTATCGCTCTCATACCGTTTCACGTATTCCAAGTCCAATTGGCCCATATCTTCTTAAAAAACTATGAAGGTCGATTTTGAGATCCCAAACTACATTTATTCACCAAAATAACTCATAAGTCGTGGCTTATAGCTATGTGTTTTGGTCGTTAGCCCGTTTCGGATACACCTAAGTCCAAACAGACTCAAACCTAGCATGACAGCTTTTTCATCGGCTTTATCATACTCATACCGTTTCACGTATTCCAACCGTAGTCGGCCCGTATCTTCTTGACAAACTATGAAGGCGGATTTTGAGACACTAAACTACGTTTTTTCATAAAAATAACTCATAAGTCATGGCTTATAGCTATGAGTTTTGGTCGTTAGCCTGTTTTCGGTAGAACTAGGTCTAAACAGACTCAAACCTAGCCTTATAGTTTTTTCATCGGCTTTTATCACACTCATACTCGTTTCACGTATTCCAACTCTAGTTGGCCCGTATCTTCGAGAAACTATGAAGACCGATTTTGGGATCCCAAACGACCTTTTTTCATAAAAATAACTCATAAGTCACGGCTTAGAGCGAAGTGGTTTTGTCGTTTGCCCGTTTCGCATCGAACTAGGTCCAAACTCGCTCCAATCTAGCCCTACGGTGTTTCGTTAGTTTTTATCGCTCTCATACCGTTTCAAGTATTGCAACTCTAGTTGGCCCGTATCTTCTGACAAACTATGAAGGATGATTTTGAGGGCCCAAACTACATTTTTTCACCAAAATAACTCATAAGTCGTGGCTTATAGCTATGAGTTTTGGTTATTGGCCCGTTACGGATAGACTCCAGGTCCAAACAGACTCAAACCTAGCTCGACGGTTTTTCCATCGGCTTTTATCACACTCATGTCGTTTCACGTATTCCAACTCCATTTAGCCCGTATCTTCTTTACAAACGATAAAGACCGATTTTGAGAGCACAAACTACCTTTTTTCACCAAAATAACTCGTAAGTCACGGCTTAGAGCGATGAGCTTTAGTCGTTGGCTCGTTTCGCATCGAACTAGGTCCAAACTGCCGTAACCTAGCCCTACGGTGTTTCGTCGGCTTTTATCGCTCTCATACCGTTTTACGTATTCTAATTCCAATTGGCCCATATCTTCGTAAAAAACTATGAAGGCTGATTTTGAGGGCCCAAACTATATTTTTTCACCAAAATAACTCATAAGTCGTGGCTTATAGCTATGACTTTTGGTTGTTGGCCCGTTTTAGATAGACCTAGGTACACATAGCTCAAACCTAGCCCGACGGTTTTTCCATCGGCTTTTATCACACTCATACCGTTTCACGTATTCCAACTCTAGTTGGCCCGTATCTTCTTGACAAACTATGAAGGTAGATTTTGAGAGCACAAACTACGTTTTTCACCAAAATAACCGATAAGTCATGGCTTATAGCTATAAGTTTTGGTCGTTGGCCCGTTTCCGATAGAACTAGGTCCAAACAGACTCAAACCTAGCCCGAAAGTTTTTCCTTCGGTTCTTATCACACTCATGCCGTTTCACGTATCCAACTCCGGTTAGCTCGTATCTTCTTGACAAACTATGAAGACCGATTTTGAGAACCCAAACAACCTTTTTCTACAAAAATAACTCGTAAGTCAAGGCTTAAATCGATGAGCTTTTGTCGTTGGCTCGTTTCGCATCGAACTAGGTCCAAACTCGCTCCAACCTAGCCCTACGAGTGTTTCGTCGGCTTTTATCACTATCATACCGTTTCACGTATTCCAAGTCCAAGTTGGCACATATCTTCATAAAAAACTATGAAGGCTGATTTTGAGGGCCCAAACTACGTTTTTTCACAAAAATAACTCATAAGTCATGGCTTATAGCTATGATTTTTGGTCGTTGGCCCGTTTTCGATAGAACTAGGTCCAAACAGACTTCAAACCTAGCCTTACAGCTTTTTCATCGGCTTTTATCACACTCATATCGTTTCACGTATCCAACTCCAGTTAGCCCGTTTGTTTTTGACAAACGATAAAGACCGATTTTGAGAACACAAACAACCTTTTTTCCCCAAAATAACTCGTAAGTCAAGGCTTAGAGCGATGAGCTTTTGTCGTTAACCCGTTTCGCATCGAACTAGGTCCAAACTGCTCGTAACCTAGCCCTACGAGTGTTTCGTCGGCTTTTATCGCTATCATACCATTTCACGTATTCCAAGTCCAGTTGGCCCATATCTTCTTAAAAAACTATGAAGGCTGATTTTGAGATCCCAAACTACATTTATTCACCAAAATAACTCATAAGTCGTGGCTTATAGCTATGTGTTTTGGTCGTTAGCCCGTTTCGGATACACCTAAGTCCAAACGACTCAAACCTAGCATGACAGCTTTTCCATCGGCTTTTATCATACTCATACCGTTTCACGTATTCCAACTCTAACCGGCCCGTATCTTCGACAAACTATAAAGGCAGATTTTAAGACACTAAACTACGTTTTTTTCACAAAAATAACTCATAAGTCATGGCTTATAGCTATGAGTTTTGGTCGTTGGCCCGTTTTCGATAGAACTAGGTCCAAACTGACTCAAACCTAGCCTTACGAGTGTTTCGTCGGCTTTTATCGCTCTCATACCGTTTCACGTATTCCAAGTCCAGCTTGGCCCATATCTTCTTTAAAAACAATGAAGGCTGATTTTGAGATCCCAAACTACATTTATTCACAAAAATAACTCATAAGTCGTGGCTTATAGCTATGTGTTTTGGTCGTTAGCCCGTTTCGGATACACCTAAGTCCAAACAGACTCAAACCTAGATTGATAGTTTTTCCATCAGCTTTTATCATACTCATACCGTTTCACGTATTCCAACTCTAGTTGGCCCGTATCTTCTTGACAAACTATGAAAGCAGATTTTGAGACCCCAAACTACGTTTTTTCACAAAAATAACTCATAAGTCATGGCTTATAGCTATGAGTTTTGGTCGTTAGCCCGTTTTCGGTAGAACTAGGTCTAAACAGACTCAAACCTAGCCTTATAGTTTTTTCATCGGCTTTTATCACACTCATACTCGTTTCACGTATTCCAACTCTAGTTGGCCCGTATCTTCGAGAAACTATGAAGACCGATTTTGAGATCCCAAACGACCTTTTTTCATAAAAATAACTCGTAAGTCACGGCTTAGAGCGAGGAGGTTTTGTCGTTGGCCCGTTTCGCATCGAACTAGGTCCAAACTCGCTCCAACCTAGCCCTACAGGTGTTTCGTTAGTTTTTATCGCTCTCATACCGTTTCAAGTATTGCAACTCTAGTTGGCCCGTATCTTCTGACAAACTATAAAGGATGATTTTGAGGGCCCAAACTACATTTTTTCACCAAAATAACTCATAAGTCGTGGCTTATAGCTATGTGTTTTGGTTGTTGGCCCGTTTTCGATAGAACTAGGTCCAAACTCGCTCCAACCTAGCCCTACGGTGTTTCGTCGGCTTCTATCGCTCTCATACCGTTTCACGTATTCCAAGTCCAGTTGGCCCATATCTTCTTAAAAAACTATGAATGCCGATTTTGAGGGCCCAAACTACATTTTATCACCAAAATAACTCATAAATCGTGGCCTTTAGCTATGAGTTTTGGTCGTTGGCCCGTTTTCGATAGAACTAGGTCCAAACTACTCCAACCTAGCCCTACGAGTGTTTCCTCGGCTTTTATCGCTCTCATACCGTTTCACGTATTCCAAGTCCAATTGGCCCATATCTTCTTAAAAAACTATGAAGGCCGATTTTGAGATCCCAAACTACATTTATTCACCAAAATAACTCATAAATCGTGGCCTTTAGCTATGAGTTTTGGTCGTTGGCCCGTTTTCGATAGAACTAGGTCCAAACTACTCCAACCTAGCCCTACGGTGTTTCCTCGCTTTTATCGCTCTCATACCGTTTCACGTATTCCAAGTCCAATTGGCCCATATCTTCTTAAAAAACTATGAAGGCTGATTTTGAGATCCCAAACTACATTTATTCACCAAAATAACTCATAAGTCGTGGCTTATAGCTATGTGTTTTGGTCGTTAGCCCGTTTCGGATACACCTAAGTCCAAACGGACTCAAACCTAGCATGACAGCTTTTCCATCGGCTTTATCATACTCATACCGTTTCACGTATTCCAACCGTAATTGGCCCGTATCTTCTTGACAAACTATGAAGGCGGATTTTGAGACACTAAACTACGTTTTTTCACAAAAATAACTCATAAGTCATGGCTTATAGCTATGAGTTTTGGTCGTTAGCCCGTTTTCGGTAGAACTAGGTCTAAACGACTCAAACCTAGCCTTATAGTTTTTTCATCGGCTTTTATCACACTCATACTCGTTTCACGTATTCCAACTCTAGTTGGCCCGTATCTTCGAGAAACTATGAAGACCGATTTTGGGATCCCAAACGACCTTTTTTCATAAAAATAACTCATAAGTCACGGCTTAGAGCGAAGTGGTTTTGTCGTTTGCCCGTTTCGCATCGAACTAGGTCAAAACTCGCTCCAATCTAGCCCTACGGTGTTTCGTTAGTTTTTATCGCTCTCATACCGTTTCAAGTATTGCAACTCTAGTTGGCCCGTATCTTCGACAAACTATGAAGGATGATTTTGAGGGCCCAAACTACATTTTTTCACCAAAATAACTCATAAGTCGTGGCTTATAGCTATGAGTTTTGGTTATTGGCCGTTACGGATAGACTCAGGTCCAAACAGACTCAAACCTAGCTCGACAGCTTTTCCATCAGCTTTTATCACACTCATGTCGTTTCACGTATTCCAACTCCATTTAGCCCGTATCTTCTTTACAAACGATAAAGACCGATTTTGAGAGCACAAACTACCTTTTTTCACCAAAATAACTCGTAAGTCACGGCTTAGAGCGATGAGCTTTAGTCGTTGGCTCGTTTCGCATCGAACTAGGTCCAAACCGCCGTAACCTAGCCCTACAGGTGTTTCGTCGGCTTTTATCGCTCTCATACCGTTTTACGTATTCTAATTCCAATTGGCCCATATCTTCGTAAAAAACTATGAATGCCGATTTTGAGGGCCCAAACTATATTTTTTCACCAAAATAACTCATAAGTCGTGGCTTATAGCTATGACTTTTGGTTGTTGGCCCGTTTTAGATAGACCTAGGTACACATAGCTCAAACCTAGCCCGACAGCTTTTCCATCGGCTTTTATCACACTCATACCGTTTCACGTATTCCAACTCTAGTTGGCCCGTATCTTCTTGACAAACTATGAAGGCAGATTTTGAGAGCACAAACTACGTTTTTCACCAAAATAACCGATAAGTCATGGCTTATAGCTATAAGTTTTGGTCGTTGGCCCGTTTCCGATAGAACTAGGTCCAAACAGACTCAAACCTAGCCCGAAAGTTTTTCCTTCGGCTCTTATCACACTCATGCCGTTTCACGTATCCAACTCCAGTTAGCTCGTATCTTCGACAAACTATGAAGACCGATTTTGAGAACCCAAACAACCTTTTTCTACCAAAATAACTCGTAAGTCAAGGCTTAAATCGATGAGCTTTTGTCGTTGGCTCGTTTCGCATCGAACTAGGTCCAAGCTCGCTCCAACCTAGCCCTACGGTGTTTCGTCGGCTTTTATCACTATCATACCGTTTCACGTATTCCAAGTCCAAGTTGGCACATATCTTCATAAAAAACTATGAAGGCTGATTTTGAGGGCCCAAACTACGTTTTTTCACAAAAATAACTCATAAGTCATGGCTTATAGCTATGATTTTTGGTCGTTGGCCCGTTTTCGATAGAACTAGGTCCAAACATGACTCAAACCTAGCCTTACGAGTTTTTCATCGGCTTTTATCACACTCATATCGTTTCACGTATCCAACTCCAGTTAGCCCGTTTGTTTTTGACAAACGATAAAGACCGATTTTGAGAACACAAACAACCTTTTTTTCCCAAAATAACTCGTAAGTCAAGGCTTAGAGCGATGAGCTTTTGTCGTTAACCCGTTTCGCATCGAACTAGGTCCAAACTGCCGTAACCTAGCCCTACAGGTGTTTCGTCGGCTTTTATCGCTATCATACCATTTCACGTATTCCAAGTCCAGTTGGCCCATATCTTCTTAAAAAACTATGAAGGTCGATTTTGAGATCCCAAACTACATTTATTCACCAAAATAACTCATAAGTCGTGGCTTATAGCTATGTGTTTTGGTCGTTAGCCTGTTTCGGATACACCTAAGTCCAAACGACTCAAACCTAGCATGACAGCTTTTCCATCGGCTTTTATCATACTCATACCGTTTCACGTATTCCAACTCTAGCTGGCCCGTATCTTCGGCAAACTATAAAGGCAGATTTTAAGACACTAAACTACGTTTTTTCACAAAAATAACTCATAAGTCATGGCTTATAGCTATGAGATTTGGTCGTTGGCCCGTTTTCGATAGAACTAGGTCCAAACGAGCTCAAACCTAGCCTTACGAGTGTTTCGTCGCTTTTATCGCTCTCATACCGTTTCACGTATTCCAAGTCCAGCTTGGCCCATATCTTCTTTAAAAACAATGAAGGCTGATTTTGAGATCCCAAACTACATTTATTCACAAAAATAACTCATAAGTCGTGGCTTATAGCTATGTGTTTTGGTCGTTAGCCCGTTTCGGATACACCTAAGTCCAAACAGACTCAAACCTAGCATGACAGCTTTTCCATCGGCTTTTATCATACTCATACCGTTTCACGTATTCCAACTCTAGTTGGCCCGTATCTTCTTGACAAACTATGAAGGCGGATTTTGAGACCCCAAACTACGTTTTTTCACAAAAATAACTCATAAGTCATGGCTTATAGCTATGAGTTTTGGTCGTTAGCCCGTTTTCGGTAGAACTAGGTTTAAACAGACTCAAACCTAGCCTTATAGTTTTTTCATCGGCTTTTATCACACTCATACTCGTTTCACGTATTCCAACTCTAGTTGGCCCGTATCTTCTGAGAAACTATGAAGACCGATTTTGAGATCCCAAACGACCTTTTTTCATAAAAATAACTCGTAAGTCACGGCTTAGAGCGAGGAGGTTTTGTCGTTGGCCCGTTTCGCATCGAACTAGGTCCAAACTCGCTCCAACCTAGCCCTACAGGTGTTTCGTTAGTTTTTATCGCTCTCATACCGTTTCAAGTATTGCAACTCTAGTTGGCCCGTATCTTCGACAAACTATAAAGGATGATTTTGAGGGCCCAAATTACATTTTTTCACCAAAATAACTCATAAGTCGTGGCTTATAGCTATGTGTTTTGGTTGTTGGCCCGTTTTCGATAGAACTAGGTCCAAACTCGCTCCAACCTAGCCCTACGAGTGTTTCGTCGGTTTCTATCGCTTTCATACCGTTTCACGTATTCCAAGTCCAATTGGCCCATATCTTCTTAAAAAACTATGAATGCCGATTTCGAGGGCCCAAACTACATTTTATCACCAAAATAACTCATAAATCGTGGCCTTTAGCTATGAGTTTTGGTCGTTGGCCCGTTTTCGATAGAACTAGGTCCAAACTACTCCAACCTAGCCCTACGGTGTTTCCTCGGCTTTTATCGCTCTCATACCGTTTCACGTATTCCAAGTCCAATTGGCCCATATCTTCTTAAAAACTATGAAGGCCGATTTTGAGATCCCAAACTACATTTATTCACCAAAATAACTCATAAGTCGTGGCTTATAGCTATGTGTTTTGGTCGTTAGCCCGTTTCGGATACACCTAAGTCCAAACAGACTCAAACCTAGCATGACAGCTTTTCCATCGGCTTTATCATACTCATACCGTTTCACGTATTCCAACCGTAGTCGGCCCGTATCTTCTTGACAAACTATGAAGGCAGATTTTGAGACACTAAACTACGTTTTTTCACAAAAATAACTCATAAGTCATGGCTTATAGCTATGAGTTTTGGTCGTTAGCCCGTTTTCGGTAGAACTAGGTCTAAACAGCTTCAAACCTAGCCTTATAGTTTTTTCATCGGCTTTTATCACACTCATATCGTTTCACGTATTCCAACTCTAGTTGGCCCGTATCTTCTTGAGAAACTATGAAGACCGATTTTGAGATCCCAAACGACCTTTTTTCATAAAAATAACTCATAAGTCACGGCTTAGAGCGAAGTGGTTTTGTCGTTTGCCCGTTTCGCATCGAACTAGGTCCAAACTCGCTCCAATCTAGCCCTACGAGTGTTTCGTTAGTTTTTATCGCTCTCATACCGTTTCAAGTATTGCAACTCTAGTTGGCCCGTATCTTCTGACAAACTATGAAGGATGATTTTGAGGGCCCAAACTACATTTTTTCACCAAAATAACTCATAAGTCGTGGCTTATAGCTATGAGTTTTGGTTATTGGTCCGTTACGTATAGACCTAGGTCCAAACAAACTTCAAACCTAGCTCGAAAGTTTTTCCATCGGCTTTTATCACACTCATGCCGTTTCACGTATTTCAACTCCATTTAGCCCGTATCTTCTTTAAAAACGATAAAGACCGATTTTGAAAGCACAAACTACCTTTTTTCACCAAAATAACTCGTAAGTCATGGCTTAGAGCGATGAGCTTTTGTCGTTGGCTCGTTTCGCATCGAACTAGGTCCAAACCGCCGTAACCTAGCTCGACAGCTTTTCCATCGGCTTTTATCAAACTCATACCGTTTCACGTATTCCAACTCTAGTTGGCCCGTATCTTCTTGAGAAGCTATGAAGGCGGATTTTGAGAGCCCAAACTACGTTTTTCACCAAAATAACCGATAAGTCATGGCTTATAGCTAAAAGTTTTGGTCGTTGGCCCTTTTCGGTAGAACTAGGTCCAAACGGACTCAAACCTAGCCCGACAGCTTTTCCCATCGGCTTTTATCACACTCATGTCGTTTCACGTATCCAACTCCAGTTAGCCCGTATCTTCGACAAACTATGAAGACCGATTTTGAGAACCCAAACAACCTTTTTTCACCAAAATAACTCGTAAGTCAAGGCTTAAATCGATGAGCTTTTGTCGTTGGCTCGTTTCGGATCGAACTAGGTCCAAACTCGCTCCAACCTAGCCCTGCAGGTGTTTCGTCGGCTTTTATCGCTATCATACCGTTTCACGTATTCCAAGTCCAGCTTGGCCCATATCTTCTTAAAAACTCGTGAAGGCTGATTTTAAGGGCCCAAACTACGCTTTTTCACCATAATAACTCATAAGTCATGGCTTATAGCTATGAGTTTTGGTCGTTGGCCCGTTTTCGGTAGAACTAGGTCCAAACAGACTCAAACCTAGCCTTACAGCTTTTTCATCGTTGTTTATCACACTCATATCGTTTCACGTATCCAACTCCAGTTAGCCCGTATGTTTTTGACAAACGATAAAGACCGATTTTGAGAACACAATCAACCTTTTTTCCCCAAAATAACTCGTAAGTCAAGGCTTAGAGCGATGAGCTTTTGTCGTTAACCCGTTTCGCATCGAACTAGGTCCAAACCGCCGTAACCTAGCCCTACAGGTGTTTCGTCGGCTTTTACCGCTATCATACCGTTTCACGTATTCCAAGTCCAAGTTGGCCCATATGTTCTTAAAAAACTATGAAGGAAGATTTTGAGAGCCCAAACTACGTTTTTTCACCAAAATAGCTAATAAGTCGTGCCTTATAGCTATGAGTTTTGGTCGTTGGCTAGTTTTCGATGGAACTAGGTCCAAACAGACTCAAACCTAGCCTTACAGCTTTTTCATTAGTTTTTATCACACTCATATCGTTTCACGTACTCCATCTCCAAGTTAGCTCGGATCTTCTTGAAAAACTATGAAGACCGATTTTGAGAGCCCAAACTATATTTTTTCACCAAAATAACTCGTAAGTCACGACTTAGAGCGATTAGCTTTTGTCGTTGGCTCGTTTCGCATCGAACTAGGTCCAAACCGCTCAAACCTAGCCCTACAGGTGTTTCGTCGGTATTTATCACTCTCATACCGTTTCACGTATTCCAAGTCCAGCTTGGCCCATATCTTCTTAAAGAACTATGAAGGCCGATTTTGAGGGCCCAAACTATATTTTTTCACCAAAATAACTCATAAGTCGTGGCTTATAGCTATGAGTTTTGGTTGTTGGCCCGTTTCGTATAGACCTAGGTCCAAACAGACTTCAAACCTAGCTTCGTTAGTTTTTCCATCGCTTTTATCACATTGATACCGTTTCACGTATTCCAACTCTAGTTGGCCCGTATCTTCTTGACAAACTATGAAGGAAGATTTTGAGAGCCCAAACTACGTTTTTTCACCAAAATAACTCGATAAGTCATGGCTTATAGCTATGAGTTTTGGTCGTTGGCCCGTTTTTGGTAGAACTAGGTCCAAACAGTCTCAAACCTAGCCTTATAGTTTTTTCATCAGCTTTTATCACACTCATATCGTTTCACGTATTCCAACTCCGAGTTAGCCGGTATCTTCTTGAAAAACTATGAAGACCGATTTTGAGAGCCTAAACTATATTTTTTCACCAAAATAACTCGTAAGTCACGGCTTAGAGCGATTAGCTTTTGTCGTTGGCTCGTTTCGCATCGAACTAGGTCCAAACCGCTCCAACCTAGCCCTACGGTGTTTCGTCGGCTTTTATCGCTCTCATACCGTTTCACGTATTCCAAGTCCAAGTTGGCCCATATCTTCTTAAAAAACTATGAAAGCCGATTTTGAGATCCCAAACTACATTTATTCACCAAAATAACTCATAAGTCGTGCCTTATAGCTATGTGTTTTGGTCGTTAGCCCGTTTCGGATACACCTAAGTCCAAACAGACTCAAACCTAGCATGATAGTTTTTTCATAAGTTTTTATCATACTCATACCATTTCAAGTATTCCAACTCTAGTTGGCCCGTATCTTCTTGACAAACGATGAAGGCAGATTTTGAGACCCTAAACTACGTTTTTTCACAAAAATAACTCATAAGTCATGGCTTATAGCTATGAGTTTTGGTCGTTGGCCCGTTTTCGGTAGAACTAGGTCCAAACAGACTCAAACCTAGCCTTACAGCTTTTATCACACTCATACCGTTTCACGTATTCCAACTCTAGTTGGCCCGTATCTTCTTGAGAAACTATGAAGACCGATTTTGAGATCCCAAACTGACCTTTTTTCATAAAAATAACTCATAAGTCACGGCTTAGAGCGAGGAGGTTTTGTCGTTGGCCCGTTTCGCATCGAAATAGGTCCAAACTCGCTCCAACCTAGCCCTACGGTGTTTCGTTAGTTTTTATCGCTCTCATACCGTTTCAAGTATTGCAACTTTAGCTGGCCCGTATCTTCGACAAACTATGAAGGTTGATTTTGAGGGCCCAAACTACATTTTTTCACCAAAATAACTCATAAGTCGTGGCTTATAGCCATGAGTTTTGGTTGTTAGCCCGTTACGTGATAGACCTAGGTCCAAACGACTCAAACCTAGCTCGACAGCTTTTCCATCGGCTTTTATCACACTCATGCCGTTTCACGTATTCCAACTCCATTTAGCCCGTATCTTCTTTACAAACGATAAAGACCGATTTTGAGAGCACAAACTACCATTTTCACCAAAATAACTCGTAAGTCACGGCTTAGAGCGATGAGCTTTGGTCGTTGGCTCATTTCGCATCGAACCGGTCCAAACTCGCTCCAACCTAACCCGACAGGTGTTTCGTCGCTTTTATCGCTCTCATACCGTTTCACGTATTCTAATTCCAATTGGCCCATATCTTCTTAAAAACTATGAAGGCTGATTTTGAGGGCCCAAACTATATTTTTTCACCAAAATAACTCATAAGTCGTGGCTTATAGCTACGAGTTTTGGTTGTTGGCCCGTTTTAGATAGACCTAGGTCCACATAACTCAAACCTAGCCTTACAGCTTTTCCCTCGGCTTTTATCACACTCATACCGTTTCACGTATTCCAACTCTAGTTGGCCCGTATCTTCGAGAAACTATGAAGGCAGCATTTTGAGAGCACAAACTACGTTTTTCACCAAAATAACCGATAAGTCATGGCTTATAGTTATAAGTTTTGGTCGTTGGCCCGTTTCCGATAGAACTAGGTCCAAATAGCTCAAACCTAGCTCGACAGCTTTTCCTTCGGCTCTTATCACACTCATGCCGTTTCACGTATCCAACTCCAGTTAGCCCGTATCTTCTCGACAAACTATGAAGACCGATTTTGAGAACCCAAACAACCTTTTTCTACCAAAATGACTCGTAAGTCAAGGCTTAGATCGATGAGCTTTTGTCGTTGGCTCGTTTCGCATCGAACTAGGTCCAAACTCGCTCCAACCTAGCCCTACGGTGTTTTGTCGGCTTTTATCACTATCATACCGTTTCACGTATTCCAAGTCCAAGCTTGGCACATATCTTCTTAAAAAACTATGAAGGCTGATTTTGAGGGCCCAAACTACGTTTTTTCACCAAAATAACTCATAAGTCATGGCTTATAGCTATGATTTTTTGTCGTTGGCCCGTTTTCGGTAGAACTAGGTCCAAATAGCTCAAACCTAGCCTTACGAGCTTTTTCATCGGCTTTTATTACACTCATATCATTTCACGTATCCAACTCCAGTTAGCCCGTATGTTTTTAACAAACGATAAAGACCGATTTTGAGAACACAAACAACCTTTTTTCCCCAAAATAACTCGTAAGTCAAGGCTTAGAGCGTGAGCTTTTGCCGTTAACCCGTTTCGCATCGAACTAGGTGCAAGCCGCCGTACCCTAGCCCTACGGTGTTTCGTCGGCTTTTATCGCTATCATACCGTTTCACGTATTCCAAGTCCAGTTGGCTCATATGTTCTTAAAAAACTATGAAGGCCGATTTTGAGGGCCCAAACTATATTTTTTCACCAAAATAACTCATAAGTCGTGGCTTATAGCTCGAGTTTTGGTTGTTGGCCCGTTTTCGGTAGAACTAGGTCCAAACAGACTCAAACCTAGCCTTATAGTTTTTTCATCGGCTTTTATCACACTCATATCGTTTCACGTATTCCAACTCCAATTAGCCGGTATCTTCGACAAACTATGAACACCGATTTTGAGAGCCCAAACTACCTTTTTTCACCAAAATAACTCGTAAGGCACGACTTAGAGCGATGAGCTTTTGTCGTTGGCTCGTTTCGCATCGAACTCGTTCCAAACCGCTCAAACCTAACCCGACAGGTGTTTCGTCGGCTTTTATCGCTCTCATACCGTTTCACGTATTCTAAGTCCAATTGTCCTATATCTTCTTAAAAAACTATGAAGGCTGATTTTGAGGGCCCAAACTACATTTTTTCACCAAAATAACTCATAAGTCGTGGCTTATAGCTATGAGTTTTGGTTGTTGGCCCGTTTCGGATAGACCTAGGTCCAAACAGACTCAAACCTAGCTCGACAGCTTTTCCATCGGCTTTTATCACACTCATACCATTTCACGTATTCCAACTCTAGTTGGCTTCGTATCTTCTTGACAAACTATGAAGGAAGATTTTGAGAGCCCAAACTACGTTTTTTCACCAAAAGAGCTCATAAGTCGTGCCTTATAGCTATGAGTTTTGGTCGTTGGTCCGTCTTCGATAGAACTAGGTCCAAACTTCTCCAACCTAGCCCTACGGTGCTTCGTCGGCTTTTATCGCTCTCATATCGTTTCACGTATTCCAAGTCCAGTTGGCCCATATCTTCTTAACGAACTATGAAGGTCGATTTTGAGCTCCCAAACTACATTTATTCACCAAAAGAGCTCATAAGTCGTGGCTTATAGCTATGTGTTTTGGTTATTGGCCCGTTTTCGATAGAACCGGGTCCAAACTGCTCCAACCTAGCCCTACAGGTGTTTCGTCGGTTTCTATCGCTCTCATACCGTTTCACCTATTCCAAGTCCAGTTGGCCCATATCTTCTTAAAAAACTATGAAGGCTGATTTTGAGGGCCCAAACTACATTTTATCACCAAAATAACTCATAAGTCGTGGCTTATAGCTATGAGTTTTGGTCGTTGGCCCGTTTTCGATAGAACTAGGTCCAAACTCGCTCCAACCTAGCCCTACAGGTGTTTCCTCGGCTTTTACCGCTCTCATACCGTTTCACGTATTCCAAGTCCAGTTGGCCCATATCTTCTTAAAAACTATGAAGGCTGATTTTGAGATCCCAAACTATATTTATTCACCAAAATAACTCATAAGTCGTGCCTTATAGCTATGTGTTTTGGTCGTTAGCCCGTTTCGGATACACCTAAGTCCAAACGAGTTCAAACCTAGCATAGTTTTTCCATCGGCTTTTATCATACTCATACCGTTTCAAGTATTGCAACTCTAGTTGGCCCGTATCTTCTTGACAAACTATGAAGGCGGATTTTGAGACCCTAAACTACGTTTTTTCACAAAAATAACTCATAAGTCATGGCTTATAGCTATGAGTTTTGGTCGTTGGCCGTTTTCGGTAGAACTAGGTCCAAACTGACTCAAACCTAGCCTTACGGCTTTTATCACACTCATACCGTTTCACGTATTCCAACTCTAGTTGGCCCGTATCTTCTTGAGAAACTATGAAGGCCGATTTTGAGATCCCAAACGACCTTTTTTCATAAAAATAACTCATAAGTCACGGCTAGAGCGATGAGGTTTTGTCGTTGGCCCGTTTCGCATCGAAATAGGTCCAAGCTGCTCCAACCTAGCCCTACGGTGTTTCGTTAGTTTTTATCGCTCTCATACCGTTTCAAGTATTGCAACTTTAGTTGGCCCGTATCTTCTGACAAACTATGAAGGTTGATTTTGAGGGCCCAAACTACATTTTTTCACCAAAATAACTCATAAGTCGTGGCTTATAGCTATGAGTTTTGGTTGTTGGCCCGTTTTAGATAGACCTGAGTCCACATAGCTCAAACCTAGCTCGACAGCTTTTCCATCGGCTTTTATCACACTCATACCATTTCACGTATTCCAACTCTAGTTGGCCCGTATCTTCTTGAGAAACTATGAAGGCGAATTTTGAGAGCACAAACTACGTTTTTCACCAAAATAACCGATAAGTCATGGCTTATAGCAATAAGTTTTGGTCGTTGGCCCGTTTCCGATAGAACTAGGTCAAAACGGACTCAAACCTAGCCTAACGAGTTTTTCCTTTAGTTCTTATCACACTCATGCCGTTTCACGTATCCAACTCCAGTTAGCCCGTATCTTCGACAAACTATGAAGACCGATTTTGAGAACCCAAACAACCTTTTTTCACCAAAATAACTCGTAAGTCAAGGCTTAGATCGATGAGCTTTTGTCGTTGGCTCGTTTCGCATCGAACTAGGTCCAAACCGCTCCAACCTAGCCCTACGGTGTTTTGTCGGCTTTTATCACTATCATACCGTTTCACGTATTCCAAGTCCGAGTTGGCATATATCTTCTCAAAAAACTATGAAGGCTGATTTTGAGGGCCCAAACTACGTTATTTCACCAAAATAACTCATAAGTCATGGCTTATAACTATGATTTTTGGTCGTTGGCCCGTTTTCGGTAGAACTAGGTCCAAACGACTCAAACCTAGCCTTACGAGCATTTTCATCGGTTTTTATCACACTCATATCATTTCACGTATCCAACTCCGGTTAGCCCGTATGTTTTTGACAAACGATAAAGACCGATTTAGAGAACACAAACAACCTTTTTTCCCCAAAATAACTCGTAAGTCAAGGCTTAGAGCGATGAGCTTTTGTCGTTAACCCGTTTCGCATCGAACTAGGTCCAAACTCGCTCCAACCTAGCCCTACGGTGTTTCGTCGGTTTTATCGCTATCATACCGTTTCACGTATTCCAAGTCCAAGTTGGCCCATATCTTCTTAAAAAACTATGAAGGCTGATTTTGAGGGCCCAAACTATATTTTTTCACCAAAATAACTCATAAGTCGTGGCTTATAGCTATGAGTTTTGGTTGTTGGCCCGTTTTCGATAGAACTAGGTCCAAACGAGCTCAAACCTAGCCTTATAGTTCTTTCATCGGTTTTTATCACACTCATATCGTTTCACGTATTCCAACTCCGAGTTAGCCGGTATCTTCGACAAACTATGAAGACCGATTTTGAGAGCCAAACTACCTTTTTTCACCAAAATAACTCGTAAGTCACGGCTTAGAGCGATGAGCTTTTATCGTTAACCCGTTTCGCATCGAACTAGGTCGAAAGCTGCTCGTAACCTAGCCCTACGGTGTTTCGTCGGTTTTTATCGCTATCATACCGTTTCACGTATTCCAAGTCCAATTGGCCCATATCTTCTTAAAAAACTATGAAGGCTGATTTTGAGATCCCAAACTACATTTATTCACCAAAATAACTCATAAGTCGTGGCTTATAGCTAAGTGTTTTGGTCGTTAGCCCGTTTCGGATACACCTAAGTCCGAACAGACTCAAACCTAGCATGACGGCTTTTCCATTAGTTTTTATCATACTCATACCGTTTCACGTATTCCAACTCTAGCTGGCCCGTATCTTCGACAAACTATGAAAGCAGATTTTAAGACACTAAACTACGTTTTTTCACAAAAATAACTCATAAGTCATGGCTTATAGCTATGAGTTTTGGTCGTTGGCCCGTTTTTGATAGAACTAGGTCCAAACGGCTCAAACCTAGCCTTATAGTGTTTCGTCGGCTTTTATCGCTCTCATACCGTTCACGTATTCCAAGTCCAGTTGGCCCATATCTTCTTTAAAAACGGTGAAGGCTGATTTTAAGGGCCCAAACTACGCTTTTTCACCATAATAACTCATAAGTCATGGCTTATAGCTATTAGTTTTGGTCGTTGGCCCGTTTTCGGTAGAACTAGGTCCAAACGACTCAAACCTAGCCTTACGAGCTTTTTCATCGGTGTTTATCACACTCATATCGTTTCACGTATCCAACTCCAGTTAGCCCGTATGTTTTTGACAAACGATAAAGGCCGATTTTGAGAACACAAACAACCTTTTTTTCCCAAAATAACTCGTAAGTCAAGGCTTAGAGCGATGAGCTTTTGTCGTTAACCCGTTTCGCATCGAACTAGGTCCAAACTGCTCGTAACCTAGCCCTACGGTGTTTCGTCGGCTTTTATCGCTATCATACCGTTTCACGTATTCCAAGTCCAGTTGGCCCATATCTTCTTAAAAAACTATGAAGGAAGATTTTGAGAGCCCAAACTACGTTTTTTCACCAAAATAGCTCATAAGTCGTGCCTTATATGTATGAGTTTTGGTCGTTGGCTCGTTTTCGATAGAACTAGGTCCAAACTGACTCAAACCTAGCCTTACGGCTTTTTCATTAGTTTTTATCACACTCATATCTTTTCACGTACTCCATCTCCAGTTAGCCGGATCTTCTTGAAAAACTATGAAGACCGATTTTGAGAGCCCAAACTATATTTTTTCACCAAAATAACTCGTAAGTCACGGCTTAGAGCGATTAGCTTTTGTCGTTGGCTCGTTTCGCATCGAACTAGGTCCAAACCTGCTCCAACCTAGCCCTACAGGTGTTTCGTCGGCTTTTATCACTCTCATACCGTTTCACGTATTCCAAGTCCAGTTGGCCCATATCTTCTTAAAAAACTATGAAGGATGATTTTGAGGGCCCAAACTACATTTTTTCACCAAAATAACTCATAAGTCGTGGCTTATAGCTATGAGTTTTGGTTATTGGCCCATTACGGATAGACCTAGGTCCAAACAGACTCAAACCTAGCTCGATAGTTTTTCCATGAGTTTTTATCACACTCATGCCGTTTCACGTATTCCAACTCCATTTAGCCCGTATCTTCTTTACAAACGATAAAGATTGATTTTGAGAGCACAAACTACCTTTTTTCACCAAAATAACTCGTAAGTCGGGGCTTAGAGCGATGAGCTTTTGTCGTTGGCTCTTTTCGCATCGAACTAGGTCCAAGCTCGCTCCAACCTAACCCGACAAGGTGTTTCGTCGGCTTTTATCGCTCTCATACCGTTTCACGTATTCTAATTCCAATTGGCCCATATCTTATTAAAAAACTATGAAGGCTGATTTTGAGGGCCCAAACTATATTTTTTCACCAAAATAACTCATAAGTCGTGGCTTATAGCTATGAATTTTGGTTGTTGGCCCGTTTCGGATACACCTAAGTCCAAACGACTCAAACCTAGCATGACAGCTTTTCCATCGGCTTTTATCATACTCATACCATTTCACGTATTCCAACTCTAGTTGGCCCGTATCTTCTTGACAAACTATGAAGGCGGATTTTGAGACCCTAAACTACGTTTTTTCACAAAAATAATTCATAAGTCATGGCTTATAGCTATAAGTTTTGGTCGTTGGCCCGTTTTCGGTAGAACTAGGTCTAAACGGACTCAAACCTAGCCTTACGAGCTTTTTCATCAATTTTTATCACACTCATACCGTTTCATGTATTCCAACTCTAGTTGGCCCGTATCTTCTTGACAAACTATGAAGACCGATTTTGAGATCCCAAACGACCTTTCTTCATAAAAATAACTCGTAAGTCACGGCTTAGAGCGAGGAGGTTTTGTCGTTGGCTCGTTTTGCATCGAACTAGGTCCAAACTGCTCCAACCTAGCCCTATAGTGTTTCGTTAGTTTTTATCGCTCTCATACCGTTTCAAGTATTGCAACCGTAGTTGGCCCGTATCTTCTCGACAAACTATGAAGGATGATTTTGAGGGCCCAAACTACATTTTTTCACCAAAATAACTCATAAGTCGTGGCTTATAGCTATGTGTTTTGATTGTTGGCCCGTTTTCGATAGAACTAGGTCCAAACAGACTCAAACCTAGCCTTATAGTTTTTTCATCGGTGTTTATCACACTCATATCGTTTCACGTATCCAACTCCGGTTAGCCCGTATGTTTTTGACAAACGATAAAGACCGATTTTGAGAACACAAACAACCTTTTTTCCCCAAAATAACTCATAAGTCGTGGTCGATAGCTATGAGTTTTGGTTATTGGCCCGTTACGGATAGACCTAGGTCCAAACAAGTCTCAAACCTAGCTCGACAGCTTTTCCATCAGCTTTTATCACACTCATGCCGTTTCATGTATTCCAACTCCATTTAGCCCGTATCTTCTTTACAAACGATAAAGACCGATTTTGAGAGCACAAACTACCTTTTTTCACCAAAATAACTCGTAAGTCCGGCTTAGAGCGATGAGCTTTTGTCGTTGGCTCATTTCGCATCGAACTAGGTCCAAACCGCTCCAACCTAACCCGACAGGTGTTTCGTCGGCTTTTATCGCTCTCATACCGTTTCACGTATTCTAATTCCAATTGGCCCATATCTTCTTAAAAAACTATGAAGGCTGATTTTGAGGGCCGAAACTATATTTTTTCACCAAAATAACTCATAAGTCGTGGCTTATAGCTATGAATTTTGGTTGTTGGCCCATTTTAGATAGGCCTAGGTCCACATAGCTCGAAACCTACCCCGACAGCTTTTCCATCGGCTTTTATCACACTCATACCGTTTCACGTATTCCAACTCTAGTTCGCCCGTATCTTCTTGAGAAACTATGAAGGTAGATTTTGAGACCCAAACTACGTTTTTCACCAAAATAACCGATAAGTCATGGCTTATAGCTATAAGTTTTGGTCGTTGGCCCGTTTTTGGTAGAACTAGGTCCAAACGACTCAAACCTAGCCTGACAGCTTTTCCATCGGCTTTTATCACACTCATGCCGTTTCACGTATCCAACTCCAATTAGCCCGTATCTTCGACAAACTATGAAGACCGATTTTGAGAACCCAAACAACCTTTTTTCACCAAAATAACTCGTAAGTCAAGGCTTAGATCGATGAGCTTTTGTCGTTGGCTCGTTTCGCATCGAACTAGGTCCAAACTTCTCCAACCTAGCTCTACAGGTGTTTCGTCGGCTTTTATCGCTATCATACCGTTTCACGTATTCGAAGTCTAGTTAGCCCATATCTTCTTAAAAAATAATGAAGGCTGATTTTAAAGGCCCAAACTACGTTTTTTCACCAAAATAACTCATAAGTCATGGCTTATAGCTATGAGTTTTGGTCGTTGGCCCGTTTTCGGTAGAACTAGGTCTAAACAGACTCAAACCTAGCCTTACAGCTTTTTCATCGGTGTTTATCACACTCATATCGTTTCACGTATCCAACTCCAGTTAGCCCGTATGTTTTTGACAAACGATAAAGATTGATTTTGAGAACACAAACAACCTTTTTTCCCCAAAATAACTCGTAAGTCAAGGCTTAGAGCGATGAGCTTTTGTCGTTAACCGGTTTCGCATCGGACTAGGTCCAAACCGCTCGTAACCTAGTCCTACGAGTGTTTCGTCGGTTTGTATCGCTATCATACCGTTTCACGTATTCCAAGTCCAGTTGGCCCATATCTTCTTAAAAAACTATGAAGGAAGATTTTGAGAGCCCAAACTACGTTTTTTCACCAAAATAGCTCATAAGTCGTGCCTTATAGCTATGAGTTTTGGTCGTTGGCTCGTTTTCGATAGAACTAGGTCCAAACAGACTCAAACCTAGCCTTACTTGTTTTTCCATTAGTTTTTATCACACTCATATCGTTTCACGTACTCCATCTCCAGTTAGCCGGATCTTCTTGAAAAACTATGAAGACCGATTTTGAGAGCCCAAACTACATTTTTTCACCAAAATAACTCGTAAGTCACGACTTAGAGCGATGAGCTTTTGTCGTTGGCTCGTTTCGCATCGAACTAGGTCTAAACCGCTCCAACCTAGCCCTACGGTGTTTCGTCGCTTTTATCACTCTCATACCGTTTCACGTATTCCAAGTCCAGCTTGGCCCATATCTTCTTAAAGAACTATGAAGGCCGATTTTGGGGCCCAAACTGCATTTTTTCACCAAAATAACTCATAAGTCGTGGCTTATAGCTATGAGTTTTGGTTGTTGGCCCGTTTCGGATAGACCTAGGTCCAAACAAACTTCAAACCTAGCCTCGTTAGTTTTTCCATCGCTTTTATCACATTCATACCGTTTCACGTATTCCGACTCTAGTTGGCCCGTATCTTCTTGACAAACTATGAAGGAAGATTTTGAGAGCCCAAACTACGTTTTTTCACCAAAATAACTCATAAGTCATGGCTTATAGCTATGAGTTTTGGTCGTTGGCCCGTTTTCGGTAGAACTAGGTCCAAATAGCTCAAACCTAGCCTTATAGTTTTTTCATCAGCTTTTATCACACTCATATCGTTTCATGTATTCCAACTCCAGTTAGCCAGTATCTTCTTGAAAAACTATGAAGACCGATTTTGAGAGCCCAAACTACCTTTTTTCACCAAAATAACTCGTAAGTCACGGCTTAGAGCGATGAGCTTTTATCGTTGGCTCGTTTCACATCGAACTAGGTCCAAACTCGCTCCAACCTAGCCCTACGAGTGTTTCGTCGGCTTTTATCACTCTCATACCGTTTCACGTATTCCAAGTCCAGCTTGGCCCATATCTTCTTAAAGAACTATGAAGGCTGATTTTGAGGGCCCAAGCTACATTTTTTCACCAAAATAACTCATAAGTCGTGGCTTATAGCTATGAGTTTTGGTTGTTGGCTCGTTTCGGATAGACCTAGGTCCAAACAGACTTAAACCTAGCTCGATAGTTTTTCCATCAGCTTTTATCACATTCATACCGTTTCACGTATTCCAACTCTAGTTGGCCCGTATCTTCTTGATAAACTATGAAGGAAGATTTTGAGAGCCCAAACTACGTTTTTTCACCAAAATAACTCATAAGTCGTGGCTTATAGCTATGAGTTTTGGTCGTTGGCCCGTTTTCGATAGAACTAGGTCCAAACTCGCTCCAACTTAGCCCTACGAGTGTTTCGTCGGCTTTTATCGCTCTCATACCGTTTCACGTATTCCAAGTCCAGTTGGCCCATATCTTTTTAAAAAACTATGAAGGCCGATTTTGAGATCCCAAACTACATTTATTCACCAAAATAACTCATAAGTCGTGGCTTATAGCTATGTGTTTTGGTTGTTGGCCCGTTTTCGATAGAACTAGGTCCAAACTGCTCCAACCTAGCCCTACGGTGTTTCATCAATTTCTATCGCTCTCATACCGTTTCACGTATTCCAAGTCCAATTGGCCCATATCTTCTTAAAAAACTATGAAGGCCGATTTTGAGGGCCCAAACTACATTTTATCACCAAAATAACTCATAAGTCGTGGCTTATAGCTATGAGTTTTGGTCGTTGGCCCGTTTTCGATAGAACTAGGTCCAAACTCGCTCCAACCTAGCCCGACGAGTGTTTCGTCAATTTTTATCGCTCTCATACCGTTTCACGTATTCTAAGTCCAATTGGCTCATATCTTCTTAAAAAACTATGAAGGTCGATTTTGAGGTCCCAAACTACATTTTTTGACCAAAATAACTCATAAGTCGTGGCTTATAGCTATGAGTTTTGGTTGTTGGCCCGTTTCGGATAGACCTGAGTCCAAACAGACTCAAACCTAGCTCGACAGCTTTTCCATCGCTTTTATCACACTCATGCCGTTTCACGTATTCCAACTCCATTTAGACCGTATCTTCTTTACAAACGATAAAGACCGATTTTGATAGCACAAACTACCTTTTTTCACCAAAATAACTCGTAAGTCATGGCTTAGAGCGATGAGCTTTTGTCGTTGGCTCATTTCACATCGAACTAGGTCCAAACTCGCTCTAACCTAACCCGACGAGTGTTTCGTCGGCTTTTATCGCTCTCATATCGTTTCACGTATTCTAATTCCAATTGGCCCATATCTTATTAAAAAACTATGAAGGCCGATTTTGAGGGCCCAAACTATATTTTTTCACCAAAATAACTCATAAGTCGTGGCTTATAGCTATGAATTTTGGTTGTTGGCCCGTTTTAGATAGACCTAGGTCCACATAGCTCAAACCTAGCCTCGACAGCTTTTCCATCGGCTTTTATGACACTCATACCGTTTCACGTATTCCAACTCTAGTTGGCGCGTATCTTCTTGAGAAACTATGAAGGCGCATTTTGAGAGCCCAAACTACGTTTTTCACCAAAATAACCGATAAGTCATGGCTTATAGATATAAGTTTTGGTCGTTGGCCCGTTTCCGTAGAACTAGGTCCAAACAGACTCAAACCTAGCCCGACAGCTTTTCCATCGGCTTTTATCACACTCATGCCGTTTCACGTATCCAACTCAAGTTAGCTCGTATTTTCTTGACAAACTATGAAGACCGATTTTGAGAACCCAAACAACCTTTTTTCACCAAAAGAACTCGTAAGCCAAGGCTTAGATCGATGAGCTTTTGTGGTTGCCTCGTTTCGCATCGAACTAGGTCCAAACCGCTCCAACCTAGCCCTACAGGTGTTTCGTCGGCTTTTATCGCTATCATACCGTTTCACGTATTCCAAGTCCAGCTTGGCCCATATCTTCTTAAAAAACTATGAAGGCTGATTTTGAGGGCCCAAACTATATTTTCTCACCAAAATAACTCATAAGTCATGGCTTATAGCTATGAGTTTTGGTCATTGGCCCATTTTCGGTAGAACTAGGTCCAAACAGACTCAAACCTAGCCTTATAGTTTTTTCATCGGCTTTTATCACACTCATATCGTTTCACGTATCCAACTCCGAGTTAGCACGTATGTTTTTGACAAACGATAAAGAGTGATTTTGAGAACACAAACAACCTTTTTTCACCAAAATAACTCGTAAGTCAAGGCTTAGAGCGATGAGCTTTTGTCGTTAACCCGTTTCGCATCGAACGAGGTCCAAACCGCTCGTAACCTAGCCCTACGGTGTTTCATTAGTTTTTATCGCTATCATACCGTTTCACGTATTCCAAGTCCAGCTTGGCCCATATCTTCTTAAAAAACTATGAAGGCCGATTTTGAGGGCCCAAACTATATTTTTTCACCAAAATAACTCATAAGTCGTGGCTTATAGCTATGAGGTTTGGTTGTTGGCCCGTTTTCGGTAGAACTAGGTCCAAAAAGCTCAAACCTAGCCTTATAGTTTTTTCATCAGCTTTTATCACACTCATATCGTTTCACGTATTCCAACTCTAGTTGGCCCGTATCTTCTTGAGAAACTATGAAGACCGATTTTGAGATCCCAAACTGACCTTTTTTCATAAAAATAACTCGTAAGTCACGACTTAGAGCGATGAGCTTTTGTCGTTGGCCCGTTTCGCATCGAACTAGGTCCAAACTACTCCAACCTAGCCCTACGAGTGTTTCGTCGGCTTTTATCGCTCTCATACCGTTTCACGTATTCCAAGTCCAGCTTGGCCCATATCATCTTAAAAAATTATGAAGGCCGATTTTTAGGGCCCAAACTATATTTTTTCACCAAAATAACTCATAAGTCGTGGCTTATAGCTATGAGTTTTGGTCGTTGGCCCGTTTTCGGTAGAACTAGGTCCAAACAGACTCAAACCTAGCCTTACGCGTTTTTCATCGGCTTTTATCACACTCATATCGTTCCACGTATTCCAACTCCAGCTTAGCCCGTACCTTCTTTACAAACTATGAAGACCGATTTTGAGAGCCCAAACTACCTTTTTTCACAAAAATACCTCGTAAGTCACGGCTTAGAGCGATGAGGTTTTGTCGTTAACCCGTTTCTCATCGAACTAGGTCCAAACCGCTCTAACCTAGCCCTACAGGTGTTTCGTCGGCTTTTATCGCTATCATGCCGTTTCACGTATTCCAAGTCTAGTTGGCCCATACCTTCTTAAAAAACTATGAAGGCCGATTTTGAGGGCCCAAACTATATTTTTTCACCAAAATAACTCATAAGTCGTGGCTTATAGCTATGAGTTTTGGTTGTTGGCCCGTTTCGGATAGTCCTAGGTCCAAACTCGCTCAAACCTAGCCCGACAGCTTTTCCATCGGCTTTTATCACCTCATACCGTTTCACGTATTCCAACTCTAGTTAGCCCGTATCTTCTCGACAAACTATGAAGGCGGATTTTGAGAGCCCAAACTACGTTTTTTCACCAAAATAACTCATAAGTCATGGCTTATAGCTATAAGTTTTGGTCGTTGGCCCGTCTCCGGTAGAACTAGGTCCAAACAGATCTCAAACCTATTCTTATAGTTTTTTCATCGGCTTTTATTACACTCATATCGTTTCACGTATTCCAACTCCAGGTTAGCCCGTATCTTCGACAAACTATGAAGACCGATTTTGAGATCCCAAACAACCTTTTTTCACAAAAATAACTCGTAAGTCACGGCTTAGAGCGATGAGGTTTTGTCGTTGGCTCGTTTCGCATCGAACTAGGTCCAAACCGCTCCAACCTAGCCCTACAGGTGTTTCGTCGGCTTTTATCGCTGTCATACCATTTCACGTATTCCAAGTCCAAGCTTGGCCCAAATCTTCTTAAAAAACTATGAAGGCTGATTTTGAGGGCCCAAACTACGTTTTTTCACCAAAATAACTCATAAGTCATGGCTTATAGCTATGAGTTTTGGTCGTTGGCCCGTTTTCGGTAGAACTAGGTCCAAACAAGTCGCAAACCTAGCCTTACAGCTTTTTCATCGGCTTTTATCACACTCATATCGTTTCACGTATCCAACTCCAGTTATCCCATATGTTCTCGACAAACGATAAAGACCGATTTTGAGAACACAAACAACCATTTTTTCCCAAAATAACTCGAAAGTCAAGGCTTAGAGCGATGAGCTTTTGTCGTTAACCCGTTTCTCATCGATCTATGTCCAAACCGCTCTAACCTAGCCCTACGGTGTTTCGTCGGCTTTTATCGCTATCATATCGTTTCACGTATTCCAAGTCCAGCTTGGCCCATATCTTCTTAAAAAACTATGAAGGCTGATTTTGAGGGCCCAAACTATATTTTTTCACCAAAATAACTCATAAGTCGTGGCTTATAGCTATGAGTTTTGGTTGTTGGCCCGTTTCGGATAGACCTAGGTCCAAACTCGCTCAAACCTTGCCCGACAGCTTTTCCATCGGCTTTTATCACACTCATACCGTTTCACTTATTCCAACTCTAGTTGGCCCGTATCTTCTTGACAAACTATAAAGGCGGATTTTTAGAGCCCAAACTACGTTTTTTCACCAAAATAACTCATAAGTCGTGGCTTATAGCTATGAGTTTTAGTCGTTGGCTCGTTTTCGATAGAACTAGGTCCAAACAGACTCAAACCTAGCCTTACAGCTTTTTCATCGGCTTTCATCACACTCACATCGTCTCACGTATTCCAACTCCGAGTTAGCCGGTATCATCTTCACAAACTATGAAGACCGATTTTGAGAGCCCAAACTACCTTTTTTCACCAAAATAACTCGTAAGTCACGGCTTAGGGCGATGAGCTTTTGTCGTTGGCCCGTTTTGCATCGAACTAGATCCAAACTACTCCAACCTAGCCCTACGAGTGTTTCGTCGCTTTTATCGCTCTCATACCGTTTCACGTATTCCAAGTCCAAGTTGGCCCATATCATCTTAAAAAATTATGAAGGCTGATTTTTAGGGCCCAAACTATATTTTTTCACCAAAATAACTCATAAGTCGTGGCTTATAGCTATGAGTTTTGGTCGTTGGCCCGTTTTCGATAGAACTAGGTCCAAACAGACTCAAACCTAGCCTTACAGCTTTTTCATCGGCTTTTATCACACTCATATCATTCCACGTATTCCAACTCCAGTTAGCCCGTACCTTCTTTACAAACTATGAAGACCGATTTTGAGAGCCCAAACTACCTTTTTTCACAAAAATACCTCGTAAGTCACGGCTTAGAGCGATGAGGTTTTGTCGTTAACCCGTTTCTCATCGAACTAGGTCCAAACCGCTCTAACCTAGCCCTACAAGTGTTTCGTCGCTTTTATCGCTATCATGCCGTTTCACGTATTCCAAGTCTAGTTGGCCCATACCTTTTTAAAAAACTATGAAGGCCGATTTTGAGGGCCCAAACTATATTTTTTCACCAAAATAACTCATAAGTCGTGGCTTATAGCTATGAGTTTTGGTTGTTGGCCCGTTTCGGATAGACCTAGGTCCAAACTCGCTCAAACCTAGCCTCGACCGTTTTTCCATCGCTTTTATCACCCTCATACCGTTTCACGTATTCCAACTCTAGTTGGCCCGTATCTTCGACAAACTACGAAGGCGCATTTTGAGAGCCCAAACTACGTTTTTTCACCAAAATAACTCATAAGTCATGGCTTATAGCTATAAGTTTTGGTCGTTGGCCCGTCTCCGGTAGAACTAGGTCCAAACAGCTTCAAACCTAGCCTTATAGTTTTTTCATCGCTTTTATTACACTCATATCGTTTCACGTATTCCAACTCCAGGTTAGCCCGTATCTTCGACAAACTATGAAGACCGATTTTGAGATCCCAAACAACCTTTTTTCACAAAAATAACTCGTAAGTCACGGCTTAGAGCGATGAGGTTTTGTCGTTGGCTCGTTTCGCATCGAACTAGGTCCAAACTGCTCCAACCTAGCCCTACGGTGTTTCGTCGGCTTTTATCGCTGTCATACCATTTCACGTATTCCAAGTCCAGTTGGCCCAAATCTTCTTAAAAAACTATGAAGGCTGATTTTGAGGGCCCAAACTACGTTTTTTCACCAAAATAACTCATAAGTCGTGGCTTATAGCTATGAGTTTTGGTTGTTGGCCCGTTTTCGGTAGAACTAGGTCCAAACAGCCGCAAACCTAGCCTTATAGTTTTTTCATCGGCTTTTATCACACTCATATTGTTTCACGTATCCAACTCCGGTTAGCCCGTATGTTCTCGACAAACGATAAAGATCGATTTTGAGAACACAAACAACCATTTTTTCCCAAAATAACTCGAAAGTCAAGGCTTAGAGCGATGAGCTTTTGTCGTTAACCCGTTTCTCATCGATCTAGGTCCAAACCGCTCTAACCTAGCCCTACGGTGTTTCGTCGGCTTTTATCGCTATCATACCGTTTCCCGTATTCCAAGTCCAGCTTGGCCCATATCTTCTTAAAAAACTATGAAGGCCGATTTTGAGGGCCCAAACTATATTTTTTCACCAAAATAACTCATAAGTCGTGGCTTATAGCTATGAGTTTTGGTTGTTGGCCCGTTTCGGATAGACCTAGGTCCAAACTCGCTCAAACCTAGCTCGACAGCTTTTCCATCGGCTTTTATCACACTCATACCGTTTCACTTATTCCAACTCTAGTTGGCCCGTATCTTCTTGACAAACTATAAAGGCGCATTTTTAGAGCCCAAACTATATTTTTTCACCAAAATAACTCATAAGTCGTGGCTTATAGCTATGAGTTTTGGTCGTTGGCTCGTTTTCGATAGAACTAGGTCCAAACAGTCTCAAACCTAGCCTTACAGCTTTTTCATCGGTTTTCATCAAACTCATATCGTCTCACGTATTCCAACTCCAGTTAGCCGGTATCATCTTGACAAACTATGAAGACCGATTTTGAGAGCCCAAACTACCTTTTTTCACCAAAATAACTCGTAAGTCACGGCTTAGGGCGATGAGCTTTTGTCATTGGCCCGTTTCGCATCGAACTAGGTCCAAACTACTCCAACCTAGCCCTATAGTGTTTCGTCGCTTTTATCGCTCTCATACCGTTTCACGTATTCCAAGTCCAGCTTGGCCCATATCATCTTAAAAAATTATGAAGGCCGATTTTTAGGGCCCAAACTATATTTTTTCACCAAAATAACTCATAAGTCGTGGCTTATAGCTATGAGTTTTTGTTGTTGGCCCGTTTCGTATAGACCTAGGTCCAAACGACTCAAACCTAGCTCGACAGCTTTTCCATCAGCTTTTATCACACTCATACCGTTTCAAGTATTCCAACTCTAGTTGGCCCGTATCTTCTTGACAAACTATGAAGGAAGATTTTGAGAGCCCAAACTATGTTTTTTCACCAAAATAACTCATAAGTAATGGCTTATAGCTATGAGTTTTGGTCATTGGCCCGTTTTCGATAGAACTAGGTCCAAACAGACTCAAACCTAGCCTTATAGTTTTTTCATCAGCTTTTATCACACTCATATCGTTTCACGTATTCCAACTCCAGTTAGCCCGTATCTTCTTTACTAACTATGAACACCGATTTTGAGAGCCCAAACTACCTTTTTTCACCAAAGTAACTCGTAAGTCACGGCTTAGAGCGATGAGGTTTCGTCGTTGGCCCGTTTCGCATCGAACTAGGTCCAAACTCGCTTCAACCTAACCCGATAGTGTTGCGTTTATTTTTATCTCTCTCATACCGTTTCACGTATTCCAACTCTAGTTGGCCCGTATCCTCTTAACAAGCTATGAAGCAAGATTTTGAGAGCCCAAGCTACGTCTTTTCACCAAAATAACTCATAAGTCATGGCTTATAGCTATGAGTTTTGGTCGTTGGCCCGTTTTCTGCGGAACTAGGTCCAAACAATTCAAAAACCTAGCCTTACAGCTTTTTCATCGGCTTTTATCTCACTCATATCGTTCCACCTATTCCAACTCCAGTTAGCCCGTACCTTCTTTACCAACTATGAAGATTGATTTTGAGAGCCCAAACTACCTTTTTTCACCAAAATAACTCGTAAGTCACGGCTTAGAGCGATGAGCTTTTGTCGTTGGCCCATTTCACATCGAACTAGGTCCAAACCGCTCCAACCTAGCCCTACAGGTGTTTCGTCACTTTTTATCGCTCTCATACCGTTTCACGTATTCCAAGTCCAGCTTGGCCCATATCTTCTTAAAAAACTATGAAGGCCGATTTTTAGGGCCCGGACTACATTTTTTCACCAAAATAACTCATAAGTCGTGGTTTATAGCTATGAGTTTTAGTTGTTGGCCCGTTTTAGATAGACCTTGGTCCAAACAGACTCAAACCTAGCTCGACAGCTTTTCCATCAGCTTTTATCACATTCATACCGTTTCACATATTCCAACTCTAGTTGGCCCGTATCTTCTTAACAAACTATGAAGCAAGATTTTGAGAGCCCAAGCTACGTTTTTTCACCAAAATAACTCATAAGTCATGGCTTATAGCTATGAGTTTTGGTCGTTGGCCCGTTTTCGGTAGTACTAGGTCCAAACAGACTCAAACCTAGCCTTACAGCTTTTTCATCAGCTTTTATCACATTCATATCGTTCCACCTATTCCAACTCCAGCTTAGCCCATACCTTCTTTACAAACTATGAAGACCGATTTTAAGAGCCCAAACTACCTTTTTTCACCAAAATAACTCGTAAGTCACGGCTTAGAGCGATGAGCTTTTGTCGTTGGCCCGTTTCGCATCGAACTAGGTCCAAACTCGCTCCAACCTAGCCCTACAAGTGTTTCGTCACTTTTTATCGCTCTCATACCGTTTCACGTATTCCAAGTCCAGCTTGGCCCATATCTTCTTAAAAACTATGAAGGCCGATTTTTAGGGCCCGGACTACATTTTTTCACCAAAATAACTCATAAGTCGTGGTTTATAGCTATGAGTTTTAGTTGTTGGCCCGTTTTAGATAGACCTTGGTCCAAACAGACTTCAAACCTAGCTTCGATAGTTTTTCCATCGCTTTTATCACATTCATACCGTTTCACGTATTCCAACTCTAGTTGGCCCGTATGTTCTTAACAATCTATGAAGCAAGATTTTGAGAGCCCAAGCTACGTTTTTTCACCAAAATAACTCATAAGTCATGGCTTCTAGCGATGAGTTTTGGTCGTTGGCCCGTTTTCGGCAGAACTAGCTCCAAACAGACTCAAACCTAGCCTTACAGCTTTTTCATTAGTTTTTATCACACTCATATCGTTTCACGTATCCAACTCCGAGTTAGCCCGTATGTTCTCGACAAACGATGAAGACCGATTTTGAGAACACAAACAACCATTTTTCCCCAAAATAACTCGTAAGTCAAGGCTTAGAGCGATGAGCTTTTGTCGTTAACTCGTTTCTCATCGAACTAGTTCCAAACTCGCTCCAACCTAGCCCTACAGGTGTTTCGTCGGCTTTTATCGCTCTTATACCGTTTCACGTATTCCAAGTCCAAGTTGGCCCATATCTTCTTAAAAAACTATGAAGGCCGATTTTGAGGGCCCAAACTATATTTTTTCACCAAAATAACTCATAAGTCGTGGCTTACGGCTATGAGTTTTGGTTGTTGGCCCGTTTCGGATAGACCTAGGTCCAAACAGACTCAAACCTAGCCTCGATAGTTTTTCCATCAGCTTTTATCACATTCATACCGTTTCGCGTATTCCAACTCTAGTTGGCTCGTATCTTCTTGACAAACTATAACGGCAGATTTTGAGAGCCCAAACTACGTTTTTTCACCAAAATAACTCATAAGTCGTGGCTTATAGCTATGAATTTTGGTTGTTGGCCCGTTTTCGGTAGAACTATGTCCAATCGACTCAACCCTAGCCTTACAGCTTTTTCATTAGTTTTTATCACACTCATATCGTTTCACGTATTCCAACTCCAAGTAAGCCCGTATCTTCGACAAACTATGAAGACCGATTTTGAGATCCCAAACAACCTTTTTTCACAAAAATAACTCGTAAGTCACGCTTAAAGCGATGAGGTTTTTTCCCGGGCTCGTTTCGCATCGAACTAGGTCCAAACTACTCCAACCTTGCCCACGAGTGTTTCGTCGCTTTTATCGCTCTCATACCGTTTCACGTATTCCAAGTCCAGTTGGCCCATATCTTCTTAAAAACTATGAAGACCGATTTTGAGATCCCAAACTACATTTTTTCACCAAAATAACTCATAAGTCGTGGCTTATAGCTATGAGTTTTGGTTGTTGGCCCGTTTCAAATAGACCTAGATCCAAACAGACTCAAACCTAGCCTCGACAGCTTTTTCCATCGCTTTTATCACCCTCATACCGTTTCACGTATTCCAACTCTAGTTGGCTCGTGTCTTCTTGACAAATTATAAAGGCAGATTTTGAGAGCCTAAACTACATTTTTTCACCAAAATAACTCATAAGTCATGGCTTATAGCTATGAGTTTTGGTTGTTGGCCCGTTTCGTATAGACTCCAGTCTAAACAAGTCTCAAACCTAGCCTCGACAGCTTTTCCATCGCTTTTATCCCACTCATACCGTTTCACGTATTCCAACTCTAGTTGGCTCGTATCTTCTTAAAAAACTATGAAGCAAGATTTTGAGAGCCCAAACTACGTTTTTTCACCAAAATAACTCATAAGTCATGGCTTATAGCTATGAGTTTTTGTCATTGGCCCGTTTTCGATAGAACTAGGTCCAAACAGATCTCAAACCTAGCCTTACAGCTCTTTCATCGCTTTTATCACCGTCATATCGTTTCACGTATTCCAACTCCAGCTTAGCCATTATCTTCTTGACAAACTATGAAGACCGATTTTGAGATCCGAACTACCTTTTTCACCAAAATAACTCGTAAGCCACGGCTTAGAGCGATGAGCTTTTGTCGTTGGCCCGTTTCGCATCGAACTAGGTCCAAACCGCTCCAACCTAACCCGACAGGTGTTTCGTCGCTTTTATCGCTCTCATACCGTTTGACGTATTCCAAGTCCAAGCTTGGCTCATATCTTCTTAAAAACTATGAGGGCCGATTTTAAGTGCCCAAACTATAGTTTTTCACCAAAATAACTCATAATTCGTGGCTTATAGCTATGAGTTCCGGTTGTTGGCCCGTTTCGTATAGACTCTAGGTCCAAACAGACTTCAAACCTAGCTCGACAGCTTTTTCATCGGCTTTCATCAAACTCATATCGTCTCACGTATTCCAACTCCGAGTTAGCCGTATCATCTCGACAAACTATGAAGACCGATTTTGAGAGCCCAAACTACCTTTTTTCACCAAAATAACTCGTAAGTCACGGCTTAGGGCGATGAGCTTTTGTCATTGGCCCGTTTCGCATCGAACTAGGTCCAAACTACTCCAACCTAGCCCTATAGTGTTTCGTCGCTTTTATCGCTCTCATACCGTTTCACGTATTCCAAGTCCAGTTGGCCCATATCATCTTAAAAAATTATGAAGGCCGATTTTTAGGGCCCAAACTATATTTTTTCACCAAAATAACTCATAAGTCGTGGCTTATAGCTATGAGTTTTTGTTGTTGGCCCGTTTCGTATAGACCTAGGTCCAAACAAATCTCAAACCTAGCCTCGACAGCTTTTCCATCGCTTTTATCACACTCATACCGTTTCAAGTATTCCAACTCTAGTTGGCCCGTATCTTCTTGACAAACTATGAAGGAAGATTTTGAGAGCCCAAACTATGTTTTTTCACCAAAATAACTCATAAGTAATGGCTTATAGCTATGAGTTTTGATCATTGGCCCGTTTTCGATAGAACTAGGTCCAAACAGACTCAAACCTAGCCTTATAGTTTTTTCATCAGCTTTTATCACACTCATATCGTTTCACGTATTCCAACTCCAGCTTAGCCCGTATCTTCTTTACTAACTATGAACACCGATTTTGAGAGCCCAAACTACCTTTTTTCACCAAAGTAACTCGTAAGTCACGGCTTAGAGCGATGAGGTTTCGTCGTTGGCCCGTTTCGCATCGAACTAGGTCCAAACTCGCTTCAACCTAACCCGATAGTGTTGCGTTTATTTTTATCTCTCTCATACCGTTTCACGTATTCCAACTCTAGTTGGCCCGTATCCTCTTAACAAGCTATGAAGCAAGATTTTGAGAGCCCAAGCTACGTCTTTTCACCAAAATAACTCATAAGTCATGGCTTATAGCTATGAGTTTTGGTCGTTGGCCCGTTTTCTGCGAACTAGGTCCAAACAATTCAAAAACCTAGCCTTACAGCTTTTTCATCGGCTTTTATCTCACTCATATCGTTCCACCTATTCCAACTCCAGCTTAGCCCGTACCTTCTTTACCAACTATGAAGATTGATTTTGAGAGCCCAAACTACCTTTTTTCACCAAAATAACTCGTAAGTCACGGCTAGAGCGATGAGCTTTTGTCGTTGGCCCATTTCACATCGAACTAGGTCCAAACTCGCTCCAACCTAGCCCTACAGGTGTTTCGTCACTTTTTATCGCTCTCATACCGTTTCACGTATTCCAAGTCCAAGCTTGGCCCATATCTTCTTAAAAACTATGAAGGCCGATTTTTAGGGCCCGGACTACATTTTTTCACCAAAATAACTCATAAGTCGTGGTTTATAGCTATGAGTTTTAGTTGTTGGCCCGTTTTAGATAGACCTTGGTCCAAACGAACTCAAACCTAGCCCGACAGCTTTTCCATCAGCTTTTATCACATTCATACCGTTTCACATATTCCAACTCTAGTTGGCCCGTATCTTCTTAACAAACTATGAAGCAAGATTTTGAGAGCCCAAGCTACGTTTTTTCACCAAAATAACTCATAAGTCATGGCTTATAGCTATGAGTTTTGGTCGTTGGCCCGTTTTCGATAGTACTAGGTCCAAACAGACTCAAACCTAGCCTTACAGCTTTTTTCATCGGCTTTTATCACATTCATATCGTTCCACCTATTCCAACTCCAGTTAGCCCATACCTTCTTTACAAACTATGAAGACCGATTTTAAGAGCCCAAACTACCTTTTTTCACCAAAATAACTCGTAAGTCACGGCTTAGAGCGATGAGCTTTTGTCGTTGGCCCGTTTCGCATCGAACTAGGTCCAAACTCGCTCCAACCTAGCCCTACAGTTGTTTCGTCGCTTTTATCGCTCTCATACCGTTTGACGTATTCCAAGTCCAAGCTTGGCCCATATCTTCTTAAAAAACTATGAAGGCCGATTTTTAGGGCCCGAACTACATTTTTTCACCAAAATAACTCATAAGTCGTGGTTTATAGCTATGAGTTTTAGTTGTTGGCCCGTTTTAGATAGACCTTGGTCCAAACAAACTCAAACCTAGCTTCGATAGTTTTTCCATCAGCTTTTATCACATTCATACCGTTTCACGTATTCCAACTCTAGTTGGCCCGTATGTTCTTAACAATCTATGAAGCAAGATTTTGAGAGCCCAAGCTACGTTTTTTCACCAAAAAACTCATAAGTCATGGCTTCTAGCGATGAGTTTTGGTCGTTGGCCCGTTTTCTGCAGAACTAGCTCCAAACAGACTCAAACCTAGCCTTACAGCTTTTTCATTAGTTTTTATCACACTCATATCGTTTCACGTATCCAACTCCAGTTAGCCCGTATGTTCTCGACAAACGATGAAGACCGATTTTGAGAACACAAACAACCATTTTTCCCCAAAATAACTCGTAAGTCAAGGCTTAGAGCGATGAGCTTTTATCGTTAACTCGTTTCTCATCGAACTAGTTCCAAACTCGCTCCAACCTAGCCCTACGAGTGTTTCGTCGCTTTTATCGCTCTTATACCGTTTCACGTATTCCAAGTCCAAGTTGGCCCATATCTTCTTAAAAAACTATGAAGGCCGATTTTGAGGGCCCAAACTATATTTTTTCACCAAAATAACTCATAAGTCGTGGCTTACAGCTATGAGTTTTGGTTGTTGGCCCGTTTCGGATAGACCTAGGTCCAAACAGACTCAAACCTAGCCCGATAGTTTTTCCATCGGCTTTTATCACATTCATACCGTTTCGCGTATTCCAACTCTAGTTGGCTCGTATCTTCTTGACAAACTATAACTGCAGATTTTGAGAGCCCAAACTACGTTTTTTCACCAAAATAACTCATAAGTCGTGGCTTATAGCTATGAATTTTGGTTGTTGGCCCGTTTTCGGTAGAACTATGTCCAATCAGCTCAACCCTAGCCTTACAGCTTTTTCATTAGTTTTTATCACACTCATATCGTTTCACGTATTCCAACTCCAAGTAAGCCCGTATCTTCTCGACAAACTATGAAGACCGATTTTGAGATCCCAAACAACCTTTTTTCACAAAAATAACTCGTAAGTCACGGCTTAAAGCGATGAGGTTTTTTCCCGGGCTCGTTTCGCATCGAACTAGGTCCAAACTACTCCAACCTTGCCCACGAGTGTTTCGTCGCTTTTATCGCTCTCATACCGTTTCACGTATTCCAAGTCCAAGCTTGGCCCATATCTTCTTAAAAAACTATGAAGACCGATTTTGAGATCCCAAACTACATTTTTTCACCAAAATAACTCATAAGTCGTGGCTTATAGCTATGAGTTTTGGTTGTTGGCCCGTTTCAAATAGACCTAGATCCAAACAGACTCAAACCTAGCCTCGACAGCTTTTTCCATCGCTTTTATCACCCTCATACCGTTTCACGTATTCCAACTCTAGTTGGCTCGTGTCTTCTTGACAAATTATAAAGGCAGCATTTTGAGAGCCTAAACTACATTTTTTCACCAAAATAACTCATAAGTCATGGCTTATAGCTATGAGTTTTGGTTGTTGGCCCGTTTCGTATAGACTCTAGTCTAAACGAACTTCAAACCTAGCCCGACAGCTTTTCCATCGGCTTTTATCCCACTCATACCGTTTCACGTATTCCAACTCTAGTTGGCTCGTATCTTCTTAAAAACTATGAAGCAAGATTTTGAGAGCCCAAACTACGTTTTTTCACCAAAATAACTCATAAGTCATGGCTTATAGCTATGAGTTTTTGTCATTGGCCCGTTTTCGATAGAACTAGGTCCAAACAGACTCAAACCTAGCCTTACAGCTTCTTTCATCGCTTTTATCACCGTCATATCGTTTCACGTATTCCAACTCCAGCTTAGCCATTATCTTCTGACAAACTATGAAGATCGATTTTGAGATCCGAACTACCTTTTTCACCAAAATAACTCGTAAGCCACGGCTTAGAGCGATGAGCTTTTGTCGTTGGCCCGTTTCGCATCGAACCAGGTCCAAACTCGCTCCAACCTAACCCGACAGTTGTTTCGTCGCTTTTATCGCTCTCATACCGTTTGACGTATTCCAAGTCCAAGCTTGGCTCATATCTTCTTAAAAACTATGAGGGCCGATTTTAAGTGCCCAAACTATAGTTTTTCACCAAAATAACTCATAATTCGTGGCTTATAGCTATGAGTTCCGGTTGTTGGCCCGTTTCGTATAGACCTAGGTGCAAACAGACTCAAACTTAGCCCGATAGTTTTTTCATCGGCTTTTATCACACTCATATCGTTTCACGTATCCAACTCCAGCTTAGCCCGTATCTTCTCGACAAACTATGAAGACTAATTTTGAGAACCCATACAATCCTTTTTCACGAAAATAACTCGTAAGTCAAGGCTTACGGCGATGAGCTTTTGTTGTTGGCCCGTTTCGCATAGAACTAGGTCCAAACCGCTCCAACCTTGCCCTACGGTGTTTCGTCGGCTTTTATCGCGCTCATACCGTTTCACGTATTCCAAGTCCAAGTTGGCCCATATCTTCTTAAAAAACTATGAAGGCCGATTTCGAGGGCCCAAACTATATTTTTTCACCAAAATAACACATAAGTCGTGGCTTATAGCTATGAGTTTTGGTTGTTGGCCCGTTTCGTATAGACCTAGGTCCAAACTCGCTCAAACCTAGCCCGATCGTTTTTCCATCAGCTTTTATCGCACTCATACCGTTTCACGTATTCCGACTCTAGTTGGCCCGTATCTTATTGACAAACTATGAAGGTAGATTTTGAGAGCCCAAACTACATTTTTTCACCAAAATAACTCATAAGTCATGGCTTATAGCTATGAGTTTTGGTCGTTGGCCCGTTATCCGTAGAACTAGGTCCAAATAGCTCAAACCTAGCCTTACAGCTTTTTCATCAGCTTTTATCACACTCATATCGTTTCACGTATCCAACTCCAAGTAAGCCCGTATCTTCTTGACAAACTATGAAAACCGATTTTGAGATCTCAAAAAACCTTTTTTCACCAAAATAACTCGTAAGCCACGACTGAGAGCGATGAGCTTTTGTCGTTGGCCCGTTTCGCATCGAACTAGGTCCAAACCGCTCTAACCTAGCCCTACAGTTGTTTCGTCAATTTTTATCGCTCTCATACCGTTTCACGTTTTCCAAGTCCAGTTAGCCCATATCTTCTTAAAAACTATGAAGGCCGATTTTGAGGGCCCAAACTATATTTTTTCACAAAAATAACTCATAAGTAGTGGCTTATAACTATGTGTTTTGATTGTTGGCCCGTTTCGGATAGACCTAGGTCCAAACAAACTCAAACCTAGCCTAACAGCTTTTTCCATCGCTTTTATCACACTCATACCGTTTCACGTATTCCAACTCTAGTTGGCTCGTATCTTCTTGAAAAACTATGAAGGCACATTTTGAGAGCCCAAACTACGTTTTTCCGCCAAAATAACTCGTAGTCAAGGCTTATAGCTATGAGTTTTGGTCGTTGGCCCGTTTTCGGTAGAACTAGGTCCAAACAAACTCAAACCTAGCCTTACAGCTTTTTCATCGCTTTTATCACACCGATATCGTTTCACGTATTTCAACTCCAAGCTAGCCCGTATCTCCTCGACAAACTATGAAGACCGATTTTGAGATCCCAAACAACCGTTTTTCACCAAAATTACTCATAAGTCAAGGCTTAGAGCGATGAACTTTTGTCGTTGGCCCGTTTCGCATCGAAATAGGTCCAAACTCGCTCCAACCTAGCCCTACAGTTGTTTCATAAGTTTTTATCGCTCTCATACCGTTTCACGTATTCCAAGTCCAAGTTGGCCCATATCTTCTTAAAAAACTATGAAGGCCGATTTTGAGGGCCTAAACTATATTCTTTCACCAAAATAACTCATAAGTCGTGGCTTATAGCTATGAGTTTTTGTTGTTGGCCCGTTTCGTATAGACCTAGGTCCAAACAGATCTCAAACCTAGCCTCGACAGCTTTTCCATCAGCTTTTATCACACTTATACCGTTTCACGTATTCCAACTCTAGTTGGCCCGTATCTTATTGACAAACTATGAAGGAAGATTTTAAGAGCCCAAACTATGTTTTTTCACCAAAATAACTCATAAGTCATGGCTTATAGCTATGAATTATTGTCGTTGGCCCGTTTTCGGTAGAACTAGGTCCAAACAGACTCAAACCTAGCCTTACAGCTTTTTCATCAGCTTTTATCACACCGATATCGTTTCACGTATTCCAACTCCAGCTAGCCCGTACCTTCTTTACAAACTATGAAGACCGATTTTGAGAGCCCAAACTACATTTTTTCCTCAAATTAACACTTAAGTCACGGCTTAGAGCGATGAGTTTTGTCGTTGGCCCATTTCGCATCGAACTAGGTCCAAACTCGCTCCAACCTAGCCCTATAGCGTTTCGTCGCTTTTATCGCTCTCACACCGTTTCACGTATTCCAAGTCTAGCTGGCCCAGCATCTTTTTAAAAAACTATGAAAGCCGATTTTGAGGGCCCAAACTATATTTTTTCACCAAAATAACTCATAAGTCGTGGCTTATAGCTATGAGTTTTGGTTGTTGGCCCGTTTCGTATAGACCTAGGTCCAAATAGCTCAAACCTAGCCTCGACAGCTTTTCAAAACGTTTTTATCACACTTATACCGTTTCACGTATTCCAACTCTAGTTGGCCCGTATCTTTTTGACAAACTATGAAGGCAGATTTTGAGAGCCCAAACTACGTTTTTTCGCTAAAATAACTTATAAGTCATGGCTTATAGCTATGAGTTTTGGTCGTTGGCCCGTTTTCGATAGAGCTAGGTCCAAACAGTCTCAAACCTAGCCTTACAGCTTTTTTCATCAGCTTTTATCACACTCATATCGTTTCACGTATCCAACTCCAGCTAGCCCGTATCTTCTGACAAACTATGAAGACCGATTTTGAGAACCCATACAATCTTTTTTCACGAAAATAACTCGTAAGTCAAGGCTTAGACGATGAGCTTTTGTTGTTGGCCCATTTCGCATTGAACTAGGTCCAAAATGCTCCAACCTAGCCCTATAGTGTTTCGTCGCTTTTATCGCCCTCATACCGTTTCACGTATTCCAAGTCCAAGTTGCCCCATATCTTCTTAAAAAACTATGAAGGCCGATTTTGAGGGCCCAAACTATATTTTTTCACCAAAATAACACATAAGTCGTGGCTTATAGCTATGAGTTTTGGTTGTTGGCCCGTTTCGTATAGACCTAGGTCCAAACAGACTCAAACCTAGCTTGACCGTTTTTCCATCGCTTTTATGACACTCATACCGTTTCACGTATTCCAACTCTAGTTGGCCCGTATCTTTTTGACAAACTATGAAGGCAGATTTTGAGAGCCCAAACTACGTTTTTTCGCTAAAATAACTTATAAGTCATGGCTTATAGCTATGAGTTTTGGTCGTTGGCCCGTTTCCGATAGAGCTAGGTCCAAACAGACTCAAACCTAGCCTTACAGCTTTTTCATCGCTTTTATCACACTCATATCGTTTCACGTATCCAACTCCAGCTTAGCCCGTATCTTCGACAAACTATGAAGACCGATTTTGAGAACCCATACAATCTTTTTTCACGAAAATAACTCGTAAGTCAAGGCTTAGAGCGATGAGCTTTTGTTGTTGGCCCGTTTCGCATTGAACTAGGTCCAAACCGCTCCAACCTAACCCGACAGTTGTTTCGTCGCTTTTATCGCTCTCATACCGTTTGACGTATTCCAAGTCCAAGCTTGGCTCATATCTTCTTAAAAACTATGAGGGCCGATTTTAAGTGCCCAAACTATAGTTTTTCACCAAAATAACTCATAATTCGTGGCTTATAGCTATGAGTTCCGGTTGTTGGCCCGTTTCGCATAGACCTAGGTGCAAACAGACTCAAACTTAGCCTCGATAGTTTTTTCATCGCTTTTATCACACTCATATCGTTTCACGTATCCAACTCCAGCTAGCCCGTATCTTCTTGACAAACTATGAAGACTAATTTTGAGAACCCATACAATCCTTTTTCACGAAAATAACTCGTAAGTCAAGGCTTACAGCGATGAGCTTTTGTTGTTGGCCCGTTTCGCATAGAACTAGGTCCAAACTCGCTCCAACCTTGCCCTACAGTTGTTTCGTCGCTTTTATCGCGCTCATACCGTTTCACGTATTCCAAGTCCAGCTTGGCCCATATCTTCTTAAAAACTATGAAGGCCGATTTCGAGGGCCCAAACTATATTTTTTCACCAAAATAACACATAAGTCGTGGCTTATAGCTATGAGTTTTGGTTGTTGGCCCGTTTCGTATAGACCTAGGTCCAAACCGCTCAAACCTAGCCCGACCGTTTTTCCATCGCTTTTATCGCACTCATACCGTTTCACGTATTTCGACTCTAGTTGGCCCGTATCTTATTGACAAACTATGAAGGTAGATTTTGAGAGCCCAAACTACATTTTTTCACCAAAATAACTCATAAGTCATGGCTTATAGCTATGAGTTTTGGTCGTTGGCCCGTTATCGGTAGAACTAGGTCCAAATAGCTCAAACCTAGCCTTACAGCTTTTTCATCGGCTTTTATCACACCCATATCATTTCACGTATCCAACTCCAAGTAAGCCCGTATCTTCGACAAACTATGAAAACCGATTTTGAGATCTCAAAAAACCTTTTTTCACCAAAATAACTCGTAAGCCACGGCCGAGAGCGATGAGCTTTTGTCGTTGGCCCGTTTCGCATCGAACTAGGTCCAAACTCGCTCTAACCTAGCCCTACGAGTGTTTCGTCAATTTTTATCGCTCTCATACCGTTTCACGTTTTCCAAGTCCAAGTTAGCCCATATCTTCTTAAAAAACTATGAAGGCCGATTTTGAGGGCCCAAACTATATTTTTTCACAAAAATAACTCATAAGTAGTGGCTTATAACTATGTGTTTTGATTGTTGGCCCGTTTCGGATAGACCTAGGTCCAAACAGCTCAAACCTAGCCTAACAGCTTTTTCCATCGCTTTTATCACACTCATACCGTTTCACGTATTTCAACTCTAGTTGGCTCGTATCTTCTTGAAAAACTATGAAGGCACATTTTGAGAGCCCAAACTACGTTTTTCCGCCAAAATAACTCGGCAGTCAAGGCTTATAGCTATGAGTTTTGGTCGTTGGCCCGTTTTCGGTAGAACTAGGTCCAAACAGACTCAAACCTAGCCTTACAGCTTTTTCGTCGCTTTTATCACACCGATATCGTTTCACGTATTTCAACTCCAGCTAGCCCGTATCTCCTCGACAAACTATGAAGACCGATTTTGAGATCCCAAACAACCGTTTTTCACCAAAATTACTCATAAGTCAAGGCTTAGAGCGATGAACTTTTGTCGTTGGCCCGTTTCGCATCGAAATAGGTCCAAACCGCTCCAACCTAGCCCTACAGTTGTTTCATAAGTTTTTATCGCTCTCATACCGTTTCACGTATTCCAAGTCCAGCTTGGCCCATATCTTCTTAAAAAACTATGAAGGCCGATTTTGAGGGCCTAAACTATATTCTTTCACCAAAATAACTCATAAGTCGTGGCTTATAGCTATGAGTTTTTGTTGTTGGCCCGTTTCGTATAGACTCCAGTCCAAACAGACTCAAACCTAGCCCGACAGCTTTTCCATCGGCTTTTATCACACTTATACCGTTTCACGTATTCCAACTCTAGTTGGCCCGTATCTTATTGACAAACTATGAAGGAAGATTTTAAGAGCCCAAACTATGTTTTTTCACCAAAATAACTCATAAGTCATGGCTTATAGCTATGAATTATTGTCGTTGGCCCGTTTTCGGTAGAACTAGGTCCAAACGACTCAAACCTAGCCTTACAGCTTTTTCATCAGCTTTTATCACACCGATATCGTTTCACGTATTCCAACTCCGAGTTAGCCCGTACCTTCTTTACAAACTATGAAGACCGATTTTGAGAGCCCAAACTACATTTTTTCCTCAAATTAACACTTAAGTCACGGCTTAGAGCGATGAGTTTTGTCGTTGGCCCATTTCGTATCGAACTAGGTCCAAACTCGCTCCAACCTAGCCCTATAGCGTTTCGTCGCTTTTATCGCTCTCACACCGTTTCACGTATTCCAAGTCTAGTCGGCCCGGATCTTTTTAAAAAACTATGAAAGCCGATTTTGAGGGCCCAAACTATATTTTTTCACCAAAATAACTCATAAGTCGTGGCTTATAGCTATGAGTTTTGGTTGTTGGCCCGTTTCGGATAGACCTAGGTCCAAATAGCTCAAACCTAGCCTCGACAGCTTTTCAATACGTTTTTATCACACTTATACCGTTTCACGTATTCCAACTCTAGTTGGCTCCGTATCTTTTTGACAAACTATGAAGGCAGATTTTGAGAGCCCAAACTACGTTTTTTCGCTAAAATAACTTATAAGTCATGGCTTATAGCTATGAGTTTTGGTCGTTGGTCCGTTTTCGATAGTAGCTAGGTCCAAACAGACTCAAACCTAGCCTTACAGCTTTTTCATCGCTTTTATCACACCGATATCGTTTCACGTATTCCAACTCCAGTTAGCCCGTACCTTCTTTACAAACTATGAAGACCGATTTTGAGAGCCCAAACTACATTTTTTCCTCAAATTAACACTTAAGTCACGGCTTAGAGCGATGAGTTTTGTCGTTGGCCCGTTTCGCATCGAACTAGGTCCAAACCGCTCCAACCTAGCCCTACAGTTGTTTCGTCGCTTTTATCGCTCTCATACCGTTTCACGTATTCCAAGTCTAGTCGGCCCATATCTTCTTAAAAAACTATGAAGGCCGATTTTGAGGGCCTAAACTATATTCTTTCACCAAAATAACTCATAAGTCGTGGCTTATAGCTATGAGTTTTTGTTGTTGGCCCGTTTCGTATAGACCTAGGTCCAAACAGACTCAAACCTAGCTCGACAGCTTTTCCATCAGCTTTTATCACACTTATACCGTTTCACGTATTCCAACTCTAGTTGGCCCGTATCTTATTGACAAACTATGAAGGAAGATTTTAAGAGCCCAAACTATGTTTTTTCACCAAAATAACTCATAAGTCATGGCTTATAGCTATGAATTATTGTCGTTGGCCCGTTTTCGGTAGAACTAGGTCCAAACTGACTCAAACCTAGCCTTACAGCTTTTTCATCAGCTTTTATCACACCGATATCGTTTCACGTATTCCAACTCCAGTTAGCCCGTACCTTCTTTACAAACTATGAAGACCGATTTTGAGAGCCCAAACTACATTTTTTCCTCAAATTAACACTTAAGTCACGGCTTAGAGCGATGAGTTTTGTCGTTGGCCCATTTCGCATCGAACTAGGTCCAAACTCGCTCCAACCTAGCCCTATAGCGTTTCGTCGCTTTTATCGCTCTCACACCGTTTCACGTATTCCAAGTCTAGTCGGCCCAGCATCTTTTTAAAAACTATGAAAGCCGATTTTGAGGGCCCAAACTATATTTTTTCACCAAAATAACTCATAAGTCGTGGCTTATAGCTATGAGTTTTGGTTGTTGGCCCGTTTCGTATAGACCTAGGTCCAAATAGCTCAAACCTAGCCTCGACAGCTTTTCAATACGTTTTTATCACACTTATACCGTTTCACGTATTCCAACTCTAGTTGGCTCCGTATCTTTTTGACAAACTATGAAGGCAGCATTTTGAGAGCCCAAACTACGTTTTTTCGCTAAAATAACTTATAAGTCATGGCTTATAGCTATGAGTTTTGGTCGTTGGCCCGTTTTCGATAGTAGCTAGGTCCAAACAGACTCAAACCTAGCCTTACAGCTTTTTCATCGCTTTTATCACACCGATATCGTTTCACGTATTCCAACTCCAGTTAGCCCGTACCTTCTTTACAAACTATGAAGACCGATTTTGAGAGCCCAAACTACATTTTTTCCTCAAATTAACACTTAAGTCACGGCTTAGAGCGATGAGTTTTGTCGTTGGCCCGTTTCGCATCGAACTAGGTCCAAACCGCTCCAACCTAGCCCTACAGGTGTTTCGTCGCTTTTATCGCTCTCATACCGTTTCACGTATTCCAAGTCTAGTCGGCCCATATCTTCTTAAAAAACTACGAAGGCCGATTTTGAGGGCCTAAACTATATTCTTTCACCAAAATAACTCATAAGTCGTGGCTTATAGCTATGAGTTTTTGTTGTTGGTCCGTTTCGTATAGACTCTAGGTCCAAACAGACTCAAACCTAGCCTCGACAGCTTTTCCATCAGCTTTTATCACACTTATACCGTTTCACGTATTCCAACTCTAGTTGGCCCGTATCTTATTGACAAACTATGAAGGAAGATTTTAAGAGCCCAAACTATGTTTTTTCACCAAAATAACTCATAAGTCATGGCTTATAGCTATGAATTATTGTCGTTGGCCCGTTTTCGGTAGAACTAGGTCCAAACAGACTCAAACCTAGCCTTACAGCTTTTTCATCGGCTTTTATCACACCGATATCGTTTCACGTATTCCAACTCCAGTTAGCCCGTACCTTCTTTACAAACTATGAAGACCGATTTTGAGAGCCCAAACTACATTTTTTCCTCAAATTAACACTTAAGTCACGGCTTAGAGCGATGAGTTTTGTCGTTGGCCCATTTCGCATCGAACTAGGTCCAAACTCGCTCCAACCTAGCCCTATAGCGTTTCGTCGCTTTTATCGCTCTCACACCGTTTCACGTATTCCAAGTCTAGCTGGCCCGGATCTTTTTAAAAAACTATGAAAGCCGATTTTGAGGGCCCAAACTATATTTTTTCACCAAAATAACTCATAAGTCGTGGCTTATAGCTATGAGTTTTGGTTGTTGGCCCGTTTCGGATAGACCTAGGTCCAAATAGCTCAAACCTAGCCTCGACAGCTTTTCAATACGTTTTTATCACACTTATACCGTTTCACGTATTCCAACTCTAGTTGGCCTCGTATCTTTTTGACAAACTATGAAGGCGGATTTTGAGAGCCCAAACTACGTTTTTTCGCTAAAATAACTTATAAGTCATGGCTTATAGCTATGAGTTTTGGTCGTTGGCCCGTTTTCGATAGAGCTAGGTCCAAACAGACTCAAACCTAGCCTTACGCGTTTTTCATCGGCTTTTATCACACTCATATCGTTTCACGTATCCAACTCCAGCTAGCCCGTATCTTCTGACAAACTATGAAGACCGATTTTGAGAACCCATACAATCTTTTTTCACGAAAATAACTCGTAAGTCAAGGCTTAGACGATGAGCTTTTGTTGTTGGCTCGTTTCGCATTGAACTAGGTCCAAAATGCTCCAACCTAGCCCTATAGTGTTTCGTCGCTTTTATCGCCCTCATACCGTTTCACGTATTCCAAGTCCAGCTTGCCCCATATCTTCTTAACAAACTATAAAGGCAGATTTTGAGAGCCCAAACTATGTTTTTTAACCAAAATAACTCGAAGTCATGGCTTATAGCTATGAGTTTGGGTCGATGGCTCGTTTTCGGTAGTACTTAGGTCCAAACAGACTCAAACCTAGCCTTATAGTTTTTTCATCGCTTTTATCACGCTCATATCGTTTCACATATTCCAACTCCGAGTTAGCCCGTATCTTCGACAAACTATGAAGACCGATTTTGAGATCACAAACAACCTTTTTTCACAAAAATAACTCGTAAGTTACGGCTTAGAGCGATGAGGTTTTGTCGTTGGCCCGTTTCGCATCGAACCGAGTCCAAACCGCTCCAACCTAGCCCTACGAGTGTTTCATCGGCTTTTATCGCTCTCATACCGTTTCATGTATTCCAAGTCCAGTTGGCCCATATCTTCTTAAAAAACTATGAAGGCCGATTTTGAGGGCCCAAACTATATTCTTTCACCAAAATAACTCATAAGTCATGGCTTATAGCTATGAGTTTTGGTTGTTGGCCCGTTTCGAATAGACCTAGGTCCAAACAGACTCAAACCTAGCCCGACAGCTTTTCCATCGGCTTTTATCACACTCATACCATTTCACGATTCCAACTCTAGTTGGCCCGTATCTTCTTGACAAACTATGAAGGAAGATTTTAAGAGCCCAAACGACGTTTTTTCACCAAAATAACTCATAAGTCATGGCTTATAGCTATGAGTTTTTATCGTTGGCCCGTTTTCCGTAGAACTAGGTCCAAACAGACTCAAACCTAGCCTTACGAGCTTTTTCATCGGCTTTTATCACACCGATATCGTTTCACGTATTCCAACTCCGGTTAGCCCGTACCTTCTTTACAAACTATGAAGACCGATTTTGAGAGCCCAAACTACATTTTTTCACCAAAATAACACGTAAGTCACGGCTTAGAGCGATGAGTTTTGTCGTTGGCCCGTTTCGCATCGAACTAGGTCTAAGCTCGCTCCAACCTATCCCTATAGTGTTTCGTCGGCTTTTATCGCTCTCATACCGTTTCACGTATTTCAAGTCCAAGTCGGCCCATATCTTCTTAAAAAACTATGAAAGCCGATTTTGAGGGCCAAACTATATTTTTTCACCAAAATAACTCATAAGTCGTGGCTTATAGCTATGAGTTTTGGTTGTTGGCCCGTTTCGGATAGACCTAGGTCCAAATAGCTCAAACCTAGCTCGACAGCTTTTCCATCGGCTTTTATCACACTCATACCGTTTCACGTATTCCAACTCTAGTTGGCCCGTATCTTTTTAACAATCTATGAAGGCGGATTTTGAGAGCCCAAACTACGTTTTTTTCACCAAAATAACTCATAAGTCATGGCTTATAGCTATGAGTTTTGGTCGTTGGTCCGTTTCCGTAGAACTAGGTCCAAACAGACTCAAACCTAGCCTTACGGCTTTTTCATCAGCTTTTATCACACTCATATCGTTTCACGTATCCAACTCTAGTTAGCTTCGTATCTTCGACAAACTATGAAAACCGATTTTGAGATCTCAAAAAACCTTTTTTCACCAAAATAACTCGTAAGCCACGAGCTGAGAGCGATGAGCTTTTGTCATTGGCCCGTTTCGCATCGAACTAGGTCCAAACTCGCTCTAACCTAGCCCTACAAGTGTTTCGTCAATTTTTATCGCTCTCATACCGTTTCACGTTTTCCAAGTCCAGTTAGCCCATATCTTCTTAAAAAACTATGAAGGTCGATTTTGAGGGCCCAAACTATATTTTTTCACAAAAATAACTCATAAGTAAGTGGCTTATAACTATGTGTTTTGATTGTTGGCCCGTTTCGGATAGACCTAGGTCCAAACGACTCAAACCTAGCCTGACAGCTTTTTCCATCGGCTTTTATCACACTCATACCGTTTCACGTATTCCAACTCTAGTTGGCTCGTATCTTCTTGAAAAACTATGAAGGCACATTTTGAGAGCCCAAACTACGTTTTTCCGCCAAAATAACTCGATAGTCATGGCTTATAGCTATGAGTTTTGGTCGTTGGCCCGTTTTCGGTAGAACTAGGTCCAAACAGACTCAAACCTAGGCTTACGCGTTTTTCATCGGCTTTTATCACACCGATATCGTTTCGCGTATTTCAACTCCAGTTAGCCCGTATCTCCTTGACAAACTATGAAGACCGATTTTGAGATCCCAAACAACCGTTTTTCACCAAAATTACTCATAAGTCAAGGCTTAGAGCGATGAACTTTTGTCGTTGGCCCGTTTCGCATCGAAATAGGTCCAAACTCGCTCCAACCTAGCCCTACGGTGTTTCATAAGTTTTTATCGCTCTCATACCGTTTCACGTATTCCAAGTCCAGGTTGGCCCATATCTTCTTAAAAAACTATGAAGGCTGATTTTGAGTGCCTAAACTATATTCTTTCACCAAAATAACTCATAAGTCGTGGCTTATAGCTATGAGTTTTGGTTGTTGGCCCGTTTCGGATAGACCTAGGTCCAAACAGGCTCAAACCTAGCCCGACGGCTTTTCCATCGGCTTTTATCACACTTATACCGTTTCACGTATTCCAACTCTAGTTGGCCCGTATCTTATTGACAAACTATGAAGGAAGATTTTAAGAGCCCAAACTACGTTTTTTCACCAAAATAACTCATAAGTCATGGCTTATAGCTATGAATTATTGTCGTTGGCCCGTTTTCGGTAGAACTAGGTCCAAACAGACTCAAACCTAGCCTTACGGTTTTTCATCGGCTTTTATCACACCGATATCGTTTCACGTATTCCAACTCCAGTTAGCCCGTACCTTCTTTACAAACTATGAAGACCGATTTTGAGAGCCCAAACTACATTTTTTCCTCAAATTAACACTTAAGTCACGGCTTAGAGCGATGAGTTTTGTCGTTGGCCCATTTCGCATCGAACTAGGTCCAAACTGCTCCAACCTAGCCCTATAGCGTTTCGTCGGTTTTATCGCTCTCACACCGTTTCACGTATTCCAAGTCCAAGTTGGCCCGCATCTTCTTAAAAAACTATGAAAGCCGATTTTGAGGGCCCAAACTATATTTTTTCACCAAAATAACTCATAAGTCGTGGCTTATAGCTATGAGTTTTGGTTGTTGGCCCGTTTCGGATAGACCTAGGTCCAAATAGCTCAAACCTAGCTCGACGAGTTTTTAATACGTTTTTATCACACTTATACCGTTTCACGTATTCCAACTCTAGTTGGCCCGTATCTTTTTGACAAACTATGAAGGCAGATTTTGAGAGCCCAAACTACGTTTTTTCGCTAAAATAACTTATAAGTCATGGCTTATAGCTATGAGTTTTGGTCGTTGGCCCGTTTCCGATAGAGCTAGGTCCAAACTGACTCAAACCTAGCCTTACAGCTTTTTCATCGGCTTTTATCACACTCATATCGTTTCACGTATCCAACTCCGATTAGCCCGTATCTTCTCGACAAACTATGAAGACCGATTTTAAGAACCCATACAATCTTTTTTCACGAAAATAACTCGTAAGTCAAGGCTTAGACGATGATCTTTTATTGTTGGCCCGTTTCGCATTGAACTAGGTCCAAAATGCTCCAACCTAGCCCTATAGTGTTTCGTCGGCTTTTATCGCCCTCATACCGTTTCACGTATTCCAAGTCCAGTTGGCCCATATCTTCTTAAAAAACTATGAAGGCTGATTTTGAGGGCCCAAACTATATTTTTTCACCAAAATAACACATAAGTCGTGGCTTATAGCTATGAGTTTTGGTTGTTGGCCCGTTTCGGATAGACCTAGGTCCAAACGGCTCAAACCTAGCTCGACCGTTTTTCCATCGGCTTTTATGACACTCATACCGTTTCACGTATTCCAACTCTAGTTGGCCCGTATCTTTTTGACAAACTATGAAGGCGGATTTTGAGAGCCCAAACTACGTTTTTTCGCTAAAATAACTTATAAGTCATGGCTTATAGCTATGAGTTTTTGTCGTTGGCCCGTTTCCGTTAGAGCTAGGTCCAAACAGACTCAAACCTAGCCTTACAGCTTTTTCATCGGCTTTTATCACACTCATATCGTTTCACGTATCCAACTCTAGTTAGCTCGTATCTTGTTGACATACTATGAAGACCGATTTTGAGAACCCATGCAATCTTTTTTCACGAAAATAACTCATAAGTCAAGGCTTAGAGCCATGAGCTTTTGTTGTTGGCCCGTTTCGCATTGAACTAGGTCCAACTCGCTCCAACCTAGCCCTACGAGTGCTTCGTTAGTTTTTATCGCTCTCATACCGTTTCACGTATTCCAAGTCCAGCTTGGCCCATATCTCCTTAAAAAACTATGAAGGCTGATTTTGAGGGCCCAAACTATATTTTTTCACCAAAATAACTCATAAGTCGTGGCTTATAGCTATGAGTTTTGGTTGTTGGTCCGTTTCGGATAGACTCTAGGTCCAAATAGCTCAAACCTAGCTCGACAGTTTTTCCATCGGCTTTTATCACACTCATACTCGTTTCACGTATTCCAACTCTAGTTGGCCCGTATCTTTTTAACAATCTAGGAAGGCAGATTTTGAGAGCCCAAACTACGTTTTTTTCACCAAAATAACTCATAAGTCATGGCTTATAGCTATGAGTTTTGGTCGTTGGCTCGTTTCTCGTAGAACTAGGTCCAAACAGACTCAAACCTAGCCTTACAGCTTTTTCATCGGCTTTTATCACACTCATATCGTTTCACGTATCCAACTCCGGTTAGCTTCGTATCTTGTTGACATACTATAAAGACCGATTTTGAGAACCCATGCAATCTTTTTTCACGAAAATAACTCATAAGTCAAGGCTTAGAGCCATGAGCTTTTGTTGTTGGCCCGTTTCGCATTGAACTAGGTCCAAGCTCGCTCCAGACCTAGCCCTACGAGTGCTTCGTTAGTTTTTATCGCGCTTATACCGTTTCACGTATTTAAAGTCCAGTTGGCCCATATCTCCTTAAAAAACTATGAAGGCTGATTTTGAGGGCCCAAACTATATTTTTTCACCAAAATAACTCATAAGTCGTGGCTTATAGCTATGCGTTTTGGTTGTTGGCCCGTTTAAGATAGACCTAGGTCCAAACGTACTCAAACCTAGCTCGACAGCTTCTTCCATCGGCTTTTATCACACTCATACCGTTTCACGTATTCCAACTCTAGTTGGCCCGTATCTTCTTGACAAACTATGAAGGAAGATTTTGAGAGCCCAAACTACATTTTTTCACCAAAATAACTCATAAGTCATGGCTTATAGCTATGAGTTTTGGTCGTTGGCCCGTTTTCGTAGAACTAGGTCCAAACAGACTCAAACCTAGCCTTACAGCTTTTTCATCAGCTTTTATCACACCGATATCGTTTCACGTATTCCAACTCCAGTTAGCCCGTACCTTCTTTACAAACTATGAAGACCGATTTTGAGAGCCCAAACTACATTTTTTCCTCAAATTAACACTTAAGTCACGGCTTAGAGCGATGAGTTTTGTCGTTGGCCCATTTCGCATCGAACTAGGTCCAAACTCGCTCCAACCTAGCCCTATAGCGTTTCGTCGGCTTTTATCGCTCTCACACCGTTTCACGTATTCCAAGTCCAACTGGCCCGGATCTTCTTAAAAAACTATGAAAGCCGATTTCGAGGGCCCAAACTATATTTTTTCACCAAAATAACTCATAAGTCGTGGCTTATAGCTATGAGTTTTGGTTGTTGGCCCGTTTCGGATAGACCTAGGTCCAAATAGCTCAAACCTAGCCCGACAGCTTTTCAATACGTTTTTATCACACTTATACCGTTTCACGTATTCCAACTCTAGTTGTCCCGTATCTTTTTGCCAAACTATGAAGGCAGATTTTGAGAGCCCAAACTACATTTTTTCGCTAAAATAACTTATAAGTCATGGCTTATAGCTATGAGTTTTGGTCGTTGGCCCGTTTCCGATAGAGCTAGGTCCAAACAGACTCAAACCTAGCCTTACAGCTTTTTCATCGGCTTTTATCACACTCATATCGTTTCACGTATCCAACTCCAGATTAGCCCGTATCTTCGACAAACTATGAAGACCGATTTTGAGAACCCATACAATCTTTTTTCACGAAAATAACTCGTAAGTCAAGGCTTAGAGCGATGAGCTTTTGTTGTTGGCCCGTTTCGCATTGAACTAGGTCCAAAATGCTCCAACCTAGCCCTATAGTGTTTCGTCGGCTTTTATCGCCCTCATACCGTTTCACGTATTCCAAGTCCAGCTTGGCCCATATCTTCTTAAAAAACTATGAAGGCCGATTTTGAGGGCCCAAACTATATTTTTTCACAAAAATAACACATAAGTCGTGGCTTATAGCTATGAGTTTTGGTTGTTGGCCCGTTTCGGATAGACCTAGGTCCAAACAGACTCAAACCTAGCCCGACCGTTTTTCCATCGGCTTTTATCACACTCATACCGTTTCACGTATTCCAACTCTAGTTGGCCCGTATCTTTTTGACAAACTATGAATGCAGATTTTGAGAGCCCAAACTACGTTTTTTCACCAAAGTAACTCATAAGTCATGGCTTATAGCTATGAGTTTTGGTCGTTGGCCCGTTTTCGGTAGAACTAGGTCCAAACAGACTCAAACCTAGCCTTACAGGCTTTTTCATCGGCTTTTATCACACCTATATCGTTTCACGTATCCAACTCCAGTAAGCCCGTATCTTCGACAAACTATGAAGACCGATTTTGAGATCCAAAAAAACCTTTTTTCACTAAAATAACTCATAAGTTAAGGCCGAGAGCGATGAGCTTTTGTCGTTAGCCCGTTTCGCATCGAACTAGGTGCAAACCGCTCCAACCCGACCTCTACGAGTGTTTCGTCGGCTTTTATCGCTCTCATACCGTTTCACGTTTTCCAAGTCCAAGTTGGCCCATATCTTCTTAAAAAACTATGAAGGCCGATTTTGAGGGCCCAAACTATATTTTTTCACAAAAATAACTCATAAGTAATAGCTTATAACTATGAGTTTTAGTTGTTGGCTCGTTTCGGATAGACCTAGGTCCAAACGAGCTCAAACCTAGCCCGACAGCTTTTTCCATCGCTTTTATCACACTCATACCGTTTCACGTATTACAACTCTAGTTGGCTCGTATCTTCTTAACAAACTATAAAGGCAGATTTTGAGAGCCCAAACTATGTTTTTTAACCAAAATAACTCGAAGTCATGGCTTATAGCTATGAGTTTTGGTCGATGGCTCGTTTTCGGTAGTACTAGGTCCAAACAGACTCAAACCTAGCCTTATAGTTTTTTCATCAGCTTTTATCACGCTCATATCGTTTCACATATTCCAACTCCGAGCTAGCCCGTATCTTCGACAAACTATGAAGACCGATTTTGAGATCACAAACAACCTTTTTTCACAAAAATAACTCGTAAGTTACGGCTTAGAGCGATGAGGTTTTGTCGTTGGCCCGTTTCGCATCGAACTAGGTCCAAACTCGCTCCAACCTAGCCCTACGGTGTTTCATCGCTTTTATCGCTCTCATACCGTTTCATGTATTCCAAGTCCAAGTTGGCCCATATCTTCTTAAAAACTATGAAGGCTGATTTTGAGGGCCCAAACTATATTCTTTCACCAAAATAACTCATAAGTCATGGCTTATAGCTATGAGTTTTGGTTGTTGGCCCGTTTCGTATAGACCTAGGTCCAAACAGACTCAAACCTAGCCTCGACAGCTTTTCCATCAGCTTTTATCACACTCATACCATTTCACGATTCCAACTCTAGTTGGCCCGTATCTTCTTGACAAACTATGAAGGAAGATTTTAAGAGCCCAAACGACGTTTTTTCACCAAAATAACTCATAAGTCATGGCTTATAGCTATGAGTTTTTATCGTTGGCCCGTTTTCCGTAGAACTAGGTCCAAACAGACTCAAACCTAGCCTTACAGCTTTTTCATCGCTTTTATCACACCGATATCGTTTCACGTATTCCAACTCCAGCTTAGCCCGTACCTTCTTTACAAACTATGAAGACCGATTTTGATAGCCCAAACTACATTTTTTCACCAAAATAACACGTAAGTCACGGCTTAGAGCGATGAGTTTTGTCGTTGGCCCGTTTCGCATCGAACTAGGTCCAAACCGCTCCAACCTAGCCCTATAGCGTTTCGTCGCTTTTATCGCTCTCACACCGTTTCACGTATTCCAAGTCCAACTCGGCCCGGATCTTCTTAAAAAACTATGAAAGCCGATTTTGAGGGCCCAAACTATATTTTTTCACCAAAATAACTCATAAGTCGTGGCTTATAGCTATGAGTTTTGGTTGTTGGCCCGTTTCGTATAGACTCTAGGTCCAAATAGCTCAAACCTAGCTCGACGAGCTTTTCAATACGTTTTTATCACACTTATACCGTTTCACGTATTCCAACTCTAGTTGGCCCGTATCTTTTTGCCAAACTATGAAGGCAGCATTTTGAGAGCCCAAACTACGTTTTTTCGCTAAAATAACTTATAAGTCATGGCTTATAGCTATGAGTTTTGGTCGTTGGCCCGTTTCCGATAGAGCTAGGTCCAAACGATCTCAAACCTAGCCTTACAGCTTTTTCATCGCTTTTATAACACTCATATCGTTTCACGTATCCAACTCCAGCTAGCCCGTATCTTCTCGACAAACTATGAAGACCGATTTTGAGAACCCATACAATCTTTTTTCACGAAAATAACTCGTAAGTCAAGGCTTAGAGCGATGAGCTTTTGTCGTTGGCCCATTTCGCATCGAAGTAGGTCCAAACTCGCTCCAACCTAACCCTACGGTGTTTCGTCGCCTTTTATCGCTCTCATACCGTTTCACGTATTCCAAGTCTAGTTGGCCCATATCTTCTTAAAAAACTATGAATGCTGATTTTGAGGGCCCAAACTATATTTTTTCACCAAAATAACTTATAAGTCGTGGCTTATAGCTATGAGTTTTGGTTGTTGGCCCATTTCGGATAGACTCTAGGTCCAAACCGCTCAAACCTAGCCCGACAGCTTTTCAATTAGTTTTTATCACACTCATACCGTTTCACGTATTCCAACTCTAGTTAGCCCGTACCTTCTTTACAAACTATGAAGAATGATTTTGAGAGCCCAAACTACATTTTTTCCTCAAATTAACACGTAAGTCACGGCTTAGAGCGATGAGTTTTGTCGTTGGCCCGTTTCGCATCGAACTAGGTCCAAACTCGCTCCAACCTAGCCCTATAGTGTTTCGTCGCTTTTATCGCTCTCATACCGTTTCACGTATTCCAAGTCCAAGCAGGCCCATATCTTCTTAAAAAACTATGAAGGCCGATTTCGAGGGCCCAAACTATATTTTTTCACTAAAATAACTCATAAGTCGTGGCTTATAGCTATGAGTTTTGGTTGTTGGCCCGTTTCGCATAGACCTAGGTCCAAATTGCTCAAACCTAGCCCGACAGCTTTTCCATCGCTTTTATCACACTCATACCGTTTCATGCATTCCAACTCTAGTTGGCCCGTATCTTTTTGACAAACTATGAAGGCAGATTTTGAGAGCCCAAACTACGTTTTTTCACTAAAATAACTCATAAGTCATGGCTTATAGCTATGAGTTTTGGTCGTTTGCCCGTTTTCGGTAGAACTAGGTCCAAACAGACTCAAACCTAGCCTTACATTTTTTTCATCAGCTTTTATCACACTCATATCGTTTCACGTATCCAACTCCAGCTAGCTCGTATCTTCGACAAACTATGAAGACCGATTTCGAGAACCCATACAATCTTTTTTCACGAAAATAACTCGTAAGTCAAGGCTTAGAGCGATGAGATTTTGTCGTTGGCCCGTTTCGCATCGAAGTAGGTCCAAACCGCTCCAACCTAACCCTACAGGTGTTTCGTCGCTTTTACCGCTCTCATACCGTTTCACGTATTCCAAGTCCAAGCTTGGCCTATATCTTCTTAAAAAACTATGAATGCCGATTTTGAGGGCCCAAACTATATTTTTTCACCAAAATAACTCATAAGTCGAGGCTTATAGCTATGAGTTTTGGTTGTTGGCCCGTTTCGTATAGACTCTAGGTCCAAACCGCGCAAACCTAGCCTCGACAGCTTTTCCATCGCCTTTATCACACTCATACCGTTTCACGTATTCCAACTCTAGTTGGCCCGTATCTTCTTGACAAACTATGAAGGAAGATTTTGAGAGCCCAAACTATATTTTGTCACCAAAATAACTCATAAGCCATGGCTTATAGCTATGAGTTTTTGTCGTTGGCCCGTTTTCGGTAGAACTAGGTACAAACAGACTCAAACCTAGCCTTACAGCTTTTTCATCAGCTTTTATCACACTCATATCGTTTTACGTATTCCAACTCCAGTTAGCCCGTACCTTCTTTACAAACTATGAAGAATGATTTTGAGAGCCCAAACTACATTTTTTCCTCAAATTAACACGTAAGTCACGGCTTATAGCGATGAGTTTTGTCGTTGGCCCGTTTCGTATCGAACTAGGTCCAAACCTGCTCCAACCTAGCCCTATAGTGTTTCGTTAGTTTTTATCGCTCTCATATCGTTTCACGTATTCCAAGTCCAAATTGGCCCATATCTTCTTAAAAAACTATGAAAGCCGATTTTGAGGGCCTAAACTATATTTTTTCACCAAAATAACTCATAAGTCGTGGCTTATAGCTATGAGTTTTGGTTGTTGGTCCGTTTCATATAGACTCTAGGTCCAAATATCTCAACCTAGCTCCGACAGCTTTTTCCATCAGCTTTTATCACACTCATACCGTTTCATGCATTCCAACTCGAGTTGGCCCGTATCTTTTTGACAAACTATGAAGGCAGCATTTTGAGAGCCCAACTATGTTTTTTCACCAAAATAACTCATAAGTCATGGCTTATAGCTATGAGTTTTAGTCGTTCGCCCGTTTTCGATAGAACTAGGTCCAAACAGACTCAAACCTAGCCTTACAGCTTTTTCATCGGCTTTTATCACACTCATATCGTTTCACGTATCCAACTTCAGCTTAGCCCGTATCTTCTGACAAACTATGAAGACCGATTATGAGAACCCATACAATCATTTTTCACGAAAATAATTCGTAAGTCAAGGGTTAGAGCGATGAACTTTTGTCGTTGGCCCGTTTCGCATCGAAGTAGGTCCAAACCGCTCCAACCTAGCCCTATAAGTGTTTCGTCGCTTTTATCGCTCTCATACCGTTTCACGTATTCCAAGTCCAAATTGGCCCATATCTTCTTAAAAACTATGAAGGCCGATTTCGAGGGCGCAAACTATATTTTTTCACCAAAATAACTCATAAGTCGTGGCTTATAGCTATGAGTTTTGGTTGTTGGCCCGTTTCGGATAGACCTAGGTCCAAACTCGCTCAAACCTAGCCCGACAGCTTTTTCCATCGCTTTTATCACACTCATACCGTTTCACGTATTCCAACTCTAGTTGGCTCGTATCTTTTTGACAAACTATGAAGGCAGCATTTTGAGAGCCCAAACTACGTTTTTTTACCAAAATAACTCATAAGTCATGGCTTATAGCTATGAGTTTTAGTCGTTCGCTCGTTTTCGGTAGAACTAGGTCCAAACAGACTCAAACCTAGCCTTACAGCTTTTTCATCGGCTTTTATCACACTCATATCGTTTCACGTATCCAACTTCGCTTAGCCCGTATCTTCTTGACAAACTATGAAGATCGATTATGAGAACCCATACAATCTTTTTTCACGAAAATAACTCGTAAGTCACGGCTTAGAGCGATGAGCTTTTGTCGTTGGCCCGTTTCGCATCGAAGTAGGTCCAAACTCGCTCCGACCTAACCCTACAGTTGTTTCATCGCTTTTATCGCTCTCATACCGTTTCACGTATTCCAAGTCCAGATTGGCCTATATCTTCTTAAAAAACTATGAATGCCGATTTTGAGAGCCCAAACTATATTTTTTCACCAAAATAACTCATAAGTCGAGGCTTATAGCTATGAGTTTTGGTTGTTGGCCCGTTTCGGATAGACTCTAGGTCCAAACGAGCTCAAACCTAGCCTCGACAGCTTTTCCATCGCTTTTATCACACTCATACCGTTTCACGTATTCCAACTCTAGTTGGCCCGTATCTTCTTGACAAACTATGAAGTAAGATTTTGAGAGCCCAAACCATATTTTGTCACCAAAATAACTCATAAGCCAAGGCTTATAGCTATGAGTTTTTGTCGTTGGCCCGTTTTCGGTAGAACTAGGTCCAAAAAGCTCAAACCTAGCCTTACAGCTTTTTCATCAGCTTTTATCACACTCATATCGTTTTACGTATTCCAACTCCAGCTTAGCCCGTACCTTCTTTACAAACTATGAAGAATGATTTTGAGAGCCCAAACTACATTTTTTCCTCAAATTAACACGTAAGTCACGGCTTAGAGCGATGAGTTTTGTCATTCGCCCGTTTCGCATCGAACTAGGTCCAAACTCGCTCCAACCTAGCCCTATAGTGTTTCGTCGGCTTTTATCGCTCTCATATCGTTTCACGTATTCCAAGTCCAACTCGGCCCATATCTTCTTAAAAACTATGAAGGCCGATTTTGAGGGCCCAAACTATATTTTTTCACCAAAATAACTCATAAGTCGTGGCTTATAGCTATGAGTTTTGGTTGTTGGTCTGCTTCGTATGGACCTAGGTCCAAATAGCTCAAACCTAGCCTCGACAGCTTTTTCATCGCTTTTATCACACTCATACCGTTTCATGCATTCCAAATCTAGTTGGCCCGTATCTTTTTGACAAACTATGAAGGCGCATTTTGAGAGCCCAAACTACGTTTTTTCACTAAAATAACTCATAAGTCATGGCTTATAGCTATGAGTTTTGGTCGTTGGCCCGTTTTCGATAGAACTAGGTCCAAACAAATCTCAAACCTAGCCTTATAATTTTTTCATCGCTTTTATCACACTCATATCGTTTCACGTATCCAACTCCAGCTAGCCCGTATCTTCTGACAAACTATGAAGACCGATTTCGAGAACCCATACAATCTTTTTTCACGAAAATAACTCGTAAGTCAAGGCTTAGAGCGATGAGATTTTGTCGTTGGCCCGTTTCGCATCGAAGTAGGTCCAAACTCGCTCCAACCTAACCCTACGAGTGTTTCGTCGCTTTTATCGCTCTCATACCGTTTCACGTATTCCAAGTCCAGATGGCCCATATCTTCTTAAAAACTATGAATGCCGATTTTGAGGGCCCAAACTATATTTTTTCACCAAAATAACTCATAAGTCGTGGCTTATAGCTATGAGTTTTGGTTGTTAGCCCGTTTCGTATAGATCTAGGTCCAAACCGCTCAAACCTAGCCCGACAGCTTTTCCATCGCTTTTATCACACTCATACTCGTTTCACGTATTCCAACTCTAGCTTGGCCCGTATCTTTTTGACAAACTATGAAGGCGCATTTTGAGAGCCCAAACTACGTTTTTTCACCAAAATAACTCATAAGTCATGGCTTATAGCTATGAGTTTTGGTCGTTCGCCCGTTTTCGGTAGAACTAGGTCCAAACAGACTTCAAACGTAGCGTTACAGCTTTTTTCATCAATTTTTATCACACCGATATCGTTTCACGTATTCCAACTCCAAGCTAGCCCGTACCTTCTTTACAAACTATGAAGACCGATTTTGAGAGCCCAAACTACATTTTTTCACCAAAATAACACGAAAGTCACGGCTTAGAGCAATGAGTTTTTGTCGTTGGCCCGTTTCGCATCGAACTAGGTCCAAACTCGCTCCAACCTAACCCTATAGTGTTTCGTTAGTTTTTATCGCTCTCATACTCGTTTCACGTATTCCAAGTCCCGTTGGCCCATATCTTCTTAAAAACTATGAATGCCGATTTCGAGGGCCCAAACTATATTTTTTCACCAAAATAACTCATAAGTCATGGCTTATAGCTATGAGTTTTGGTTGTTGGCCCGTTTCGTATAGACCTAGGTCCAAACTCGCTCAAACCTAGCCTCGACAGCTTTTCCATCGCCTTTATCACACTCATACCGTTTCACGTATTCCAACTCTAGTTGGCCCGTATCTTCGACAAACTACGAAGGAAGATTTTGAGAGCCCAAACTATATTTTGTCACCAAAATAACTCATAAGCCATGGCTTATAGCTATGAGTTTTTGTCGTTGGCCTGTTTTCGGTAGAACTAGGTCCAAACAAGTCTCAAACCTAGCCTTACAGCTTTTTCATCAGCTTTTATCACACTCATATCGTTTTACGTATTCCAACTCCAAGTAGCCCGTACCTTCTTTACAAACTATGATAAAATGATTTTGAGAGCCCAAACTACATTTTTTTCTCAAATTAACACGTAAGTCACGGCTTAGAGCGATGAGTTTTGTCGTTGGCCCGTTTCGCATCGAACTAGGTCCAAACTCGCTCCAACCTATCCCTATAGTGTTTCATCGCTTTATCGCTCTCATACCGTTTCACGTATTCCAAGTCCAAACTGGCCCATATCTTCTTAAAAAACTATTAAGGCCGATTTTGAGGGCCCAAACTATATTTTTTCACCAAAATAACTCATAAGTCGTGACTTATAGCTATGAGTTTTGGTTGTTGGCCTGCTTCGCATAGACCTAGGTCCAAATAGCTCAAACCTAGCCTCGACAGCTTTTCCATAAGTTTTTATCACACTCATACCGTTTCATGCATTCCAACTCTAGTTCGCCCGTATCTTTTTTACAAACTATGAAGGCAGCATTTTGAGAGCCCAAACTACGTTTTTTCACTAAAATAACTCATAAGTCATGGCTTATAGCTATGAGTTTTGGTCGTTGGCCCGTTTTCGTAGAACTAGGTCCAAACAAGCCTCAAACCTAGCCTTATAATTTTTTCATCAGCTTTTATCACACTCATATCGTTTCACGTATCCAACTCCAGCTAGCCCGTGTCTTCTTGACAAATTATGAAGACCGATTTTGAGAACCCATACAATCGTTTTTCACGAAAATAACTCGTAAGTCAAGGCTTAGAGCGATGAGATTTTGTCGTTGGCCCGTTTCGCATCGAAGTAGGTCCAAACTCGCTCCAACCTAACCTTACAGGTGTTTCGTCGCTTTTATCGCTCTCATACCGTTTCACGTATTCCAAGTCCAAGCTTGGCCCATATCTTCTTAAAAACTATGAATGCCGATTTTAAGGGCCCAAACTATATTTTTTCACAAAAATAACTCATGAGTCGTGGCTTATAGCTATGAGTTTTGGTTGTTGGCCCGTTTCGTATAGACCTATGTCCAAACCGCTCAAACCTAGCTTGACAGCTTTTCCATCGCTTTTATCACACTCATACCGTTTCACGTATTCCAACTCTAGTGGGTCGTATCTTTTTGACAAACTATGAAGGCAGCATTTTGAGAGCCCAAACTACGTTTTTTCACCAAAATAACTCATAACTCATGGCTTATAGCTATGAGTTTTAGTCGTTGGCCCGTTTTCGGTAAAACTAGGTCCAAACTCGCTCAAACCTAGCCTTACAAGCTTTTTCATCAGCTTTTATCAAACTCATATCGTTTCACGTATCCAACTTCAGCTAGCCCATATCTTCTGACAAACTATGAAGACCGATTCCGAGAACCCATACAATCTTTTTTCACGAAAATAACTCGTAAGTCAAGGCTTAGAGCGATGAGCTTTTGTCGTTGGCCCGTTTCGCATCGAAGTAGGTCCAAACTCGCTCCAACCTAACCCTACAAGTTGTTTCGTCGCTTTTACCGCTCTCATACCGTTTCACGTATTCCAAGTCCAAGCTTGGCCCATATCTTCTTAAAAAACTATGAATGCCGATTTCGAGGGCCCAAACTATATTTTTTCACCAAAATAACTCATAAGTCGTGGCTTATAGCTATGAGTTTTGGTTGTTGGCCCGTTTCGTATAGACCTAGGTCCAAATAGCTCAAACCTAGCCCGACAGCTTTTTCCATCAGCTTTTATCACACTCATACTCGTTTCACGTATTCCAACTCTAGTTGGCCCGTATCTTTTTAACAATCTAGGAAGGCAGCATTTTGAGAGCCCAAACTACGTTTTTTCACCAAAATAACTCATAACTCATGGCTTATAGCTATGAGTTTTAGTCGTTGGCCCGTTTTCGGTAAAACTAGGTCCAAACCGCTCAAACCTAGCCTTACAAGCTTTTTCATCAATTTTTATCACACCGATATCGTTTCACGTATTCCAACTCCAAGCTAGCCCGTACCTTCTTTACAAACTATGAAGACCGATTTTGAGAGCCCAAACTACATTTTTTCACCAAAATAACACGAAAGTCACGGCTTAGAGCAATGAGTTTTTGTCGTTGGCCCGTTTCGCATCGAACTAGGTCCAAACTCGCTCCAACCTAACCCTATAGTGTTTCGTTAGTTTTTATCGCTCTCATACCGTTTCACGTATTCCAAGTCCCGTTGGCCCATATCTTCTTAAAAAACTATGAATGCCGATTTCGAGGGCCCAAACTATATTTTTTCACCAAAATAACTCATAAGTCATGGCTTATAGCTATGAGTTTTGGTTGTTGGCCCGTTTCGTATAGACCTAGGTCCAAACTCGCTCAAACCTAGCCCGACAGCTTTTCCATCGCCTTTATCACACTCATACCGTTTCACGTATTCCAACTCTAGTTGGCCCGTATCTTCTGACAAACTACGAAGGAAGATTTTGAGAGCCCAAACTATATTTTGTCACCAAAATAACTCATAAGCCATGGCTTATAGCTATGAGTTTTTGTCGTTGGCCTCGTTTTCGTAGAACTAGGTCCAAACAAACTTCAAACCTAGCCTTACAGCTTTTTCATCAGCTTTTATCACACTCATATCGTTTTACGTATTCCAACTCCAAGTAGCCCGTACCTTCTTTACAAACTATGATAAAATGATTTTGAGAGCCCAAACTACATTTTTTTCTCAAATTAACACGTAAGTCACGGCTTAGAGCGATGAGTTTTGTCGTTGGCCCGTTTCGCATCGAACTAGGTCCAAACTCGCTCCAACCTATCCCTATAGTGTTTCATCGCTTTTATCGCTCTCATACCGTTTCACGTATTCCAAGTCCAAACTCGGCCCATATCTTCTTAAAAAACTATTAAGGCCGATTTTGAGGGCCCAAACTATATTTTTTCACCAAAATAACTCATAAGTCGTGACTTATAGCTATGAGTTTTGGTTGTTGGCCCGTTTCGTATAGACCTAGGTCCAAATAGCTCAAACCTAGCCTCGACAGCTTTTCCATAAGTTTTTATCACACTCATACCGTTTCATGCATTCCAACTCTAGTTCGCCCGTATCTTTTTTACAAACTATGAAGGCAGCATTTTGAGAGCCCAAACTACGTTTTTTCACTAAAATAACTCATAAGTCATGGCTTATAGCTATGAGTTTTGGTCGTTGGCCCGTTTTCGTAGAACTAGGTCCAAACAGATCTCAAACCTAGCCTTATAATTTTTTCATCGCTTTTATCACACTCATATCGTTTCACGTATCCAACTCCAGCTAGCCCGTGTCTTCTGACAAATTATGAAGACCGATTTTGAGAACCCATACAATCGTTTTTCACGAAAATAACTCGTAAGTCAAGGCTTAGAGCGATGAGATTTTGTCGTTGGCCCGTTTCGCATCGAAGTAGGTCCAAACTCGCTCCAACCTAACCTTACAAGTGTTTCGTCGCTTTTATCGCTCTCATACCGTTTCACGTATTCCAAGTCCAAGCTTGGCCCATATCTTCTTAAAAAACTATGAATGCCGATTTTAAGGGCCCAAACTATATTTTTTCACAAAAATAACTCATGAGTCGTGGCTTATAGCTATGAGTTTTGGTTGTTGGCCCGTTTCGTATAGACCTATGTCCAAACTCGCTCAAACCTAGCTTGACAGCTTTTTCCATCGCTTTTATCACACTCATACCGTTTCACGTATTCCAACTCTAGTGGGTCGTATCTTTTTGACAAACTATGAAGGCGCATTTTGAGAGCCCAAACTACGTTTTTTCACCAAAATAACTCATAACTCATGGCTTATAGCTATGAGTTTTAGTCGTTGGCCCGTTTTCGGTAAAACTAGGTCCAAACTCGCTCAAACCTAGCCTTACAGCTTTTTCATCAGCTTTTATCAAACTCATATCGTTTCACGTATCCAACTTCAGCTAGCCCATATCTTCGACAAACTATGAAGACCGATTCCGAGAACCCATACAATCTTTTTTCACGAAAATAACTCGTAAGTCAAGGCTTAGAGCGATGAGCTTTTGTCGTTGGCCCGTTTCGCATCGAAGTAGGTCCAAACTCGCTCCAACCTAACCCTACAAGTTGTTTCGTCGCTTTTACCGCTCTCATACCGTTTCACGTATTCCAAGTCCAAGCTTGGCCCATATCTTCTTAAAAAACTATGAATGCCGATTTCGAGGGCCCAAACTATATTTTTTCACCAAAATAACTCATAAGTCGTGGCTTATAGCTATGAGTTTTGGTTGTTGGCCCGTTTCGTATAGACCTAGGTCCAAACCGCTCAAACCTAGCCCGACAGCTTTTCCATCAGCTTTTATCACACTCATACCGTTTCACGTATTCCAACTCTAGTTGGCCCGTATCTTTTTGACAAACTATGAAGGCAGCATTTTGAGAGCACAAACTACTTTTTTTCACCAAAATAACTCATAAGTCATGGCTTATAGCTATGAGTTTTGGTCGTTCGCCCGTTTTCGGTAGAACTAGGTCCAAACAGATCAAACCTAGCCTTATAGTTTTTTCATCGCTTTTATCACACCGATATCGTTTCACGTATTCCAAATCCAAGCTAGCCCATACCTTCTTTACAAACTATGAAGACCGATTTTGAGAGCCCAAACTACATTTTTTCACCAAAATAACACGAAAGTCACGGCTAGAGCGATGAGTTTTTGTCGTTGGCCCGTTTCGCATCGAAGTAGGTCCAAACTCGCTCCAACCTAACCCTACAAGTGTTTCATTAGTTTTTATCGCTCTCATACTCGTTTCATGTATTCCAAGTCCCGTTGGCCCATATCTTCTTAAAAAACTATGAATGCCGATTTTGAGGGCCCAAACTATATTTTTTCACTAAAATAACTCATAAGTCGTGGCTTATAGCTATGAGTTTTGGTTGTTGGCTCGTTTCGTATAGACTCCAGGTCTAAACTCGCTCAAACCTAGCCCGACAGCTTTTCCATCGCTTTTATCACACTCATACCGTTTCACGTATTCCAACTCTAGTTGGCCCGTATCTTCTGGCAAACTATGAAGGAAGATTTTGAGAGCCCAAACTATATTTTGTCACCAAAATAACTCATAAGCCATGGCTTATAGCTATGAGTTTTTGTCGTTGGCGCGTTTTCGTAGAACTAGGTCCAAACAAATCTCAAACTTAGCCTTACAGCTTTTTCATCAGCTTTTATCACACTCATATCGTTTTACGTATTCCAACTCTAGTTAGCCCGTACCTTCTTTACAAACTATGAAGAATGATTTTGAGAGCCCAAACTACATTTTTTTCTCAAATTAACACGTAAGTCACGGCTTAGAGCGATGAGTTTTGTCGTTGGCCCGTTTCGCATCGAACTAGGTCCAAACTCGCTCCAACCTAGCCCTATAGTGTTTCGTCGCTTTTATCGCTCTCATACCGTTTCACGTATTCCAAGTCCAAACTGGCCCATATCTTCTTAAAAAACTATGAAAGCCGATTTCGAGGGCCCAAACTATATTTTTTCACCAAAATAACTCATAAGTCGTGGCTTATAGCTATGAGTTTTGGTTGTTGGTCCGTTTCGTATAGACTCTAGGTCCAAATAGCTCAAACCTAGCTTGACAGCTTTTCCATCAGCTTTTATCACACTCATACCGTTTCATGCATTCCAACTCTAGTTGGCCCGTATCTTTTTAACAAACTATGAAGGCAGCATTTTGAGAGCCCAAACTACGTTTTTTCACTAAAATAACTCATAAGTCATGGCTTATAGCTATGAGTTTTGGTCGTTGGCCCGTTTTCGGTAGAACTAGGTCCAAACAAACCTCAAACCTAGCCTTACAATTTTTTCATCGCTTTTATCACACTCATATCGTTTCACGTATCCAACTCCAGCTAGCCCGTATCTTCGACAAACTATGAAGACCGATTTTGAGAACCCATACAATCTTTTTTCACGAAAATAACTCGTAAGTCAAGGCTTAGAGCGATGAGATTTTGTCGTTGGCCCGTTTCGCATCGAAGTAGGTCCAAACTCGCTCCAACCTAACCCTACAAGTTGTTTCGTCGCTTTTATCGCTCTCATACCGTTTCACGTATTCCAAGTCCAATTGGCCCATATCTTCTTAAAAAACTATGAATGCCGATTCCGAGGGCCCAAACTATATTTTTTCACCAAAATAACTCATAAGTCGTGGCTTATAGCTATGAGTTTTGGTTGTTGGCCCGTTTCGTATAGACTCTAGGTCCAAATAGCTCAAACCTAGCCTCGACAGCTTTTTCCATCAGCTTTTATCACACTCATACCGTTTCATGCATTCCAACTCTAGTTGGCCCGTATCCGTTTGACAAACTATGAAGGCGCTTTTGAGAGCCCAAACTACATTTTTTCACTAAAATAACTCATAAGTCATGGCTTATAGCTATGAGTTTTGGTCGTTGGCCCGTTTTCGGTAGAACTAGGTCCAAACAGACTTCAAACCTAGCCTTATAATTTTTTCATCAATTTTTATCACACTCATATCGTTTCACATATCCAACTCCAGCTAGCCCGTGTCTTCTTGACAAACTATGAAGACCGATTTTGAGAACCCCATACAATCTTTTTTCACGAAAATAACTCGTAAGTCAAGGCTTAGAGCGATGAGATTTTATCGTCGGCCCGTTTTGCATCGAAGTAGGTCCAAACTCGCTCCAACCTAACCCTACAAGTTGTTTCGTCGCTTTTATCGCTCTCATACCGTTTCACGTATTCCAAGTCCAAGCTTGGCCCATATCTTCTTAAAAAACTATGAATGCCGATTTCGAGGGCCCAAACTATATTTTTTCACCAAAATAACTCATAAGTCGTGGCTTATAGCTATGAGTTTTGGTTGTTGGCCCGTTTCGTATAGACGTAGGTCCAAACTCGCTCAAACCTAGCCCGACAGCTTTTTCCATCGCTTTTATCACACTCATACCGTTTCACGTATTCCAACTCTAGTTGGCCCGTATCTTTTTGACAAACTATGAAGGAAGATTTTGAGAGCCCAAACTACGTTTTTTTACCAAAATAACTCATAAGTCATGGCTTATAGCTATGAGTTTTAGTCGTTGGCTCGTTTTCTGTAAAGCTAGGTCCAAACAGACTCAAACCTAGCCTTACAAGCTTTTTCATCAGCTTTTATCAAACTCATATCGTTTCACGTATCCAACTTCAGCTAGCCCGTACCTTCTTTACAAACTATGAATACCGATTTTGAGAGCCCAAACTATATTTTTTAACCAAAATAACACGAAAGTCACGGCTTAGAGCAATGCGTTTTTGTCGTTGGCCCGTTTCGCATCGAAGTAGGTCCAAACCGCTCCAACCTAACCCTACAATGTTTCGTTAGTTTTTATCGCTCTCATACTCGTTTCACGTATTCCAAGTCCCGTTGGTTCATATCTTCTTAAAAAACTATGAATGCCGATTTCGAGGGCCCAAACTATATTTTTTCACCAAAATAACTCATAAGTCGTGGCTTATAGCTATGAGTTTTGGTTGTTGGCCCGTTTCGTATAGACCTAGGTCCAAACTCGCTCAAACTTAGCCTCGACAGCTTTTCCATAAGCTTTTATCACACTCATACCGTTTCACGTATTCCAACTCTAGTTGGCCCATATCTTCTTGACAAACTATGAAGGAAGATTTTGAGAGCCCAAACTATATTTTGTCACCAAAATAACTCATAAGCCATGGCTTATAGCTATGAGTTTTTGTCGTTGGCCCGTTTTCGTAGAACTAGGTCCAAACAGACTCAAACCTAGCCTTACAGCTTTTTTCATCAGCTTTTATCACACTCATATCGTTTTATGTATTCCAACTCCAGCTAGCCCGTACCTTCTTTACAAATTATGAAGAATGATTTTGAGAGCCCAAACTACATTTTTTCCTCAAATTAACACGTAAGTCACGGCTTAGAGCGATGAGTTTTGTCGTTGGCCGTTTCACATCGAACTAGGTCCAAACCGCTCCAACCTAGCCCTATAGCAGTTTCTTCGCTTTTATCGCTCTCATACCGTTTCACGTATTCCAAGTCCAACTTGGACCATATCTTCTTAAAAAACTATGAATGCCGATTTTGAGGGCCCAAACTATATTTTTCACCAAAATAACTCATAAGTCGTGGCTTATAGCTATGAGTTTTGGTTGTTGGCCCGTTTCGTATAGACCTAGGTCCAAACTCGCTCAAACCTAGCCCGACAGCTTTTCCATCGCCTTTTATCACACTCATACCGTTTCACGTATTCCAACTCTAGTTGGCCCGTATCTTTTCGACAAACTATGAAGGAAGATTTTGAGAGCCCAAACTACGTTTTTTTACCAAAATAACTCATAAGTCATGGCTTATAGCTATGAGTTTTAGTCGTTGGCCCGTTTTCGATAAAGCTAGGTCCAAACATACCTCAAACCTAGCCTTACAAGCTTTTTCATCAGCTTTTATCAAACTCATATCGTTTCACGTATCCAACTTCGCTTAGCCCGTACCTTCTTTACAAACTATGAATACCGATTTTGAGAGCCCAAACTATATTTTTTAACCAAAATAACACGAAAGTCACGGCTAGAGCAATGCGTTTTTGTCGTTGGCCCGTTTCGCATCGAAGTAGGTCCAAACTCGCTCCAACCTAACCCTACAGTTGTTTCGTTAGTTTTTATCGCTCTCATACTCGTTTCACGTATTCCAAGTCCCGTTGGCCCATATCTTCTTAAAAAACAATGAATGCCGATTTCGAGGGCCCAAACTATATTTTTTCACCAAAATAACTCATAAGTCGTGGCTTATAGCTATGAGTTTTGGTTGTTGGCCCGTTTCGTATAGACTCTAGGTCCAAACTCGCTCAAACCTAGCCCGACAGCTTTTCCATAAGCTTTTATCACACTCATACCGTTTCACGTATTCCAACTCTAGTTGGCCCGTATCTTCTGACAAACTATGAAGGAAGATTTTGAGAGCCCAAACTATATTTTGTCACCAAAATAACTCATAAGCCATGGCTTATAGCTATGAGTTTTTGTCGTTGGCCCGTTTTCGTAGAACTAGGTCCAAACAGACTCAAACCTAGCCTTACAGCTTTTTCATCGCTTTTATCACACTCATATCGTTTTATGTATTCCAACTCCAGCTAGCCCGTACCTTCTTTACAAATTATGAAGAATGATTTTGAGAGCCCAAACTACATTTTTTCCTCAAATTAACACGTAAGTCACGGCTTAGAGCGATGAGTTTTGTCGTTGGCCCGTTTCACATCGAACTAGGTCCAAACCGCTCCAACCTAGCCCTATAGTAGTTTCTTCGCTTTTATCGCTCTCATACCGTTTCACGTATTCCAAGTCCAAATTCGGCCCATATCTTCTTAAAAACTATGAATGCCGATTTTGAGGGCCCAAACTATATTTTTTCACCAAAATAACTCATAAGTCGTGGCTTATAGCTATGAGTTTTGGTTGTTGGCCCGTTTCGTATAGACCTAGATCCAAATAGCTCAAACCTAGCCTCGACAGCTTTTTCCATCGCTTTTATCACACTCATACCGTTTCATGCATTCCAACTCTAGTTGGCCCGTATCTTTTTGACAAACTATGAAGGCAGCATTTTGAGAGCCCAAACTACGTTTTTTCACTAAAATAACTCATAAGTCATGGCTTATAGCTATGAGTTTTGGTCGTTCGCCCGTTTTCGTAGAACTAGGTCCAAACAAACTCAAACCTAGCCTTACAATTTTTTCATCGCTTTTATCACACTCATATCGTTTCACGTATCCAACTCCAAGCTAGCCCGTATCTTCTGACAAACTATGAAGACAGATTTTGAGAACCCATACAATCTTTTTTCACGAAAATAACTCGTAAGTCAAGGCTTAGAGCGATGAGATTTTATCGTTGGCCCGTTTCGCATCGAACTAGCTCCAAACCGCTCCAACCTAACCCTACAGATGTTTCGTCGCTTTTATCGCTCTCATACCGTTTCACGTATTCCAAGTCCAACTTGACCCATATCTTCTTAAAAACTATGAATGCCGATTTTGAGGGCCCAAACTATATTTTTTCACAAAAATAACTCATAAGTCGTGGCTTATAGCTATGAGTTTTGGTTGTTGGCCTGTTTCGTATAGACCTAGGTCCAAATAGCTCAAACCTAGCCCGACAGCTTTTCCATCGCTTTTATCACACTCATACCGTTTCATGCATTCCAACTCTAGTTGGCCCGTATCCGTTTGACAAACTATGAAGGCGCTTTTGAGAGCCCAAACTACATTTTTTCACTAAAATAACTCATAAGTCATGGCTTATAGCTATGAGTTTTGGTCGTTGGCCCGTTTTCGGTAGAACTAGGTCCAAACAAGTCTCAAACCTAGCCTTACAATTTTTTCATCGCTTTTATCACACCGATATCGTTTCACGTATTCCAACTCCAGTTAGCCCATACCTTCTTTACAAACTATGAAGAATGATTTTGACGAACTTCAAACTACATTTTTTCCTCAAATTAACACGTAAGTCACGCTTAGAGCGATGAGTTTTGTCGTTGGCCCGTTTCGCATCGAACTAGCTCCAAACTCGCTCCAACCTAACCCTACAAGTTGTTTCGTCGCTTTTATCGCTCTCATAGCGTTTCACGTATTCCAAGTCCAAGCTTGGCCCATATCTTCTTAAAAAACTATGAATGCCGATTTCGAGGGCCCAAACTATATTTTTTCACCAAAATAACTCATAAGTCGTGGCTTATAGCTATGAGTTTTGGTTGTTGGCCCGTTTCGTATAGACTCTAGGTCCAAACTCGCTCAAACCTAGCCCCGACAGCTTTTCCATCGCTTTTAACACACTCATACCGTTTCACGTATTCCAACTCTAGCTTGGCCCGTATCTTTTTGACAAACTATGAAGGCAGCATTTTGAGAGCCCAAACTATGTTTTTTCACCAAAATAACTCATAAGTCATGGCTTATAGCTATGAGTTTTGGTCGTTCGCCCGTTTTCGGTAGAACTAGGTCCAAACAAATCTCAAACCTAGCCTTACAGCTTTTTTCATCGCTTTTATCACACCGATATCGTTTCACGTATTCCAACTCCAGCTAGCCCGTACCTTCTTTACAAACTATGAAGATTGATTTTGAGAGCCCAAACTACATTTTTTAACCAAAATAACACGTAAGTCACGGCTAGAGCGATGAGCTTTTGTCGTTGGCCCGTTTCGCATCGAAGTAGATCCAAACTTCTCCAACCTAACCCGATAGTGTTTCCTCGCTTTTATCGCTCTCATACCATTTCACGTATTCCAAGTCCAAATTGGCCCATATCTTGTTAAAAAACTATGAATGCCGATTTTGAGGGCCCAAACTATATTTTTTCACCAAAATAACTCATAAGTCATGGCTTATAGCTATGAGTTTTGGTTGTTGGCCCGTTTCGTATAGACTTAGGTCCAAACCGCTCAAACCTAGCCTCGACAGCTTTTCCATCGCTTTTATCACACTCATACCGTTTCACGTATTCCAACTCTAGTTGGCCCGTATCTTTTTGACAAACTATGAAGGCAGCATTTTGAGAGCCCAAACTACGTTTTTTCACCAAAATAACTCATAAGTCATGGCTTATAGCTTTGAGTTTTAGTCGTTCGCCCGTTTTCGTAGAACTAGCTCCAAACAAATCTCAAACCTAGCCTTACAGCTTTTTTCATCGCTTTTATCACACTCATATCGTTTCACGTATGTAACTTCGCTAGCCCGTATCTTCGACAAACTATGAAGACCGATTCCGAGAACCCATACAATCTTTTTCGACGAAAATAACTCGTAAGTCAAGGCTTAGAGCGATGAGGTTTTGTCGTTGGCCCGTTTCGCATCGAAGTAGGTCCAAATTGCTCTAACCTAACCCTACAAGTTGTTTCGTCGCTTTTACCGCTCTCATACCGTTTCACGTATTCCAAGTCCAAGCTTGGCCTATATCTTTTTAAAAAACTATGAATGCCGATTTCGAGGGCCCAAACTATATTTTTTCACCAAAATAACTCATTAGTCGAGGCTTATAGCTATGAGTTTTGGTTGTTGGCCCGTTTCGTATAGACTCTAGGTCCAAACTCGCTCAAACCTAGCCTCGACAGCTTTTTCATCGCCTTTTATCACACTCATACCGTTTCACGTATTCCAACTCTAGTTAGCCCGTATCTTCTGACAAACTATGAAGGAAGATTTTGAGAGCCTAAACTATATTTTGTCACCAAAATAACTCATAAGCCATGGCTTATAGCTATGAGTTTTTGTCGTTGGCCCGTTTTCTGTAGAACTAGGTCCAAACAGCCTCAAACCTAGCCTTATAGTTTTTTCATCGGCTTTTATCACACTCATATCGTTTTACGTATTCCAACTCCAGCTAGCCCGTACCTTCTTTACAAACTATGAAGACCGATTTTGAGAGCCCAAACTACATTTTTTCACCAAAATAACACGAAAGTCACGGCTTAGAGCGATGAGTTTTTGTCGTTGACCCGTTTCGCATCGAAGTAGGTCCAAACCGCTCCAACCTAACCCTACGAGTGTTTCGTTAGTTTTTATCGCTCTCATACCATTTCACGTATTCCAAGTCCCGTTGGCCCATATCTTCTTCAAAAACTATGAATGCCGATTTCGAGGGCCCAAACTATATTTTTTCACCAAAATAACTCATAAGTCGTGGCTTATAGCTATGAGTTTTGGTTGTTGGCCAGCTTCAGTATAGACCTAGGTCAAAACTCGCTCAAACCTAGCCTCGACAGCTTTTCCATCGCTTTTATCACACTCATACAGTTTCACGTATTCCAACTCTAGTTGGCCCGTATCTTTTTGACAAACTATGAAGGCAGCATTTTGAGAGCCCAAACTACGTTTTTTCACCAAAATAACTCATAAGTCATGGCTTATAGCTATGAGTTTTAGTCGTTCGCCCGTTTTCGTAGAACTAGGTCCAAACAAATCTCAAACCTAGCCTTACATTTTTTTCATCAGCTTTTATCACACTCATATCGTTTCACGTATCCAACTTCGCTAGCCCGTATCTTCGACAAACTATGAAGACCGATTGTGAGAACCCATACAATCTTTTTTCACGAAAATAACTCGTAAGTCAAGGCTTAGAGCGATGAGCTTTTGTCGTTGGCCCGTTTCGCATCGAAGTAGGTCCAAACCGCTCCAACCTAACCCTACAAAGTTGTTTCGTCGCTTTTACCGCTCTCATACCGTTTCACGTATTCCAAGTCCAAGCTTGGCCTATATCTTCTTAAAAACTATGAATGCCGATTTCGAGGGCCCAAACTATATTTTTTCACCAAAATAACTCATAAGTCGAGGCTTATAGCTATGAGTTTTGGTTGTTGGCCCGTTTCGTATAGACCTAGGTCCAAACTCGCTCAAACCTAGCCCGACAGCTTTTCCATCGCTTTTATCACACTCATACCATTTCACGTATTCCAACTCTAGCTTGGCCCGTATCTTCTGACAAACTATGAAGGAAGATTTTGAGAGCCCAAACTATATTTTGTCACCAAAATAACTCATAAGCCATGGCTTATGGCTATGAGTTTTTGTCGTTGGCCCGTTTTCTGTAGAACTAGGTCCAAACAAGCTCAAACCTAGCCTTACAGCTTTTTTCATCAGCTTTTATAACACTCATATCGTTTTACGTATTCCAACTCCAAGCTAGCCCGTACCTTCTTTACAAACTATGAAGACCGATTTTGAGAGCCCAAACTACATTTTTTCACCAAAATAACACGAAAGTCACGGCTTAGAGCGATGAGTGTTTGTCGTTGGCCCGTTTCGCATCGAAGTAGGTCCAAACTCGCTCCAACCTAACCCTACGTTGTTTCATTAGTTTTTATCGCTCTCATACCATTTCACGTATTCCAAGTCCCGTTGGCCCATATCTTCTTAAAAACTACGAATGCCGATTTTGAGGGCCCAAACTATATTTTTTCACCAAAATAACTCATAAGTCGTGGCTTATAGCTATGAGTTTTGGTTGTTGGCCCGTTTCGTATAGACTCTAGGTCCAAACTCGCTCAAACCTAGCCCGACAGCTTTTCCATCAGCTTTTATCACACTCATACCGTTTCACGTATTCCAACTCTAGTTGGCCCGTATCTTTTTGACAAACTATGAAGGCAGCATTTTGAGAGCCCAAACTACGTTTTTTCACCAAAATAACTCATAAGTCATGGCTTATAGCTATGAGTTTTAGTCGTTCGCCGTTTTCGGTAGAACTAGGTCCAAACAGACTCAAACCTAGCCTTACAGCTTTTTCATCGCTTTTATCACACTCATATCGTTTCACGTATGCAACTTCGCTAGCCCGTATCTTCGACAAACTATGAAGACCGATTCCGAGAACCCATACAATCTTTTTTCACGAAAATAACTCGTAAGTCAAGGCTTAGAGCGATGAGCTTTTGTCGTCGGCCCGTTTCGCATCGAAGTAGGTCCAAACCGCTCCAACCTAACCCTACAAGTTGTTTCGTCGCTTTTACCGCTCTCATACCGTTTCACGTATTCCAAGTCCCGTTGGCCTATATCTTCTTAAAAAACTATGAATGCCGATTTCGAGGGCCCAAACTATATTTTTTCACCAAAATAACTCATTAGTCGTGGCTTATAGCTATGAGTTTTGGTTGTTGGCCCGTTTCGTATAGACCTAGGTCCAAACCGCTCAAACCTAGCCCGACAGCTTTTTTCATCGCCTTTTATCACACTCATACCGTTTCACGTATTCCAACTCTAGTTGGCCCGTATCTTTTTGACAAACTATGAACGCAGATTTTGAGAGCCCAAACTACGTTTTTTCACAAAAATAACTCATAAGTCATGGCTTATAGCTATGAGTTTTAGTCGTTGGCCCGTTTTCGTAGAACTAGGTCCAAACAGACCTCAAACCTAGCCTTACAGCTTTTTCATCAGCTTTTATCACACTCATATCGTTTCACGTATCCAACTTCAGCTAGCCCGTATCTTCTGACAAACTATGAAGACCGATTCCGAGAACCCATACAATCTTTTTTCACGAAAATAACTCGTAAGTCAAGGCTTAGAGCGATGAGCTTTTGTCGTTGGCCCGTTTCGCATCGAAGTAGGTCCAAACCGCTCCAACCTAACCCTACAAGGTGTTTCGTCGCTTTTACCGCTCTCATACCGTTTCACGTATTCCAAGTCCAAGCTTGGCCTATATCTTCTTAAAAACTATGAATGCCGATTTCGAGGGCCCAAACTATATTTTTTCACCAAAATAACTCATAAGTCGAGGCTTATAGCTATGAGTTTTGGTTGTTGGCCCGTTTCGTATAGACCTAGGTCCAAACTACTCAAACCTAGCCTCGACAGCTTTTCCATCGCCTTTATCACACTCATACCATTTCACGTATTCCAACTCTAGTTGGCCCGTATCTTCGACAAACTATGAAGGAAGATTTTGAGAGCCCAAACTATATTTTGTCACCAAAATAACTCATAAGCCATGGCTTATGGCTATGAGTTTTTGTCGTTGGCCCGTTTTCGTAGAACTAGGTCCAAACAAGCTCAAACCTAGCCTTACAGCTTTTTCATCGCTTTTATCACACTCATATCGTTTTACGTATTCCAACTCCAGCTTAGCCCGTACCTTCTTTACAAACTATGAAGACCGATTTTGAGAGCCTAAACTACATTTTTTCCTCAAATTAACACGTAAGTCAAGGCTTAGAGCGATGAGTTTTGTCGTTGGCCCGTTTCGCATCGAACTAGGTCCAAACCGCTCCAACCTAGCCCTATAGTGTTTCGTCGCTTTTATCGCTCTCATACCGTTTCACGTATTCCAAGTCCAAATTGGCCCATATCTTCTTAAAAACTATGAAGGCCGATTTCGAGGGCCCAAACTATATTTTTTCATCAAAATAACTCATAAGTCGTGGCTTATAGCTATGAGTTTTGTTTGTTGGCCCGTTTCGTATAGACCTAGGTCCAAATAGCTCAAACCTAGCTCGACAGCTTTTTCCATCGGCTTTTATCACACTCATACCGTTTCATGCATTCCAACTCTAGTTGGCCCGTATCTTTTTGACAAACTATGAAGGCAGCATTTTGAGAGCCCCAACTACGTTTTTTCACAAAAATAACTCATAAGTCATGGCTTATAGCTATGAGTTTTGGTCGTTGGCCCGTTTTCTGTAGAACTAGGTCCAAACAAATCTCAAACCTAGCCTTACAGCTTTTTCATCGCTTTTATCACACTCATATCGTTTCACGTATCCAACTCCAGCTAGCCCGTATCTTCTGACAAAATATGAAGACCGATTTCGAGAACCCATACAATCTTTTTTCACGAAAATAACTCGTAAGTCAAGGCTTAGAGCGATGAGATTTTGTCGTTGGCCCGTTTCGCATCGAAGTAGGTCCAAACTCCTCCAACCTAACCCTACAGCTTTTTCATCGCTTTTATCACACTCATATTGTTTTACGTATTCCAACTCCAGCTAGCCCGTACCTTCTTTACAAACTATGAAGAATGATTTTGAGAGCCCAAACTACATTTTTTCCTCAAATTAACACGTAAGTCACGGCTTAGAGCGATGAGTTTTGTCGTTGGCCCGTTTCGCATCGAACTAGCTCCAAACTCGCTACAACCTAACCCTACAAGTTGTTTCGTCGCTTTTATCGCTCTCATACCGTTTCACGTATTCCAAGTCCAAGCTTGGCCCATATCTTCTTAAAAAACTATGAATGCCGATTTCGAGGGCTCAAACTATATTTTTTCACCAAAATAACTCATAAGCCGAGGCTTATAGCTATGAGTTTTGGTTGTTGGCCCGTTTCGTATAGACTCTAGGTCCAAACTCGCTCAAACCTAGCCTCGACAGCTTTTCCATCGCTTTTATCACACTCATACAAGCTTTCACGTATTCCAACTCTAGTTGGCCCGTATCTTTTTGACAAACTATGAAGGAAGATTTTGAGAGCCCAAACTACGTTTTTTCACCAAAATAACTCATAAGTCATGGCTTATAGCTATGAGTTTTAGTCGTTCGCCCGTTTTCGTAGAACTAGGTCCAAACAAACTTCAAACCTAGCCTTACATTTTTTTCATCAGCTTTTATCACACTCATATCGTTTCACGTATCCAACTTCAGCTAGCCCGTATCTTCGACAAACTATGAAGACCGATTGTGAGAACCCATACAATCTTTTTTCACGAAAATAACTCGTAAGTCAAGGCTTAGAGCGATGAGCTTTTGTCGTTGGCCCGTTTCGCATCGAAGTAGGTCCAAACTCGCTCCAACCTAACCCTACAAGATGTTTCGTCGCTTTTACCGCTCTCATACCGTTTCACGTATTCCAAGTCCAACTTGGCCTATATCTTCTTAAAAAACTATGAATGCCGATTTCGAGGGCCCAAACTATATTTTTTCACCAAAATAACTCATAAGTCGAGGCTTATAGCTATGAGTTTTGGTTGTTGGCCCGTTTCGTATAGACCTAGGTCCAAACTCGCTCAAACCTAGCCCGACAGCTTTTCCATCGCTTTTATCACACTCATACCATTTCACGTATTCCAACTCTAGTTGGCCCGTATCTTCTTGACAAACTATGAAGGAAGATTTTGAGAGCCCAAACTATATTTTGTCACCAAAATAACTCATAAGCCATGGCTTATGGCTATGAGTTTTTGTCGTTGGCCCGTTTTCGGTAGAACTAGGTCCAAACAAGCTTCAAACCTAGCCTTACAGCTTTTTTCATCAGCTTTTATAACACTCATATCGTTTTACGTATTCCAACTCCAAGCTAGCCCGTACCTTCTTTACAAACTATGAAGACCGATTTTGAGAGCCCAAACTACATTTTTTCACCAAAATAACACGAAAGTCACGGCTTAGAGCGATGAGTGTTTGTCGTTGGCCCGTTTCGCATCGAAGTAGGTCCAAACTCGCTCCAACCTAACCCTACGTTGTTTCATTAGTTTTTATCGCTCTCATACCATTTCACGTATTCCAAGTCCCGTTGGCCCATATCTTCTTAAAAAACTACGAATGCCGATTTTGAGGGCCCAAACTATATTTTTTCACCAAAATAACTCATAAGTCGTGGCTTATAGCTATGAGTTTTGGTTGTTGGCCCGTTTCGTATAGACTCTAGGTCCAAACTCGCTCAAACCTAGCCCGACAGCTTTTCCATCGCTTTTATCACACTCATACCGTTTCACGTATTCCAACTCTAGTTGGCCCGTATCTTTTTGACAAACTATGAAGGCGCATTTTGAGAGCCCAAACTACGTTTTTTCACCAAAATAACTCATAAGTCATGGCTTATAGCTACGAGTTTTAGTCGTTCGCCGTTTTCGTAGAACTAGGTCCAAACAAACTTCAAACCTAGCCTTACAGCTTTTTCATCAGCTTTTATCACACTCATATCGTTTCACGTATGCAACTTCGCTAGCCCGTATCTTCGACAAACTATGAAGACCGATTCCGAGAACCCATACAATCTTTTTTCACGAAAATAACTCGTAAGTCAAGGCTTAGAGCGATGAGCTTTTGTCGTTGGCCCGTTTCGCATCGAAGTAGGTCCAAACTCGCTCCAACCTAACCCTACAAGTTGTTTCGTCGCTTTACCGCTCTCATACCGTTTCACGTATTCCAAGTCCCGTTGGCCTATATCTTCTTAAAAACTATGAATGCCGATTTTGAGGGCCCAAACTATATTTTTTCACCAAAATAACTCATTAGTCGTGGCTTATAGCTATGAGTTTTGGTTGTTGGCCCGTTTCGTATAGACTCTAGGTCCAAACCGCTCAAACCTAGCCCGACAGCTTTTTCATCGCCTTTTATCACACTCATACCGTTTCACGTATTCCAACTCTAGTTGGCCCGTATCTTTTTGACAAACTATGAACGCAGATTTTGAGAGCCCAAACTACGTTTTTTCACAAAAATAACTCATAAGTCATGGCTTATAGCTATGAGTTTTAGTCGTTGGCCCGTTTTCGTAGAACTAGGTCCAAACAAACCTCAAACCTAGCCTTACAGCTTTTTCATCGCTTTTATCACACTCATATCGTTTCACGTATCCAACTTCAGCTAGCCCGTATCTTCGACAAACTATGAAGACCGATTCCGAGAACCCATACAATCTTTTTTCACGAAAATAACTCGTAAGTCAAGGCTTAGAGCGATGAGCTTTTGTCGTTGGCCCGTTTCGCATCGAAGTAGGTCCAAACTCGCTCCAACCTAACCCTACAAGTTGTTTCGTCGCTTTTACCGCTCTCATACCGTTTCACGTATTCCAAGTCCAAGCTTGGCCTATATCTTCTTAAAAACTATGAATGCCGATTTCGAGGGCCCAAACTATATTTTTTCACCAAAATAACTCATAAGTCGAGGCTTATAGCTATGAGTTTTGGTTGTTGGCCCGTTTCGTATAGACCTAGGTCCAAACTACTCAAACCTAGCCCGACAGCTTTTCCATCAGCTTTTATCACACTCATACCATTTCACGTATTCCAACTCTAGTTGGCCCGTATCTTCGACAAACTATGAAGGAAGATTTTGAGAGCCCAAACTATATTTTGTCACCAAAATAACTCATAAGCCATGGCTTATGGCTATGAGTTTTTGTCGTTGGCCCGTTTTCTGTAGAACTAGGTCCAAACAGCTTCAAACCTAGCCTTACAGCTTTTTCATCGCTTTTATAACACTCATATCGTTTTACGTATTCCAACTCCAAGCTAGCCCGTACCTTCTTTACAAACTATGAAGACCGATTTCGAGAGCCCAAACTACATTTTTTCACCAAAATAACACGAAAGTCACGGCTAGAGCGATGAGTGTTTGTCGTTGGCCCGTTTCGCATCGAAGTAGGTCCAAACTCGCTCCAACCTAACCCTACGTTGTTTCATTAGTTTTTATCGCTCTCATACCATTTCACGTATTCCAAGTCCCGTTGGCCCATATCTTCTTAAAAACTACGAATGCCGATTTCGAGGGCCCAAACTATATTTTTTCACCAAAATAACTCATAAGTCGTGGCTTATAGCTACGAGTTTTGGTTGTCGGTCCGTTTCGTATAGACCTAGGTCCAAACTCGCTCAAACCTAGCTCGACAGCTTTTCCATCAGCTTTTATCACACTCATACCGTTTCACGTATTCCAACTCTAGTTGGCCCGTATCTTTTTGACAAACTATGAAGGCAGCATTTTGAGAGCCCAAACTACGTTTTTTCACCAAAATAACTCATAAGTCATGGCTTATAGCTATGAGTTTTAGTCGTTCGCCGTTTTCGTAGAACTAGGTCCAAACAAATCTCAAACCTAGCCTTACAGCTTTTTCATCAGCTTTTATCACACTCATATCGTTTCACGTATGCAACTTCGCTAGCCCGTATCTTCGACAAACTATGAAGACCGATTCCGAGAACCCATACAATCTTTTTTCACGAAAATAACTCGTAAGTCAAGGCTTAGAGCGATGAGCTTTTGTCGTTGGCCCGTTTCGCATCGAAGTAGGTCCAAACCGCTCCAACCTAACCCTACAAGTGTTTCGTCGCTTTTACCGCTCTCATACCGTTTCACGTATTCCAAGTCCCGTTGGCCTATATCTTCTTAAAAACTATGAATGCCGATTTCGAGGGCCCAAACTATATTTTTTCACCAAAATAACTCATTAGTCGTGGCTTATAGCTATGAGTTTTGGTTGTTGGCCCGTTTCGTATAGACCTAGGTCCAAACCGCTCAAACCTAGCCTCGACAGCTTTTTCATCGCCTTTTATCACACTCATACCGTTTCACGTATTCCAACTCTAGTTGGCCCGTATCTTTTTGACAAACTATGAACGCGATTTTGAGAGCCCAAACTACGTTTTTTCACAAAAATAACTCATAAGTCATGGCTTATAGCTATGAGTTTTAGTCGTTGGCCCGTTTTCGTAGAACTAGGTCCAAACAAACTTCAAACCTAGCCTTACAAGCTTTTTCATCAGCTTTTATCACACTCATATCGTTTCACGTATCCAACTTCGCTTAGCCCGTATCTTCGACAAACTATGAAGACCGATTCCGAGAACCCATACAATCTTTTTTCACGAAAATAACTCGTAAGTCAAGGCTTAGAGCGATGAGCTTTTGTCGTTGGCCCGTTTCGCATCGAAGTAGGTCCAAACCGCTCCAACCTAACCCTACGTTGTTTCGTCGCTTTACCGCTCTCATACCGTTTCACGTATTCCAAGTCCAACTTGGCCTATATCTTCTTAAAAACTATGAATGCCGATTTCGAGGGCCCAAACTATATTTTTTCACCAAAATAACTCATAAGTCGAGGCTTATAGCTATGAGTTTTGGTTGTTGGCCCGTTTCGTATAGACCTAGGTCCAAACTACTCAAACCTAGCCTCGACAGCTTTTTCCATCACTTTTATCACACTCATACCATTTCACGTATTCCAACTCTAGTTGGCCCGTATCTTCGACAAACTATGAAGGAAGATTTTGAGAGCCCAAACTATATTTTGTCACCAAAATAACTCATAAGCCATGGCTTATGGCTATGAGTTTTTGTCGTTGGCCCGTTTTCGTAGAACTAGGTCCAAACAAGCTCAAACCTAGCCTTACAGCTTTTTTCATCGCTTTTATCACACTCATATCGTTTTACGTATTCCAACTCCAGCTAGCCCGTACCTTCTTTACAAACTATGAAGACCGATTTCGAGAGCCTAAACTACATTTTTTCCTCAAATTAACACGTAAGTCAAGGCTTAGAGCGATGAGTTTTGTCGTTGGCCCGTTTCGCATCGAACCAGGTCCAAACTCGCTCCAACCTAGCCCTATAGTGTTTCGTCGCTTTTATCGCTCTCATACCGTTTCACGTATTCCAAGTCCAAATCGGCCCATATCTTCTTAAAAACTATGAAGGCCGATTTCGAGGGCCCAAACTATATTTTTTCATCAAAATAACTCATAAGTCGTGGCTTATAGCTATGAGTTTTGTTTGTTGGCCCGTTTCGTATAGACCTAGGTCCAAATAGCTCAAACCTAGCCTCGACAGCTTTTTCCATCGCTTTTATCACACTCATACCGTTTCATGCATTCCAACTCTAGTTGGCCCGTATCTTTTTGACAAACTATGAAGGCAGCATTTTGAGAGCCCCAACTACGTTTTTTCACAAAAATAACTCATAAGTCATGGCTTATAGCTATGAGTTTTGGTCGTTGGCCCGTTTTCGGTAGAACTAGGTCCAAACAAACTCAAACCTAGCCTTACAGCTTTTTCATCGCTTTTATCACACTCATATCGTTTCACGTATCCAACTCCAGCTAGCCCGTATCTTCGACAAAATATGAAGACCGATTTTGAGAACCCATACAATCTTTTTTCACGAAAATAACTCGTAAGTCAAGGCTTAGAGCGATGAGATTTTGTCGTTGGCCCGTTTCGCATCGAAGTAGGTCCAAACTCCTCCAACCTAACCCTACAGCTTTTTCATCGCTTTTATCACACTCATATTGTTTTACGTATTCCAACTCCAGCTAGCCCGTACCTTCTTTACAAACTATGAAGAATGATTTTGAGAGCCCAAACTACATTTTTTCCTCAAATTAACACGTAAGTCACGGCTTAGAGCGATGAGTTTTGTCGTTGGCCCGTTTCGCATCGAACTAGCTCCAAACTCGCTACAACCTAACCCTACAAGTTGTTTCGTCGCTTTTATCGCTCTCATACCGTTTCACGTATTCCAAGTCCAAGCTTGGCCCATATCTTCTTAAAAAACTATGAATGCCGATTTCGAGGGCTCAAACTATATTTTTTCACCAAAATAACTCATAAGCCGAGGCTTATAGCTATGAGTTTTGGTTGTTGGCCCGTTTCGTATAGACTCTAGGTCCAAACTCGCTCAAACCTAGCCTCGACAGCTTTTCCATCGCCTTTTATCACACTCATACCGTTTCACGTATTCCAACTCTAGTTGGCCCGTATCTTCTTGACAAACTATGAACGAAGATTTTGAGAGCCCAAACTATATTTTGTCACCAAAATAACTCATAAGCCATGGCTTATAGCTATGAGTTTTTGTCGTTGGCCCGTTTTCGTAGAACTAGGTCCAAACAGACTTCAAACCTAGCCTTATAGTTTTTTCATCGCTTTTATCACACTCATATCGTTTCACGTATCCAACTCCAAGCTAGCCCGTATCTTCTGACAAACTATGAACACCGATTTTGAGAACCAATACAATCTTTTTTCACGAAAATAACTCGTAAGTCGAGGCTTAGAGCGATAAGATTTTGTCGTTGGCCCGTTTCGCATCGAAGTAGGTCCAAACTCGCTCCAACCTAACCCTACAAGTTGTTTCGTCGCTTTTATCGCTCTCATACCGTTTCACGTATTCCAAGTCCAAGCTTGGCCCACATCTTCTTAAAAACTATGAATGCCGATTTCGAGGGCCCAAACTATATTTTTTCACCAAAATAACTCATAAGTCGTGGCTTATAGCTATGAGTTTTGGTTGTTGGTCCGTTTCGTATAGACCTAGGTTAAAACTCGCTCAAACCTAGCCTCGACAGCTTTTCCATCGCTTTTATCACACTCATACCGTTTCACGTATTCCAACTCTAGTTGGCCCGTATCGTTTTGACAAACTATGAAAGCAGCATTTTGAGAGCCCAAACTACGTTTTTTCACCAAAATAACTCATAAGTCATGGCTTATAGCTATGAGTTTTGGTCGTTCGCCCGGTTTGGGTAGAACTAGGTCCAAACAAATCTCAAACCTAGCCTTACAGCTTTTTTCATCGCTTTTATCACACCGATATCGTTTCACGTATTCCAACTCCAAGCTAGCCCGTACCTTCTTTACAAACTATGAAGACCGATTTTGAGAGCCCAAACTACATTTTTTCACCAAAATAACACGAAGTCACGGCTTAGAGCGATGAGCTTTTGTCGTTGGCCCGTTTCGCATCGAAGTGGGTCCAAACTTCTCCAACCTAACCCGACGTTGTTTCCTCGCTTTTATCGCTCTTATACCGTTTCACGTATTCCAAGTCCAAGCTTGGCTCATATCTTGTTAAAAAACTATGAATGCCGATTTCGAGGGCCCAAACTATATTTTTTCACCAAAATAACTCATAAGTCGTGGCTTATAGCTATGAGTTTTGGTTGTTGGCCCGTTTCGTATAGACTCTAGGTCCAAACCGCTCAAACCTAGCCCGATAGTTTTTCCATCGCTTTTATCACACTCATACCGTTTCACGTATTCTAACTCTAGTTGGCCCGTATCTTTTTGACAAACTATGAAGGCGCATTTTGAGAGCCCAAACTACGTTTTTTCACCAAAATAACTCATAAGTCATGGCTTATAGCTATGAGTTTTAGTCGTTCGCCCGTTTTCGTAGAACTAGGTCCAAACAAATCTCAAACCTAGCCTTACAGCTTTTTCATCGCTTTTATCACACTCATATCGTTTCACGTATCCAACTTCAGCTAGCCCGTATCTTCGACAAACTATGAAGACCGATTTCGAGAACCCATACAATCTTTTTTCACGAAAATAACTCGTAAGTCAAGGCTTAGAGCGATGAGCTTTTGTCGTTGGCCCGTTTCGCATCGAAGTAGGTCCAAACTCGCTCCAACCTAACCCTACAAGTTGTTTCGTCGCTTTTACCGCTCTCATACCGTTTCACGTATTCCAAGTCCAAGCTTGGCCTATATCTTCTTAAAAAACTATGAATGCCGATTTCGAGGGCCCAAGCTATATTTTTTCACCAAAATAACTCATAAGTCGAGGCTTATAGCTATGAGTTTTGGTTGTCGGCCCGTTTCGTATAGACCTAGGTCCAAACCGCTCAAACCTAGCCCGACAGCTTTTTCCATCGCCTTTATCACACTCATACCGTTTCACGTATTCCAACTCTAGTTGGCCCGTATCTTCTGACAAACTATGAAGGAAGATTTTGAGAGCCCAAACTATATTTTGTCACCAAAATAACTCATAAGCCATGGCTTATAGCTATGAGTTTTTGTCGTTGGCCCGTTTTCGTAGAACTAGGTCCAAACAGCCTCAAACCTAGCCTTATAGTTTTTTCATCGCTTTTATCACACTCATATCGTTTTACGTATTCCAACTCCAGCTAGCCCGTACCTTCTTTACAAACTATGAAGACCGATTTTGAGAGCCCAAACTACATTTTTTCACCAAAATAACACGAAAGTCACGGCTTAGAGCGATGAGTTTTTGTCGTTGGCCCGTTTCGCATCGAAGTAGGTCCAAACTCGCTCCAACCTAACCCTACAAGTTGTTTCGTTAGTTTTTATCGCTCTCATACCATTTCACGTATTCCAAGTCCCGTTGGCCCATATCTTCTTAAAAAACTATGAATGCCGATTTTGAGGGCCCAAACTATATTTTTTCACCAAAATAACTCATAAGTCGTGGCTTATAGCTATGAGTTTTGGTTGTTGGCCCGTTTCGTATAGACTCTAGGTCCAAACTCGCTCAAACCTAGCCCGACAGCTTTTCCATCGCTTTTATCACACTCATACCGTTTCACGTATTCCAACTCTAGTTGGCCCGTATCTTTTTGACAAACTATGAAGGCAGCATTTTGAGAGCCCAAACTACGTTTTTTCACCAAAATAACTCATAAGTCATGGCTTATAGCTATGAGTTTTAGTCGTTCGCCCGTTTTGGGTAGAACTAGGTCCAAACAAATCTCAAACCTAGCCTTACAGCTTTTTTCATCGCTTTTATCACACTCATATCGTTTCACGTATCCAACTTCGCTTAGCCCGTATCTTCTTGACAAACTATGAAGACCGATTCCGAGAACCCATACAATCTTTTTTCACGAAAATAACTCGTAAGTCAAGGCTTAGAGCGATGAGCTTTTGTCGTTGGCCCGTTTCGCATCGAAGTAGGTCCAAACCGCTCCAACCTAACCCTACAAGTTGTTTCGTCGCTTTACCGCTCTCATACCGTTTCACGTATTCCAAGTCCAAGCTTGGCCTATATCTTCTTAAAAAACTATGAATGCCGATTTCGAGGGCCCAAACTATATTTTTTCACCAAAATAACTCATAAGTCGAGGCTTATAGCTATGAGTTTTGGTTGTTGGCCCGTTTCGTATAGACCTAGGTCCAAACCGCTCAAACCTAGCCCGACAGCTTTTCCATCGCTTTTATCACACTCATACCGTTTCACGTATTCCAACTCTAGTTGGCCCGTATCTTCGACAAACTATGAAGGAAGATTTTGAGAGCCCAAACTATATTTTGTCACCAAAATAACTCATAAGCCATGGCTTATGGCTATGAGTTTTTGTCGTTGGCCCGTTTTCGATAGAACTAGGTCCAAACAGACTTCAAACCTAGCCTTACAGCTTTTTTCATCAGCTTTTATCACACTCATATCGTTTTACGTATTCCAACTCCAGCTTAGCCCGTACCTTCTTTACAAACTATGAAGACCGATTTTGAGAGCCTAAACTACATTTTTTCCTCAAATTAACACGTAAGTCACGGCTTAGAGCGATGAGTTTTGTCGTTGGCCCGTTTCGCATCGAACTAGGTCCAAACCGCTCCAACCTAGCCCTATAGTTGTTTCGTCGCTTTTATCGCTCTCATACCGTTTCACGTATTCCAAGTCCAAACTCGGCCCATATCTTCTTAAAAACTATGAAGGCCGATTTCGAGGGCCCAAACTATATTTTTTCATCAAAATAACTCATAAGTCGTGGCTTATAGCTATGAGTTTTGTTTGTTGGCCCGTTCGTATAGACCTAGGTCCAAATAGCTCAAACCTAGCCCGACAGCTTTTCCATCGCTTTTATCACACTCATACCGTTTCATGCATTCCAACTTTAGTTGGCCCGTATCTTTTTGACAAACTATGAAGGCAGCATTTTGAGAGCCCCAACTACGTTTTTTCACAAAAATAACTCATAAGTCATGGCTTATAGCTATGAGTTTTGGTCGTTGGCCCGTTTTCGGTAGAACTAGGTCCAAACATGCCTCAAACCTAGCCTTACAAGCTTTTTCATCAGCTTTTATCACACTCATATCATTTCACGTATCCAACTCCAAGCTAGCCCGTATCTTCTTGACAAACTATGAAGACCGATTTTGAGAACCCATACAATCTTTTTTCACGAAAATAACTCGTAAGTCAAGGCTTAGAGCGATGAGATTTTGTCGTTGGCCCGTTTCGCATCGAAGTAGGTCCAAACTCGCTCCAACCTAACCCTACAGCTTTTTCATCGCTTTTATCACACTCATATTGTTTTACGTATTCCAACTCCAGCTAGCCCGTACCTTCTTTACAAACTATGAAGAATGATTTTGAGAGCCCAAACTACATTTTTTCCTCAAATTAACACGTAAGTCACGGCTTAGAGCGATGAGTTTTGTCGTTGGCCCGTTTCGCATCGAACTAGCTCCAAACTCGCTCCAACCTAACCCTACAGTTGTTTCGTCGCTTTTATCGCTCTCATACCGTTTCACGTATTCCAAGTCCAGCTTGGCCCATATCTTCTTAAAAAACTATGAATGCCGATTTCGAGGGCTCAAACTATATTTTTTCACCAAAATAACTCATAAGCCGAGGCTTATAGCTATGAGTTTTGGTTGTTGGCCCGTTTCGTATAGACCTAGGTCCCAACTCGCTCAAACCTAGCCTCGACAGCTTTTCCATCAGCTTTTATCACACTCATACCGTTTCACGTATTCCAACTCTAGTTGGCCCGTATCTTCTTGACAAACTGTGAAGGAAGATTTTGAGAGCCCAAACTATATTTTGTCACCAAAATAACTCATAAGCCATGGCTTATAGCTATGAGTTTTTGTCGTTGGCCCGTTTTCGGTAGAACTAGGTCCAAACAAACTTCAAACCTAGCCTTATAGTTTTTTCATCGCTTTTATCACACTCATATCGTTTCACGTATCCAACTCCAGCTAGCCCGTATGTTCTCGACAAACTATGAAGACCGATTTTGAGAACCCATACAATCTTTTTTCACGAAAATAACTCGTAAGTCAAGGCTTAGAGCGATAAGATTTTGTCGTTGGCCCGTTTCGCATCGATGTAGGTCCAAACTCGCTCCAACCTAACCTTACAGAGTGTTTCGTCGCTTTTATCGCTCTCATACCGTTTCACGTATTCCAAGTCCAAATCGGCCCACATCTTATTAAAAAACTATAAATGCTGATTTCGAGGGCCCAAACTATATTTTTTCACCAAAATAACTCATAAGTCATGGCTTATAGCTATGAGTTTTGGTTGTTGGCCCGTTTCGTATAGACCTAGGTCCAAACCGCTCAAACCTAGCCTCGACAGCTTTTCCATCAGCTTTTATCACACTCATACCGTTTCACGTATTCCAACTCTAGTTGGCCCGTATCTTCTTGACAAACTATGAAGGCAGCATTTTGAGAGCCCAAACTACGTTTTTTCACCAAAATAACTCATAAGTCATGGCTTATAGCTATGAGTTTTGGTCGTTCGCCCGTTTTGGGTAGAACTAGGTCCAAACAAACTTCAAACCTAGCCTTATAGTTTTTTCATCGCTTTTATCACACCGATATCGTTTCACGTATTCCAACTCCAGCTTAGCCCGTACCTTCTTTACAAACTATGAAGACCGATTTTGAGAGCCCAAACTACATTTTTTCACCAAAATAACACGTAAGTCACGGCTAGAGCGATGAGCTTTTGTCGTTGGCCCGTTTCGCATCGAAGTGGGTCCAAACTTCTCCAACCTAACCCGACAAGTTGTTTCCTCCGTTTTTATCGCTCTCATACCGTTTCACGTATTCCAAGTCCAAGCTTGGCCCATATCTTGTTAAAAAACTATGAATGCCGATTTCGAGGGCCCAAACTATATTTGTTCACCAAAATAACTCATAAGTCGTGGCTTATAGCTATGAGTTTTGGTTGTTGGTCCGTTTCGTATAGACTTAGGTCCAAACCGCTCAAACCTAGCCCGACAGCTTTTCCATCGCTTTTATCACACTCATACCGTTTCACGTATTCCAACTCTAGCTTGGCCCGTATCTTTTCGACAAACTATGAAGGCGCATTTTGAGAGCCCAAACTACGTTTTTTCACCAAAATAACTCATAAGTCATGGCTTATAGCTATGAGTTTTAGTCGTTCGCCCGTTTTCGGTAGAACTTGGTCCAAACAAACTCAAACCTAGCCTTACAGCTTTTTCATCGCTTTTATCACACTCGATATCGTTTTACGTATTCCAACTCCAGCTAGCCCGTACATTCTTGACAAACTATGAAGACCGATTCCGAGAACCCATACAATCTTTTTTCACGAAAATAACTCGTAAGTCAAGGCTTAGAGCGATGAGCTTTTGTCGTTGGCCCGTTTCGCATCGAAGTAGGTCCAAACCGCTCCAACCTAACCCAACAAGTTGTTTCGTCGCTTTTACCGCTCTCATACCGTTTCACGTATTCCAAGTCCAAGCTTGGCCTATATCTTCTTAAAAAACTATGAATGCCGATTTTGAGGGCCCAAGCTATATTTTTTCACCAAAATAACTCATAAGTCGAGGCTTATGGCTATGAGTTTTGGTTGTTGGCCCGTTTCGTATAGACCTAGGTCCAAACTCGCTCAAACCTAGGCCGACAGCTTTTTCCATCAGCTTTTATCACACTTATACCGTTTCACGTATTCCAACTCTAGTTGGCCCGTATCTTCGACAAACTATGAAGGAAGATTTTGAGAGCCCAAACTATATTTTGTCACCAAAATAACTCATAAGCCATGGCTTATAGCTATGAGTTTTTGTCGTTGGCCCGTTTTCGGTAGAACTAGGTCCAAACAGTCTCAAACCTAGCCTTATAGTTTTTTCATCGCTTTTATCACACTCATATCGTTTCACGTATCCAACTCCAGCTAGCCCGTATCTTCTTGATAAACTATGAAGACCGATTTTGAGAACCAATACAATCTTTTTTCACGAAAATAACTCGTAAGTCAAGGCTTAGAGCGATAAGATTTTGTCGTTGGCCCGTTTTGCATCGAACTAGGTCCAAACCGCTCCAACCTAACCCTACAGTTGTTTCGTCGCTTTTATCGCTCTCATACCGTTTCACGTATTCCAAGTCCAAATTGGCCCATATCTTCTTAAAAAACTATGAAGGCCGATTTCGAGGGCCCAAACTATATTTTTTCATCAAAATAACTCATAAGTCGTGGCTTATAGCTATGAGTTTTGTTTGTTGGCCCGTTTCGTATAGACCTAGGTCCAAATAGCTCAAACCTAGCCTCGACAGCTTTTCCATCGCTTTTATCACACTCATACCGTTTCATGCATTCCAACTCTAGTTGGCCCGTATCTTTTTGACAAACTATGAAAGCAGCATTTTGAGAGCCCAAACTACGTTTTTTCACCAAAATAACTCATAAGTCATCGCTTATAGCTATGAGTTTTGGTCGTTCGACCGTTTTGGGTAGAACTAGGTCCAAACAGACTTCAAACCTAGCCTTATAGTTTTTTCATCGCTTTTATCACACCGATATCGTTTCACGTATTCCAACTCCAGCTAGCCCGTACCTTCTTTACAAACTATGAAGACCGATTTTGAGAGCCCAAACTACATTTTTTCACCAAAATAACACGTAAGTCACGGCTTAGAGCGATGAGCTTTTGTCGTTGGCCCGTTTCGCATCGAAATGGGTCCAAACTTCTCCAACCTAACCCGACAAGTGTTTCCTCCGTTTTTATCGCTCTCATACCGTTTCACGTATTCCAAGTCCAGCTTGGCCCATATCTTGTTAAAAAACTATGAATGCCGATTTTAAGGGCCCAAACTATATTTTTTCACCAAAATAACTCATAAGCCGAGGCTTATAGCTATGAATTTTGGTTGTTGGCCCGTTTCGTATAGACTCTAGGTCCAAACTACTCAAACCTAGCCCGACAGCTTTTCCATCGCTTTTATCACTCTCATACCGTTTCACGTATTCCAACTCTAGTTGGCCCGTATCTTCTTGACAAACTATGAAGGAAGATTTTGAGAGCCCAAACTATATTTTGTCACCAAAATAACTCATAAGCCATGGCTTATAGCTATGAGTTTTTGTCGTTGGCCCGTTTTCGGTAGAACTAGGTCCAAACAGACTTCAAACCTAGCCTTATAGTTTTTTCATCGCTTTTATCACACTCATATCGTTTCACGTATCCAACTCCAGCTAGCCCGTATCTTCGACAAACTATGAAGACCGATTTTGAGAACCCATACAATCTTTTTTCACGAAAATAACTCGTAAGTCAAGGCTTAGAGCGATAAGATTTTGTCGTTGGCCCGTTTCGCATCGAAGTAGGTCCAAACTCGCTCCAACCTAACCCTACAAGTTGTTTCGTCGCTTTTATCGCTCTCATACCGTTTCACGTATTCCAAGTCCAAGCTGGCCCACATCTTCTTAAAAAACTATGAATGCCGATTTTGAGGGCCCAAACTATATTTTTTCACCAAAATAACTCATAAGTCGTGGCTTATAGCTATGAGTTTTGGTTGTTGTCCCGTGTCGTATAGACTTAGGTCAAAACCGCTCAAACCTAGCCTCGACAGCTTTTCCATCGCTTTTATCACACTCATACCGTTTCACGTATTCCAACTCTAGTTGGCCCGTATCTTTTTGACAAACTATGAAGGCAGCATTTTGAGAGCCCAAACTACGTTTTTTCACCAAAATAACTCATAAGTCATGGCTTATAGCTATGAGTTTTAGTCGTTCGCCCGTTTTGGGTAGAACTAGGTCCAAACAGACTCAAACCTAGCCTTACATTTTTTTCATCAGCTTTTATCACACCGATATCGTTTCACGTATTCCAACTCCAGCTAGCCCGTACCTTCTTTACAAACTATGAAGACCGATTTTGAGAGCCCAAACTACATTTTTTCACCAAAATAACACGTAAGTCACGGCTTAGAGCGATGAGCTTTTGTCGTTGGCCCGTTTCGCATCGAAGTGGGTCCAAACTTCTCCAACCTAACCCGACAGTTGTTTCCTCGCTTTTATCGCTCTCATACCGTTTCACGTATTCCAAGTCCAAGCTTGGCCCATATCTTGTTAAAAAACTATGAATGCCGATTTCGAGGGCCCAAACTATATTTTTTCACCAAAATAACTCATAAGTCGTGGCTTATAGCTATGAGTTTTGGTTGTTGGCCCGTTTCGTATAGACTTAGGTCCAAACTCGCTCAAACCTAGCCCGACAGCTTTTCCATCGCTTTTATCACACTCATACCGTTTCACGTATTCCAACTCTAGTTGGCCCGTATCTTTTTGACAAACTATGAAGGCGCATTTTGAGAGCCCAAACTACGTTTTTTCACCAAAATAACTCATAAGTCATGGCTTATAGCTATGAGTTTTAGTCGTTCGCCCGTTTTCGGTAGAACTAGGTCCAAACAGACTCAAACCTAGCCTTACAGCTTTTTCATCAGCTTTTATCACACTCATATCGTTTTACGTATTCCAACTCCAGCTAGCCCGTACCTTCTTGACAAACTATGAAGACCGATTCCGAGAACCCATACAATCTTTTTTCACGAAAATAACTCGTAAGTCAAGGCTTAGAGCGATGAGCTTTTGTCGTTGGCCCGTTTCGCATCGAAGTAGATCCAAACTCGTTCCGACCTAACCCTACAAGTTGTTTCGTCGCTTTTACCGCTCTCATACCGTTTCACGTATTCCAAGTCCAAGCTTGGCCTATATCTTCTTAAAAACTATGAATGCCGATTTTGAGGGCCCAAGCTATATTTTTTCACCAAAATAACTCATAAGTCGAGGCTTATAGCTATGAGTTTTGGTTGTTGGCCCGTTTCGTATAGACCTAGGTCCAAACTCGCTCAAACCTAGACCGACAGCTTTTTCCATCGCCTTTTATCACACTTATACCGTTTCACGTATTCCAACTCTAGTTCGCCCGTATCTTCGACAAACTATGAAGGAAGATTTTGAGAGCCCAAACTATATTTTGTCACCAAAATAACTTATAAGCCATGGCTTATGGCTATGAGTTTTTGTCGTTGGCCCGTTTTCGATAGAACTAGGTCCAAACAAACTCAAACCTAGCCTTATAGTTTTTTCATCGCTTTTATCACACTCATATCGTTTTACGTATTCCAACTCCAGCTTAGCCCGTACCTTCTTTACAAACTATGAAGACCGATTTTGAGAGCCTAAACTACATTTTTTCCTCAAATTAACACGTAAGTCACGGCTTAGAGCGATGAGTTTTGTCGTTGGCCCGTTTCGCATCGAACTAGGTCCAAACCGCTCCAACCTAACCCTACAGTTGTTTCGTCGCTTTTATCGCTCTCATACCGTTTCACGTATTCCAAGTCCAAATTCGGCCCATATCTTCTTAAAAACTATGAAGGCCGATTTCGAGGGCCCAAACTATATTTTTTCATCAAAATAACTCATAAGTCGTGGCTTATAGCTATGAGTTTTGTTTGTTGGCCCGTTTCGTATAGACCTAGGTCCAAATAGCTCAAACCTAGCCTCGACAGCTTTTCCATCGCTTTTATCACACTCATACCGTTTCATGCATTCCAACTCTAGTTGGCCCGTATCTTTTTGACAAACTATGAAGGCAGCATTTTGAGAGCCCCAACTACGTTTTTTCACAAAAATAACTCATAAGTCATGGCTTATAGCTATGAGTTTTTGTCGTTGGCCCGTTTTCGGTAGAACTAGGTCCAAACAGACTCAAACCTAGCCTTACAGCTTTTTCATCAGCTTTTATCACACTCATATCGTTTCACGTATCCAACTCCAGCTTAGCCCGTATCTTCTGACAAACTATGAAGACCGATTTTGAGAACCCATACAATCTTTTTTCATGAAAATAACTCGTAAGTCAAGGCTTAGAGCGATGAGATTTTGTCGTTGGCCCGTTTCGCATCGAAGTAGGTCCAAACTCGCTCCAACCTAACCCTACAGCTTTTTCATCAGCTTTTATCACACTCATATTGTTTTACGTATTCCAACTCCAGCTAGCCCGTACCTTCTTTACAAACTATGAAGAATGATTTTGAGAGCCCAAACTACATTTTTTCCTCGAATTAACACGTAAGTCACGGCTTAGAGCGATGAGTTTTGTCGTTGGTCCGTTTCGCATCGAACTAGCTCCAAACTCGCTCCAACCTAACCCTACAAGTGTTTCGTCGCTTTTATCGCTCTCATACCGTTTCACGTATTCCAAGTCCAGCTTGGCCCATATCTTCTTAAAAAACTATGAATGCCGATTTTGAGGGCTCAAACTATATTTTTTCACCAAAATAACTCATAAGCCGAGGCTTATAGCTATGAGTTTTGGTTGTTGGCCCGTTTCGCATCGACCTAGGTCCCAACTCGCTCAAACCTAGCCCGAAAGTTTTTCCATCGGCTTTTATCACACCCATACCGTTTCACGTATTCCAACTCTAGTTGGCCCGTATCTTCTTGACAAACTATGAAGGAAGATTTTGAGAGCCCAAACTATATTTTGTCACCAAAATAACTCATAAGCCATGGCTTATAGCTATGAGTTTTTGTCGTTGGCCCGTTTTCGGTAGAACTAGGTCCAAAAAGCTCAAACCTAGCCTTATAGTTTTTTCATCGCTTTTATCACACTCATATCGTTTCACGTATCCAACTCCAGCTAGCCCGTATCTTCTGACAAACTATGAAGACCGATTTTGAGAACCAATACAATCTTTTTTCATGAAAATAACTCGTAAGTCAAGGCTTAGAGCGATAAGATTTTGTCGTTGGCCCGTTTCGCATCGAAGTAGGTCCAAACTCGCTCCAACCTAACCCTACAGTTGTTTCGTCGCTTTTATCGCTCTCATACCGTTTCACGTATTCCAAGTCCAACTTGGCCCACATCTTCTTAAAAAACTATGAATGCCGATTTCGAGGGCCCAAACTATATTTTTTCACCAAAATAACTCATAAGTCGTGGCTTATAGCTATGAGTTTTGGTTGTTGGCCCGTTTCGTATAGACTCTAGGTCCAAACTCGCTCAAACCTAGCCCGACAGCTTTTCCATCAGCTTTTATCACACTCATACCGTTTCACGTATTCCAACACTAGCTTGGCCCGTATCTTCTTGACAAACTATGAAGGCAGCATTTTGAGAGCCCAAACTACGTTTTTTCACCAAAATAACTCATAAGTCATGGCTTATAGCTATGAGTTTTGGTCGTTCGCCCGTTTTGGGTAGAACTAGGTCCAAACAGACTCAAACCTAGCCTTACAGCTTTTTCATCAGCTTTTATCACACTCATATCGTTTCACGTATTCCAACTCCAGCTTAGCCCGTACCTTCTTTACAAACTATGAAGACCGATTTTGAGAGCCCAAACTATATTTTTTCACCAAAATAACACGTAAGTCACGGCTTAGAGCGATGAGCTTTTGTCGTTCGCCCGTTTCGCATCGAAGTGGGTCCAAACTTCTCCAACCTAACCCGACAGTTGTTTCCTCCGTTTTTATCGCTCTCATACCGTTTCACGTATTCCAAGTCCAGCTTGGCCCATATCTTGTTAAAAAACTATGAATGCCGATTTCGAGGGCCCAAACTATATTTTTTCACCAAAATAACTCATAAGTCGTGGCTTATAGCTATGAGTTTTGGTTGTTGGCCCGTTTCGTATAGACTTAGGTCCAAACCGCTCAAACCTAGCCTCGACAGCTTTTCCATCAGCTTTTATCACACTCATACCGTTTCACGTATTCCAACTCTAGCTTGGCCCGTATCTTTTCGACAAACTATGAAGGAAGATTTTGAGAGCCCAAACTATATTTTGTCACCAAAATAACTCATAAGCCATGGCTTATAGCTATGAGTTTTTGTCGTTGGCCCGTTTTCGGTAGAACTAGGTCCAAACAGACTCAAACCTAGCCTTACAGCTTTTTCATCGCTTTTATCACACTCATATCGTTTCACGTATCCAACTTCAGCTAGCCCGTATCTTCTTGACAAACTATGAAGACCGATTCCGAGAACCCATACAATCTTTTTTCACGAAAATAACTCGTAAGTCAAGGCTTAGAGCGATGAGCTTTTGTCGTTGGCCCGTTTCGCATCGAAGTAGGTCCAAACTCGCTCCAACCTAACCCTACGTTGTTTCGTCGCTTTTACCGCTCTCATACCGTTTCATGTATTCCAAGTCCAAGCTTGGCCTATATCTTCTTAAAAAACTATGAATGCCGATTTCGAGGGCCCAAACTATATTTTTTCACCAAAATAACTCATAAGTCGAGGCTTATAGCTATGAGTTTTGGTTGTCGGCCCGTTTCGTATGGACTCTAGGTCCAAACCGCTCAAACCTAGCCCGATAGTTTTTCCATTAGTTTTTATCACACTCATACCGTTTCACGTATTCTAACTCTAGTTGGCCCGTATCTTTTTGACAAACTATGAAGGCAGATTTTGAGAGCCCAAACTACGTTTTTTCACCAAAATAACTCATAAGTCATGGCTTATAGCTATGAGTTTTGGTTGTTGGCCCGTTTTAGATAGACCTAGGTCCAAACCGCTCAAACCTAGCCCGATAGTTTTTCCATTAGTTTTTATCACACTCATACCGTTTCACGTATTCTAACTCTAGTTGGCCCGTATCTTTTTGACAAACTATGAAGGCAGATTTTGAGAGCCCAAACTACGTTTTTTCACCAAAATAACTCATAAGTCATGGCTTATAGCTATGAGTTTTAGTCGTTCGCCCGTTTTCGGTAGAACTAGGTCCAAACAGACTCAAACCTAGCCTTACAGCTTTTTCATCAGCTTTTATCACACTCATATCGTTTCACGTATCCAACTTCAGCTAGCCCGTATCTTCGACAAACTATGAAGACCGATTCCGAGAACCCATACAATCTTTTTTCACGAAAATAACTCGTAAGTCAAGGCTTAGAGCGATGAGCTTTTGTCGTTGGCCCGTTTCGCATCGAAGTAGGTCCAAACCGCTCCAACCTAACCCTACAAGTGTTTCGTCGCTTTTACCGCTCTCATACCGTTTCACGTATTCCAAGTCCAAGCTTGGCCTATATCTTCTTAAAAAACTATGAATGCCGATTTCGAGGGCCCAAGCTATATTTTTTCACCAAAATAACTCATAAGTCGTGGCTTATAGCTATGAGTTTTGGTTGTTGGCCCGTTTCGTATAGACCTAGGTCCAAACCGCTCAAACCTAGCCCGACAGCTTTTCCATCGCTTTTATCACACTCATACCGTTTCACGTATTCCAACTCCAGCTTGGCCCGTATCTTTTTGACAAACTATGAAGGCAGCATTTTGAGAGCCCAAACTATGTTTTTTCACCAAAATAACTCATAAGTCATGGCTTATAGCTATGAGTTTTGGTCGTTCGCCCGTTTTGGGTAGAACTAGGTCCAAACAGACTCAAACCTAGCCTTACAGCTTTTTCATCGCTTTTATCACACTCATATCGTTTCACGTATTCCAACTCCAGCTAGCCCGTACCTTCTTTACAAACTATGAAGACCGATTTTGAGAGCCCAAACTACATTTTTTCACCAAAATAACACGAAGTCACGGCTAGAGCGATGAGCTTTTGTCGTTGGCCCGTTTCGCATCGAAGTGGGTCCAAACTTCTCCAACCTAACCCGACAAGTGTTTCCTCCGTTTTTATCGCTCTCATACCGTTTCACGTATTCCAAGTCCAAGCTTGGCCCATATCTTCTTAAAAAACTATGAATGCCGATTTTGAGGGCCCAAACTATATTTTTTCACCAAAATAACTCATAAGTCATGGCTTATAGCTATGAGTTTTGGTTATTGGCCCGTTTCGTATAGACTCTAGGTCCAAACTCGCTCAAACCTAGCCCGACAGCTTTTCCATCAGCTTTTATCACACTCATACCGTTTTACGTATTCCAACTCTAGTTGGCCCGTATCTTCTTGACAAACTATGAAGGAAGATTTTGAGAGCCCAAACTATATTTTGTCACCAAAATAACTCATAAGCCATGGCTTATAGCTATGAGTTTTTGTCGTTGGCCCGTTTTCTGTAGAACTAGGTCCAAACAGACTCAAACCTAGCCTTATAGTTTTTTCATCAGCTTTTATCACACTCATATCGTTTCACGTATCCAACTTCAGCTAGCCCGTATCTTCTTGACAAACTATGAAGACCGATTTCGAGAACCCATACAATCTTTTTTCACGAAAATAACTCGTAAGTCAAGGCTTAGAGCGATGAGCTTTTGTCGTTGGCCCGTTTCGCATCGAACTAGCTCCAAACCGCTCCAACCTAACCCTACAGTTGTTTCGTTAGCTTTTACCGCTCTCATACCGTTTCACGTATTCCAAGTCCAAGCTTGGCCTATATCTTCTTAAAAACTATGAATGCCGATTTCGAGGGCCCAAACTATATGTTTTCACCAAAATAACTCATAAGTCGAGGCTTATAGCTATGAGTTTTGGTTGTTGGCCCGTTTCGTATAGACCTAGGTCCAAACCGCTCAAACCTAGCCTCGACAGCTTTTTTCATCGCCTTTATCACACTCATACCGTTTCACGTATTCCAACTCTAGTTGGCCCGTATCTTCTTGACAAACTATGAAGGAAGATTTTGAGAGCCCAAACTATATTTTGTCACCAAAATAACTCATAAGCCATGGCTTATAGCTATGAGTTTTTGTCGTTGGCCCGTTTTCGGTAGAACTAGGTCCAAACAGACTCAAACCTAGCCTTACAGCTTTTTCATCGCTTTTATCACACTCATATCGTTTCACGTATCCAACTTCAGCTAGCCCGTATCTTCTGACAAACTATGAAGACCGATTCCGAGAACCCATACAATCTTTTTTCACGAAAATAACTCGTAAGTCAAGGCTTCGAGCGATGAGCTTTTGTCGTTGGCCCGTTTCGCATCGAAGTAGGTCCAAACTCGCTCCAACCTAACCCTACAAGTTGTTTCGTCGCTTTTACCGCTCTCATACCGTTTCACGTATTCCAAGTCCAAGCTTGGCCTATATCTTCTTAAAAACTATGAATGCCGATTTCGAGGGCCCAAACTATATTTTTTCACCAATATAACTCATAAGTCGAGGCTTATAGCTATGAGTTTTGGTTGTTGGCCCGTTTCGTATAGACCTAGGTCCAAACTCGCTCAAACCTAGCCCGATAGTTTTTCCATTAGTTTTTATCACACTCATACCGTTTCACGTATTCTAACTCTAGTTGGCCCGTATCTTTTTGACAAACTATGAAGGCAGCATTTTGAGAGCCCAAACTACGTTTTTTCACCAAAATAACTCATAAGTCGAAGCTTATAGCTATGAGTTTTGGTTGTTGGCCCGTTTCGGATAGACCTAGGTCCAAACTCGCTCAAACCTAGCCCGACAGCTTTTCCATCGCTTTTATCACACTCATATCGTTTCACGTATTCCAACTCCAGCTTGGCCCGTATCTTTTTGACAAACTATGAAGGCAGCATTTTGAGAGCCCAAACTACGTTTTTTCACCAAAATAACTCATAAGTCGAAGCTTATAGCTATGAGTTTTGGTTGTTGGCCCGTTTCGGATAGACCTAGGTCCAAACCGCTCAAACCTAGCCCGACAGCTTTTTCCATCGCTTTTATCACACTCATACCGTTTCACGTATTCCAACTCCAGTTGGCCCGTATCTTTTTGACAAACTATGAAGGCAGCATTTTGAGAGCCCAAACTACGTTTTTTCACCAAAATAACTCATAAGTCATGGCTTATAGCTATGAGTTTTGGTCGTTCGCCCGTTTTCGTAGAACTAGGTCCAAACAAACCTCAAACCTAGCCTTACAAGCTTTTTCATAAGTTTTTATCACACTCATATCGTTTTACGTATTCCAACTCCAGCTAGCCCGTACTTTCTTGACAAACTATGAGGACCGATTCCGAGAACCCATACAATCTTTTTTCACGAAAATAACTCGTAAGTCAAGGCTTAGAGCGATGAGCTTTTGTCGTTGGCCCGTTTCGCATCGAAGTAGGTCCAAACCGCTCCAACCTAACCCTACAAGTGTTTCGTCGCTTTACCGCTCTCATACCGTTTCACGTATTCCAAGTCCAAGCTTGGCCTATATCTTCTTAAAAAACTATGAATGCCGATTTCGAGGGCCCAAACTATATTTTTTCACCAAAATAACTCATAAGTCGAGGCTTATAGCTATGAGTTTTGGTTGTTGGCCCGTTTCGTATAGACCTAGGTCCAAACTCGCTCAAACCTAGCCTCGACAGCTTTTCCATCGCCTTTTATCACACTCATACCGTTTCACGTATTCCAACTCTAGTTGGCCCGTATCTTCTTGACAAACTATGAAGGAAGATTTTGAGAGCCCAAACTATATTTTGTCACCAAAATAACTCATAAGCCATGGCTTATGGCTATGAGTTTTTGTCGTTGGCCCGTTTTCGATAGAACTAGGTCCAAACAAATCTCAAACCTAGCCTTACAGCTTTTTCATCGCTTTTATCACACTCATATCGTTTTACGTATTCCAACTCCACTTAGCCCGTACCTTCTTTACAAACTATGAAGACCGATTTTGAGAGCCTAAACTACATTTTTTCCTCAAATTAACACGTAAGTCACGGCTTAGAGCGATGAGTTTTGTCGTTGGCCCGTTTCGCATCGAACTAGGTCCAAACCGCTCCAACCTAGCCCTATAGTGTTTCGTCGCTTTTATCGCTCTCATACCGTTTCACGTATTCCAAGTCCAAATTCGGCCCATATCTTCTTAAAAACTATGAAGGCCGATTTTGAGAGCCCAAACTATATTTTTTCATCAAAATAACTCATAAGTCGTGGCTTATAGCTATGAGTTTTGTTTGTTGGCCCGTTTCGTATAGACCTAGGTCCAAATAGCTCAAACCTAGCCCGACAGCTTTTCCATCGCTTTTATCACACTCATACCGTTTCATGCATTCCAACTCTAGTTGGCCCGTATCTTTTTGACAAACTATGAAGGCAGCATTTTGAGAGCCCCAACTACGTTTTTTCACAAAAATAACTCATAAGTCATGGCTTATAGCTATGAGTTTTGGTCGTTGGCTCGTTTTCGGTAGAACTAGGTCCAAACAGACCTCAAACCTAGCCTTACAGCTTTTTCATCGCTTTTATCACACTCATATCGTTTCACGTATCCAACTCCAGCTAGCCCGTATCTTCTGACAAACTATGAAGACCGATTTCGAGAACCCATACAATCTTTTTTCATGAAAATAACTCGTAAGTCAAGGCTTAGAGTGATGAGATTTTATCGTTGGCCCGTTTCGCATCGAAGTAGGTCCAAACTCGCTCCAACCTAACCCTACAGCTTTTTTCATCGCTTTTATCACACTCATATTGTTTTACGTATTCCAACTCCAGCTAGCCCGTACCTTCTTTACAAACTATGAAGAATGATTTTGAGAGCCCAAACCGCATTTTTTCCTCAAATTAACACGTAAGTCACGGCTTAGAGCGATGAGTTTTGTCGTTGGCCCGTTTCGCATCAAACTAGCTCCAAACTCGCTCCAACCTAACCCTACAAGTGTTTCGTCGCTTTTATCGCTCTCATACCGTTTCACGTATTCCAAGTCCAAGCTTGGCCCATATCTTATTAAAAAACTATGAATGCCGATTTTGAGGGCTCAAACTATATTTTCTCACCAAAATAACTCATAAGCCGAGGCTTATAGCTATGAGTTTTGGTTGTTGGCCCGTTTCGTATAGACTCTAGGTCCAAACTCGCTCAAACCTAGCCTAACAGCTTTTCCATCGCCTTTTATCACACTCATACCGTTTCACGTATTCCAACTCTAGCTTGGCCCGTATCTTCTGACAAACTATGAAGGAAGATTTTGAGAGCCCAAACTATATTTTGTCACCAAAATAACTCATAAGCCATGGCTTATAGCTATGAGTTTTTGTCGTTGGCCCGTTTTCGGTAGAACTAGGTCCAAACAGACTCAAACCTAGCCTTATAGTTTTTTCATCGCTTTTATCACACTCATATCGTTTCACGTATCCAACTCCAGCTAGCCCGTATCTTCTGACAAACTATGAATACCGATTTCGAGAACCCATACAATCTTTTTTCACGAAAATAACTCGTAAGTCAAGGCTTAGAGCGATGAGATTTTGTCGTTGGCCCGTTTCGCATCGAAGTAGGTCCAAACTCGCTCCAACCTAACCCTACAAGTTGTTTCGTCAGCTTTTATCGCTCTCATACCGTTTCACGTATTCCAAGTCCAACTTGGCCCACATCTTGTTAAAAAACTATGAATGCCGATTTTGAGGGCCCAAACTATATTTTTTCACCAAAATAACTCATAAGTCGTGGCTTATAGCTATGAGTTTTGGTTGTTGGCCCGTTTCGTATAGACTCTAGGTCAAAACCGCTCAAACCTAGCCCGACAGCTTTTCCATCAGCTTTTATCACACTCATACCGTTTCACGTATTCCAACTCTAGTTGGCCCGTATCTTTTTGACAAACTATGAAGGCAGCATTTTGAGAGCCCAAACTACGTTTTTTCACCAAAATAACTCATAAGTCATGGCTTATAGCTATGAGTTTTAGTCGTTCGCCCGTTTTCGGTAGAACTAGGTCCAAACAGACTCAAACCTAGCCTTACAGCTTTTTCATCGCTTTTATCACACCGATATCGTTTCACGTATTCCAACTCCAGCTTAGCCCGTACCTTCTTTACAAACTATGAAGACCGATTTTGAGAGCCCAAACTACATTTTTTCACCAAAATAACACGAAGTCACGGCTAGAGCGATGAGCTTTTGTCGTTGGCCCGTTTCGCATCGAAGTGGGTCCAAACTTCTCCAACCTAACCCGACAAGTTGTTTCCTCGCTTTTATCGCTCTCATACCGTTTCACGTATTCCAAGTCCAAGCTTGGCCCATATCTTGTTAAAAAACTATGAATGCCGATTTTGAGGGCCCAAACTATATTTTTTCACCAAAATAACTCATAAGTCGTGGCTTATAGCTATGAGTTTTGGTTGTTGGCCCGTTTCGTATAGACTTAGGTCCAAACCGCTCAAACCTAGCCTCGACAGCTTTTCCATCGCCTTTTATCACACTCATACCGTTTCACGTATTCCAACTCTAGTTGGCCCGTATCTTTTTGACAAACTATGAAGGCAGCATTTTGAGAGCCCAAACTACGTTTTTTCACCAAAATAACTCATAAGTCATGGCTTATAGCTATGAGTTTTAGTCGTTCGCCCGTTTTCGTAGAACTAGGTCCAAACAAACTTCAAACCTAGCCTTACATTTTTTTCATCAGCTTTTATCACACTCATATCGTTTCACGTATGCAACTTCGCTTAGCCCGTATCTTCGACAAACTATGAAGACCGATTCCGAGAACCCATACAATCTTTTTTCACGAAAATAACTCGTAAGTCAAGGCTTAGAGCGATGAGCTTTTGTCGTTGGCCCGTTTCGCATCGAAGTAGGTCCAAACTCGCTCCAACCTAACCCTACAAGTGTTTCGTCGCTTTTACCGCTCTCATACCGTTTCACATATTCCAAGTCCAAGCTTGGCCTATATCTTCTTAAAAACTATGAATGCCGATTTTAAGGGCCCAAACTATATTTTTGCACCAAAATAACTCATTAGTCGAGGCTTATAGCTATGAGTTTTGGTTGTTGGCCCGTTTCGTATAGACCTAGGTCCAAACCGCTCAAACCTAGCCCGACAGCTTTTTTCATAAGCTTTTATCACACTCATACCGTTTCACGTATTCCAACTCTAGTTGGCCCGTATCTTCTTGACAAACTATGAAGGAAGATTTTGAGAGCCCAAACTATATTTTGTCACCAAAATAACTCATAAGCCATGGCCTATAGCTATGAGTTTTTGTCGTTGGCCCGTTTTCGTAGAACTAGGTCCAAACAAATCTCAAACCTAGCCTTACAGCTTTTTCATCAGCTTTTATCACACTCATATCGTTTCACGTATCCAACTTCAGCTAGCCCGTATCTTCGACAAACTATGAAGACCGATTCCGAGAACCCATACAATCTTTTTTCACGAAAATAACTCGTAAGTCAAGGCTTAGAGCGATGAGCTTTTGTCGTCGGCCCGTTTCGCATCGAAGTAGGTCCAAACCGCTCCAACCTAACCCTACAAGTTGTTTCGTCGCTTTACCGCTCTCATACCGTTTCACGTATTCCAAGTCCAAGCTTGGCCTATATCTTCTTAAAAACTATGAATGCCGATTTCGAGGGCCCAAACTATATTTTTTCACCAAAATAACTCATAAGTCGAGGCTTATAGCTATGAGTTTTGGTTGTTGGTCCGTTTCGTATAGACTCCAGGTCAAAACCGCTCAAACCTAGCCCGACAGCTTTTCCATCGCTTTTATCACACTCATACCGTTTCACGTATTCCAACTCTAGTTGGCCCGTATCTTTTTGACAAACTATGAAGGCAGCATTTTGAGAGCCCAAACTACGTTTTTTCACCAAAATAACTCATAAGTCATGGCTTATAGCTATGAGTTTTGGTCGTTCGCCCGTTTTGGGTAGAACTAGGTCCAAACAAATCTCAAACCTAGCCTTTACAGCTTTTTTCATCGCTTTTATCACACTCATATCGTTTCACGTATTCCAACTCCAAGCTAGCCCGTACCTTCTTTACAAACAATGAAGACCGATTTTGAGAGCCCAAACTACATTTTTTCACCAAAATAACACTGAAGTCACGGCTAGAGCGATGAGCTTTTGTCGTTGGCCCGTTTCGCATCGAAGTGGGTCCAAACTTCTCCAACCTAACCCGACAAGTTGTTTCCTCGCTTTTATCGCTCTCATACCGTTTCACGTATTCCAAGTCCAAGCTTGGCTCATATCTTGTTAAAAAACTATGAATGCCGATTTCGAGGGCCCAAACTATATTTTTTCACCAAAATAACTCATAAGTCGTGGCTTATAGCTATGAGTTTTGGTTGTTGGCCCGTTTCGTATAGACTTAGGTCCAAACTCGCTCAAACCTAGCCCGACAGCTTTTCCATCGCTTTTATCACACTCATACCGTTTCACGTATTCCAACTCTAGTTCGCCCGTATCTTTTTGACAAACTATGAAGGAAGATTTTCGAGAGCCCAAACTACGTTTTTTCACCAAAATAACTCATAAGTCATGGCTTATAGCTATGAGTTTTAGCCGTTCGCCCGTTTTCGTAGAACTAGGTCCAAACAAATCTCAAACCTAGCCTTACAGCTTTTTCATCGCTTTTATCACACTCATATCGTTTCACGTATGCAACTTCGCTAGCCCGTATCTTCTGACAAACTATGAAGACCGATTCCGAGAACCCATACAATCTTTTTTCACGAAAATAACTCGTAAGTCAAGGCTTAGAGCGATGAGCTTTTGTCGTCGGCCCGTTTCGCATCGAAGTAGGTCCAAACTCGCTCCAACCTAACCCTACAAGTTGTTTCGTCGCTTTTACCGCTCTTATACCGTTTCACGTATTCCAAGTCCAAGCTTGGCCTATATCTTCTTAAAAAACTATGAATGCCGATTTCGAGGGCCCAAACTATATTTTTTCACCAAAATAACTCATTAGTCGAGGCTTATAGCTATGAGTTTTGGTTGTTGGCCCGTTTCGTATGGACTCTAGTCCAAACTCGCTCAAACCTAGCCCGATAGTTTTTTCATCGCCTTTTATCACACTCATACCGTTTCACGTATTCCAACTCTAGCTGGCCCGTATATTCTTGACAAACTATGAAGGAAGATTTTGAGAGCCCAAACTATATTTTGTCACCAAAATAACTCATAAGCCATGGCCTATAGCTATGAGTTTTTGTCGTTGGCCCGTTTTCTGTAGAACTAGGTCCAAACAAATCTCAAACCTAGCCTTACAGCTTTTTCATCGCTTTTATCACACTCATATCGTTTCACGTATCCAACTTCGCTAGCCCGTATCTTCGACAAACTATGAAGACCGATTCCGAGAACCCATACAATCTTTTTTCACGAAAATAACTCGTAAGTCAAGGCTTAGAGCGATGAGCTTTTGTCGTCGGCCCGTTTCGCATCGAAGTAGGTCCAAACTCGCTCCAACCTAACCCTACAAGTTGTTTCGTCGCTTTTACCGCTCTCATACCGTTTCACGTATTCCAAGTCCAAGCTTGGCCTATATCTTCTTAAAAACTATGAATGCCGATTTCGAGGGCCCAAACTATATTTTTTCACCAAAATAACTAATAAGTCGAGGCTTATAGCTATGAGTTTTGGTTGTTGGCCCGTTTCGTATAGACTCTAGGTCAAAACCGCTCAAACCTAGCCCGACAGCTTTTCCATCGCTTTATCACACTCATACCGTTTCACGTATTCCAACTCTAGCTTGGCCCGTATCTTTTTGACAAACTATGAAGGTAGATTTTCGAGAGCCCAAACTACGTTTTTTCACCAAAATAACTCATAAGTCATGGCTTATAGCTATGAGTTTTGGTCGTTCGCCCGTTTTGGGTAGAACTAGGTCCAAACAAATTTCAAACCTAGCCTTATAGTTTTTTCATCGCTTTTATCACACCGATATCGTTTCACGTATTCCAACTCCAAGCTTAGCCCGTACCTTCTTTACAAACAATGAAGACCGATTTTGAGAGCCCAAACTACATTTTTTCACCAAAATAACACGAAGTCACGACTTAGAGCGATGAGCTTTTGTCGTTGGCCCGTTTCGCATCGAAGTGGGTCCAAACTTCTCCAACCTAACCCGATAGTGTTTCCTTAGTTTTTATCGCTCTCATACCGTTTCACGTATTCCAAGTCCAAGCTTGGCCCATATCTTGTTAAAAAACTATGAATGCCGATTTCGAGGGCCCAAACTATATTTTTTCACCAAAATAACTCATAAGTCGTGGCTTATAGCTATGAGTTTTGGTTGTCGGTCCGTTTCGTATAGACTTTGGTCCAAACTCGCTCAAACCTAGCCTCGACAGCTTTTCCATCGCTTTTATCACACTCATACCGTTTCACGTATTCCAACTCTAGCTTGGCCCGTATCTTTTTGACAAACTATGAAGGCGCATTTTGAGAGCCCAAACTACGTTTTTTCACCAAAATAACTCATAAGTCATGGCTTATAGCTATGAGTTTTAGTCGTTCGCCCGTTTTCGTAGAACTAGGTCCAAACAAACTTCAAACCTAGCCTTACAGCTTTTTTCATCCGTTTTTATCACACTCATATCGTTTCACGTATGCAACTTCGCTAGCCCGTATCTTCTTGACAAACTATGAAGACCGATTCCGAGAACCCATACAATCTTTTTTCACGAAAATAACTCGTAAGTCAAGGCTTAGAGCGATGAGCTTTTGTCGTTGGCCCGTTTCGCATCGAAGTAGGTCCAAACTCGCTCCAACCTAACCCTACAAGTTGTTTCGTCGCTTTACCGCTCTCATACCGTTTCACGTATTCCAAGTCCAATTGGCCTATATCTTCTTTAAAAACTATGAATGCCGATTTCGAGGGCCCAAACTATATTTTTTCACCAAAATAACTCATAAGTCGAGGCTTATAGCTATGAGTTTCGTTGTCGGTCCGTTTCGTATAGACCTAGGTCCAAACTCGCTCAAACCTAGCCCGACAGCTTTTTCCATCGCCTTTTATCACACTCATACCGTTTCACGTATTCCAACTCTAGCTTGGCCCGTATCTTCTGACAAACTATGAAGGAAGATTTTGAGAGCCCAAACTATATTTTGTCACCAAAATAACTCATAAGCCATGGCTTATGGCTATGAGTTTTGTCGTTGGCCCGTTTTCGTAGAACTAGGTCCAAACAAGCTCAAACCTAGCCTTACAGCTTTTTCATCGCTTTTATCACACTCATATCGTTTTACGTATTCCAACTCCAAGCTAGCCCGTACCTTCTTTACAAACTATGAAGACCGATTTTGAGAGCCTAAACTACATTTTTTCCTCAAATTAACACGTAAGTCAAGGCTTAGAGCGATGAGCTTTTGTCGTTGGCCCGTTTCGCATCGAAGTAGGTCCAAACTCGCTCCAACCTAACCCTACAAGATGTTTCGTCGCTTTACCGCTCTCATACCGTTTCACGTATTCCAAGTCCAATTGGCCTATATCTTCTTTAAAAACTATGAATGCCGATTTCGAGGGCCCAAACTATATTTTTTCACCAAAATAACTCATTAGTCGAGGCTTATAGCTATGAGTTTTGGTTGTTGGCCCGTTTCGTATAGGACTCTAGGTCCAAACTCGCTCAAACCTAGCCTCGACAGCTTTTTTCATAAGCTTTTATCACACTCATACCGTTTCACGTATTCCAACTCTAGTTGGCCCGTATCTTCTTGACAAACTATGAAGGAAGATTTTGAGAGCCCAAACTATATTTTGTCACCAAAATAACTCATAAGCCATGGCCTATAGCTATGAGTTTTTGTCGTTGGCCCGTTTTCGTAGAACTAGGTCCAAACAAACTTCAAACCTAGCCTTACAGCTTTTTCATCGCTTTTATCACACTCATATCGTTTCACGTATCCAACTTCGCTAGCCCGTATCTTCGACAAACTATGAAGACCGATTCCGAGAACCCATACAATCTTTTTTCACGAAAATAACTCGTAAGTCAAGGCTTAGAGCGATGAGCTTTTGTCGTCGGCCCGTTTCGCATCGAAGTAGGTCCAAACTCGCTCCAACCTAACCCTACAAGTTGTTTCGTCGCTTTACCGCTCTCATACCGTTTCACGTATTCCAAGTCCAACTTGGCCTATATCTTCTTAAAAACTATGAATGCCGATTTCGAGGGCCCAAACTATATTTTTTCACCAAAATAACTCATAAGTCGAGGCTTATAGCTATGAGTTTTGGTTGTTGGCCCGTTTCGTATAGACTCTAGGTCAAAACCGCTCAAACCTAGCCTCGACGCTTTTTCCATCGCTTTTATAACACTCATACCGTTTCACGTATTCTAACTCTAGCTTGGCCCGTATTTTTTGACAAACTATGAAGGTAGATTTTGAGAGCCCAAACTACGTTTTTTCACCAAAATAACTCATAAGTCATGGCTTATAGCTATGAGTTTTGGTCGTTCGCCCGTTTTGGGTAGAACTAGGTCCAAACAAACTTCAAACCTAGCCTTTACAGCTTTTTCATCGCTTTTATCACACCGATATCGTTTCACGTATTCCAACTCCAGCTTAGCCCGTACCTTCTTTACAAACAATGAAGACCGATTTTGAGAGCCCAAACTACATTTTTTCACCAAAATAACACGAAGTCACGGCTAGAGCGATGAGCTTCGTCGTTGGCCCGTTTCGCATCGAAGTGGGTCCAAACTTCTCCAACCTAACCCGACAAGTTGTTTCCTCGCTTTTATCGCTCTCATACCGTTTCACGTATTCCAAGTCCAAGCTTGGCCCATATCTTGTTAAAAAACTATGAATGCCGATTTCGAGGGCCCAAACTATATTTTTTCACCAAAATAACTCATAAGTCGTGGCTTATAGCTACGAGTTTTGGTTGTCGGTCCGTTTCGTATAGACTTAGGTCCAAACTCGCTCAAACCTAGCCTCGACAGCTTTTCCTTCAGCTTTTATCACACTCATACCGTTTCACGTATTCCAACTCTAGTTGGCCCGTATCTTTTTGACAAACTATGAAGGCAGCATTTCGAGAGCCCAAACTACGTTTTTTCACCAAAATAACTCATAAGTCATGGCTTATAGCTATGAGTTTTAGTCGTTCGCCCGTTTTCGTAGAACTAGGTCCAAACAAACTTCAAACCTAGCCTTACAGCTTTTTCATCAGCTTTTATCACACTCATATCGTTTCACGTATGCAACTTCGCTAGCCCGTATATTCTCGACAAACTATGAAGACCGATTCCGAGAACCCATACAATCTTTTTTCACGAAAATAACTCGTAAGTCAAGGCTTAGAGCGATGAGCTTTTGTCGTTGGCCCGTTTCGCATCGAAGTAGGTCCAAACCGCTCCAACCTAACCCTACAAGTTGTTTCGTCGCTTTTACCGCTCTCATACCGTTTCACGTATTCCAAGTCCAAACTTGGCCTATATCTTCTTAAAAAACTATGAATGCCGATTTCGAGGGCCCAAACTATATTTTTTCACCAAAATAACTCATTAGTCGAGGCTTATAGCTATGAGTTTTGGTTGTTGGCCCGTTTCGTATAGACCTAGGTCCAAACCGCTCAAACCTAGCCTCGACAGCTTTTTCCATCAGCCTTTATCACACTCATACCGTTTCACGTATTCCAACTCTAGTTGGCCCGTATCTTCGACAAACTACGAAGGAAGATTTCGAGAGCCCAAACTATATTTTGTCACCAAAATAACTCATAAGCCATGGCTTATAGCTATGAGTTTTTGTCGTTGGCTCGTTTTCGTAGAACTAGGTCCAAACAAACCTCAAACCTAGCCTTACAGCTTTTTCATCGCTTTTATCACACTCATATCGTTTCACGTATCCAACTTCAGCTAGCCCGTATCTTCTGACAAACTACGAAGACCGATTCTCGAGAACCCATACAATCTTTTTTCACGAAAATAACTCGTAAGTCAAGGCTTAGAGCGATGAGCTTTTGTCGTCGGTCCGTTTCGCATCGAAGTAGGTCCAAACCGCTCCAACCTAACCCTACAAGTTGTTTCGTCGCTTTACCGCTCTCATACCGTTTCACGTATTCCAAGTCCAAGCTTGGCCTATATCTTCTTAAAAAACTATGAATGCCGATTTCGAGGGCCCAAACTATATTTTTTCACCAAAATAACTCATAAGTCGAGGCTTATAGCTATGAGTTTTGGTTGTCGGCCCGTTTCGTATAGACTCTAGGTCCAAACTACTCAAACCTAGCCTCGACAGCTTTTTCCATCGCCTTTATCACACTCATACCGTTTCACGTATTCCAACTCTAGTTGGCCCGTATCTTCGACAAACTATGAAGGAAGATTTTGAGAGCCCAAACTATATTTTGTCACCAAAATAACTCATAAGCCATGGCTTATGGCTATGAGTTTTTGTCGTTGGCCCGTTTTCGTAGAAATAGGTCCAAACAGCTCAAACCCGGCCTTACAAGCTTTTTTCATCGCTTTTATCACACTCATATCGTTTTACGTATTCCAACTCCAAGCTAGCCCGTACCTTCTTTACAAACTATGAAGACCGATTTTGAGAGCCTAAACTACATTTTTTCCTCAAATTAACACGTAAGTCACGGCTTAGAGCGATGAGTTTTGTCGTTGGCCCGTTTCGCATCGAACTAGGTCCAAACCGCTCCAACCTAGCCCTATAGTTGTTTCGTCGCTTTTATCGCTCTCATACCGTTTCACGTATTCCAAGTCCAACTCGGCCCATATCTTCTTAAAAACTATGAAGGCCGATTTTGAGGGCCCAAACTATATTTTTTCACCAAAATAACTCATAAGTCATGGCTTATAGCTATGAGTTTTGTTTGTCGTCCGTTTCGTATAGACTCTAGGTCCAAACCGCTCAAACCTAGCCTCGACAGCTTTTTTCATCGCTTTTATCACACTCATACCGTTTCACGTATTCCAACTCTAGTTGGCCCGTATCTTCTGACAAACTATGAAGGAAGATTTTGAGAGCCCAAACTATATTTTGTCACCAAAATAACTCATAAGCCATGGCTTATGGCTATGAGTTTTTATCGTTGGCCCGTTTTCTGTAGAACTAGGTCCAAACAATTCAAACCTAGCCTTACAGCTTTTTTCATCGCTTTTATCACACTCATATCGTTTTACGTATTCCAACTCCAGCTAGCCCGTACCTTCTTTACAAACTATGAAGACCGATTTCGAGAGCCTAAACTACATTTTTTCCTCAAATTAACACGTAAGTCAAGGCTTAGAGCGATGAGCTTTTGTCGTTGGCCCGTTTCGCATCGAAGTAGGTCCAAACTCGCTCCAACCTAACCCTACAAGTTGTTTCGTCGCTTTACCGCTCTCATACCGTTTCACGTATTCCAAGTCCAAGCTTGGCCTATATCTTCTTAAAAACTATGAATGCCGATTTCGAGGGCCCAAACTATATTTTTTCACCAAAATAACTCATTAGTCGAGGCTTATAGCTATGAGTTTTGGTTGTTGGCCCGTTTCGTATAGACCTAGGTCCAAACCGCTCAAACCTAGCCCGACAGCTTTTTTCATCGCCTTTTATCACACTCATACCGTTTCACGTATTCCAATTCTAGTTGGCTCGTATCTTCTTGACAAACTATGAAGGAAGATTTTGAGAGCCCAAACTATATTTTGTCACCAAAATAACTCATAAGCCATGGCCTATAGCTATGAGTTTTTGTCGTTGGCCCGTTTTCTGTAGAACTAGGTCCAAACAAACTCAAACCTAGCCTTACAGCTTTTTCATCGCTTTTATCACACTCATATCGTTTCACGTATCCAACTTCGCTAGCCCGTATCTTCGACAAACTATGAAGACCGATTCCGAGAACCCATACAATCTTTTTTCACGAAAATAACTCGTAAGTCAAGGCTTAGAGCGATGAGCTTTTGTCGTTGGCCCGTTTCGCATCGAAGTAGGTCCAAACCGCTCCAACCTAACCCTACAAGTTGTTTCGTCGCTTTTACCGCTCTCATACCGTTTCACGTATTCCAAGTCCAAGCTTGGCCTATATCTTGTTAAAAAACTATGAATGCCGATTTCGAGGGCCCAAACTATATTTTTTCACCAAAATAACTCATAAGTCGTGGCTTATAGCTATGAGTTTTGGTTGTTGGCCCGTTTCGTATAGACTTAGGTCCAAACTCGCTCAAACCTAGCCTCGACAATTTTTCTATCAATTTTTATCACACTCATACCGTTTCACGTATTCCAACTCTAGTTGGCCCGTATCTTTTTGACAAACTACGAAGGCAGCATTTTGAGAGCCCAAACTACGTTTTTTCACCAAAATAACTCATAAGTCATGGCTTATAGCTACGAGTTTTAGTCGTTCGCCCGTTTTCGTAGAACTAGGTCCAAACAAACTCAAACCTAGCCTTACAGCTTTTTCATCAGCTTTTATCACACTCATATCGTTTCACGTATGCAACTTCGCTAGCCCGTATCTTCGACAAACTATGAAGACCGATTCCGAGAACCCATACAATCTTTTTTCACGAAAATAACTCGTAAGTCAAGGCTTAGAGCGATGAGCTTTTATCGTTGGCCCGTTTCGCATCGAAGTAGGTCTAAACCGCTCCAACCTAACCCTACAAGTGTTTCGTCGCTTTTACCGCTCTCATACCGTTTCACGTATTCCAAGTCCAAGCTTGGCCTATATCTTCTTAAAAACTATGAATGCCGATTTCGAGGGCCCAAACTATATTTTTTCACCAAAATAACTCATTAGTCGAGGCTTATAGCTATGAGTTTTGGTTGTCGGCCCGTTTCGTATAGACTCTAGGTCCAAACCGCTCAAACCTAGCCCGACAGCTTTTTCATCGCTTTTATCACACTCATACCGTTTCACGTATTCCAACTCTAGTTGGCCCGTATCTTCGACAAACTATGAAGGAAGATTTTGAGAGCCCAAACTATATTTTGTCACCAAAATAACTCATAAGTCATGGCTTATAGCTATGAGTTTTGGTCGTTGGCCCGTTTTCGTAGAACTAGGTCCAAACAGACTCAAACCTAGCCTTACAGCTTTTTTCATCGCTTTTATCACACCGATATCGTTTCACGTATTCCAACTCCAGCTAGCCCGTACCTTCTTTACAAACAATGAAGACCGATTTTGAGAGCCCAAACTACATTTTTTCACCAAAATAACACTGAAGTCACGGCTTAGAGCGATGAGCTTCGTCGTTGGCCCGTTTCGCATCGAAGTGGGTCCAAACTTCTCCAACCTAACCCGACAGTTGTTTCCTCGCTTTTATCGCTCTCATACCGTTTCACGTATTCCAAGTCCAAGCTTGGCCCATATCTTGTTAAAAAACTATGAATGCCGATTTCGAGGGCCCAAACTATATTTTTTCACCAAAATAACTCATAAGTCGAGGCTTATAGCTATGAGTTTTGGTTGTTGGCCCGTTTCGTATAGACTCTAGGTCCAAACTACTCAAACCTAGCCCGACAGCTTTTTCCATCGCCTTTTATCACACTCATACCGTTTCACGTATTCCAACTCTAGCTGGCCCGTATCTTCTGACAAACTATGAAGGAAGATTTTGAGAGCCCAAACTATATTTTGTCACCAAAATAACTCATAAGCCATGGCTTATGGCTATGAGTTTTTGTCGTTGGCCCGTTTTCGTAGAACTAGGTCCAAACAAGCTCAAACCTAGCCTTACAGCTTTTTCATCGCTTTTATCACACTCATATCGTTTTACGTATTCCAACTCCAGCTAGCCCGTACCTTCTTTACAAACTATGAAGACCGATTTTGAGAGCCTAAACTACATTTTTTCCTCAAATTAACACGTAAGTCACGGCTTAGAGCGATGAGTTTTGTCGTTGGCCCGTTTCGCATCGAACTAGGTCCAAACCGCTCCAACCTAGCCCTATAGTTGTTTCGTCGCTTTTATCGCTCTCATACCGTTTCACGTATTCCAAGTCCAACTGGCCCATATCTTCTTAAAAATCTATGAAGGATGATTTTGAGGGCCCAAACTATATTTTTCACCAAAATAACTCATAAGTCATGGCTTATAGCTATGAGTTTTGTTTGTTGGCCCGTTTCGTATAGACTCTAGGTCCAAACTCGCTCAAACCTAGCCTCGACAGCTTTTTCATCGCCTTTTATCACACTCATACCGTTTCACGTATTCCAACTCTAGTTGGCCCGTATCTTCTGACAAACTATGAAGGAAGATTTTGAGAGCCCAAACTATATTTTGTCACCAAAATAACTCATAAGCCATGGCTTATAGCTATGAGTTTTTGTCGTTGGCCCGTTTTCTGTAGAACTAGGTTCAAACAAATCTCAAACCTAGCCTTACAGCTTTTTTCATCAGCTTTTATCACACTCATATCGTTTCACGTATCCAACTTCGCTAGCCCGTATCTTCTTGACAAACTAGGAAGACCGATTCCGAGAACCCATACAATCTTTTTTCACGAAAATAACTCGTAAGTCAAGGCTTAGAGCGATGAGCTTTTTTCGTTGGCCCGTTTCGCATCGAAGTAGGTCCAAACTCGCTCCAACCTAACCCTACAAGTTGTTTCGTCGCTTTTACCGCTCTCATACCGTTTCACATATTCCAAGTCCAAGCTTGGCCTATATCTTCTTAAAAAACTATGAATGTTGATTTTGAGGGCCCAAACTATATTTTTTCACCAAAATAACTCATTAGTCGAGGCTTATAGCTATGAGTTTTGGTTGTTGGTCCGTTTCGTATAGACTTAGGTCCAAACCGCTCAAACCTAGCCCGACAGCTTTTTCCATCAGCTTTTATCACACTCATACCGTTTCACGTATTCCAACTCTAGTTGGCCCGTATCTTTTTGACAAACTATGAAGGCAGCATTTTGAGAGCCCAAACTACGTTTTTTCACCAAAATAACTCATAAGTCATGGCCTATAGCTATGAGTTTTAGTCGTTCGCCCGTTTTCGTAGAACTAGTTCCAAACAAATCTCAAACCTAGCCTTACAAGCTTTTTTCATCGCTTTTATCACACTCATATCGTTTCACGTATGCAACTTCGCTAGCCCGTATCTTCTTGACAAACTATGAAGACTTATTCCGAGAACCCATACAATCTTTTTTCACGAAAATAACTCGTAAGTCAAGGCTTAGAGCGATGAGCTTTTGTCGTTGGCCCGTTTCGCATCGAAGTAGGTCCAAACCGCTCCAACCTAACCCTACAAGTTGTTTCGTCGCTTTTACCGCTCTCATACCGTTTCACGTATTCCAAGTCCAAGCTTGGCCTATATCTTCTTAAAAAAACTATGAATGCCGATTTTCGAGGGCCCAAACTATATTTTTTCACCAAAATAACTCATTAGTCGAGGCTTATAGCTATGAGTTTTGGTTGTTGGCCCGTTTCGTATAGACTCTAGGTCCAAACCGCTCAAACCTAGCCTCGACAGCTTTTTTCATCGCCTTTTATCACACTCATACCGTTTCACGTATTCCAACTCTAGCTTGGCCCGTATCTTCTTGACAAACTATGAAGGAAGATTTTGAGAGCCCAAACTATATTTTGTCACCAAAATAACTCATAAGCCATGGCTTATAGCTATGAGTTTTTGTCGTTGGCCCGTTTTCGTAGAACTAGGTCCAAACAAACCTCAAACCTAGCCTTACAAGCTTTTTCATCAGCTTTTATCACACTCATATCGTTTCACGTATCCAACTTCAGCTAGCCCGTATCTTCTGACAAACTAGGAAGACCGATTCCGAGAACCCATACAATCTTTTTTCACGAAAATAACTCGTAAGTCAAGGCTTAGAGCGATGAGCTTTTGTCGTTGGCCCGTTTCGCATCGAAGTAGGTCCAAACTCGCTCCAACCTAACCCTACAAGATGTTTCGTCGCTTTTACCGCTCTCATACCGTTTCACATATTCCAAGTCCAGCTTGGCCTATATCTTCTTAAAAAACTATGAATGCCGATTTCGAGGGCCCAAACTATATTTTTTCACCAAAATAACTCATAAGTCGAGGCTTATAGCTATGAGTTTTGGTTGTTGGCCCGTTTCGTATAGACCTAGGTCCAAACTACTCAAACCTAGCCCGACAGCTTTTCCATCGCCTTTTATCACACTCATACCGTTTCACGTATTCCAACTCTAGTTGGCCCGTATCTTCTTGACAAACTATGAAGGAAGATTTTGAGAGCCCAAACTATATTTTGTCACCAAAATAACTCATAAGCCATGGCTTATGGCTATGAGTTTTTATCGTTGGCCCGTTTTCTGTAGAACTAGGTCCAAACAATTCAAACCTAGCCTTACAGCTTTTTCATCAGCTTTTATCACACTCATATCGTTTTACGTATTCCAACTCCAGCTAGCCCGTACCTTCTTTACAAACTATGAAGACCGATTTTGAGAGCCTAAACTACATTTTTTCCTCAAATTAACACGTAAGTCAAGGCTTAGAGCGATGAGCTTTTGTCGTTGGCCCGTTTCGCATCGAAGTAGGTCCAAACTCGCTCCAACCTAACCCTACAAGTGTTTCGTCGCTTTTACCGCTCTCATACCGTTTCACGTATTCCAAGTCCAACTTGGCCTATATCTTCTTAAAAACTATGAATGCCGATTTTGAGGGCCCAAACTATATTTTTTCACCAAAATAACTCATTAGTCGAGGCTTATAGCTATGAGTTTTGGTTGTTGGCCCGTTTCGTATAGACCTAGGTCCAAACCGCTCAAACCTAGCCTCGACAGCTTTTTCATCAGCCTTTTATCACACTCATACCGTTTCACGTATTCCAACTCTAGTTGGCTCGTATCTTCTTGACAAACTATGAAGGAAGATTTTGAGAGCCCAAACTATATTTTGTCACCAAAATAACTCATAAGCCATGGCCTATAGCTATGAGTTTTTGTCGTTGGCCCGTTTTCTGTAGAACTAGGTCCAAACAAATCTCAAACCTAGCCTTACAAGCTTTTTCATCAGCTTTTATCACACTCATATCGTTTCACGTATCCAACTTCAGCTAGCTCCGTATCTTCTTGACAAACTATGAAGACCGATTCCGAGAACCCATACAATCTTTTTTCACGAAAATAACTCGTAAGTCAAGGCTTAAAGCGATGAGCTTTTGTCGTCGGCCCGTTTCGCATCGAAGTAGGTCCAAACTCGCTCCAACCTAACCCTACAAGTTGTTTCGTCGCTTTTACCGCTCTCATACCGTTTCACGTATTCCAAGTCCAAGCTTGGCCTATATCTTGTTAAAAAACTATGAATGCCGATTTTCGAGGGCCCAAACTATATTTTTTCACCAAAATAACTCATAAGTCGTGGCTTATAGCTATGAGTTTTGGTTGTCGGTCCGTTTCGTATAGACTTAGGTCCAAACCGCTCAAACCTAGCCCGACAGCTTTTTCTATCAATTTTTATCACACTCATACCGTTTCACGTATTCCAACTCTAGTTGGCCCGTATCTTTTTGACAAACTATGAAGGCAGCATTTTGAGAGCCCAAACTACGTTTTTTCACAAAAATAACTCATAAGTCATGGCTTATAGCTATGAGTTTTAGTCGTTCGCCCGTTTTCTGTAGAACTAGGTCCAAACAGATCTCAAACCTAGCCTTACAGCTTTTTCATCGCTTTTATCACACTCATATCGTTTCACGTATGCAACTTCGCTAGCCCGTATCTTCGACAAACTATGAAGACCGATTCCGAGAACCCATACAATCTTTTTTCACGAAAATAACTCGTAAGTCAAGGCTTAGAGCGATGAGCTTTTATCGTTGGCCCGTTTCGCATCGAAGTAGGTCCAAACTCGCTCCAACCTAACCCTACAAGTTGTTTCGTCGCTTTTACCGCTCTCATACCGTTTCACGTATTCCAAGTCCAAGCTTGGCCTATATCTTCTTAAAAAACTATGAATGCCGATTTCGAGGGCCCAAACTATATTTTTTCACCAAAATAACTCATTAGTCGAGGCTTATAGCTATGAGTTTTGGTTGTTGGCCCGTTTCGTATAGACTCCAGGTCCAAACTCGCTCAAACCTAGCCTCGACAGCTTTTTTCATCGCTTTTATCACACTCATACCGTTTCACGTATTCCAACTCTAGTTGGCCCGTATCTTCTTGACAAACTATGAAGGAAGATTTTGAGAGCCCAAACTATATTTTGTCACCAAAATAACTCATAAGTCATGGCTTATAGCTATGAGTTTTGGTCGTTGGCCCGTTTTCGTAGAACTAGGTCCAAACAAACTCAAACCTAGCCTTACAGCTTTTTCATCGCTTTTATCACACTCGATATCGTTTCACGTATTCCAACTCCAAGCTAGCCCGTACCTTCTTTACAAACAATGAAGACCGATTTTAAGAGCCCAAACTACATTTTTTCACCAAAATAACACGTAAGTCACGGCTTAGAGCGATGAGCTTCGTCGTTGGCCCGTTTCGCATCGAAGTGGGTCCAAACTTCTCCAACCTAACCCGACAAGTTGTTTCCTCGCTTTATCGCTCTCATACCGTTTCACGTATTCCAAGTCCAAGCTTGGCCCATATCTTGTTAAAAAACTATGAATGCCGATTTTGAGGGCCCAAACTATATTTTTTCACCAAAATAACTCATAAGTCGAGGCTTATAGCTATGAGTTTTGGTTGTTGGCCCGTTTCGTATAGACCTAGGTCCAAACTACTCAAACCTAGCCTCGACAGCTTTTCCATCGCCTTTATCACACTCATACCGTTTCACGTATTCCAACTCTAGCTTGGCCCGTATCTTCTTGACAAACTATGAAGGAAGATTTTGAGAGCCCAAACTATATTTTGTCACCAAAATAACTCATAAGCCATGGCTTATGGCTATGAGTTTTTGTCGTTGGCCCGTTTTCTGTAGAACTAGGTCCAAACAAGCTCAAACCTAGCCTTACAGCGTTTTTCATCGCTTTTATCACACTCATATCGTTTTACGTATTCCAACTCCAGCTTAGCCCGTACCTTCTTTACAAACTATGAAGACCGATTTTGAGAGCCTAAACTACATTTTTTCCTCAAATTAACACGTAAGTCACGGCTTAGAGCGATGAGTTTTGTCGTTGGCCCGTTTCGCATCGAACTAGGTCCAAACCGCTCCAACCTAGCCCTATAGTGTTTCGTCGCTTTTATCGCTCTCATACCGTTTCACGTATTCCAAGTCCAAATTGGCCCATATCTTCTTAAAAAACTATGAAGGCCGATTTCGAGGGCCCAAACTATATTTTTTCACCAAAATAACTCATAAGTCATGGCTTATAGCTATGAGTTTTGTTTGTTGGCCCGTTTCGTATAGACCTAAGTCCAAACTCGCTCAAACCTAGCCTCGACAGCTTTTTTCATCGCCTTTTATCACACTCATACCGTTTCACGTATTCCAACTCTAGTTGGCCCGTATCTTCTTGCCAAACTATGAAGGAAGATTTTGAGAGCCCAAACTATATTTTGTCACCAAAATAACTCATAAGCCATGGCTTATAGCTATGAGTTTTTGTCGTTGGCCCGTTTTCGTAGAACTAGGTCCAAACAGACTCAAACCTAGCCTTACAGCTTTTTCATCGCTTTTATCACACTCATATCGTTTCACGTATCCAACTTCGCTAGCCCGTATCTTCTGACAAACTAGGAAGACCGATTCCGAGAACCCATACAATCTTTTTTCACGAAAATAACTCGTAAGTCAAGGCTTAGAGCGATGAGCTTTTGTCGTTGGCCCGTTTTGAATCGAAGTAGGTCCAAACTCGCTCCAACCTAACCCTACAAGTTGTTTCGTCGCTTTTACCGCTCTCATACCGTTTCACATATTCCAAGTCCAAGCTTGGCTTATATCTTCTTAAAAACTATGAATGTTGATTTCGAGGGCCCAAACTATATTTTTTCACCAAAATAACTCATTAGTCGAGGCTTATAGCTATGAGTTTTGGTTGTTGGCCCGTTTCGTATAGACTCTAGGTCCAAACCGCTCAAACCTAGCCCGACAGCTTTTCCATCAGCTTTTATCACACTCATACCGTTTCATGCATTCCAACACTAGCTTGGCCCGTATCTTTTTGACAAACTATGAAGGCAGCATTTTGAGAGCCCAAACTACGTTTTTTCACTAAAATAACACATAAGTCATGGCTTATAGCTATGAGTTTTGGTCGTTGGCCCGTTTTCGTAGAACTAGGTCCAAACAAATCTCAAACCTAGCCTTACAGCTTTTTCATCGCTTTTATCACACTCATATCGTTTCACGTATCCAACTCCAGCTAGCCCGTATCTTCTTGACAAACTATGAAGACCGATTTCGAGAACCCATACAATCTTTTTTCACGAAAATAACTCGTAAGTCAAGGCTTAGAGCGATGAGATTTTGTCGTTGGCCCGTTTCGCATCGAAGTAGGTCCAAACTCGCTCCAACCTAACCCTACAAGTTGTTTCGTCGCTTTTATCGCTCTCATACGTTTCACATATTCCAAGTCCAAGCTTGGCCCATATCTTCTTAAAAAACTATGAATGCCGATTTTGAGGGCCCAAACTATATTTTTTCACCAAAATAACTCATAAGTCGTGGCTTATAGCTATGAGTTTTTGTTGTTGGTCCGTTTCGTATAGACTCTAGGTCCAAATAGCTCAAACCTAGCCCGACAGCTTTTCCATCAGCTTTTATCACACTCATACCGTTTCATGCATTCCAACTCTAGTTGGCCCGTATCTTTTTGACAAACTATGAATGCAGATTTTGAGAGCCCAAACTACGTTTTTTCACTAAAATAACTTATAAGTCATGGCTTATAGCTATGAGTTTTGGTCGTTGGCCCGTTTTCGGTAGAACTAGGTCCAAACAAACTTCAAACCTAGCCTTACAATTTTTTCATTAGTTTTTATCACACTCATATCGTTTCACGTATCCAACTCCAGCTAGCCCGTATCTTCGACAAACTATGAAGACCGATTCCGAGAACCCATACAATCTTTTTTTCACGAAAATAACTCGTAAGTCAAGGCTTAGAGCGATGAGCTTTTGTCGTCGGCCCGTTTCGCATCGAAGTAGGTCCAAACCGCTCCAACCTAACCCTACAAGTTGTTTCGTCGCTTTTACCGCTCTCATACCGTTTCACGTATTCCAAGTCCAAGCTTGGCCTATATCTTCTTAAAAAACTATGAATGCCGATTTTGAGGGCCCAAACTATATTTTTTCACCAAAATAACTCATAAGTCGTGGCTTATAGCTAAGAGTTTTGGTTGTTGGCCCGTTTCGTATAGACCTAGGTCCAAATAGCTCAAACCTAGCCCGACAGCTTTTTCCATCAGCTTTTATCACACTCATACCGTTTTATGCATTCCAACTCTAGTTGGCCCGTATCTTTTTGACAAACTATGAAGGCAGCATTTTGAGAGCCCCAACTATGTTTTTTCAAAAAATAACTCATAAGTCATGGCTTATAGCTATGAGTTTTGGTCGTTGGCCCGTTTTCGGTAGAACTAGGTCCAAACAAATCTCAAACCTAGCCTTACAGCTTATTTCATCGCTTTTATCACACTCATATCGTTTCATGTATCCAACTCCAGCTAGCCCGTATCTTCTGACAAACTATGAAGACCGATTTTGAGAACCCATACAATCTTTTTTCACGAAAATAACTCGTAAGTCAAGGCTTATAGCGATGAGCTTTTGTCGTTGGCCCGTTTCGCATCGAAGTAGGTCCAAACTCGCTCCAACCTAACCCGACAGTTGTTTCTTCGCTTTTATCGCTCTCATACCGTTTCACGTATTCCAAGTCCAAGTTGGCCCATATCTTCTTAAAAACTATGAATGCCGATTTTGAGGGCCCAAACTATATTTTTTCACCAAAATAACTCATAAGTCGTGGCTTATAGCTATGAGTTTTGGTTGTTGGCCCGTTTAAGATAGACCTAGGTCCAAACTCGCTCAAACCTTGCCCGACGCTTTTTCAATCGCTTTTATCACACTCATACCGTTTCACGTATTCCAACTCTAGTTGGCCCGTATCTTTTTGACAAACTATGAAGGCAGCATTTTGGGAGCCCAAACTACGTTTTTTCACCAAGATAACTCATAAGTCATGGCTTATAGCTATGAGTTTTGGTCGTTGGCCCGTTTTCGGTAGAACTAGGTCCAAACAACTCAAACCTAGCCTTACAGCTTTTTCATCGCTTATATCACACTCATATCGTTTCACGTATCCAACTTCGCTAGCTCGTATCTTCGACAAACTATGAAGACCGATTTTGAGAACCCATACAATCTTTTTTCACGAAAATAACTCGTAAGTCAAGGCTTAGAGCGATGAGCTTTTGTTGTTGGCCCGTTTTGCATTGAACTAGGTCCAAACCGCTCCAACCTAGCCCTACGAGTGTTTCGTCGCTTTTATCACGCTCATACCGTTTCACGTATTCCAAGTCCAAGCTTGGCCCATATCTTCTTAAAAAACTATGAAGGCCGATTTTGAGGGCCCAAACTATATTTTTCACCAAAATAACTCATAAGTCATGGCTTATAGCTATGAGTTTTGGTTGTTGGCCCGTTTCGTATAGACCTAGGTACAAACAAGTCTCAAACCTAGCTCGACAGCTTTTTCATCGCTTTTATCACACTCATACCGTTTCACGTATTCCAACTCTAGTTGGCCCGTATCTTCTGACAAACTATGAAGGAAGATTTTGAGAGCCCAAAGTACATTTTTTCACCAGAATAACTCATAAGTCATGGCTTATAGCTATGAGTTTTGGTCGTTGGCCCGTTTTCGGTAGAACTAGGTCTAAACAGACTCAAACCTAGCCTTACAGCTTTTTCATCAGCTTTTATCACACTCATATCGTTTCACGTATCGAACTCCAGCAAGCCCGTATCTTCTCGACAAACTATGAAGACCGATTTTGAGATCCCAAAAAACCTTTTTTCACCAAAATAACTCGTAAGTCACGGCTTAGAGCGATGAGTTTTGTCGTTGGCCCGTTTCGCATCGAACTAGGTCCAAACCGCTCCAACCTAGCCCTACAGTTGTTTCGTCGCTTTTATCGCTCTCATACCGTTTCACGTATTCCAAGTCTAGCCGGCCCATATCTTCTTAAAAACTATGAAGGCCGATTTTTAGGGCCCAAACTATATTTTTTCACCAAAATAACTCATAAGTCGTGGCTTATAGCTATGAGTTTTGGTTGTTGGTCCGTTTCGTATAGACTTAGGTCGAAATAGCTCAAACCTAGCCCGACAGCTTTTCCATCAGCTTTTATCACACTCATACCGTTTCACGTATTCCAACTTTATTTGGCCCGTAACTTTCGACAAACTATGAAGGAAGATTTTGAGAGCCCAAACTACAGCTTTTTCACCAAAATAACTCGTAAGTCATGGCTTATAGCTATGAGTTTTGGTCGTTAGCCCGTTTTCGTAGAACTAGGTCCAAAAAGCTCAAACCTAGCCTTATAGTTTTTTCATCGCTTTTATCACACCGATATCGTTTCATGTATTCCAACTCCAGCTTAGCCCGTACCTTCTTTACAAACTATGAAGACCGATTTTGAGAGCCCAAACTATATTTTTTCACCAAAATAACACGTAAGTCACGGCTTAGAGCGATGAGTTTTGTCGTTGGCCTATTTCGCATCGAACTAGGTCCAAACTACTCCAACCTAGCCCTATAGTGTTTCGTCGCTTTTATCGCTCTCATACCGTTTCACGTATTCCAAGTCCAAACTCGGCCCATATCTTCTTAAAAACTATGAAGGTTGATTTTGAGGGCCCAAACAATATTTTTTCACCAAAATAACTCATAAGTCGTGGCTTATAGCTATGAGTTTTGGTTGTTGGCCCATTTCGTGTAGACCTAGGTCCAAATAACTCAAACCTAGCCCGACAGCTTTTCAATCAGCCTTTATCACACTCATACCGTTTCACGTATTCCAACTCTAGTTGGCCCGTATCTTCTTGATAAACTATGAAGGAAGATTTTGAGAGCCCAAACTATATTTTTTCACCAAAATAACTCATAAGTCATGGCTTATAGCTATGACTTTTGGTCGTTCGCCCGTTTTCGGTAGAACTAGATCCAAACAGACTCAAACCTAGCCTTACAAGCTTTTTCATCACTTTATATCACACTCATATCGTTTCACGTATCCAACTCCAAGTAACCCCGTATCTTCTGACAAACTATGAAGACCGATTTTGAGATCCCAAACAACCTTTTTTCACCAAAATAACTCGTAAGTCACGGCTTAGAGCGATGAGTTTTGTCGTTGGCCCGTTTCGCATCGAACTAGGTCCAAACTCGCTCCAACCTAGCCCTATAGTGTTTCGTCGCTTTTATCGCTCTCATACCGTTTCACGTATTCCAAGTCCAAACTCGGCCCATATCTTCTTAAAAAACTATGAAGGCCGATTTTGAGGGCCCAAACTATATTTTTTCACCAAAATAACTCATAAGTCGTGGCTTATAGCTATGAGTTTTGGTTGTTGGCCCGTTTCGTATAGACCTAGGTCCAAACAGACTCAAACCTAGTCCGACAGCTTCTCCATCGCTTTTACCACACTCATACCGTTTCACGTATTCCAACTCTAGTTGGCCCGTATCTTCTTGACAAACTATGAAGGAAGATTTTGAGAGCCTAAACTACGGTTTTTCACCAAAATAACTCGAAGTCATGGCTTATAGCTATGAGTTTTGGTCGTTAGCCCGTTTTCGTAGAACTAGGTCCAAAAAGCTCAAACCTAGCCTTTTAGTTTTTTCATCGCTTTTATCACACCGATATCGTTTCACGTATTCCAACTCCAAGCAAGCCCGTACCTTCTTTACAAACTATGAAGACCGATTTTGAGATCCCAAACTACGTTTTTTCACCAAAATAACTCGTAAGTCACGGCTTAGAGCGGTACGTTTTGTCGTTGGCCTATTTCGCATCGAACTAGGTCCAAACCGCTCCAACCTAGCCCTATAGTGTTTCGTCGCTTTTATCGCTCTCATACCGTTTCACGTATTCCAAGTCCAAACTTAGCCTATATCTTCTTAAAAAACTATGAAGGCCGATTTCGAGGGCCCAAACTATATTTTTTCACCAAAATAACTCATAAGTCATGGCTTATAGCTATGAGTTTTGGTTGTTGGTCCGTTTCGTATAGACCTAGGTCCAAATAGCTCAAACCTAGCCCGACATTTTTCCATCGGCTTTTATCATACTCATACCGTTTCATGCATTCCAACTCTAGTTGTCCCGTATCTTTTTGACAAACTATGAAGGCAGCATTTTGAGAGCCCAAACTACGTTTTTTCACGAAAATAACTTATAAGTCATGGCTTATAGCTATGAGTTTTGGTCATTGGCCCGTTTCCCGTAGAACTAGGTCCAAAAAGCTCAAACCTAGCCTTACAGCTTTTTCATCGCTTTTATCACACTCATATCGTTTCACGTATCCAACTCCAGCTAGCCCGTATCTTCGACAAACTATGAAGACCGATTTTGAGATCACAAACAACCTTCTTTCACAAAAATAACTCGTAAGTCACGACTTAGAGCGATGAGTTTTGTCGTTGGCCTATTTCGCATCGAACTAGGTCAAAACCGCTCCAACCTAGCCCTATAGTGTTTCGTCGCTTTTATCGCTATCATACCGTTTCACGTATTCCAAGTCCCGTTGGCCCATATCTTCTTAAAAACTATGAAGGCCGATTTTGAGGGCCCAAACAATATTTTTTTACCAAAATAACTCATAAGTCATGGCTTATAGCTATGAGTTTTGGTTGTTGGTCCGTTTCGTGTAGACCTAGGTCCAAATAGCTCAAACCTAGCCTCGACGCTTTTCAATCAGCTTTTATCACACTCATACCGTTTCACGTATTCCAACTCCAAGTAAGCCCGTATCTTCTTGACAAACTATGAAGACCGATTTTGAAATCCCAAAAAACCTTTTTTCACCAAAATAACTCGTAACCCAAGGCCGAGAGCGATGAGCTTTTGTCGTTGGCCCGTTTCGTATCGAACTAGGTCCAAACTCGCTCCAACCTAGCCCTATAGTGTTTCGTCGCTTTTATCGCTCTCATACCGTTTCACGTATTCCGAGTCCAAATCGGCCCATATCTTCTTAAAAAACTATGAAGGGTGATTTTGAGGGCCAAACTATATTTTTTCACCAAAATAACTCATAAGTCGTGGCTTATAGCTATGAGTTTTGGTTGTTGGCCCGTTTTAGATAAACCTAGGTCCAAATAGCTCAAACCTAGCCTCGAAAGTTTTTCTATCGCTTTTATCACACTCATACCGTTTCACGTATTCCAACTCTAGTTGGCCCGTATCTCTTTGACAAACTATGAAGGCAGATTTTGAGAGCCCAAACTACGTTTTTCACCAAAATAACTCATAAGTCATGGCTTATAGCTATGAGTTTTAGTCGTTCGCCCGTTTTCGATAGAACTAGGTCCAAACAAACTTCAAACCTAGCCCTACAGCTTTTTCATCAATTTATATCACACTCATATCGTTTCACGTATCCAACTCCAGCTAGCCCGTATCTTCGACAAACTATGAAGACCGATTTTTAGAACCCATACAATCTTTTTTCACGAAAATAACTCGTAAGTCACGGCTTATAGCGATGAGCTTTTGTTGTTGGCCCGTTTCGCATTGAACTAGGTCCAAACTCGCTCCAACCTAGCCCTACAGGTGTTTCGTCGCTTTTATCGCTCTCATACCGTTTCACGTATTCCAAGTCCTATTGGCCCATATCTTCTTAAAAACTATGAAGGATGATTTTGAGGGCCCAAACAATATTTTTTCACCAAAATAACTCATAAGTCGTGGCTTATAGCTATGAGTTTTGGTTGTTGGCCCGTTTCGTGTAGACCTAGGTCCAAATAGCTCAAACCTAGCCCGACAGCTTTTCAATCAGCTTTTATCACACTCATACCGTTTCACGTATTCCAACTCTAGTTGGCCCGTATCTTTTTGACAAACTATGAAGGCAGCATTTTGAGAGCCCAAACTACGTTTTTTCACCAAAATAACTCATAAGTCAAGGCTTATAGCTATGAGTTTTAGTCGTTCGCCCGTTTTCGATAGAACTAGGTCCAAACAAACTCAAACCTAGCCTTACAGCTTTTTCATCAATTTATATCACACTCATATCGTTTAACGTATCCAACTCCAAGTAAGCCCGTATCTTCGACAAACTATGAAGACCGATTTTGAAATCCCAAAAAACCTTTTTTCACACAAATAAATCGTAAGCCAAGGCCGAGAGCGATGAGCTTTTGTCGTTGGCCCGTTTCGCATCGAACTAGGTCCAAACCGCTCCAACCTAGCCCTATAGTGTTTCGTCGCTTTTATCGCTCTCATACCGTTTCACGTATTCCAAGTCCAAATTCGGCCCATATCTTCTTAAAAACTATGAAGGCCGATTTTGAGGGCCCGAACCATATTTTTTCACCAAAATAACTCATAAGTCGTGGCTTATAGCTATGAGTTTTGGTTGTTGGCCCGTTTCGTATAAACCTAGGTCCAAATAGCTCAAACCTAGCCCGAAAGTTTTTCGATCGCTTTTATCACACTCATACCGTTTCACGTATTCCAACTCTAGTTGGCTCGTATCTTCTTGACAAACTATGAAGGAAGATTTTGAGAGCCCAAACTACGGTTTTTCTCCAAAATAACTCGAAGTCATGGCTTATAGCTATGAGTTTTGGTCGTTAGCCCGTTTTCGATAGAACTAGGTCCAAAAAGCTCAAACCTAGCCTTATAGTTTTTTCATCGCTTTTATCACACCGATATCGTTTCACGTATTCCAACTCCAAGTAAGCCCGTACCTTCTTTACAAACTATGAAGACCGATTTTGAGAGCCCAAACTACCTTTTTTCACCGAAATAACTCGTAAGTCACGGCTTAGAGCGATGAGTTTTGTCGTTGGCCTATTTCGCATCGAACTAGGTCCAAACCGCTCCAACCTAGCCCTATAGTGTTTCGCCGCTTTTATCGCTATCATACCGTTTCACGTATTCCAAGTCCCGTTGGCCCATATCTTCTTAAAAACTATGAAGGCCGATTTTGAGGGCCCAAACAATATTTTTTCACCAAAATAACTCATAAGTCGTGGCGTATAGCTATGAGTTTTTGTTGTTGGCCCGTTTCGTGTAGACCTAGGTCCAAATAGCTCAAACCTAGCCCGAGAGTTTTTCAATCAGCTTTTATCACACTCATACCGTTTCACGTATTCCAACTCTAGTTGGCCCGTATCTTTTTGACAAACTATGAAGGCAGCATTTTTAGAGCCCAAACTACGTTTTTCACCAAAATAACTCATAAGTCATGGCTTATAGCTATGAGTTTTAGTCGTTCGCCCGTTTTCGGTAGAACTAGGTCCAAACAGACTCAAACCTAGCCTTACAGCTTTTTCATCGCTTTTATCACACTCATATCGTTTCACGTATCCAACTTCAGCTAGCCCATATCTTCTTGACAAACTATGAAGACCGATTCTAAGAACCCATACAATCTTTTTTCACGAAAATAACTCATAAGTCAAGGCTTAGAGCGATGAGCTTTTGTCGTTGGCCCGTTTCGCATCGAAGTAGGTCCAAACCGCTCCAACCTAACCCTACAGGTGTTTCGTCGCTTTTATCGCTCTCATACCGTTTCACGTATTCCAAGTCCAAGCTTGGCCCATATCTTCTTAAAAAACTATGAATGCCGATTTTGAGGGCCCAAACTATATTTTTTCACCAAAATAACTCATAAGTCGTGGCTTATAGCTATGAGTTTTGGTTGTTGGCCCGTTTCGGATAAACCTATGTCCAAACCGCTCAAACCTAGCCCGACAGCTTTTCCATCGCCTTTTATAACACTCATACCGTTTAACGTATTCCAACTCTAGTTGGCCCGTATCTTCTTGACAAACTATGAAGGAAGATTTTGAGAGCCCAAACTATATTTTTTCACCAAAATAACTCATAAGTCATGGCTTATAGCTATGACTTTTGGTCGTTCGCCCGTTTTCGTAGAACTAGGTCCAAACAGACTCAAACCTAGCCTTACAGCTTTTTCATCAGCTTTATATCACACTCATATCGTTTCACGTATTCCTACTCCAAGCTAGCCCGTATCTTCGACAAACTATGAAGACCGATTTTGAGATCCCAAACAACCGTTTTTCACCAAAATAACTCGTAAGTCAAGGCTTAGAGCGATGACCTTCCGTCGTTGGCCCGTTTCGCATCGAACTAGGTCCAAACTCCTCTTACCTAGCCCTATAGTGTTTCGACAGCTTTTATCGCTCTCATACCGTTTCACGTATTCCAAGTCCAAGCTTGGCTCATATCTTCTTAAAAAACTATGAAAGCCGATTTCGAGGGCCCAAACTATATTTTTTCACCAAAATAACTCATAAGTCGTGGCTTATAGCTATGAGTTTTGGTTGTTGGCCCGTTTCGTATAGACCTAGGTCCAAACGAACTTCAAAGCTAGCTCCGACAGCTTTTCCATCGGCTTTTATCACACTCATACCGATTCACGTATTCCAACTCTAGTTGGCTCGTATCTTCTTCACAAACTATGAAGGCACATTTTGAGAGCCCAAACTACGTTTTTTCGCCAAAATAACTCGCAGTCATGGCTTATAGCTATGAGTTTTGGTCGTTAGCCCATTTTCGGTAGAACTAGGTCCAACCAGCTCAAACCTAGCCTTACAGCTTTTTCATCGCTTTTATCACACCGATATCGTTTCACGTATTCCAACTCCGAGCTAGCCCGTATCTCCTCGACAAACTATGAAGACCGATTTTGAGATCCCAAAAAACCGTTTTTCACCAAAATAACTCGTAAGTCAAGGCTTAGATCGATGAGCTTTTGTCGTTGGCTCGTTTCGCATCGAACTAGGTCCAAACTCGCTCCAACCTAGCCTTACAAGTGTTTCGACAGCTTTTATCGCTCTCATACCGTTTCACGTATTCTAAGTCCAAGCTTGGCCCTTATCTTTTTAAGAAACTATGAAGGCCGATTTCGAGGGCCCAAACTATATTCTTTCACCAAAATAACTCATAAGTCGTCGCTTATAGCTATGAGTTTTGGTCGTTGGCCCCTTTCGGATAGACCTAGGTCCAAACAAATCTCAAACCTAGCCCGACAGCTTTTCCATCAGCTTTATCACACTCATACCGTTTCACGTATTCCAACTCTAGTTGGCTCCGTATCTTCGACAAACCGTAAAGGCATATTTTGAGAGCCCAAACTAAGTTTTTTCACCAAAATAACTCATAAGTCATGGCTTATAGCTATGAGTTTTGGTCGTTAGCCCGTTTTCGGTAGAACTAGGTCCAACCAGACTCAAACCTAGCCTTACAGCTTTTTCATCGGCTTTTATTACACTAATATCGTTTCACGTATTCCAACTCCAGCTAGCCCGTATCTCCTCGACAAACTATGAAGACCGATTTTGAGATCCCAAACAACCGTTTTTCACCAAAATAACTCGTAAGTCAAGGCTTAGTGCGATGAACTTTTGTCGTTGGCCCGTTTCGCATCGAACTAGGTCCAAACTCGCTCCAACCTAACCCTACGAGTGTTTCGACAGCTTTTGTCGCTCTCATACCGTTTCACGTATTCCAAGTCCAGATTGGCCCATATCTTTTTAAAAAACTATGAAGGCCGATTTTGAGGGCCCAAACTATATTCTTTCACCAAAATAACTCATAAGTCGTGGCTTATAGCTATGAGTTTTGGTTGTTGGCCCTTTCGGATAGACCTAGGTCCAAACAAACTCAAACCTAGCCTCGACAGCTTTTCCATCAGCTTTTATCACACTCATACCGTTTCACGTATTCTAACTCTAGTTGGCCCGTATCTTCTTGACAAACTATGAAGGAAGATTTTGAGAGCCCAAAAGACGTTTTTTCACAAAAATAACTCATAAGTCATGGCTTATAGCTATGAGTTTTGGTCGTTGGCCCATTTTCGGTAGAACTAGGTCCAAACAATCGAAACCTAGCCTTACAGCTTTTTCATCGCTTTTATCACACCGATATCGTTTCACGTATTCCAACTCCAGCTAGCCCGTACCTTCTTTACAAACTATGAAGACCGATTTTGAGAGCCCAAACTACATTTTTTCACCAAAATAAAACGTAAGTCACGGCTTAGAGCGATGAGCTTTTGTCGTTGGCCCGTTTCGCATCGAAGTAGGTCCCAACTCGCTCCAACCTAACCCGACAGTTGTTTCGTCGCTTTTATCGCTCTCATACCCTTTCACGTATTCTAAGTCCAATTGGCCCATATCTTCTTAAAAACTACGAAGGCCGATTTTAAGGGCCCAAACTATATTTTTTCACCAAAATAACTCATAAGTCGTGGCTTATAGCTATGAGTTTTGGTTGTTGGCCCATCTCGTATAGACCTAGGTCCAGACATGTCTCAAACCTAGCCTCGACAGCTTTTCCATCGCTTTTATCACACTTATACCGTTTCACGTATTCCAACTCTAGTTGGCTTCGTATCTTCTTGACAAACTATAAAGGCATATTTTGAGAGCCCTAACTACGTTTTTTCACTAAAACAACTCGAAGTCATGGCTTATAGCTATGAGTTTTGGTTGTTAGCCCGTTTTCGGTAGAATTAGGTCCAAACAGACTCAAACCTAGCCTTACAGCTTTTTCATCAGCTTTTATCACACCGATATCGTTTCACGTATTCCAACTCCAGCTAGCCCGTATCTCCTCGACAAACTTTGAAGACCGATTTTGAGATCCCAAACAATAGTTTTTCACCAAAATAACTCGTAAGTCAAGGCTTAGATCGATGAGCTTTTGTCGTTGGCCCGTTTCGCATCGAACTAGGTCCAAACTGTTCCAACCTAGCCCGAAAGTGTTTCGTCGCTTTTATCGCTCTCATACCGTTTCACGTATTCCAAGTCCAAGCTTGGCCCATATCTTCTTAAAAAACTATGAAGGCCGATTTTGAGGGCCCACACTATATTCTTTCACCAAAATAACTCATAAGTCGTGGCTTATAGCTATGAGTTTTTGCCGTTCGCCCGTTTTCGGTAGAACTAGGTCCAAATAGGTCAAACCTAGCCTTACAGCTTTTTCATCAGCTTTTATCACACCGATATCGTTTCACGTATTCCAACTCCAGCTAGCCCGTACCTTCTTTACAAACTATGAAGACCGATTTTGAGAGCCCAAACTATATTTTTTCACCAAAATAACACGTAAGTCACGGCTTAGAGCGATGAGCTTCGTCGTTGGCCCGTTTCGCATCGAACTAGGTCCAAACTACTCCCGCTACCCCCGCCGTGTTTCGACAGCTTTTATCGCTCTCATACCGTTTCACGTATTCCAAGTCCAGCTTGGCCCATATCTTCTTTAAAAACTATGATGGCCGATTTTGAGGGCCCAAACTATATTCTTTCCCAAAATAACTCATAAGTCGTGGCTTATAGCTATGAGTTTTGGTTGTTGGTCCGTTTCGTATAGACCTAGGTCCAAACGAACTTCAAACCTAGCTCGACAGCTTTTCCATCAGCTTTCATCACACTCATACCGTTTCACGTATTCCAACTCTAGTTGGCCCGTATCTTCTTGACAAACTATGAAGGAAGATTTTAGGAGCCCCAACGACGTTTTTTCACCAAAATAACTCATAAGTAATGGCTTATAGCCATGAGTTTTGGTCGTTGGCCCGTTTTCGGTAGAACTAGGTCCAAACAGACTCAAACCTAGCCTTACAGCTTTTTCATCGCTTTTATCACACCGATATCGTTTCACGTATTCCAACTCCAGCTAGCCCGTATCTCCTCGACAAACTATGAAGACCGATTTTGAGATCCCGTACAACCGTTTTTCACCAAAATAACTCGTAAGTCAAGGCTTAGAGCGATGAACTTTTGTCGTTGGCCCGTTTCGCATCGAACTAGGTCCAAACTCGCTCCAACCTAGCCCTACAGTTGTTTTTACAGCTTTTATCGCTCTCATACCGTTTCACGTATTCCAAGTCCAAGCTTGGCCCATATCTTTTTAAAAAACTATGAAGGCCGATTTCGAGGGCCCAAACTATATTCTTTCACCAAAATAACTCATAAGTCGTGGCTTATAGCTATGAGTTTTGGTTGTTGGCCCCTTCTAGATAGACCTAGGTCCAAACAAGTCTCAAACCTAGCCTCGACAGCTTTTCCATCAGCTTTATCACACTCATACCGTTTTACGTATTCCAACTCTAGTTGGCTCGTATCTTTTTGACAAACTATGAAGGAAGATTTTGAGAGCCCAAACGACGTTTTTTCACCAAAATAACTCATAAGTCATGGCTTATAGCTATGAGTTTTGGTCGTTGGCCCGTTTTCGGTAGAACTAGGTCCAAACAGATCTCAAACCTAGCCTTATAGTTTTTTCATCAGCTTTTATCACACCGATATAGTTTCACGCATTCCAACTCCAGCTCGCCCGTACCTTTTTTACAAACCGTGAAGACCGATTTTGAGAGCCCAAACTACATTTTTTCACCAAAATAACACGTAAGTCAAGGCTTAGAGCGATGAGCTTTTGTCGTTGGCCCGTTTCGCATCGAAGTAGGTCCAAACTCGCTCCAACCTAACCCGACAGTTGTTTCGTCGCTTTTATCGCTTTCATACTCGTTTCACATATTCCAAGTCCAGCTTGGCCCATATCTTCTTAAAAAACTATGAAGGCTGATTTTGAGGGCCCACACTATATTCTTTCACCAAAATAACTCGAAGTCGTGGCTTATAGCTATGAGTTTTGGCCGTTGGCCCGTTTTCGATAGAACTAGGTCCAAACAGACTCGGACCTAGCCTTACAGCTTTTTCATCAGCTTTTATCACACCGATATCGTTTCACGTATTCTAACTCCAAGCTAGCCCGTACCTTCTTTACAAACTATGAAGACCGATTTTGAGAGCCCAAACTACATTTTTTCACCAAAATAACACGGAAATCACGGCTTAGAGCGATGAGCTTCGTCGTTGGCCCGTTTCACGTCGAACTAGGTCCAAACTACTCCTACCTAGCCCTACAGAGTGTTTCGACAGCTTTTATCGCTCTCATACCGTTTCACGTAATCCAAGTCCAGCTTGGCCCATATCTTCTTAAAAAACTATGATGGCCGATTTTGAGGGCCCAAACTACATTTTTTCACCAAAATAACTCATAATTCGTGGCTTATAGCTATGAGTTTTGGTTGTTGGCCCGTTTCGTATAGACTTAGATCCAAACGAATCTCAAACCTAGCCCGACAGCTTTTCCATCGCTTTTATCACACTCATACCGTTTCACGTATTCCAACTCTAGTTGGCCTCGTATCTTCTGACAAACTATAAAGGCATATTTTGAGAGCCCAAACTACGTTTTTTCACCAAATTAACTCGAAGTCATGGCTTATAGCTATGAGTTTTGGTCGTTGGCCCGTTTTCGGTAGAACTAGGTCCAAACAGACTCAAACCTAGCCTTACAGCTTTTTCATCGCTTTTATCACACCGATATTGTTTCACGTACTCCAACTCCAGCTAGCCCGTACCTTCTTTACAAACTATGAAGATCGATTTTGAGAGCCCAAACTACATTTTTTCACCAAAATAACACGTAAGTCACGGCATTGATTGATGAGCTTTTGTCATTGGCCCGTTTCGCATCGAAGTAGGTCCAAACTCGCTCCAACCTAACCCGACAGGTGTTTCGTCGCTTTTATCGCTCTCATACCGTTTCACGTATTCTAAGTCCAATTGGCCCATATCTTCTTAAAAAACTATGAAGGCTAATTTTCGTGGCCCAAACTACATTTTTTCACTAAAATAACTCATAAGTCGTTGCTTATAGCTATGAGTTTTGGTTGTTGGCCCGTTTCGGATAGACCTAGGTCGAAACAGACTCAAACCTAGCCTCGATAGTTTTTCCATCGCTTTTATCACACTTATACCGTTTCACGTATTCCAACTCTAGTTGGCTTCGTATCTTCGACAAACTATAAAGGCATATTTTGAGAGCCCAAACTATGTTTTTTCACCAAAACAACTCGAAGTCATGGCTTATAGCTATGAGTTTTGGTTGTTGGCCCGTTTTCGGTAGAATTAGGTCCAAACAGACTCAAACCTAGCCTTACAGCTTTTTCATCGGCTTTTATCACACCGATATCGTTTCACGTATTCCAACTCCAGTTAGCCCGTATCTCCTCGACAAACTTTGAACACCGATTTTGAGATCCCAAACAATCATTTTTCACCAAAATAACTCGTAAGTCTAGGCTTAGATCGATGAGCTTTTTCGTTGGCCCGTTTCGCATCGAACTAGGTCCAAACTCGCTCCAACCTAGCCCTACGGTGTTTCGTCGCTTTTATCGCTCTCATACCGTTTCACGTATTCCAAGTCCAAGTTGGCCCATATCTTCTTAAAAACTATGAAGGCCGATTTTGAGGGCAAACACTATATTCTTTCACCAAAATAACTCATAAGTCGTGGCTTATAGCTATGAGTTTTGGCCGTTGGCCCGTTTTCGGTAGAAGTAGGTCCAAACAGACTTAAACCTAGCTCGATAGTTTTTTCATCGCTTTTATCACACCGATATCATTTCACGTATTCCAACTCTAGTTAGCTCGTACCTTTTTTACAAACTATGAAGACCGATTTTGAGAGCCCAAACTACATTTTTTCACCAAAATAACACGTAAGTCACGGCTAGAGCGATGAGCTTCGTCGTTGGCCCGTTTCACATCGAACTAGGTCCAAACTACTCCTACCTAGCCCTACAGGTGTTTCGACAGCTTTTATCGCTCTCATACCGTTTCACGTAATCCAAGTCCAAGTTGGCCCATATCTTCTTAAAAACTATGATGGCCGATTTTGAGGGCCCAAACTATATTCTTTCACCAAAATAACTCATAAGTCGTGGCTTATAGCTATGAGTTTTGGTTGTTGGCCCGTTTCGTATGGACTCCAGGTCCAAACAAATCTCAAACCTAGCCCGACAGCTTTTCCATCGGCTTTTATCACACTCATACCGTTTCACGTATTCCAACTCTAGTTGGCCCGTATGTTCTTGACAAACTATGAAGGAAGATTTTGAGAGCCCAAACGACGTTTTTTCACCAAAATAACTCATAAGTCATGGCTTATAGCTATGAGTTTTGGTCGTTGGCCCGTATTCGTAGAACTAGGTCCAAATAGCTCAAACCTAACCTTACAGCTTTTTCATCGCTTTTATCACACCGATATCGTTTCACGTATTCCAACTCCAGCTAGCCCGTACCTTCTTTACAAACTATGAAGACCGATTTTGAGAGCCCAAACTACATTTTTTCACCAAAATAACACGAAGTCACGGCTTAGAGCGATAAGCTTTTGTCGTTGGCCCGTTTCGCATCGAAGTAGGTCCAAACTCGCTCCAACCTAACCCAACAAGTTGTTTCTTCGCTTTTATCGCTCTCATGTCGTTTCACGTATTCTAAGTCCAATTGGCCCACATCTTCTTAAAAAACTATGAAGGCCGATTTTAAGGGCCCAAACTACATTTTTTCACCAAAATAACTCATAAGTCGTGGCTTATAGCTGCGAGTTTTGGTTGTTGGCCCGTTTCGTGTAGACCTAGGTCCAAATAGTTCAAACCTAGCCCGACAGCTTTTCCATCGCTTTTATCACACTCATACCGTTTCACGTATTCCAACTCTAGTTGGCTCCGTATTTTCTTGACAAACTATAAAGGCATATTTTGAGAGCCCAAACTATGTTTTTTCACCAAAATAACTCGAAGTCATGGCTTATAGCTATGAGTTTTGGCCGTTGGCCCTTTTCCGGTAGAACTAGGTCCAAACAGACTCAAACCTAGCCTTACAGCTTTTTCATCAGCTTTTATCACACCGATATTGTTTCACGTATTCTAACTCTAGCTAGCCCGTATCTCCTCGACAAACTATGAAGACCGATTTTGAGATCCCAAACAATCGTTTTTCACTAAAATATCTCGTAAGTCAAAGCTTAGATCGATGAGCTTTTGTCGTTTGCCCGTTTCGCATCGAACTAGGTCCAAACCGCTCCAACGGAGCCCTACACTCGTTTCGTCGGCTTTTATCGCTCTCATACCGTTTCATGTATTCGAAGTCCAGCTTGGCCCATATCTTCTTAAAGAACTATGAAGGCCGATTTTGAGGGCCCAAACTATATTCTATCACCAAAATAACTCATAAGTCATGGCTTATAGCTATGAGTTTTGGTTGTTGGCCCGTTTCGTATAGACCTAGGTCCAAATAGTTCAAACCTAGCCCGACAGCTTTTCCATCGCTTTTATCACACTCATACCGTTTCACGTATTCCAACTCTAGTTGGCTTCGTATTTTCTTGACAAACTATAAAGGCATATTTTGAGAGCCCAAACTATGTTTTTTCACCAAAATAACTCGAAGTCATGGCTTATAGCTATGAGTTTTGGCCGTTGGCCCTTTTCCGGTAGAACTAGGTCCAAACAGCCTCAAACCTAGCCTTACAGCTTTTTCATCGGCTTTTATCACACCGATATTGTTTCACGTATTCCAACTCTAGTTAGCCCGTATCTCCTCGACAAACTATGAAGACTAATTTTGAGATCCCAAACAATCGTTTTTCACCAAAATAACTCGTAAGTCAAAGCTTAGATCGATGAGCTTTTGTCGTTGGCCCGTTTCGCATCGAACTAGGTCCAAACCGCTCCAACGTAGCCGTACGAGTGTTTCGTCGCTTTTATCGCTCTCATAACGTTTCACGTATTCGAAGTCCAGCTTGGCCCATATCTTCTTAAAGAACTATGAAGGCCGATTTTGAGGGCCCAAACTATATTCTATCACCAAAATAACTCATAAGTCGTGGCTTATAGCTATGAGTTTTGGTTGTTGGTCCGTTTCGTATAGACCTAGGTCCAAACAGACTCAAACCTAGCCCGACAGCTTTTCCATCAGCTTTTATCACACTCATACCGTTTTACGTATTCCAACTCTAGTTGGCCCGTATCTTCTTGACAAACTATGAAGGAAGATTTTGAGAGCCCAAACGACGTTTTTTCACCAAAATAACTCATAAGTCATGGCTTATAGCTATGAGTTCCGGTCGTTGGCCCATTTTCGGTAGAACTAGGTCCAAACAGACTCAAACCTAGCCTTACAGCTTTTTCATCGGCTTTTATCACACCGATATAGTTTCACGTATTCCAACTCCAGCTTAGCTCGTACCTTTTTTACAAACCGTGAAGACCGATTTTGAGAGCCCAAACTACATTATTTCACCAAAATAACACGTAAGTCACGGCTCAGAGCGATGAGCTTTTGTCGTTGGCCCGTTTCGCATCGAAGTAGGTCCATACCGCTCCAACCTAACCCGACAGTTGTTTCGTCGCTTTTATCGCTCTCATACCGTTTCACGTATTCTAAGTCCAATTGGCCCATATCTTCTTAAAAAACTATGAAGGCCGATTTTCGTGGACCAAACTACATTTTTTCACCAAAATAACTCATAAGTCGTGGCTTATAGCTAAGAGTTTTGGTTGTTGGTCCGTTTCGCATAGACCTAGGTCCAAATAGCTCAAACCTAGCTCGACAGCTTTTCCATCAGCTTTTATCACACTCATACCGTTTTATGCATTCCAACTCTAGTTGGCCCGTATCTTCTTAAAAACCTATGAAGGCCGATTTTGAGGGCCCAAACTACATTTTTTCACCAAAATAACTCATAAGTCGTGGCTTATAGCTATGAGTTTTGGTTGTTAGCCCGTTTCGTATAGACCTAGGTCCAAACAGACTCAAACCTAGCCCGATAGTTTTTCCATCAGCTTTTCTCACACTTATACCGTTTCACGTATTCCAACTCTAGTTGGCTCCGTATCTTCTTGACAAACTATAAAGGCATATTTTGAGAGCCCAAACTACGTTTTTTCACCAAAACAACTCGAAGTCATGGCCTATAGCTATGAGTTTTGGTTGTTGGCCCGTTTTCGGTAGAATTAGGTCCAAACAGACTCAAACCTAGCCTTACAGCTTTTTTCATCGCTTTTATCACACCGATATCGTTTCACGTATTCCAACTCCAGCTAGCCGTATCTCCTCGACAAACTTTGAACACCGATTTTGAGATCCCAAACAATCGTTTTTCACCAAAATAACTCGTAAGTCAAGGCTTAGATCGATGAGCTTTTGTCGTTGGCCCGTTTCGCATCGAACTAGGTCCAAACCTGCTCCAACCTAGCCCTATAGTGTTTCGTCGCTTTTATCGCTCTCATACCGTTTCACGTATTCCAAGTCCAAGTTGGCCCATATCTTCTTAAAAAACTATGAAGGCCGATTTTGAGGGCCAACACTATATTCTTTCACCAAAATAACTCATAAGTCGTGGCTTATAGCTATGAGTTTTGGCCGTTGGCTCGTTTTCGGTAGAAGTAGGTCCAAACAGACTTAAACCAAGCCTTACAGCTTTTTCATCAGCTTTTATCACACCGATATCGTTTCACGTATTCAACCTCTAGTTAGCCCGTACCTTCTTTACAAACTATGAAGGAAGATTTTGAGAGCCCAAACGACGTTTTTTCACCAATATAACTCATAAGTCATGGCTTATAGCTATGAGTTTTGGTCGTTGGCCCATTTTCGGTAGAACTAGGTCCAAACAGACTCAAACCTAGCCTTACAGCTTTTTCATCGGCTTTTATCACACCGATATCGTTTCACGTATTCCAACTCCAGTTAGCCCGTACCTTCTTTACAAACTATGAAGACCGATTTTGAGAGCCCAAACTACATTTTTTCACCAAAATAACACGTAAGTCACGGCTTAGAGCGATGAGCTTTTGTCATTGGCTCGTTTCGCATCGAAGTAGGTCCAAACTCGCTCCAACCTAACCCGACGTTGTTTCGTCGCTTTTATCGCTCTCATACCGTTTCACGTATTCCAAGTCCAGCTTGGCCCATATCTTCTAAAAAAACTATGGAGGATGATTTTGAGGGCCCAAACTATATTCTTTCACCAAAATAACTCATAAGTCGTGGCTTATAGCAATGAGTTTTGGTTGTTGGCCCGTTTCGTATAGACATAGGTCCAAACGAACTCAAACCTAGCCTCGACAGCTTTTCCATCGCTTTTATCACTCATACCGTTTCACGTATTCCAACTCTAGTTCGGCTATATCTTCTTGACAAACTATAAAGGCATATTTTGAGAGCCCAAACTACGTTTTGTCACCAAAATAACTCGAAGTCATGGCTTATAGCTATGAGTTTTGGTCGTTGGTCCGTTTTCGGTAGAACTAGGTCCAAACAGACTCAAACCTAGCCTTACAGCTTTTTCATCAGCTTTTATCACACCGATATCGTTTCACGTATTCCAACTCCAGCTAGCCCGTACCTTCTTTACAAACTATGAAAACCGATTTTCGAGCCCAAACTACATTTTTTCACCAAAATAACACGTAAGTCACGACCGAGAGCGATGAGCTTTTGTCGTTGGCCCGTTTCGCATCAAAGTAGGTCCAAACTCGCTCCAACCTAACCCGACAGGTGTTTCTTCGCTTGTTATCGCTCTCATACCGTTTCACGTATTCTAAGTCCAATTGGCCCATATCTTCTTAAAAAACTATGAAGGCCGATTTTGAGGGCCCAAACTACATTTTTTCACCAAAATAACTCATAAGTCGTGGCTTATAGCTATGAGTTTTGGTTGTTGGCCCGTTTCGTATAGACCTAGGTCCAAACGGCTCAAACCTAGCCGACGGTTTTTCCATCGCTTTTATCACACTTATACCGTTTCACGTATTCCAACTCTAGTTGGCTTCGTATCTTCGACAAACTATAAAGGCATATTTTGAGAGCCCCAACTACGTTTTTTTCACCAAAACAACTCAAAAGTCATGGCTTATAGCTATGAGTTTTGGTTGTTGGCCGCTTTCGGTAGAATTAGGTCCAAACGAACTCAAACCTAGCCTTACAGCTTTTTCATCAGCTTTTATCACACCGATATCGTTTCACGTATTCCAACTCCAAGTTAGCCCGTATCTCCTCGACAAACTATGAAGACCGATTTTGAGATCCCAAACAACCGTTTTTCACCAAAATAACTCGTAAGTCAAGGCTTAAATCGATGAGCTTTTGTCGTTGGCCCGTTTCGCATCGAACTAGGTCCAAAATGCTCCAACCTAGCCCTACGAGTGTTTCGTCGCTTTTATCGCTCTCATACCGTTTCACGTATTCCAAGTCCAGCTTGGCCCATATCTTCTAAAAAACTATGGAGGATGATTTTGAGGGCCCAAACTATATTCTTTCACCAAAATAACTCATAAGTCGTGGCTTATAGCTATGAGTTTTGGTTGTTGGCCCGTTTCGGATAGACATAGGTCGAAACGAACTCAAACCTAGCCCGACGAGCTTTTCCATCGGCTTTTATCACTCATACCGTTTCACGTATTCCAACTCTAGTTCGGCTATATCTTCTTGACAAACTATAAAGGCATATTTTGAGAGCCCAAACTATGTTTTTTCACCAAAATAACTCGAAGTCATGGCTTATAGCTATGAGTTTTGGTCGTTGGTCCGTTTTCGGTAGAACTAGGTCCAAACAACTCAAACCTAGCCTTACAGCTTTTTCCTCGCTTTTATCACACCGATATCGTTTCACGTATTCCAACTCCAGCTAGCCCGTACCTTCTTTACAAACTATGAAAACCGATTTTCGAGCCCAAACTACATTTTTTCACCAAAATAACACGTAAGTCACGACCGAGAGCGATGAGCTTTTGTCGTTGGCCCGTTTCGCATCGAAGTAGGTCCAAACTCCTCCAACCTAACCCGACAGCTGTTTCTTCGGCTTTTATCGCTCTCATGCCGTTTCACGTATTCTAAGTCCAATTGGCCATATCTTCTTAAAAACTATAAAGGCCGATTTAAAGGGCCCAAACTACATTTTTTCACCAAAATATCTCATAAGTCGTGGCTTATAGCTATGAGTTTTGACCGTTGGCCCGTTTTCGATAGAACGAGGTGCAAACAGACTCAAACCTAGCCTTACAGCTTTTTCATCAGCTTTAATCACACCGATATCGTTTCACGTATTCCAACTCCAGCTTAGCTTCGTATCTCCTTTACAAACTATGAAGATCGATTTTGAGATCCCAAACAACCGTTTTTCACCAAAATAACTCGTAAGTCAAGGCTTAGATCGATGAGCTTTTGTCGTTGGCCCGTTTCGCATCGAACTAGGTCCAAACCGCTCCAACCTAGCCCTATAGTGTTTCGTCGCTTTTATCGCTCTCATACCGTTTCACGTATTCCAAGTCCAAGCTTGGCCCATATCTTCTTAAAAAACTATGAAGGCCGATTTTGAGGGCCCAAACTATATTCTTTGACCAAAATAACTCATAAGTCATGGCTTATAGCAATGAGTTTTGGTTGTTGGTCCGTTTCGGATAGACCTAGGTCCAAACAAATCTCAAACCTAGCCCGATAGTTTTTCCATCAGCTTTTATCACACTCATACCATTTCACGTATTCCAACTCTAGCTTGGCCCGTATCTTCTTGACAAACTATGAAGGAAGATTTTGAGAGCCCAAACGACGTTTTTTCACCAAAATAACTCATAAGTCTTGTCTTATAGCTATGAGTTTTGGTCGTTGGCCCGCTTTCGGTAGAACTAGGTCCAAACAGACTCAAACCTAGCCTTATAGTTTTTTCATCGCTTTTATCACACCGATATCGTTTCACATATTCCAAATCCAAGTTAGCCCGTACCTTCTTTACAAACTATGAAGACCGATTTCGAGAGCCCAAACTATATTTTTTCACCAAAATAACACGTAAGTCACAACTTAGAGCGATGAGCTTTTGTCGTTGGCCCGTTTCGCATCAAAGTAGGTCCAAACCGCTCCAACCTAGCCCTACGAGTGTTTCATCGCTTTTATCGCTCTCATACCGTTTCACGTATTCCAAGTCCAAGCTTGGCCCATATCTTCTTAAGAAACTATGAAGGCCGATTTTAAGGGCCCAAACTATATTCTTTCACCAAAGTAACTCAAAAGTCTTGGCTTATAGCTATGAGTTTTGGTTATTGGCCCGTTTCCGATAGACCTAGGTCCAAACAGACTCAAACCTAGCCTCGACAGCTTTTCCATAAGTTTTTATCACACTCATACCGTTTCACGTACTCCAACTCTAGTTGGCCCGTATCTTCTTGACAAACTATGAAGGAAGATTTTGAGAGCCCAAACGACGTTTTTTCACAAAAATAACTCATAAGTCATGGCTTATAGCTATGAGTTTTTGTCGTTGGCCCGTTTTCGGTAGAACTAGGTCCAAACAGACTCAAACCTAGCCTTACAGCTTTTTCATCAGCTTTTATCACACTAATATCGTTTCACGTATTCCAACTCCAAGCTTAGCCCGTACCTTCTTTACAAACTATGAAGACCGATTTTGAGAGCCCAAACTACATTTTTTCACCAAAATAACTCGTAAGTCATAGCTTAGAGCGATGAGCTTTTGTCGTTGGCCCGTTTCGCATCGAAGTAGGTCCAAACCGCTCCAACCTAACCCGACAGTTGTTTCGTCGCTTTTCTCGCTCTCATACCGTTTCACGTATTCTAAGTCCAATTGGCACATATCTTCTTAAAAAACTATAGAGGCCGATTTTAAGGGACCAAACTACATTTTTTCACCAAAATAACTCATAAGTCGTGGCTTATAGCTATGAGTTTTGGTTGTTGGCCCGTTTCGTATAGACCTAGGTCCAAACAAACTTCAAACATAGCTCGACAGCTTTTCCATCGCTTTTATCACACTCATACCGTTTCACGTATTCCAACTCTAGTTGGCCCGTATGTTCTTGACAAACTATGAAGGAAGATTTTGAGAGCCCAAACGACGTTTTTTCACCAATATAACTCATAAGTCATGGCTTATAGCTATGAGTTTTGGTCGTTAGCCCGTTTCCGTAGAACTAGGTCCAAACAGACTCAAACCTAGCCTTACAGCTTTTTCATCAGCTTTTATCACACCGATATCGTTTCACGTATTCCAACTCCAGCTAGCCCGTACCTTCTTTACAAACTATGAAGACCGATTTTGAGAGCCCAAACTACATTTTTTCACCAAAATAACACGTAAGTCACGGCTTAGAGCGATGAGCTTTTGTCGTTGGCCACTTTTGCATCGAAGTAGGTCCATACCGCTCCAACCTAACCCGACAAGTTGTTTCGTCGCTTTTATCGCTCTCATACCCTTTCACGTATTCTAAGTCAAATTGGCCCATATCATCTTAAAAACTATGAAGGCCGATTTCGAGGGCCCAAACTACATTTTTTCACCAAAATAACTCATAAGTCGTGGCTTATAGCTATGAGTTTTGGTTGTTGGCCCGTTTCGTATAGACCTAGGTCCAAACAAACTTCAAACTTAGCTCGACAATTTTTCCATCGCTTTTATCACACTCATACCGTTTCACGTATTCCAACTCAAGTTGGCTCGTATCTTCTTGACAAACTATGGAGGCAGATTTTGAGAGCCCAAACGACGTTTTTTCACCAAAATAACTCATAAGTCATGGCTTATAGCTATGAGTTTTGGTCGTTGGCCCGTTTTTGGTAGAACTAGGTCCAAACAAACTCAAACCTACCCTTAAAGTTTTTTCATCAGCTTTTATCACACCGATATCGTTTCACGTATTCAAACCCCAGCTAGCCCGTATCTCCTCGACAAACTATGAAGTCCGATTTTGAGATCCCAAACAACCGTTTTTCACCAAAATAACTCGTAAGTCAAGGCTTAGAGCGATGAGCTTTTGTCGTTGGCTCGTTTCGCATCGAACTAGGTCCAAACCGCTCAAACCTAGCCCTATAGTTGTTTCATCGCTTTTATCGCTCTCATACCGTTTCACGTATTCCAAGTCCAGCTTGGCCCATATCTTCTTAAGAAACTATGAAGGCCGATTTTGAGGGCCCAAACTATATTCTTTCACCAAAGTAACTCATAAGTCGTGCCTTATAGCTATGAGTTTTGGTTGTTGGCCCGTTTCGTATAGACCTAGGTCCAAACAAGCTTCAAACCTAGCCTCGACAGCTTTTCCATAAGTTTTTATCACACTCATACCGTTTCACGTATTCCAACTCTAGTTGGCCCGTATCTTCTTGACAAACTATGAAGGAAGATTTTGAAAGCCCAAACGACGTTTTTTCACCAAAATAACTCATAAGTCATGGCTTATAGCTATGAGTTTTGGTCGTTGGCCCGTTTCCGGTAGAACTAGGTCCAAACGAACTCAAACCTAGCCTTACAGCTTTTTGATCGGCTTTTATCACACCGATATCGTTTCACGTATTCCAACTCCAGCTAGCCCGTATCTCCTCGACAAACTATGAAGACCGATTTTGAGATCCCAAACAACCGTTTTTCACAAAAATAACTCGTAAGTCACGGCTTAGAGCGATGAGCTTTTGTCGTTGGCCCGTTTCGCATCGAACTAGGTCTAAGCTCGCTCCAACCTAGCCCTAAAGTGTTTCGTCGCTTTTATCGCTCTCATACCGTTTCACGTATTCCAAGTCCAAGTTGGCCCATATCTTCTTAAGAAACTATGAAGGCCGATTTTGAGGGCCCAAACTATATTCTTTCACCAAAATAACTCATAAGTCGTGGCTTATAGCTATGAGTTTTGGTTGTTGGCCCGTTTCGGATAGACCTAGGTCTAAACAAACTCAAACCTAGCTCGACAGCTTTTCCATCGGCTTTTATCACACTCATACCGTTTCACGTATTCCAACTCTAGCTGGCCCGTATCTTCGACAAATATGAAGGAAGATTTTGAGAGCCCAAACGACGTTTTTTCACCAAAATAACTCATAAGTCATGGCTTATAGCTATGAGTTTTGGTCGTTGGCCCGTTTCCGTAGAACTAGGTCCAAACAGACTCAAACCTAGCCTTACAGCTTTTTCATCGGCTTTTATCACACCGATATCGTTTCACGTATTCCAACTCCAGTTAGCTCGTATCTCCTTGACAAACTATGAAGACCGATTTTGAGATCCCAAACAACCGTTTTTCACCAAAATAACTCGTAAGTCAAGGCTTAGAGCGATGAGCTTTTGTCGTTGGCCCGTTTCGCATCGAACTAGGTCCAAACTCGCTCCAACCTAACCCGACGAGTGTTTCGTCGGCTTTTATCGCTCTCATACCCTTTCACGTATTCTAAGTCCAATTGGCCCATATCATCTTAAAAAACTATGAAGGCTGATTTTGAGGGCCCAAACTACATTCTTTCACCAAAATAACTCATAAGTCGTGGCTTATAGCTATGAGTTTTGGTTGTTGGCCCATTTCGGATAGACTCTAGGTCCAAACAGACTCAAACCTAGCTCGATAGTTTTTTCATCGGCTTTTATCACACTCATACCGTTTCACGTATTCCAACTCTAGTTGCCCCGTATCTTCTTGACAAACTAGAAAGGCATATTTTGAGAGCCCAAACTACGTTTTTTTACCAAAATAACTCGAAGTCATGGCTTATAGCTATGAGTTTTGGTCGTTGGCCCGTTTTCGATAGAATTAGGTCCAAACAGACTCAAACCTAGCCTTACAGCTTTTTCATCGCTTTTATCACACCGATATCGTTTCACGTATTTCAACTCCAGTTAGCCCGTATGTTCTTGACAAACTTCGAAGACCGATTTTGAGATCCCAAACAATCGTTTTTCACCAAAATAACTAGTAAGTCAAGGCTTAGATCGATGAGCTTTATCGTTGGCCCGTTTCGCATCGAACTAGGTCCAAACCGCTCCAACCTAGCCCTACAGTTGTTTCATCGCTTTTATCGCTCTCATATCGTTTCACGTATTCCAAGTCCAAGTTGGACTATATCTTCTTAAAAAACTATAAAGGCTGATTTTGAGGGCCCAAACTATATTCTTTCATCAAAATAACTCATAAGTCGTGGCTTATAGCTATGAGTTTTGGTTGTTGGCCCGTTTCGTATAGACCTAGGTCCGAACATCTCAAACCTAGCCCGACAGCTTTTCCATCGGCTTTTATCACACTCATACCGTTTCACGTATTCCAACTCTAGTTGGCCCGTATCTTCTTGACAAACTATGAAGGCATATTTTGAGACCCCAAACGATGTTTTTTCACCAAAATAACTCATAAGTCATGGCTTATAGCTATGAGTTTTGGTCGTTGGCCCGTTTTCGGTAGAACTAGGTCCAAACAGACTCAAACCTAGCCTTACAGCTTTTTCATCGGCTTTTATCACACCGATATCGTTTCACGTATTCCAACTCCAGTTAGCCCGTATATCCTTGACAAACTATGAAGACCGATTTTGAGATCCCAAACAACCGTTTTTCACCAAAATAACTCGTAAGTCATGGCTTAGAGCGATGAGCTTTTGTCGTTGGCCCGTTTCGCATCGAACTAGGTCTAAACTCGCTCCAACCTAGCCCTATAGTGTTTCGTCGGCTTTTATCGCTCTCATATCGTTTCACGTATTCGAAGTCCAAGCTTGGCCCAAATCTTCTTAAAAAACTATGAACGCCGATTTTGAGGGCCCAAACTATATTCTTTCACCAAAATAACTCATAAGTCGTGGCTTATAGCTATGAGTTTTGGTTGTTGGCCCATTTCACATAGACCTAGGTCCAAACAGACTCAAACCTAGCCCGACAGCTTTTCCATCGCTTTTATCACACTCATACCGTTTCACGTATTCCAACCGTAGTTGGCTCCGTATCTTTTTGACAAACTATTAAGGCAGATTTTGAGAGCCCAAACGACGTTTTTTCACCAAAATAACTCATAAGTCATGGCTTATAGCTATGAGTTTTGGTCGTTGGCCCGTTTTCGGTAGAACTAGGTCCAAACAGACTCTAACCTAGCCTTACAGCTTTTTCATCGCTTTTATCACACCGATATCGTTTCACGTATTCCAACTCCAGGTTAGCCCGTATCTCCTTGACAAACTATGAAGACCGATTTTGAGATCCCAAACAACCGTTTTTCACCAAAATAACTCGTAAGTCACGGCTTAGAGCGATGAGCTTTTTCGTTGGCCCGTTTCGCATCGAAGTAGGTCCAAACCGCTCCAACCTAACCCGACAGTTGTTTCGTCGCTTTTATCGCTCTCATACCGTTTCACGTATTCTAAGTCCAATTGGCACATATCTTCTTAAAAAACTATGAAGGCCGATTTTAAGGGCCCAAACTATATTTTTTCACCAAAATAACTCATAAGTCGTGGCTTATAGCTTTGAGTTTTGGTTGTTGGCCCGTTTCGGATAGACCTAGGTTCAAACAGTTCAAACCTAGCTCGACAGCTTTTCCATCGCTTTTGTCACACTCATACCGTTTCACGTATTCCAACTCTAGTTGGCCCGTATGTTCTTGACAAACTATGAAGGCGGATTTTGAGAGCCGAACGACGTTTTTTCACCAAAATAACTCATAAGTCATGGCTTATAGCTATGAGTTTTGGTCGTTGGCTCATTTTCGGTAGAATTAGGTCCAAACAGACTCAAACCTAGTCTTACAGCTTTTTCATCGGCTTTTATCACACCGATATCGTTTCACGTATTCCAACTCCAGTTAGCCCGTACCTTCTTTACAAACTATGAAGACCGATTTTGCGAGCCCAAACTACATTTTTTCACCAAAATAACACGTAAGTCACGGCTTAGAGCGATGAGCTTTTGTCGTTGGCCCGTTTCGCATCAAAGTAGGTCCAAATTGCTCCAACCTAACCCGACAAGTGCTTCTTCGGCTCTTATCTTGCATTACGGTTTTCTAATCGATTTTATCACACCGATATCGTTTCACGTATTCCAACTCCAAGCTAGCCCGTATCTCCTCGACAAACTTTGAAGATCGATTTTGAGATCCCAAACAATCGTTTTTCACCAAAATAACTCGTAAGTCAAGGCTTAGATCGATGAGCTTTTGTCATTGCCCGTTTCGCATCGAACTAGGTCCAAACCGCTCCAACCTAGCCCTAAAGTGTTTCGTCGGCTTTTATCGCTCTCATACCGTTTCACGTATTCCAAGTCCAGCTTGGACCATATCTTCTTATAAAACTATGAAGGCCGATTTTAAGGGCCCAAACTATATTCTTTCACCAAAATAACTCATAAGTCGTGGCTTATAGCTATGAGTTTTGGTTGTTGGCCCGTTTCGGATAGACCTAGGTCCAAACAGACTCAAACCTAGCTCGACAGCTTTTCCATCGGCTTTTATCACAATCATACCGTTTCACGTATTCCAACTCTAGTTGGCCCGTATCTTCTTGACAAACTATGAAGGCAGATTTTGAGAGCCCAAACGACGTTTTTTCACCAAAATAACTCATAAGTCATGGCTTATAGCTATGAGTTTTGGTCGTTGGCCCGTTTCCGTAGAACTAGGTCCAAACAAACTCAAACCTAGCCTTAGAGTTTTTTCATCGGCTTTTATCACACTCATACCGTTTCACGTATTCCAACTCTAGTTGGCCTATATCTTCTTGACAAACTATAAAGGCATATTCCGAGAGCCCAAACTACGTTTTTTCACCAAAATAACTCGAAGTCATGGCTTATAGCTATGAGTATTGGTCATTGGCCCGTTTTCAATAGAATTAGGTCCAAACAGACTCAAACCTAGCCTTACAGCTTTTTGATCGGTGTTTATCACACCGATATCGTTTCACGTATTCCAACTCCAGCTTAGCCCGTATCTCCTTTACAAACTTTGAAGATTGATTTTGAGATCCCAAACAATCGTTTTTCACCAAAATAACTCGTAAGTCAAGGCTTAGATCGATGAGCTTTTGTCGTTGGCCCGTTACCCATCGAATTAGGTCCAAACTCGCTCCAACCTAGCCCTACAGGCGTTTCGTCGCTTTTATCGCTCTCATACCGTTTCACGTATTCCAAGTCCAGTTGGACCATATGTTCTTAAAAAACTATGAAGGCCGATTTTGAGGGCCCAAACTATATTCTTTCACCAAAATAACTCATAAGTCGTGGCTTATAGCTATGAGTTTTGGTTGTTGGCCCGTTTTAGATAGACCTAGGTCCAAACAAACTTCAAACCTAGCCCGACATTTTTTCCATCAGCTTTTATCACACTCATACCATTTCACGTATTCCAACCTGTAGTTGGCCCGTATCTTCTTGACAAACTATGAAGGCAGATTTTGAGAGCCCAAATGACGTTTTTCACCAAAATAACTCATAAGTCATGGCTTATAGCTATGAGTTTTGGTCGTTGGCCCGTTTTTGGTAGAACTAGGTCCAAACAGCCTCAAATCTAGTCTTACAGCTTTTTCATCGCTTTTATCACACCGATATCGTTTCACGTATTCCAACTCCAGTTAGCCCGTATCTCCTCGACAAACTTTGAAGACCGATTTTGAGATCCCAAACAATCGTTTTTCACCAAAATAACTCGTAAGTCAAGGCTTAGATCGATGAGCTTTTTCGTTGGCCCGTTTCGCATCGAACTAGGTCCAAACTCGCTCCAACCTAGCCCTACGGTGTTTCGTCGGCTTTTATCGCTCTCACACTCGTTTCACGTATTCCAAGTCCAAGTTGGCCCATATCTTCTTAAGAAACTATGAAGGCTGATTTTGAGGGCCCAAACTACATTTTTTCACCAAAATAACTCATAAGTCGTGGCTTATAGCTATGAGTTTTTGTTTTTGGCCCGTTTCGGATAGACTCAAGTCCAAACAAATTCGAAACCTAGCCTCGACAGCTTTTTCATAAGTTTTTATCACACTCATACCATTTCACGTATTCCAACTCTAGTTGGCCCGTATCTTCTTGACAAACTATGAAGGCGATTTTGACGAGCCCAAACGACGTTTTTTCACCAAAATAACTCATAAGTCATGGCTTATAGCTATGAGGTTTGGTCGTTGGCCCGTTTTCGATAGAACTAGGTCCAAAAGCTCAAACCTAGCCTTACGGCTTTTTCATCAGCTTTTATCACACCGATATCGTTTCACGTATTCCAACTCCAGCTTAGCCCGTACCTTCTTTACAAACTATAAAGACCGATTTTGAGAGCCCAAACTACATTTTTTCACCAAAATAACACGTAAGTCACGGCTTAGCGCGATGAGCTTCGTCGTTGGCCGTTTTCGCGTCGAACTAGGTCCAAACTCGCTCCAACCTAGCCCTACGGTGTTTCATTAGTTTTTATCGCTCTCATATCGTTTCACGTATTCGAAGTCCAGTTGGCCCATATCTTCTTAAAGAACTATGAAGGCCGATTTTGAGGGCCCAAACTATATTCTTTCACAAAAATAACTCATAAGTCGTGGCTTATAGCTATGAGTTTTGGTTGTTGGCCGTTTCGATATAGACCTAGGTTCAAACAAACTCAAACCTAGCCCGACAGCTTTTCCATCGGCTTTTATCACACTCATATCGTTTCACATATTCCAACTCTAGTTGGCCCGTATCTTCTTGAAAAACTATGAAGGAAGATTTTGAGAGCCCAAACGACGTTTTTTCACCAAAATAACTCATAAGTCATGGCTTATAGCTATGAGTTTTGGTCGTTGGCCCGTTTTCGATAGAACTCGGTCCAAAAAGCTCAAACCTAGCCTTACAGCTTTTTCATCGGCTTTTATCACACCGATATCGTTTTACGTATTCCAACTCCAGTTAGCCCGTACCTTCTTTACAAACTATGAAGACCGATTTTGAGAGCCCAAACTACATTTTTTCACCAAAATAACACGTAAGCCACGGCTTAGCACGATGAGCTTCGTCGTTGGCGGTTTTCACGTCGAACTAGGTCCAAACTACTCCTACCTAGCCCTACAGGTGTTTCGATAGTTTTTATCGCTCTCATACCGTTTCACGTATTCCAAGTCCAAGTTGGCCCATATCTTCTTAAAAAACTATGATGGCCGATTTTGAGGGCCCAAACTATATTCTTTCACCAAAATAACTCATAAGTCGTGGCTTATAGCTATGAGTTTTGGTTGTTGGCCCGTTTCGGATAGACCTAGGTCCAAACAGACTCAAACCTAGCCTCGACAGCTTTTCCATCGCTTTTATCACACTCATACCGTTTCACGTATTCCAACTCTAGTTGGCCTCGTATCTTCTTGACAAACTATAAAGGCATATTTTGAGATCCCAAACTACGTTTTTTCACCAAAATAACTCGAAGTCATGGCTTATAGCTATGAGTTTTTGTCGTTGGCCCGTTTTCGGTAGAACTAGGTCCAAACAACAAAAACCTAGCCTTATAGTTTTTTCATCGCTTTTATCACACCGATATCGTTTCACGTATTCCAACTCCAGCTAGCCCGTATCTCCTTGAAAAAATATGAAGACCGATTTTGAGATCCCAAACAATCGTTTTTCATAAAAATAACTCGTAAGTCAAAGCTTAGATCGATGAGCTTTTGTCGTTGGCCCGTTTCGCATCGAACTAGGTCCAAACCGCTCCAACCTAGCCCTACGGTGTTTCGTCGCTTTTATCGCTCTCATACCGTTTCACGTATTCGAAGTCCAAGTTGGCCCATATCTTCTTAAAGAACTATGAAGGCTGATTTTGAGGGCCCAAACTATATTCTTTCACAAAAATAACTCATAAGTCGTGGCTTATAGCTATGAGTTTTGGTTGTTGGCCTGTTTCGGATAGACCTGAGTCCAAACAGACTCAAACCTAGCTCGACAGCTTTTCCATCGGCTTTTATCACACTCATATCGTTTCACGTATTCCAACTCTAGTTGGCCCGTATCTTCTTGAAAAACTATGAAGGAAGATTTTGAGAGCCCAAACGACGTTTTTTCACCAAAATAACTCATAAGTCATGGCTGATAGCTATGAGTTTTGGTCGTTGGCCCGTTTTCGATAGAACTAGGTCCAAACAAACTCAAACCTAGCCTTATAGTTTTTTCATCAATTTTTATCACACCGATATCGTTTTACGTATTCTAACTCCGAGTTAGCCCGTACCTTCTTTACAAACTATGAAGACCGATTTTGAGAGCCCAAACTACATTTTTTCACCAAAATAACACGTAAGCCACGGCTTAGCACGATGAGCTTCGTCGTTGGCGGTTTTCACGTCGAACTAGGTCCAAACTACTCCTACCTAGCCCTACGGTGTTTCGATAGTTTTTATCGCTCTAATACCGTTTCACGTATTCCAAGTCCAGATTGGCCCATATCTTCTTAAAAAACTATGATGGCCGATTTTGAGGGCCCAAACTATATTCTTTCACCAAAATAACTCATAAGTCGTGGCTTATAGCTATGAGTTTTGGTTGTTGGCCCGTTTCGGATAGACCTAGGTCCAAACAGCTCAAACCTAGCCCGACAGCTTTTCCATCGGCTTTTATCACACTCATACCGTTTCACGTATTCCAACTCTAGTTGGCTCGTATCTTCTTGACAAACTATAAAGGCATATTTTGAGATCCCAAACTACGTTTTTTCACCAAAATAACTCGAAGTCATGGCTTATAGCTATGAGTTTTTGTCGTTGGCCCGTTTTCGGTAGAACCAGGTCCAAACAACAAAAACCTAGCCTTATAGTTTTTTCATCGGCTTTTATCACACCGATATCGTTTCACGTATTCCAACTCCGGTTAGCCCGTATCTCCTTGAAAAAATATGAAGACCGATTTTGAGATCCCAAACAATCGTTTTTCACAAAAATAACTCGTAAGTCAAAGCTTAGATCGATGAGCTTTTGTCGTTGGCCCGTTTCGCATCGAACTAGGTCCAAACTCGCTCCAACCTAGCCCTACAAGTGTTTCGTCGGCTTTTATCGCTCTCATACCGTTTCACGTATTCGAAGTCCAGCTTGGCCCATATCTTCTTAAAGAACTATGAAGGCCGATTTTGAGGGCCCAAACTATATTCTTTCACAAAAATAACTCATAAGTCGTGGCTTATAGCTATGAGTTTTGGTTGTTGGCCCGTTTCGTATAGACCTAGGTCCAAACGGACTCAAACCTAGCTCGACAGCTTTTCCATCGGCTTTTATCACACTCATATCGTTTCACGTATTCCAACTCTAGTTGGCCCGTATCTTCTTGAAAAACTATGAAGGAAGATTTTGAGAGCCCAAACGACGTTTTTTCACCAAAATAACTCATAAGTCATGGCCGATAGCTATGAGTTTTGGTCGTTGGCCCGTTTTCGATAGAACTAGGTCCAAACAGACTCAAACCTAGCCTTATAGTTTTTTCATCAATTTTTATCACACCGATATCGTTTTACGTATTCTAACTCCAGTTAGCCCGTACCTTCTTTACAAACTATGAAGACCGATTTTGAGAGCCCAAACTACAATTTTTCACCAAAATAACACGGAAGTCACGGCTTAGAGCGATGAGCTTTTGTCGTTGGCCCGTTTCGCATCGAAGTAGGTCCAAACTCGCTCCAACCTAACCCGACGGTGTTTCTTCGGCTTTTATCGCTCTCATGCCGTTTCACGTATTCTAAGTACAATTGGCTCATATCTTCTTAAAAACTATGAAGGCCGATTTTAAGGGCCCAAACTACATTTTTTCACCAAAATAACTCATAAGTCGTGGCTTATAGCTGCGAGTTTTGGTTGTTGGCCCCTTTCACATAGACCTAGGTCCAAACAGGTTCAAACCTAGCTCGAAAGTTTTTCCATCGGCTTTTATCACACTCATACCGTTTCACGTATTCCAACTGTAGTTGGCTCCGTATCTTCTTGACAAACTATGAGGGTATATTTTGAGAGTCCAAACTACGTTTTTTTACCAAAATAACTCGAAGTCATGGCTTATAGCTATGAGTTTTGGCCGTTAGCCCGTATCTCCTCGACAAACTTTGAAGACCGATTTTGAGATCCCAAATAATCGTTTTTCACCAAAATAACTCGTAAGTCAAGGCTTAGATCGATGAGCTTTTGTCATTGGCCCGTTTCGCATTGAACTAGGTCCAAACTGCTCCAACCTAGCCCTAAAGTGTTTCGTCGGCTTTTATCGCTCTCATACCGTTTCACGTATTCCAAGTCCAGTTGGACCATATCTTCTTAAGAAACTATGAAGGCTGATTTTGAGGGCCCAAACTATATTCTTTCACCAAAATAACTCATAAGTCGTGGCTTATAGCTATAAGTTTTGGTTGTTGGCCCGTTTCGGATAGACTCGAGTCCAAACAGACTCAAACCTAGCTCGACGGCTTTTCCATCCGTTTTTATCACACTCATACCATTTCACGTATTCCAACTCTAGTTGGCGCGTATCTTCTTGACAAACTATGAAGGAAGATTTTGAGAGCCCAAACGACGTTTTTTCACCAATATAACTCATAAGTCATGGCTTATAGCTATGAGTTTTGGTCGTTAGCCCATTTCCGGTAGAACTAGGTCCAAACAGACTCAACCTAGCCTTACGGCTTTTTCATCGGCTTTTATCACACCGATATCGTTTCACGTATTCCAACTCCAGCTTAGCCCGTACCTTCTTTACAAACTATGAAGACCGATTTTCGAGCCCAAACTACATTTTTTCACCAAAATAACACGTAAGTCACGGCTTAGAGCGATGAGCTTTTGTCGTTGGCCCGTTTCGCATCAAAGTAGGTCCAAACTCGCTCCAACCTAACCCGACAGGTGTTTCTTCGGCTTTTATCGCTCTCATACCGTTTCACGTATTCTAAGTCCAATTGGCCCATATCTTCTTAAAAAACTATGAAGGCCGATTTTGAGGGCCCAAACCACATTTTTTCACCAAAATAACTCATAAGTCGTGGCTTATAGCTATGAGTTTTGGTTGTTGGCCCGTTTCGGATAGACCTAGGTCCAAACAGACTCAAACCTAGCCTCGACAGCTTTTTCATCGCTTTTATCACAGTCATACCGTTTCACGTATTCCAACTCTAGTTGGCCCGTATCTTCTTGACAAACTATGAAGGAAGATTTTGAGAGCCCAAACGACGTTTTTTCACCAAAATAACTCATAAGTCATGGCTTATAGCTATGAGTTTTGGTCGTTGGCCCGTTTTCGGTAGAACCAGGTCCAAACAGACTCAAACCTAGCCTTACAGCTTTTTCATCGGCTTTTATCACACTCGCTATCGTTTCACGTATTCCAACTCCAGTTAGCCCGTATCTCCTCGACAAACTATGAAGACCGATTTTGAGATCCCAAACAACCGTTTTTCACCAAAATAACTCGTAAGTCACGGCTTAGAACGATGAGCTTTTGTCGTTGGCCGTTTCGCATCGAACTAGGTCCAAACTCGCTCCAACCTAGCCCTACGAGTGTTTCGTCAATTTTTATCGCTCTCATACTCGTTTCACGTATTCCAAGTCCAGATTGGCCCATATCTTCTTAAGAAACTATGAAGGCCGATTTTGAGGGCCCAAACTATATTCTTTCACCAAAATAACTCATAAGTCGTGGCTTATAGCTATGAGTTTTGGTTGTTGGCCCGTTTCGTATAGACCTAGGTCCAAACAGATCTCAAACCTAGCCTCGACAGCTTTTCCATAAGTTTTTATCACACTTATACCGTTTCACGTATTCCAACTCTAGTTGGCCCGTATCTTCTTGACAAACTATAAAGGTAGATTTTGAGAGCCCAAATGACGTTTTTCACCAAAATAACTCATAAGTCATGGCTTATAGCTATGAGTTTTGGTCGTTGGCCCGTTTTTGGTAGAACTAGGTCCAAACAGACTCAAATCTTGCATTACAGCTTTTCTAATCGATTTTATCACACCGATATCGTTTCACGTATTCCAACTCCAGCTTAGCCCGTATCTCCTCGACAAACTTTGAAGACCGATTTTGAGATCCCAAACAATCGTTTTTCACCAAAATAACTCGTAAGTCAAGGCTTAGATCGATGAGCTTTTGTCATTGGCCCGTTTCGCATCGAACTAGGTCCAAACCGCTCCAACCTAGCCCTAAAGTGTTTCGTCGCTTTTATCGCTCTCATACCGTTTCACGTATTCCAAGTCCAAGCTTGGACCATATCTTCTTAAGAAACTATGAAGGCCGATTTTGAGGGCCCAAACTATATTCTTTCACCAAAATAACTCATAAGTCGTGGCTTATAGCTATAAGTTTTGGTTGTTGGCCCGTTTCGTATAGACCTAGGTCCAAACAGACTCAAACCTAGCCTCGACAGCTTTTTCCATCAGCTTTTATCACACTCATACCGTTTCACGTATTCCAACTCTAGTTGGCCTGTATCTTCTTAACAAACTATAAAGGCATATTTTGAGATCCCAAACTACGTTTTTTCACCAAAATAACTCGTAAGTCATGGCTTATAGCTATGAGTTTTTGTCGTTGGCCCGTTTTCGGTAGAACTAGGTCCAAACAAACTAAAACCTAGCCTTATAGTTTTTTCATCGCTTTTATCACACCGATATCGTTTCACGTATTCCAACTCCAGCTAGCCCGTATCTCCTCGACAAAATATGAAGACCGATTTTGAGATCCCAAACAATCGTTTTTCACCAAAATAACTCGTAAGTCACGGCTTAGAGCGATGAGCTTTTGTCGTTGGCCCGTTTCGCATCGAACTAGGTCCAAACTCGCTCCAACCTATCCCTACAGGTGTTTCATCGCTTTTATCGCTCCCATACTCGTTTCACGTATTCCAAGTCCAGCTTGGACCATATCTTCTTAAGAAACTATGAAGGCCGATTTTGAGGGCCCAAACTATATTCTTTCACCAAAGTATCTCATAAGTCGTGGCTTATAGCTATGAGTTTTGGTTGTTGGTCCGTTTCGGATAGACCTAGTCCAAACAGACTCAAACCTAGCCTCGACAGCTTTTTCCATTAGTTTTTATCACACTCATACCGTTTCACGTATTCCAACTCTAGTTGGCTCCGTATCTTCTTGACAAACTGTGAAGGAAGATTTTGAGAGCCCAAACGACGTTTTTTCACCAAAATAACTCATAAGTCATGGCTTATAGCTATGACTTTTGGTCGTTGGCCCGTTTTTGGTAGAACTAGGTCCAAACTGACTCAAATCTAGCCTTACAGCTTTTTCATCGCTTTTATCACACCGATATCGTTTCACGTATTCCAACTCCAGCTTCGCCCGTAACTCCTTGACAAACTTTGAAGACGGATTTTGAGATCCCAAACAACCGTTTTTCACCAAAATAACTCGTAAGTCACGGCTTAGATCGATGAGCTTTTGTCGTTGGCCCGTTTTGCATCGAACTAGGTTCAAACTCGCTCCAACCTAGCCCTACAGGTGTTTCGTCAATTTTTATCGCTCTTATACTCGTTTCACGTATTCCAAGTCCAAGTGGCCCATATCTTCTTATGAAACTATGAAGGCTGATTTTGAGGGCCCAAACTATATTCTTTCACCAAAATAACTCATAAGTCGTGGCTTATAGCTATGAGTTTTGGTTGTTGGCCCGTTTCGTATAGACCTAGGTCCAAACAGACTCAAACCTAGCCCGACAGCTTTTCCATCAGCTTTTATCACACTCATACCGTTTCACGTATTCCAACTCTAGTTGGCCCGTATCTTCTTGACAAACTATAAAGGCAGATTTTGAGAGCCCAAATGACGTTTTTCACCAAAATAACTCATAAGTCATGGCTTATAGCTATGAGTTTTGGTCGTTGGCCCGTTTTTGGTAGAACTAGGTCCAAACAGACTCAAATCTTGCCTTACAGCTTTTCTAATCGCATTTTATCACACCGATATCGTTTCACGTATTCGAACTCCAGCTTAGCCCGTATCTCCTCGACAAACTTTGAAGACCGATTTTGAGATCCCAAATAATCGTTTTTCACCAAAATAACTCGTAAGTCAAGGCTTAGATCGATGAGCTTTTGTCATTGGCCCGTTTCGCATCGAACTAGGTCCAAACTCGCTCCAACCTAGCCCTAAAGTGTTTCGTCGCTTTTATCGCTCTCATACCGTTTCACGTATTCCAAGTCCAACTTGGACCATATCTTCTTAAGAAACTATGAAGGCCGATTTTGAGGGCCCAAACTATATTCTTTCACCAAAATAACTCATAAGTCGTGGCTTATAGCTATAAGTTTTGGTTGTTGGCCCGTTTCGTATAGACCTAGGTCCAAACAAACTCAAACCTAGCCCTCGACAGCTTTTCCATCAGCTTTTATCACACTCATACCATTTCACGTATTCCAACTCTAGTTGGCGCGTATCTTCTTGACAAACTATGAAGGAAGATTTTGAGAGCCCAAACGACGTTTTTTCACCAATATAACTCATAAGTCATGGCTTATAGCTATGAGTTTTGGTCGTTAGCCCGTTTCCGTAGAACTAGGTCCAAACAAACTCAACCTAGCCTTACAGCTTTTTCATCGGCTTTTATCACACCGATATCGTTTCACGTATTCCAACTCCAGCTTAGCCCGTACCTTCTTTACAAACTATGAAGACCGATTTTCGAGAGCCCAAACTACATTTTTTCACCAAAATAACACGTAAGTCACGGCTTAGAGCGATGAGCTTTTGTCGTTGGCCCGTTTCGCATCAAAGTAGGTCCAAACCGCTCCAACCTAACCCGACAGGTGTTTCTTCGCTTTTATCGCTCTCATACCGTTTCACGTATTCTAAGTCCAATTGGCCCATATCTTCTTAAAAAACTATGAAGGTCGATTTCGAGGGCCCAAACCACATTTTTTCACCAAAATAACTCATAAGTCGTGGCTTATAGCTATGAGTTTTGGTTGTTGGCCCGTTTCGTATAGACCTAGGTCCAAACAGACTCAAACCTAGCCCGACAGCTTTTTCATCGCTTTTATCACACTCATACCGTTTCACGTATTCCAACTCTAGTTGGCCCGTATCTTCTTGACAAACTATGAAGGAAGATTTTGAGAGCCCAAACGACGTTTTTTCACCAAAATAACTCATAAGTCATGGCTTATAGCTATGAGTTTTGGTCGTTGGCCCGTTTTCGGTAGAACTAGGTCCAAACAGACTCAAACCTAGCCTTACAGCTTTTTCATCGGCTTTTATCACACTCGATATCGTTTCACGTATTCCAACTCCAGTTAGCCCGTATCTCCTCGACAAACTATGAAGACCGATTTTGAGATCCCAAACAACCGTTTTTCACCAAAATAACTCGTAAGTCACGGCTTAGAACGATGAGCTTTTGTCGTTGGCCGTTTCGCATCGAACTAGGTCCAAACTCGCTCCAACCTAGCCCTACGAGTGTTTCGTCAATTTTTATCGCTCTCATACTCGTTTCACGTATTCCAAGTCCAGTTGGCCCATATCTTCTTAAGAAACTATGAAGGCCGATTTTGAGGGCCCAAACTATATTCTTTCACCAAAATAACTCATAAGTCGTGGCTTATAGCTATGAGTTTTGGTTGTTGGCCCGTTTCGTATAGACCTAGGTCCAAACAGACTCAAACCTAGCCTCGACAGCTTTTCCATAAGTTTTTATCACACTTATACCGTTTCACGTATTCCAACTCTAGTTGGCCCGTATCTTCTTGACAAACTATAAAGGCAGATTTTGAGAGCCCAAATGACGTTTTTCACCAAAATAACTCATAAGTCATGGCTTATAGCTATGAGTTTTGGTCGTTGGCCCGTTTTTGGTAGAACTAGGTCCAAACGAATCTCAAATCTTGCATTACAGTTTTCTAATCGATTTTATCACACCGATATCGTTTCACGTATTCCAACTCCAGTTAGCCCGTATCTCCTTGACAAACTTTGAAGACCGATTTTGAGATCCCAAACAATCGTTTTTCACCAAAATAACTCGTAAGTCAAGGCTTAGATCGATGAGCTTTTGTCATTGGCCCGTTTCGCATCGAACTAGGTCCAAACCGCTCCAACCTAGCCCTAAAGTGTTTCGTCGGCTTTTATCGCTCTCATACCGTTTCACGTATTCCAAGTCCAGCTTGGACCATATCTTCTTAAGAAACTACGAAGGCCGATTTTGAGGGCCCAAACTATATTCTTTCACCAAAATAACTCATAAGTCGTGGCTTATAGCTATAAGTTTTGGTTGTTGGCCGTTTCGTATAGACCTAGGTCCAAACAGACTCAAACCTAGCTCGACAGCTTTTCCATTAGTTTTTATCACACTCATACCGTTTCACGTATTCCAACTCTAGTTGGCCCGTATCTTCTTGACAAACTATGAAGGCAGATTTTGAGAGCCCAAACGACGTTTTTTCACCAAAATAACTCATAAGTCATGGCTTATAGCTATGAGTTTTGGTCGTTGGCCCGTTTCCGGTAGAACTAGGTCAAAACAGACTCAAACCTAGCCTTATAGTTTTTTCATCGGCTTTTATCACACTCATACCGTTTCATGTATTCCAACTCTAGTTGGCCTATATCTTCTTGACAAACTATAAAGGCATATTTTGAGAGCCCAAACTACGTTTTTTCACCAAAATAACTCGAAGTCATGGCTTATAGCTATGAGTGTTGGTCATTGGCCCGTTTTCGGTAGAATTAGGTCCAAACAGACTCAAACCTAGCCTTACGGCTTTTTCATCGGCTTTTATCACACCGATATCGTTTCACGTATTCCAACTCCGGTTAGCCCGTATCTCCTCGACAAACATTGAAGACCGATTTTGGGATCCCAAACAATCGTTTTTCACCAAAATAACTCGTAAGTCAAGGCTTAGATCGATGAGCTTTTGTCGTTGGCCCGTTACGCATCGAACTAGGTCAAAACTTCTCCAACCTAGCCCTACAGGCGTTTCGTCGCTTTTATCGCTCTCATACCGTTTCACGTATTCCAAGTCTAGTTGGACCATATGTTCTTAAGAAACTATGAAGGCCGATTTTGAGGGCCCAAACTATATTCTTTCACCAAAAATAACTCATAAGTCGTGGCTTATAGCTATGCGTTTTGGTTGTTGGTCCGTTTCGGATAGACCTAGGTCCAAACGGCTCAAACCTAGCTCGACAGCTTTTCCATCGGCTTTTATCGCACTCATACCGTTTCACGTATTCCAACTCTAGTTGGCCCGTATCTTCGACAAACTATGAAGGCAGATTTTGAGATCCCAAATAATCGTTTTTCACCAAAATAACTCGTAAGTCAAGGCTTAGATCGATGAGCTTTTGTCATTGGCCCGTTTCGCATCGAACTAGGTCCAAACTCGCTCCAACCTAGCCCTAAAGTGTTTCGTCGGCTTTTATCGCTCTCATACCGTTTCACGTATTCCAAGTCCAGCTTGGACCATATCTTCTTAAGAAACTATGAAGGCCGATTTTGAGGGCCCAAACTATATTCTTTCACTAAAATAACTCATAAGTCGTGGCTTATAGCTATAAGTTTTGGTTGTTGGCCCGTTTCGGATAGACCTAGGTCCAAACAAGCTCAAACCTAGCCCGACAGCTTTTCCATCGGCTTTTATCGCTCTCACACTCGTTTCACGTATTCCAAGTCCAAGTTGGCCCATATCTTCTTAAGAAACTATAAAGGCCGATTTTGAGGGCCCAAACTACATTTTTTCACCAAAATAACTCATAAGTCGTGGCTTATAGCTATGAGTTTTGGTTGTTGGCTCGTTTCGGATAGACCTAGGTCCAAACGACTCAAACCTAGCCCGACAGCTTTTCCATAAGTTTTTATCACACTCATATCGTTTCACGTATTCCAACTCTAGTTGGCCCGTATCTTCTTGACAAACTATGAAGGCAGATTTTGAGAGCCCAAACGACGTTTTTTCACAAAAATAACTCATAAGTCATGGCTTATAGCTATGAGTTTTGGTCGTTGGCCCGTTTTCGATAGAACTAGGACCAAACAGACTCAAACCTAGCCTTACAGCTTTTTCATCGGCTTTTATCACACCGATATCGTTTCACGTATTCCAACTCCGAGTTAGCCCGTACCTTCTTTACAAACTATAAAGACCGATTTTGAGAGCCCAAACTACATTTTTTCACCAAAATAACATGTAAGTCACGGCTTAGCGCGATGAGCTTCGTCGTTGGCCGTTTTCGCATCGAACTAGGTCCAAACTACTCCTACCTAGCCCTACAGGTGTTTCGACAGCTTTTATCGCTCTCATACCGTTTCACGTATTCCAAGTCCAAGTTGGCCCATATCTTCTTAAAAAACTATGATGGCCGATTTTGAGGGCCCAAACTATATTCTTTCACCAAAATAACTCATAAGTCGTGGCTTATAGCTATGAGTTTTGGTTGTTGGTCCGTTTCGTATAGACCTAGGTCCAAACAGACTCAAACCTAGCCCGACAGCTTTTCAATCGGCTTTTATCACACTCATATCGTTTCACGTATTCCAACTCTAGTTGGCCTATATCTTCTTGACAAACTATAAAGGCATATTTTGAGAGCCCAAACTACGTTTTTTCACCAAAATAACTCGAAGTCATGGCTTATAGCTATGAGTGTTGGTCATTGGCCCGTTTTCGGTAGAATTAGGTCCAAACAATCGAAACTTAGCCTTACAGCTTTTTCATCAGCTTTTATCACACCGATATCGTTTCACGTATTCCAACTCCAGTTAGCCCGTATCTCCTCGACAAACTTTGAAGACCGATTTTGGGATCCCAAACAATCGTTTTTCACCAAAATAACTCGTAAGTCAAGGCTTAGATCGATGAGCTTTCGTCGTTGGCCCGTTACGCATCGAACTAGGTCAAAACCGCTCCAACCTAGCCCTACAACGTTTCGTCGCTTTTATCGCTCTCATACCGTTTCACGTATTCCAAGTCCAGCTTGGACCATATCTTCTTAAGAAACTATGAAGGCCGATTTCGAGGGCCCAAACTATATTCTTTCACCAAAATAACTCATAAGTCGTGGCTTATAGCTATAAGTTTTTGTTGTTGGCCCGTTTCGTATAGACCTAGGTCCAAACGACTCAAACCTAGCTCGACAGCTTTTCCATCGGCTTTTATCACACTCATACCGTTTCACGTATTCCAACTCTAGTTGGCCTATATCTTCTTAACAAACTATAAAGGCATATTTTGAGATCCCAAACTACGTTTTTTCACCAAAATAACTCATAAGTCATGGCTTATAGCTATGAGTTTTTGTCATTGGCCCGTTTTCGGTAGAACTAGGTCCAAACAACAAAAACCTAGCCTTATAGTTTTTTCATCGGCTTTTATCACACCGATATCGTTTCACGTATTCCAACTCCAGTTAGCCCGTATCTCCTCGACAAAATATGAAGACCGATTTTGAGATCCCAAACAATCGTTTTTCACCAAAATAACTCGTAAGTCAAAGCTTAGATCGATGAGCTTTTGTCGTTGGCCCGTTTCGCATCGAACTAGGTCCAAACCGCTCCAACCTAGCCCTACAATGTTTCGTCGCTTTTATCGCTCTCATATCGTTTCACGTATTCGAAGTCCAGATTGGCCCATATCTTCTTAAAGAACTATGAAGGTCGATTTTGAGGGCCCAAACTATATTCTTTCACCAAAATAACTCATAAGTCGTGGCTTATAGCTATAAGTTTTTGTTGTTGGTCCGTTTCGTATAGACTCAGTCCAAACAGACTCAAACCTAGCTCGACAGCTTTTCCATCGGCTTTTATCACACTCATACCGTTTCACGTATTCCAACTCTAGTTGGCTCGTATCTTCTTGACAAACTATGAAGGCGGATTTTGAGAGCCCAAACGACGTTTTTTCACCAAAATAACTCATAAGTCATGGCTTATAGCTATGAGTTTTGGTCGTTGGCCCGTTTTCGGTAGAACTAGGTCCAAACTGACTCAAACCTAGCCTTACAGCTTTTTCATCAGCTTTTATCACACCGATATCGTTTCACGTATTCTAACTCTAGTTAGACCGTACCTTCTTTACAATCTATAAAGACCGATTTTGAGAGCCCAAACTACATTTTTTCACCAAAATAACATGTAAGTCACCGCTTAGCGCGATGAGCTTCGTCGTTGGCCGTTTTCGCATCGAACTAGGTCCAAACTACTCCTACCTAGCCCTACAGGTGTTTCGACAAGCTTTTATCGCTCTCATACCGTTTCACGTATTCCAAGTCCAAGTTGGCCCATATCTTCTTAAAAAACTATGATGGCCGATTTTGAGGGCCCAAACTATATTCTTTCACCAAAATAACTCATAAGTCGTGGCTTATAGCTATGAGTTTTGGTTGTTGGCCCGTTTCGTATAGACCTAGGTCCAAACAAATCTCAAACCTAACCTTATAGTTTTTCAATCAGCTTTTATCACACTCATATCGTTTCACGTATTCCAACTCTAGTTGGCCTATATCTTCGACAAACTATAAAGGCATATTTTCGCAGCCCAAACTATGTTTTTTCACCAAAATAACTCGAAGTCATGGCTTATAGCTACGAGTGTTGGTCATTGGCCCGTTTTCGGTAGAATTAGGTCCAAACAATCGAAACCTAGCCTTACAGCTTTTTCATCGCTTTTATCACACCGATATCGTTTCACGTATTCCAACTCCAGCTAGCCCGTATCTCCTCGACAAACTTTGAAGACCGATTTTGGGATCCCAAACAATCGTTTTCACCAAAATAACTCGTAAGTCAAGGCTTAGATCGATGAGCTTTTGTCGTTGGCCCGTTACGCATCGAGCTAGGTCAAAACCGCTCCAACCTAGCCCTACAGCCGTTTCGTCGCTTTTTATCGCTCTCATACCGTTTCACGTATTCCAAGTCCAAGTTGGACCATATCTTCTTAAGAAACTATGAAGGTCGATTTTGAGGGCCCAAACTATATTCTTTCACCAAAAAACTCATAAGTCGTGGCTTATAGCTATGCGTTTTGGTTGTTGGTCCGTTTCGTATAGACCTAGGTCCAAACGGACTCAAACCTAGCCCGACATTTTTTTATCGCTTTTATCGCTCTCACACTCGTTTCACGTATTCCAAGTCCAGTTGGCCCATATCTTCTTAAGAAACTATGAAGGCCGATTTTGAGGGCCCAAACTACATTTTTTCACCAAAATAACTCATAAGTCGTGGCTTATAGCTATGAGTTTTGGTTGTTGGCCCGTTTCGGATAGACTCAGGTCCAAACAAGCTCAAACCTAGCCTCGACAGCTTTTCCATAAGTTTTTATCACACTCATATCGTTTCACGTATTCCAACTCTAGTTGGCCCGTATCTTCTTGACAAACTATGAAGGCAGATTTTGAGAGCCCAAACGACGTTTTTTCACAAAAATAACTCATAAGTCATGGCTTATAGCTATGAGTTTTGGTCGTTGGCCCGTTTTCGATAGAACTAGGACCAAACAGACTCAAACCTAGCCTTACAGCTTTTTCATCGACTTTTATCACACCGATATCGTTTCACGTATTCCAACTCCGAGTTAGCCCGTACCTTCTTTACAAACTATAAAGACCGATTTTGAGAGCCCAAACTACATTTTTTCACCAAAATAACATGTAAGTCACGGCTTAGCGCGATGAGCTTCGTCGTTGGCCGTTTTCGCATCGAACTAGGTCCAAACTACTCCTACCTAGCCCTACAGAGTGTTTCGACAGCTTTTATCGCTCTCATACCGTTTCACGTATTCCAAGTCCAGTTGGCCCATATCTTCTTAAAAAACTATGATGGCCGATTTTGAGGGCCCAAACTATATTCTTTCACCAAAATAACTCATAAGTCGTGGCTTATAGCTATGAGTTTTGGTTGTTGGCCCGTTTCGGATAGACTCTAGTCCAAACAAGTCTCAAACCTAGCTCGACAGCTTTTCCATCGGCTTTTATCGCACTCATACCGTTTCACGTATTCCAACTCTAGTTGGCCCGTATCTTCTTGACAAACTATGAAGGCAGATTTTGAGAGCCCAAATGACGTTTTTCACCAAAATAACTCATAAGTCATGGCTTATAGCTATGAGTTTTGGTCGTTGGCCCGTTTTTGGTAGAACTAGGTCCAAACAGACTTCAAATCTAGCCTTACAGCTTTTTCATCAGCTTTTATCACACCGATATCTTTTCACGTATTCCAACTCCAGTTAGCCCATATCTCCTCGACAAACTTTGAAGACCGATTTTGAGATCCCAAACAATCGTTTTTCACCAAAATAACTCGTAAGTCAAGGCTTAGATCGATGAGCTTTTGTCATTGGCCCGTTTCGCATCGAACTAGGTCCAAACCGCTCCAACCTAGCCCTTAAGTGTTTCGTCGGCTTTTATCGCTCTCATACCGTTTCACGTATTCCAAGTCCAGCTTGGACCATATCTTCTTAAGAAACTATGAAGGCCGATTTTGAGGGCCCAAACTATATTCTTTCACCAAAATAACTCATAAGTCGTGGCTTATAGCTATGAGTTTTGGTTGTTGGCCCGTTTCGGATAGACCTAGGTCCAAACAGTCTCAAACCTAGCTCGACGCTTTTTTCATCGGCTTTTATCGCTCTCACACTCGTTTCACGTATTCCAAGTCCAGCTTGGCCCATATCTTCTTAAGAAACTATGAAGGCTGATTTTGAGGGCCCAAACTACATTTTTTCACCAAAATAACTCATAAGTCGTGGCTTATAGCTATGAGTTTTGGTTGTTGGCCCGTTTCGTATAGACCTAGGTCCAAACAACTCAAACCTAGCTCGACAGCTTTTCCATAAGTTTTTATCACACTCATATCGTTTCACGTATTCCAACTCTAGTTGGCCCGTATCTTCTTGACAAACTATGAAGGCGCATTTTGAGAGCCCAAACGACGTTTTTTCACAAAAATAACTCATAAGTCATGGCTTATAGCTATGAGTTTTGGTCGTTGGCCCGTTTTCGATAGAACTAGGACCAAACAAGCTCAAACCTAGCCTTACAGCTTTTTCATCGGCTTTTATCACACCGATATCGTTTCACGTATTCCAACTCCAGTTAGCCCGTACCTTCTTTACAAACTATAAAGACCGATTTTGAGAGCCCAAACTACATTTTTTCACCAAAATAACATGTAAGTCACGGCTTAGCGCGATGAGCTTCGTCGTTGGCCGTTTTCGCATCGAACTAGGTCCAAACTACTCCTACCTAGCCCTACAGGTGTTTCGACAGCTTTTATCGCTCTCATACCGTTTCACGTATTCCAAGTCCAACTTGGCCCATATCTTCTTAAAAAACTATGATGGCCGATTTTGAGGGCCCAAACTATATTCTTTCACCAAAATAACTCATAAGTCGTGGCTTATAGCTATGAGTTTTGGTTGTTGGTCCGTTTCGTATAGACCTAGGTCCAAACAGATCTCAAACCTAGCTCGACAGCTTTTTCAATCAGCTTTTATCACACTCATATCGTTTCACGTATTCCAACTCTAGTTGGCCTATATCTTCTTGACAAACTATAAAGGCATATTTTGAGAGCCCAAACTACGTTTTTTCACCAAAATAACTCGAAGTCATGGCTTATAGCTACGAGTGTTGGTCATTGGCCCGTTTTCGGTAGAATTAGGTCCAAACAATCGAAACTTAGCCTTACAGCTTTTTCATCAGCTTTTATCACACCGATATCGTTTCACGTATTCCAACTCCAGCTAGCCCGTATCTCCTCGACAAACTTTGAAGACCGATTTTGGGATCCCAAACAATCGTTTTTCACCAAAATAACTCGTAAGTCAAGGCTTAGATCGATGAGCTTTCGTCGTTGGCCCGTTACGCATCGAACTAGGTCAAAACCGCTCCAACCTAGCCCTACAGACGTTTCGTCGCTTTTATCGCTCTCATACCGTTTCACGTATTCCAAGTCCAGCTTGGACCATATCTTCTTAAGAAACTATGAAGGCCGATTTCGAGGGCCCAAACTATATTCTTTCACCAAAATAACTCATAAGTCGTGGCTTATAGCTATAAGTTTTTGTTGTTGGCCCGTTTCGTATAGACTCCAGTCCAAACAAATCTCAAACCTAGCTCGACAGCTTTTTCCATCAGCTTTTATCACACTCATACCGTTTCACGTATTCCAACTCTAGTTGGCCTATATCTTCTTAACAAACTATAAAGGCATATTTTGAGATCCCAAACTACGTTTTTTCACCAAAATAACTCATAAGTCATGGCTTATAGCTATGAGTTTTTGTCATTGGCCCGTTTTCGGTAGAACTAGGTCCAAACAAAGCAAAACCTAGCCTTATAGTTTTTTCATCGCTTTTATCACACCGATATCATTTCACGTATTCCAACTCCAGTTAGCCCGTATCTCCTCGACAAAATATGAAGACCGATTTTGAGATCCCAAACAATCGTTTTTCACCAAAATAACTCGTAAGTCAAAGCTTAGATCGATGAGATTTTGTCGTTGGCCCGTTTCGCATCGAACTAGGTCCAAACCGCTCCAACCTAGCCCTACAGGTGTTTCGTCGGCTTTTATCGCACTCATATCGTTTCACGTATTCGAAGTCCAGCTTGGCCCATATCTTCTTAAAGAACTATGAAGGCCGATTTTGAGGGCCCAAACTATATTCTTTCACAAAAATAACTCATAAGTCGTGGCTTATAGCTATGAGTTTTGGTTGTTGGCCCGTTTCCGTAGAACTAGCTCCAAACATGTCTCAAACCTAGCCTTATAGTTTTTTCATCAGCTTTTATCACACTCATACCGTTTCACGTATTCCAACTCTAGCTTGGCCTATATCTTCTTGACAAACTATAAAGGCATATTTTGAGAGCCCAAACTACGTTTTTTCACCAAAATAACTCGAAGTCATGGCTTATAGCTATGAGTGTTGGTCATTGGCCCGTTTTCGGTAGAATTAGGTCCAAACAACTGAAACCTAGCCTTACAGCTTTTTCATCAGCTTTTATCACACCGATATCGTTTCACGTATTCCAACTCCAGCTAGCCCGTATCTCCTCGACAAACTTTGAAGACCGATTTTGGGATCCCAAACAATCGTTTTCACCAAAATAACTCGTAAGTTAAGGCTTAGATCGATGAGCTTTTGTCGTTGGCCCGTTACGCATCGAACTAGGTCAAAACTCGCTCCAACCTAGCCCTACAAGCGTTTCGTCGCTTTTATCGCTCTCATACCGTTTCACGTATTCCAAGTCTAGTTGGACCATATGTTCTTAAGAAACTATGAAGGCCGATTTCGAGGGCCCAAACTATATTCTTTCACCAAAAAACTCATAAGTCGTGGCTTATAGCTATGCGTTTTGGTTGTTGGTCCGTTTCGTATAGACCTAGGTCCAAACAGACTCAAACCTAGCCTCGACAGCTTTTCCATCAGCTTTTATCGCACTCATACCGTTTCACGTATTCCAACTCTAATTGGCCCGTATCTTCTTGACAAACTATGAAGGCAGATTTTGAGAGCCCAAATGACGTTTTTCACCAAAATAACTCATAAGTCATGGCTTATAGCTATGAGTTTTGGTCGTTGGCCCGTTTTTGGTAGAACTAGGTCCAAACAGACTTCAAATCTAGCCTTACAGCTTTTTCATCGCTTTTATCACACCGATATCTTTTCACGTATTCCAACTCCAGTTAGCCCATATCTCCTCGACAAACTTTGAAGACCGATTTTGAGATCCCAAACAATCGTTTTTCACCAAAATAACTCGTAAGTCAAGGCTTAGATCGATGAGCTTTTGTCATTGGCCCGTTTCGCATCGAACTAGGTCCAAACCGCTCCAACCTAGCCCTTAAGTGTTTCGTCGGCTTTATCGCTCTCATACCGTTTCACGTATTCCAAGTCCAAGTTGGACCATATCTTCTTAAGAAACTATGAAGGCCGATTTTGAGGGCCCAAACTATATTCTTTCACCAAAATAACTCATAAGTCGTGGCTTATAGCTATGAGTTTTGGTTGTTGGTCCGTTTCGTATAGACCTAGGTCCAAACAGACTCAAACCTAGCCTCGACAGCTTTTTCATCGGCTTTTATCGCTCTCACACTCGTTTCACGTATTCCAAGTCCAAGTTGGCCCATATCTTCTTAAGAAACTATGAAGGCTGATTTTGAGGGCCCAAACTACATTTTTTCACCAACATAACTCATAAGTCGTGGCATATAGCTATGAGTTTTGGTTGTTGGCCCGTTTCGGATAGACCTGAGTCCAAACAAGTCTCAAACCTAGCCCGACAGCTTTTCCATAAGTTTTTATCACACTCATATCGTTTCACGTATTCCAACTCTAGTTGGCCCGTATCTTCGACAAACTATGAAGGCGGATTTTGAGAGCCCAAACGACGTTTTTTCACAAAAATAACTCATAAGTCATGGCTTATAGCTATGAGTTTTGGTCGTTGGCCCGTTTTCGATAGAACTAGGACCAAACAGTCTCAAACCTAGCCTTACAGCTTTTTCATCGCTTTTATCACACCGATATCGTTTCACGTATTCCAACTCCAAGTTAGCCCGTACCTTCTTTACAAACTATAAAGACCGATTTTGAGAGCCCAAACTACATTTTTTCACCAAAATAACATGTAAGTCACGGCTTAGCGCGATGAGCTTCGTCGTCGGCCGTTTTCGCATCGAACTAGGTCCAAACTACTCCTACCTAGCCCTACAGGTGTTTCGACAGCTTTTATCGCTCTCATACCGTTTCACGTATTCCAAGTCCAAGCTTGGCCCATATCTTCTTAAAAAACTATGATGGCCGATTTCGAGGGCCCAAACTATATTCTTTCACCAAAATAACTCATAAGTCGTGGCTTATAGCTATGAGTTTTGGTTGTTGGCCCGTTTCGTATAGACCTAGGTCCAAACAGACTCAAACCTAGCCCGACAGCTTTTCAATCGGCTTTTATCACACTCATATCGTTTCACGTATTCCAACTCTAGTTGGCCTATATCTTCTTGACAAACTATAAAGGCATATTTTGAGAGCCCAAACTACGTTTTTTCACCAAAATAACTCGAAGTCATGGCTTATAGCTATGAGTGTTGGTCATTGGCTCGTTTTCGGTAGAATTAGGTCCAAACAATCGAAACTTAGCCTTACAGCTTTTTCATCGGCTTTTATCACACCGATATCGTTTCACGTATTCCAACTCCAGTTAGCCCGTATCTCCTCGACAAACTTTGAAGACCGATTTTGGGATCCCAAACAATCGTTTTTCACCAAAATAACTCGTAAGTCAAGGCTTAGATCGATGAGCTTTCGTCGTTGGCCCGTTACGCATCGAACTAGGTCAAAACTCGCTCCAACCTAGCCCTACGAGCGTTTCATCGGCTTTTATCGCTCTCATACCGTTTCACGTATTCCAAGTCCAAGTTGGACCATATCTTCTTAAGAAACTATGAAGGCCGATTTTGAGGGCCCAAACTATATTCTTTCACCAAAATAACTCATAAGTCGTGGCTTATAGCTATAAGTTTTTGTTGTTGGCCCGTTTCGGATAGACCTAGGTCCAAACGACTCAAACCTAGCTCGACAGCTTTTCCATCGGCTTTTATCACACTCATACCGTTTTACGTATTCCAACTCTAGTTGGCCTATATCTTCTTAACAAACTATAAAGGCATATTTTGAGATCCCAAACTACGTTTTTTCACCAAAATAACTCGAAGTCATGGCTTATAGCTATGAGTTTTTGTCATTGGCCCGTTTTCGGTAGAACTAGGTCCAAACAAGCAAAAACCTAGCCTTATAGTTTTTTCATCGCTTTTATCACACCGATATCGTTTCACGTATTCCAACTCCGAGCTAGCCCGTATCTCCTCGACAAAATATGAAGACCGATTTTGAGATCCCAAACAATCGTTTTTCACCAAAATAACTCGTAAGTCAAAGCTTAGATCGATGAGCTTTTGTCGTTGGCCCGTTTCGCATCGAACTAGGTCCAAACCGCTCCAACCTAGCCCTACAATGTTTCGTCGCTTTTATCGCTCTCATATCGTTTCACGTATTCGAAGTCCAGCTTGGCCCATATCTTCTTAAAGAACTATGAAGGCCGATTTTGAGGGCCCAAACTATATTCTTTCACAAAAATAACTCATAAGTCGTGGCTTATACCTATGAGTTTTGGTTGTTGGCCCGTTTCGTATAGACCTAGGTCCAAACAGACTTCAAACCTAGCTCGACAGCTTTTCCATCAGCTTTTATCACACTCATATCGTTTCACGTATTCCAACTCTAGTTGGCCCGTATCTTCTTGAAAAACTATGAAGGAAGATTTTGAGAGCCCAAACGACGTTTTTTCACCAAAATAACTCATAAGTCATGGCTTATAGCTATGAGTTTTGGTCGTTGGCCCGTTTTCGATAGTAACTAGGTCCAAAAAGCTCAAACCTAGCCTTATAGTTTTTTCATCGGCTTTTATCACACCGATATCGTTTTACGTATTCCAACTCCAGCTTAGCCCGTACCTTCTTTACAAACTATGAAGACCGATTTTGAGAGCCCAAACTACAATTTTTCACCAAAATAACACGTAAGTCACGGCTAGAGCGATGAGCTTTTGTCGTTGGCCCGTTTCGCATCGAAGTAGGTCCAAACTCGCTCCAACCTAACCCGATAGTGTTTCTTCGGCTTTTATCGCTCTCATGCCGTTTCACGTATTCTAAGTCCAATTGGCCTATATCTTCTTAAAAAACTATGAAGGCCGATTTTAAGGGCCCAAACTACATTTTTTCACCAAAATAACTCATAAGTCGTGGCTTATAGCTCTAAGTTTTGGTTGTTGGCCCCTTTCACATAGACCTAGGTCGAAACAGCTCAAACCTAGCCCGAAAGTTTTTCCATCAGCTTTTATCACACTCATACCGTTTCACGTATTCCAACTCTAATTGGCTCCGTATCTTCTTGATAAACTATAAAGGTATATTTTGAGAGCCCAAACTACGTTTTTTTACCAAAATAACTCGAAGTCATGGCTTATAGCTATGAGTTTTGGCCGTTGGCCCGTTTCCGGTAGAATTAGGTCCAAACAGACTCAAATCTAGCCTTACAGCTTTTTTCATCGGCTTTTATCACACCGATATCGTTTCACGTATTCCAACTCCAGCTAGCCCGTATCTCCTCGACAAACTATGAAGATTGATTTTGAGATCCCAAACAACCGTTTTTCACCAAAATAACTCGTAAGTCAAGGCTTAGATCGATGAGCCTTTGTCGTTGGCCCGTTTCGCATCGAACTAGGTCCAAACTCGCTCCAACCTAGCCCTACGAGTGTTTCGTCGCTTTTATCGCTCTCATACCGTTTCACGTATTCGAAGTCCAGCTTGGCCCATATCTTCTTAAAGAACTATGAAGGCTGATTTTGAGGGCCCAAACTATATTCTTTCACAAAAATAACTCATAAGTCGTGGCTTATAGCTATGAGTTTTGGTTGTTGGCCCGTTTCGTATAGACCCAGTCCAAACAACTCAAACCTAGCCCGACAATTTTTCCATCGCTTTTATCACACTCATACCATTTCACGTATTCCAACTCTAGTTGGCCCGTATCTTCTGACAAACTATGAAGGAAGATTTTGAGAGCCCAAACGACGTTTTTTCACCAAAATAACTCATAAGTCATGGCTTATAGCTATGAGTTTTGGTCGTTTGCCCGTTTTCGATAGAACTAGGTCCAAACAAGTCTCAAACCTAGCCTTATAGTTTTTTCATCAATGTTTATCACACCGATATCGTTTTACGTATTCCAACTCCAGTTAGCCCGTACCTTCTTTACAAACTATGAAGACCGATTTTGAGAGCCCAAACTACAATTTTTCACCAAAATAACACGTAAGTCACGGCTTAGAGCGATGAGCTGTTGTCGTTGGCCCGTTTCGCATCGAAGTAGGTCCAAACTCGCTCCAACCTAACCCGACGAGTGTTTCTTCGCTTTTATCGCTCTCATGCCGTTTCACGTATTCTAAGTCCAATTGGCCCATATCTTCTTAAAAAACTATGAAGGCCGATTTTAAGGGCCCAAACTACATTTTTTCACCAAAATAACTCATAAGTCGTGGCTTATAGCTGCGAGTTTTGGTTGTTGGCCCCTTTCACATAGACCTAGGTCCAAACAAGCTCAAACCTAGCCCGAGAGTTTTTCCATCGCTTTTATCAAACTCGTACCGTTTCACTTATTCCAACTCTAGTTGGCTTCGTATCTTCGACAAACTATAAAGGTATATTTTGAGAGCCCAAACTACATTTTTTTACCAAAATAACTCGAAGTCATGGCTTATAGCTATGAGTTTTGGCCGTTGGCCCGTTTCCGGTAGAACTAGGTCCAAACAGACTCAAACTTAGCCTTAGAGTTTTTTCATCGGCTTTTATCACACCGATATCGTTTCACGTATTCCAACTCCGAGTTAGCCCGTATCTCCTCGACAAACTATGAAGATTGATTTCGAGATCCCGAACAACCGTTTTTCACCAAAATAACTCGTAAGTCAAGGCTTAGATCGATGAGCTTTTGTCGTTGGCCCGTTTCGCATCGAACTAGGTCCAAACCGCTCCAACCTAGCCCTACAAGTTGTTTCGTCAGCTTTTATCGCTCTCATACGGTTTCACGTATTCCAAGTCCAAGTTGGCCCATATCTTCTTAAAAAACTATGAAGGCCGATTTTGAGGGCCCAAACTATATTCTTTCACCAAAATAACTCATAAGTCGTGGCTTATAGCTATGAGTTTTGGTTGTTGGTCCGTTTCGTATAGACTCTAGTCCAAACAGACTCAAACCTTGCCTCGACAGCTTTTCCATCAGCTTTTATCACACTCATACCATTTCACGTATTCCAACTCTAGTTGGCCCGTATCTTCTTGACAAACTATGAAGGAAGATTTTGAGAGCCCAAACGACGTTTTTTCACCAAAATAACTCATAAGTCATGGCTTATAGCTATGAGTTTTGGTTGTTGGCCCGCTTTCGGTATAACTACGTCCAAACAGACTCAAACCTAGCCTTACAGCTTTTTCATCGGCTTTTATCACACCGATATCGTTTCACGTATTCCAACTCCAGCTAGCTCGTACCTTCTTTACAAATTATGAAGACCGATTTTGAGAGCCCAAACTACATTTTTTCACCAAAATAACACGAAGTCACGGCTTACGAGCGATGAGCTTTTGTCGTTGGCCCGTTTCGCATCAAAGTAGGTCCAAACTCGCTCCAACCTAACCCGACAGTTGTTTCTTCGCTTTTATCGCTCTCATACCGTTTCACGTATTCTAAGTCCAATTGGCCCATATTTTCTTAAAAAACTATGAAGGCCGATTTTGAGGGCCCAAACCACATTTTTTCACCAAAATAACTCATAAGTCGTGGCTTATAGCTATGAGTTTTGGTTGTTGGCCCGTTTCGTATAGATCTAGGTCCAAACAAACTCAAACCTAGCCTCGACAGCTTTTCCATCAGCTTTTATCACACTCATACCGTTTCACGTATTCCAACTCTAGTTCGCCCGTATCTTCTTGACAAACTATGAAGGAAGATTTTGAGAGCCCAAACCACGTTTTTTCACCAAAATAACTCATAAGTCATGGCTTATAGCTATGAGTTTTGGTCGTTGGCCCGTTTTCCGTAGAACTAGGTCCAAGCAGACTCAAACCTAGCCTTACAGCTTTTTTCATCAGCTTTTATCACACTCGCTATCGTTTCACGTATTCCAACTCCAGCTAGCCCGTATCTCCTCGACAAACTATGAAGACCGATTTTGAGATCCCAAACAACCGTTTTTCACCAAAATAACTCGTAAGTCACGGCTTAGAACGATGAGCTTTTGTCGTTGGCCCGTTTCGCATCGAACTAGGTCCAAACCGCTCCAACCTAGCCCTACAGTTGTTTCATCGCTTTTATCGCTCTCATACCGTTTCACGTATTCCAAGTCCAAGCTTGGCCCATATCTTCTTAAGAAACTATAAAGGCCGATTTTGAGGGCCCAAACTATATTCTTTCACCAAAGTAACTCATAAGTCGTGGCTTATAGCTATGAGTTTTGGTTGTTGGCCCGTTTCGTATAGACCTAGGTCCAAACAAATCTCAAACCTAGCCCGACAGCTTTTTCCATCAGCTTTTATCACACTCATACCGTTTCACGTATTCCAACTCTAGTTGGCTTCGTATCTTCTTGACAAACTATGAAGGAAGATTTTGAGAGCCCAAACGACGTTTTTTCACCAAAATAACTCGAAGTCATGGCTTATAGCTATGAGCTTTGGTCGTTGGCCCGTTTTTGGTAGAACTAGGTCCAAACAGTCTCAAATCTTGCCTTACAGCTTTCTAATCGATTTTATCACACCGATATCGTTTCACGTATTCCAACTCCAGCTAGCCCGTATCTCCTCGACAAACTTTGAAGACCGATTTCGAGATCCCAAACAATCGTTTTTCACCAAAATAACTCGTAAGTCAAGGCTTAGATCGATGAGATTTTGTCGTTGGCCCGTTTCGCATCGAACTAGGTCCAAACTCGCTCCAACCTAGCCCTACGAGTGTTTCGTCGGCTTTTATCGCACTCATATCGTTTCACGTATTCGAAGTCCAGCTTGGCCCATATCTTCTTAAAGAACTATGAAGGCCGATTTTGAGGGCCCAAACTATATTCTTTCACAAAAATAACTCATAAGTCGTGGCTTATAGCTATGAGTTTTGGTTGTTGGCCCGTTTCCGTAGAACTAGCTCCAAACAGACTCAAACCTAGCCTTATAGTTTTTTCATCGGCTTTTATCACACTCATACCGTTTCACGTATTCCAACTCTAGTTGGCCTATATCTTCGACAAACTATAAAGGCATATTTTGAGAGCCCAAACTACGTTTTTTCACCAAAATAACTCGAAGTCATGGCTTATAGCTATGAGTGTTGGTCATTGGCCCGTTTTCGGTAGAATTAGGTCCAAACAAATCGAAACCTAGCCTTACAGCTTTTTCATCGGCTTTTATCACACCGATATCGTTTCACGTATTCCAACTCCAAGTTAGCCCGTATCTCCTCGACAAACTTTGAAGACCGATTTTGGGATCCCAAACAATCGTTTTCACCAAAATAACTCGTAAGTCAAGGCTTAGATCGATGAGCTTTTGTCGTTGGCCCGTTACGCATCGAACTAGGTCAAAACTGCTCCAACCTAGCCCTACAAGCGTTTCGTCGCTTTTATCGCTCTCATACCGTTTCACGTATTCCAAGTCTAGTTGGACCATATGTTCTTAAGAAACTATGAAGGCCGATTTTGAGGGCCCAAACTATATTCTTTCACCAAAAAAACTCATAAGTCGTGGCTTATAGCTATGCGTTTTGGTTGTTGGTCCGTTTCGGATAGACCTAGGTCCAAACAGACTCAAACCTAGCCCGACAGCTTTTCCATCAGCTTTTATCGCACTCATACCGTTTCACGTATTCCAACTCTAGTTGGCCCGTATCTTCTGACAAACTATGAAGGCGATTTTGAGAGCCCAAATGACGTTTTTCACCAAAATAACTCATAAGTCATGGCTTATAGCTATGAGTTTTGGTCGTTGGCCCGTTTTTGGTAGAACTAGGTCCAAACAGTCTCAAATCTAGCCTTACAGCTTTTTCATCAGCTTTTATCACACCGATATCTTTTCACGTATTCCAACTCCAGTTAGCCCATATCTCCTCGACAAACTTTGAAGACCGATTTCGAGATCCCAAACAATCGTTTTTCACCAAAATAACTCGTAAGTCAAGGCTTAGATCGATGAGCTTTTATCATTGGCCCGTTTCGCATCGAACTAGGTCCAAACTCGCTCCAACCTAGCCCTTAAGTGTTTCGTCGGCTTTTATCGCTCTCATACCGTTTCACGTATTCCAAGTCCAGCTTGGACCATATCTTCTTAAGAAACTATGAAGGCCGATTTTGAGGGCCCAAACTATATTCTTTCACCAAAATAACTCATAAGTCGTGGCTTATAGCTATGAGTTTTGGTTGTTGGCCCGTTTCGCATAGACCTAGGTCCAAACGACTCAAACCTAGCTCGACAGCTTTTTCATCAGCTTTTATCGCTCTCACACTCGTTTCACGTATTCCAAGTCCAGTTGGCCCATATCTTCTTAAGAAACTATGAAGGCTGATTTTGAGGGCCCAAACTACATTTTTTCACCAACATAACTCATAAGTCGTGGCATATAGCTATGAGTTTTGGTTGTTGGCCCGTTTCGGATAGACCTAGGTCCAAACAGACTCAAACCTAGCCTCGACAGCTTTTCCATAAGTTTTTATCACACTCATATCGTTTCACGTATTCCAACTCTAGTTGGCCCGTATCTTCTTGACAAACTATGAAGGCAGATTTTGAGAGCCCAAACGACGTTTTTTCACAAAAATAACTCATAAGTCATGGCTTATAGCTATGAGTTTTGGTCGTTGGCCCGTTTTCGATAGAACTAGGACCAAACAGACTCAAACCTAGCCTTACAGCTTTTTCATCGGCTTTTATCACACCGATATCGTATCACGTATTCCAACTCCAGTTAGCCCGTACCTTCTTTACAAACTATAAAGACCGATTTTGAGAGCCCAAACTACATTTTTTCACCAAAATAACATGTAAGTCACGGCTTAGCGCGATGAGCTTCGTCGTTGGCCGTTTTCGCATCGAACTAGGTCCAAACTACTCCTACCTAGCCCTACAGGTGTTTCGACAGCTTTTATCGCTCTCATACCGTTTCACGTATTCCAAGTCCAAGTTGGCCCATATCTTCTTAAAAACTATGATGGCCGATTTCGAGGGCCCAAACTATATTCTTTCACCAAAATAACTCATAAGTCGTGGCTTATAGCTATGAGTTTTGGTTGTTGGCCCGTTTCGGATAGACCTAGGTCCAAACAGACTCAAACCTAGCCCGACAGCTTTTCCATCGGCTTTTATCACACTCATACCGTTTCACGTATTCCAACTCTAGTTGGCCTATATCTTCTTAACAAACTATAAAGGCATATTTTGAGATCCCAAACTACGTTTTTTCACCAAAATAACTCGAAGTCATGGCTTATAGCTATGAGTTTTTGTCATTGGCCCGTTTTCGGTAGAACTAGGTCCAAACAACGAAAACCTAGCCTTATAGTTTTTTCATCGCTTTTATCACACCGATATCGTTTCACGTATTCCAACTCCGGCTAGCCCGTATCTCCTCGACAAAATATGAAGACCGATTTTGAGATCCCAAACAATCGTTTTTCACCAAAATAACTCGTAAGTCAAAGCTTAGATCGATGAGCTTTTGTCGTTGGCCCGTTTCGCATCGAACTAGGTCCAAACCGCTCCAACCTAGCCCTACAATGTTTCGTCGCTTTTATCGCTCTCATATCGTTTCACGTATTCGAAGTCCAGCTTGGCCCATATCTTCTTAAAGAACTATGAAGGCCGATTTTGAGGGCCCAAACTATATTCTTTCACAAAAATAACTCATAAGTCGTGGCTTATAGCTATGAGTTTTGGTTGTTGGCCCGTTTCGTATAGACCTAGGTCCAAACAGACTCAAACCTAGCTCGACAGCTTTTCCATCGGCTTTTATCACACTCATATCGTTTCACGTATTCCAACTCTAGTTGGCCCGTATCTTCTTGAAAAACTATGAAGGAAGATTTTGAGAGCCCAAACGACGTTTTTTCACCAAAATAACTCATAAGTCATGGCTTATAGCTATGAGTTTTGGTCGTTGGCCCGTTTTCGATAGAACTAGGTCCAAAAAGCTCAAACCTAGCCTTATAGTTTTTTCATCGGCTTTTATCACACCGATATCGTTTTACGTATTCCAACTCCAGCTTAGCCCGTACCTTCTTTACAAACTATGAAGACCGATTTTGAGAGCCCAAACTACAATTTTTCACCAAAATAACACGTAAGTCACGGCTAGAGCGATGAGCTTTTGTCGTTGGCCCGTTTCGCATCGAAGTAGGTCCAAACCGCTCCAACCTAACCCGATAGTGTTTCTTCGGCTTTTATCGCTCTCATGCCGTTTCACGTATTCTAAGTCCAATTGGCCTATATCTTCTTAAAAACTATGAAGGCCGATTTTAAGGGCCCAAACTACATTTTTTCACCAAAATAACTCATAAGTCGTGGCTTATAGCTCTAAGTTTTGGTTGTTGGCCCCTTTCACATAGACCTAGGTCGAAACAGTTCAAACCTAGCTCGAAAGTTTTTCCATCGGCTTTTATCACACTCATACCGTTTCACGTATTCCAACTCTAATTGGCTCCGTATCTTCTTGATAAACTATAAAGGTATATTTTGAGAGCCCAAACTACGTTTTTTTACCAAAATAACTCGAAGTCATGGCTTATAGCTATGAGTTTTGGCCGTTGGCCCGTTTCGGTAGAATTAGGTCCAAACAGACTCAAATCTAGCCTTACAGCTTTTTCATCGGCTTTTATCACACCGATATCGTTTCACGTATTCCAACTCCAGTTAGCCCGTATCTCCTCGACAAACTATGAAGATTGATTTTGAGATCCCAAACAACCGTTTTTCACCAAAATAACTCGTAAGTCAAGGCTTAGATCGATGAGCCTTTGTCGTTGGCCCGTTTCGCATCGAACTAGGTCCAAACCGCTCCAACCTAGCCCTACAGGTGTTTCGTCGGCTTTTATCGCTCTCATACCGTTTCACGTATTCGAAGTCCAGCTTGGCCCATATCTTCTTAAAGAACTATGAAGGCTGATTTCGAGGGCCCAAACTATATTCTTTCACAAAAATAACTCATAAGTCGTGGCTTATAGCTATGAGTTTTGGTTGTTGGCCCGTTTCGCATAGACTCCAGTCCAAACAGACTCAAACCTAGCCCGACAATTTTTCCATCGCTTTTATCACACTCATACCATTTCACGTATTCCAACTCTAGTTGGCCCGTATCTTCTCGACAAACTATGAAGGAAGATTTTGAGAGCCCAAACGACGTTTTTTCACCAAAATAACTCATAAGTCATGGCTTATAGCTATGAGTTTTGGTCGTTTGCCCGTTTTCGATAGAACTAGGTCCAAACAAACTTCAAACCTAGCCTTATAGTTTTTTCATCAATGTTTATCACACTCGATATCGTTTTACGTATTCCAACTCCGCTTAGCCCGTACCTTCTTTACAAACTATGAAGACCGATTTTGAGAGCCCAAACTACAATTTTTCACCAAAATAACACGGAAGTCACGGCTTAGAGCGATGAGCTCGTTGTCGTTGGCCCGTTTCGCATCGAAGTAGGTCCAAACTCGCTCCAACCTAACCCGACAGTTGTTTCTTCGCTTTTATCGCTCTCATGCCGTTTCACGTATTCTAAGTCCAATTGGCCCATATCTTCTTAAAAAACTATGAAGGCCGATTTTAAGTGGCCCAAACTACATTTTTTCACCAAAATAACTCATAAGTCGTGGCTTATAGCTCCGAGTTTTGGTTGTTGGCCCCTTTCACATGACCTAGGTCCAAACAAGCTCAAACCTAGCCCGAGAGTTTTTCCATCAGCTTTTATCAAACTCGTACCGTTTCACTTATTCCAACTCTAGTTGGCTCCGTATCTTCGACAAACTATAAAGGTATATTTTGAGAGCCCAAACTACGTTTTTTTACCAAAATAACTCGAAGTCATGGCTTATAGCTATGAGTTTTGGCCGTTGGCCCGTTTCCGGTAGAACTAGGTCCAAACAGACTCAAACTTAGCCTTAGAGTTTTTTCATCGCTTTTATCACACCGATATCGTTTCACGTATTCCAACTCCAGCTAGCCCGTATCTCCTCGACAAACTATGAAGATTGATTTTGAGATCCCGAACAACCGTTTTTCACCAAAATAACTCGTAAGTCAAGGCTTAGATCGATGAGCTTTTGTCGTTGGCCCGTTTCGCATCGAACTAGGTCCAAACCGCTCCAACCTAGCCCTACAAGTGTTTCGTCGCTTTTATCGCTCTCATACGGTTTCACGTATTCCAAGTCCAAGCTTGGCCCATATCTTCTTAAAAAACTATGAAGGCCGATTTTGAGGGCCCAAACTATATTCTTTCACCAAAATAACTCATAAGTCGTGGCTTATAGCTATGAGTTTTGGTTGTTGGTCCGTTTCGTATAGACTCTAGGTCCAAACGAACTCAAACCTTGCCCGACAGCTTTTCCATCGCTTTTATCACACTCATACCATTTCACGTATTCCAACTCTAGTTGGCCCGTATCTTCTTGACAAACTATGAAGGAAGATTTTGAGAGCCCAAACGACGTTTTTTCACCAAAATAACTCATAAGTCATGGCTTATAGCTATGAGTTTTGGTTGTTGGCCCGCTTTCGGTATAACTACGTCCAAACAAGTCTCAAACCTAGCCTTACAGCTTTTTCATCGGCTTTTATCACACCGATATCGTTTCACGTATTCCAACTCCAGCTAGCTCCGTACCTTCTTTACAAATTATGAAGACCGATTTTGAGAGCCCAAACTACATTTTTTCACCAAAATAACACGAAGTCACGGCTTACGACGATGAGCTTTTGTCGTTGGCCCGTTTTGCATCAAAGTAGGTCCAAACTCGCTCCAACCTAACCCGACAGTTGTTTCTTCGCTTTTATCGCTCTCATACCGTTTCACGTATTCTAAGTCCAATTGGCCCATATTTTCTTAAAAAACTATGAAGGCTGATTTTGAGGGCCCAAACCACATTTTTTCACCAAAATAACTCATAAGTCGTGGCTTACAGCTATGAGTTTTGGTTGTTGGCCTGTTTCGTATAGACTCTAGTCCAAACGAACTCAAACCTAGCCCGACAGCTTTTTCCATCGCTTTTATCACACTCATACCGTTTCACATATTCCAACTCTAGTTCGCCCGTATCTTCTGACAAACTATGAAGGAAGATTTTGAGAGCCCAAACCACGTTTTTTCACCAAAATAACTCATACGTCATGGCTCATAGCTATGAGTTTTGGTCGTTGGCCCGTTTTCCGTAGAACTAGGTCCAAGCAGTCTCAAACCTAGCCTTACAGCTTTTTCGTCGGCTTTTATCACACTCGCTATCGTTTCACGTATTCCAACTCCAGCTAGCCCGTATCTCCTCGACAAACTATGAAGACCGATTTTGAGATCCCAAACAACCGTTTTTCACCAAAATAACTCGTAAGTCACGGCTTAGAACGATGAGCTTTTGTCGTTGGCCCGTTTCGCATCGAACTAGGTCCAAACTCGCTCCAACCTAGCCCTACAGGTGTTTCATCGCTTTTATCGCTCTCATACCGTTTCACGTATTCCAAGTCCAGCTTGGCCCATATCTTCTTAAGAAACTATAAAGGCCGATTTTGAGGGCCCAAACTATATTCTTTCACCAAAGTAACTCATAAGTCGTGGCTTATAGCTATGAGTTTTGGTTGTTGGCCCGTTTCGTATAGACCTAGGTCCAAACAGACTCAAACCTAGCCCGACAGCTTTTCCATCAGCTTTTATCACACTCATACCGTTTCACGTATTCCAACTCTAGTTGGCTTCGTATCTTCTTGACAAACTATGAAGGAAGATTTTGAGAGCCCAAACGACGTTTTTTCACCAAAATAACTCGAAGTCATGGCTTATAGCTATGAGCTTTGGTCGTTGGCCCGTTTTTGGTAGAACTAGGTCCAAACAGACTCAAATCTTGCCTTACAGCTTTTCTAATCGATTTTATCACACCGATATCGTTTCACGTATTCCAACTCCAAGCTAGCCCGTATCTCCTCGACAAACTTTGAAGACCGATTTTGAGATCCCAAACAATCGTTTTTCACCAAAATAACTCGTAAGTCAAGGCTTAGATCGATGAGATTTTGTCGTTGGCCCGTTTCGCATCGAACTAGGTCCAAACCGCTCCAACCTAGCCCTACAAGTGTTTCGTCGGCTTTTATCGCACTCATATCGTTTCACGTATTCGAAGTCCAGCTTGGCCCATATCTTCTTAAAGAACTATGAAGGCCGATTTTGAGGGCCCAAACTATATTCTTTCACAAAAATAACTCATAAGTCGTGGCTTATAGCTATGAGTTTTGGTTGTTGGTCCGTTTCCGTAGAACTAGCTCCAAACAGACTCAAACCTAGCCTTATAGTTTTTTCATCGCTTTTATCACACTCATACCGTTTCACGTATTCCAACTCTAGTTGGCCTATATCTTCTTGACAAACTATAAAGGCATATTTTGAGAGCCGAAACTACGTTTTTTCACCAAAATAACTCGAAGTCATGGCTTATAGCTACGAGTGTTGGTCATTGGCCCGTTTTCGGTAGAATTAGGTCCAAACAACTGAAACCTAGCCTTACAGCTTTTTCATCGGCTTTTATCACACCGATATCGTTTCACGTATTCCAACTCCGAGCTAGCCCGTATCTCCTCGACAAACTTTCAAGACCGATTTTGGGATCCCAAACAATCGTTTTCACCAAAATAACTCGTAAGTCAAGGCTTAGATCGATGAGCTTTTGTCGTTGGCCCGTTACGCATCGAACTAGGTCAAAACTGCTCCAACCTAGCCCTACAGCTGTTTCGTCGCTTTTATCGCTCTCATACCGTTTCACGTATTCCAAGTCTAGTTGGACCATATGTTCTTAAGAAACTATGAAGGTCGATTTCGAGGGCCCAAACTATATTCTTTCACCAAAAAAACTCATAAGTCGTGGCTTATAGCTATGCGTTTTGGTTGTTGGTCCGTTTCGTATAGACTCAGGTCCAAACAAACTTCAAACCTAGCCCGACAGCTTTTTTCATCGGCTTTTATCGCTCTCACACTCGTTTCACGTATTCCAAGTCCAAGTTGGCCCATATCTTCTTAAGAAACTATGAAGGCTGATTTTGAGGGCCCAAACTACATTTTTTCACCAACATAACTCATAAGTCGTGGCATATAGCTATGAGTTTTGGTTGTTGGTCCGTTTCGGATAGACCTAGGTCCAAACAGACTCAAACCTAGCCTCGACAGCTTTTCCATAAGTTTTTATCACACTCATATCGTTTCACGTATTCCAACTCTAGTTGGCCCGTATCTTCTTGACAAACTATGAAGGCGGATTTTGAGAGCCCAAACGACGTTTTTTCACAAAAATAACTCATAAGTCATGGCTTATAGCTATGAGTTTTGGTCGTTGGCCCGTTTTCGATAGAACTAGGACCAAACAAGCTCAAACCTAGCCTTACAGCTTTTTCATCGCTTTTATCACACCGATATCGTATCACGTATTCCAACTCCAGCTAGCCCGTACCTTCTTTACAAACTATAAAGACCGATTTTGAGAGCCCAAACTACATTTTTTCACCAAAATAACATGTAAGTCACGGCTTAGCGCGATGAGCTTTCGTCGTTGGCCGTTTTCGCATCGAACTAGGTCCAAACTACTCCTACCTAGCCCTACGAGTGTTTCGACAGCTTTTATCGCTCTCATACCGTTTCACGTATTCCAAGTCCAAGTTGGCCCATATCTTCTTAAAAAACTATGATGGCTGATTTTGAGGGCCCAAACTATATTCTTTCACCAAAATAACTCATAAGTCGTGGCTTATAGCTATGAGTTTTGGTTGTTGGCCCGTTTCGTATAGACCTAGGTCCAAACAAGCTCAAACCTAGCCCGACAGCTTTTCAATCAGCTTTTATCACACTCATATCGTTTCACGTATTCCAACTCTAGTTGGCCTATATCTTCTTGACAAACTATAAAGGCATATTTTGAGAGCCCAAACTACGTTTTTTCACCAAAATAACTCGAAGTCATGGCTTATAGCTATGAGTGTTGGTCATTGGCTCGTTTTCGGTAGAATTAGGTCCAAACAACTGAAACTTAGCCTTACAGCTTTTTCATCAGCTTTTATCACACCGATATCGTTTCACGTATTCCAACTCCAGTTAGCCCGTATCTCCTCGACAAACTTTGAAGACCGATTTTGGGATCCCAAACAATCGTTTTTCACCAAAATAACTCGTAAGTCAAGGCTTAGATCGATGAGCTTTCGTCGTTGGCCCGTTACGCATCGAACTAGGTCAAAACTCGCTCCAACCTAGCCCTACAGACGTTTCGTCGCTTTTATCGCTCTCATACCGTTTCACGTATTCCAAGTCCAAGTTGGACCATATCTTCTTAAGAAACTATGAAGGCTGATTTTGAGGGCCCAAACTATATTCTTTCACCAAAATAACTCATAAGTCGTGGCTTATAGCTATAAGTTTTTGTTGTTGGCCCGTTTCGTATAGACCTAGGTCCAAACAGACTCAAACCTAGCTCGACAGCTTTTCCATCGCTTTTATCACACTCATACCGTTTCACGTATTCCAACTCTAGTTGGCCTATATCTTCTTAACAAACTATAAAGGCATATTTTGAGATCCCAAACTACGTTTTTTCACCAAAATAACTCGAAGTCATGGCTTATAGCTATGAGTTTTTGTCATTGGCCCGTTTTCGGTAGAACTAGGTCCAAACAAGCAAAAACCTAGCCTTATAGTTTTTTCATCGGCTTTTATCACACCGATATCGTTTCACGTATTCCAACTCCAGCTAGCCCGTATCTCCTCGACAAAATATGAAGACCGATTTTGAGATCCCAAACAATCGTTTTTCACCAAAATAACTCGTAAGTCAAAGCTTAGATCGATGAGCTTTTGTCGTTGGCCCGTTTCGCATCGAACTAGGTCCAAACCGCTCCAACCTAGCCCTACAATGTTTCGTCGCTTTTATCGCTCTCATATCGTTTCACGTATTCGAAGTCCAGCTTGGCCCATATCTTCTTAAAGAACTATGAAGGCCGATTTTGAGGGCCCAAACTATATTCTTTCACAAAAATAACTCATAAGTCGTGGCTTATAGCTATGAGTTTTGGTTGTTGGCCCGTTTCGTATAGACCTAGGTCCAAACAGACTCAAACCTAGCTCGACAGCTTTTCCATCGGCTTTTATCACACTCATATCGTTTCACGTATTCCAACTCTAGTTGGCCCGTATCTTCTTGAAAAACTATGAAGGAAGATTTTGAGAGCCCAAACGACGTTTTTTCACCAAAATAACTCATAAGTCATGGCTTATAGCTATGAGTTTTGGTCGTTGGCCCGTTTTCGATAGAACTAGGTCCAAAAAGCTCAAACCTAGCCTTATAGTTTTTTCATCAGCTTTTATCACACCGATATCGTTTTACGTATTCCAACTCCAGCTTAGCCCGTACCTTCTTTACAAACTATGAAGACCGATTTTGAGAGCCCAAACTACAATTTTTCACCAAAATAACACGGAAGTCACGGCTAGAGCGATGAGCTTTTGTCGTTGGCCCGTTTCGCATCGAAGTAGGTCCAAACTCGCTCCAACCTAACCCGATAGTGTTTCTTCGCTTTTATCGCTCTCATGCCGTTTCACGTATTCTAAGTCCAATTGGCCTATATCTTCTTAAAAAACTATGAAGGCCGATTTTAAGGGCCCAAACTACATTTTTTCACCAAAATAACTCATAAGTCGTGGCTTATAGCTCTAAGTTTTGGTTGTTGGCCCCTTTCACATAGACCTAGGTCGAAACAGCTCAAACCTAGCCCGAAAGTTTTTCCATCGCTTTTATCACACTCATACCGTTTCACGTATTCCAACTCTAATTGGCCTCGTATCTTCTTGATAAACTATAAAGGTATATTTTGAGAGCCCAAACTACGTTTTTTACCAAAATAACTCGAAGTCATGGCTTATAGCTATGAGTTTTGGCCGTTGGCCCGTTTTCGGTAGAATTAGGTCCAAACAAGTCTCAAATCTAGCCTTACAGCTTTTTCATCGCTTTTATCACACCGATATCGTTTCACGTATTCCAACTCCAGTTAGCCCGTATCTCCTCGACAAACTATGAAGATTGATTTTGAGATCCCAAACAACCGTTTTTCACCAAAATAACTCGTAAGTCAAGGCTTAGATCGATGAGCCTTTGTCGTTGGCCCGTTTCGCATCGAACTAGGTCCAAACCGCTCCAACCTAGCCCTACAGTTGTTTCGTCGCTTTTATCGCTCTCATACCGTTTCACGTATTCGAAGTCCAAGCTTGGCCCATATCTTCTTAAAGAACTATGAAGGCTGATTTTGAGGGCCCAAACTATATTCTTTCACAAAAATAACTCATAAGTCGTGGCTTATAGCTATGAGTTTTGGTTGTTGGCCCGTTTCGTATAGACCTAGTCCAAACAAACTCAAACCTAGCCCGACAATTTTTCCATCGCTTTTATCACACTCATACCATTTCACGTATTCCAACTCTAGTTGGCCCGTATCTTCTTGACAAACTATGAAGGAAGATTTTGAGAGCCCAAACGACGTTTTTTCACCAAAATAACTCATAAGTCATGGCTTATAGCTATGAGTTTTGGTCGTTTGCCCGTTTTCGATAGAACTAGGTCCAAACAGACTCAAACCTAGCCTTATAGTTTTTTCATCAATGTTTATCACACCGATATCGTTTTACGTATTCCAACTCCAGCTAGCCCGTACCTTCTTTACAAACTATGAAGACCGATTTTGAGAGCCCAAACTACAATTTTTCACCAAAATAACACGAAGTCACGGCTTAGAGCGATGAGCCGTTGTCGTTGGCCCGTTTCGCATCGAAGTAGGTCCAAACTCGCTCCAACCTAACCCGACAGTTGTTTCTTCGCTTTTATCGCTCTCATGCCGTTTCACGTATTCTAAGTCCAATTGGCCCATATCTTCTTAAAAACTATGAAGGCCGATTTTAAGTGGCCCAAACTACATTTTTTCACCAAAATAACTCATAAGTCGTGGCTTATAGCTCCGAGTTTTGGTTGTTGGCCCCTTTCACATGACCTAGGTCCAAACAGCTCAAACCTAGCCCGAGAGTTTTTCCATCGCTTTTATCAAACTCGTACCGTTTCACTTATTCCAACTCTAGTTGGCTTCGTATCTTCGACAAACTATAAAGGTATATTTTGAGAGCCCAAACTACGTTTTTTTACCAAAATAACTCGAAGTCATGGCTTATAGCTATGAGTTTTGGCCGTTGGCCCGTTTCCGGTAGAACTAGGTCCAAACAGATCTCAAACTTAGCCTTAGAGTTTTTTCATCGGCTTTTATCACACCGATATCGTTTCACGTATTCCAACTCCAGCTAGCCCGTATCTCCTCGACAAACTATGAAGATTGATTTTGAGATCCCGAACAACCGTTTTTCACCAAAATAACTCGTAAGTCAAGGCTTAGATCGATGAGCTTTTGTCGTTGGCCCGTTTCGCATCGAACTAGGTCCAAACTCGCTCCAACCTAGCCCTACAGGTGTTTCGTCGCTTTTATCGCTCTCATACGGTTTCACGTATTCCAAGTCCAAGCTTGGCCCATATCTTCTTAAAAAACTATGAAGGTCGATTTTGAGGGCCCAAACTATATTCTTTCACCAAAATAACTCATAAGTCGTGGCTTATAGCTATCTCGTTTTGGTTGTTGGTCCGTTTCGGATAGACCTAGGTCCAAACAGACTCAAACCTTGCCTCGACAGCTTTTCCATCAGCTTTTATCACACTCATACCATTTCACGTATTCCAACTCTAGTTGGCCCGTATCTTCGACAAACTATGAAGGAAGATTTTGAGAGCCCAAACGACGTTTTTTCACCAAAATAACTCATAAGTCATGGCTTATAGCTATGAGTTTTGGTTGTTGGCCCGCTTTCGGTATAACTACGTCCAAACAGTCTCAAACCTAGCCTTACAGCTTTTTCATCGGCTTTTATCACACCGATATCGTTTCACGTATTCCAACTCTAGTTGGCCCGTATCTTCTTGACAAACTATGAAGGCAGATTTTGAGAGCCCAAACGACATTTTTTCACAAAAATAACTCATAAGTCATGGCTTATAGCTATGAGTTTTGGTTGTTGGCCCGCTTTCGGTATAACTACGTCCAAACATGTCTCAAACCTAGCCTTACAGCTTTTTCATCGGCTTTTATCACACCGATATCGTTTCACGTATTCCAACTCCGGTTAGCTCCGTACCTTCTTTACAAATTATGAAGACCGATTTTGAGAGCCCAAACTACATTTTTTCACCAAAATAACACGAAGTCACGGCTTACGACGATGAGCTTTTGTCGTTGGCCCGTTTTGCATCAAAGTAGGTCCAAACTCGCTCCAACCTAACCCGACAGTTGTTTCTTCGCTTTTATCGCTCTCATACCGTTTCACGTATTCTAAGTCCAATTGGCCCATATTTTCTTAAAAAACTATGAAGGCTTATTTTGAGGGCCCAAACCACATTTTTTCACCAAAATAACTCATAAGTCGTGGCTTATAGCTATGAGTTTTGGTTGTTGGCCCGTTTCGGATAGACCTAGGTCCAAACAAACTCAAACCTAGCCCGACGGTTTTTCCATCGCTTTTATCACACTCATACCGTTTCACATATTCCAACTCTAGTTGGCCCGTATCTTCTGACAAACTATGAAGGAAGATTTTGAGAGCCCAAACCACGTTTTTTCACCAAAATAACTCATAAGTCATGGCTTATAGCTATGAGTTTTGGTCGTTGGCCCGTTTTCCGTAGAACTAGGTCCAAGCAGACTCAAACCTAGCCTTACAGCTTTTTCATCGGCTTTTATCACACTCGCTATCGTTTCACGTATTCCAACTCCAGCTAGCCCGTATCTCCTCGACAAACTATGAAGACCGATTTTGAGATCCCAAACAACCGTTTTTCACCAAAATAACTCGTAAGTCACGGCTTAGAACGATGAGCTTTTGTCGTTGGCCCGTTTCGCATCGAACTAGGTCCAAACTCGCTCCAACCTAGCCCTACAGTTGTTTCATCGCTTTTATCGCTCTCATACCGTTTCACGTATTCCAAGTCCAGCTTGGCCCATATCTTCTTAAGAAACTATAAAGGCCGATTTTGAGGGCCCAAACTATATTCTTTCACCAAAGTAACTCATAAGTCGTGGCTTATAGCTATGAGTTTTGGTTGTTGGCCCGTTTCGTATAGACTCCAGGTCCAAACAAATCTCAAACCTAGCCTCGACAGCTTTTCCATCGCTTTTATCACACTCATACCGTTTCACGTATTCCAACTCTAGTTGGCTCCGTATCTTCTTGACAAACTATGAAGGAAGATTTTGAGAGCCCAAACGACGTTTTTTCACCAAAATAACTCGAAGTCATGGCTTATAGCTATGAGTTTTGGTCGTTGGCCCGTTTTTGGTAGAACTAGGTCCAAACAGTCTCAAATCTTGCCTTACGGTTTTCTAATCGATTTTATCACACCGATATCGTTTCACGTATTCCAACTCCAGTTAGCCCGTATCTCCTCGACAAACTTTGAAGACCGATTTTGAGATCCCAAACAATCGTTTTTCACCAAAATAACTCGTAAGTCAAGGCTTAGATCGATGAGCTTTTGTCATTGGCCCGTTTCGCATCGAACTAGGTCCAAACTCGCTCCAACCTAGCCCTAAAGTGTTTCGTCGGCTTTTATCGCTCTCATACCGTTTCAAGTATTCCAAGTCCAAGCTTGGACCATATCTTCTTAAGAAACTATGAAGGCCGATTTTGAGGGCCCAAACTATATTCTTTCACCAAAATAACTCATAAGTCGTGGCTTATAGCTATGAGTTTTGGTTGTTGGCCCGTTTCGTATAGACCTAGGTCCAAACGAACTCAAACCTAGCCTAACAGCTTTTCCATCAGCTTTTATCACACTCATACCGTTTCACGTATTCCAACTCTAGTTGGCCCGTATCTTCGACAAACTATAAAGGCAGATTTTGAGAGCCCAAATGACGTTTTTCACCAAAATAACTCATAAGTCATGGCTTATAGCTATGAGTTTTGGTCGTTGGCCCGTTTTTGGTAGAACTAGGTCCAAACGAACTTCAAATCTTGCCTTACAGCTTTTTCATCGCTTTTATCCCACCGATATCGTTTCACGTATTCCAACTCCGAGTTAGCCCGTATCTCCTCGACAAACTTTGGAGACCGATTTTGAGATCCCAAACAATCGTTTTTCACCAAAATAACTCGTAAGTCAAGGCTTAGATCGATGAGCTTTTGTCGTTGGCCCGTTTCGCATCGAACTAGGTCCAAACTCGCTCCAACCTAGCCCTACAGGTGTTTCGTCAATTTTTATCGCTCTCATACTCGTTTCACGTATTCCAAGTCCAGCTTGGCCCATATCTTCTTAAGAAACTATGAAGGCCGATTTTGAGGGCCCAAACTATATTCTTTCACCAAAATAACTCATAAGTCGTGGCTTATAGCTATGGGTTTTGGTTGTTGGTCCGTTTCGGATAGACCTAGGTCCAAATAGCTCAAACCTAGCTCGACAGCTTTTTCCATCAGCTTTTATCACACTCATATCGTTTCACGTATTCCAACTCTAGTTGGCCCGTATCATCTTGACAAACTATAAAGGCAGATTTTGAGAGCCCAAATGACGTTTTTCACCAAAATAACTCATAAGTCATCGCTTATAGCTATGAGTTTTGGTCGTTGGCCCGTTTTTGGTAGAACTAGGTCCAAACTGACTCAAATCTTGCCTTACAGCTTTTCTAATCGGATTTTATCACACCGATATCGTTTCACGTATTCCAACTCCAGTTAGCCCGTATCTCCTCGACAAACTTTGAAGACCGATTTTGAGATCCCAAACAACCGTTTTTCACCAAAATAACTCGTAAGTCAAGGCTTAGATAGATGAGCTTTTGTCATTGGCCCGTTTCGCATCGAACTAGGTCCAAACCGCTCCAACCTAGCCCTAAAGTGTTTCGTCGGCTTTTATCGCTCTCATACCGTTTCACGTATTCCAAGTCCAGTTGGACCATATCTTCTTAAGAAACTATGAAGGCTGATTTTGAGGGCCCAAACTATATTCTTTCACCAAAATAACTCATAAGTCGTGGCTTATAGCTATAAGTTTTGGTTGTTGGCCCGTTTCGGATAGACTCGAGTCCAAACAGACTCAAACCCAGCTCGACAGCTTTTCCATCGGCTTTTATCACACTCATACCGTTTCACGTATTCCAACTCTAGTTGGCCCGTATCTTCTTGACAAACTATGAAGGTAGATTTTGAGAGCCCAAACGACGTTTTTTCACCAAAATAACTCATAAGTCATGGCTTATAGCTATGAGTTTTGGTCGTTGGCCCGTTTCCGGTTGAACTAGGTCCAAACAGACTCAAACCTAGCCTTATAGTTTTTTCATCGGCTTTTATCACACTCATACCGTTTCACGTATTCCAACTCTAGTTGGCATATATCTTCTTGACAAACTATAAAGGCATATTTTGAGAGCCCAAACTACGTTTTTTCACCAAAATAACTCGAAGTCATGGCTTATAGCTATGAGTGTTGGTCATTGGCCCGTTTTCGGTAGAATTAGGTCCAAACAACTGAAACCTAGCCTTATAGTTTTTTCATCGGCTTTTATCACACTCGATATCGTTTCACGTATTCCAACTCCAGTTAGCCCGTATCTCCTCGACAAACTTTGAAGACCGATTTTGGGATCCCAAACAATCATTTTTCACCAAAATAACTCGTAAGTCAAGGCTTAGATCGATGAGCTTTTGTCGTTGGCCCGTTACGCATCGAACTAGGTCAAAACTCGCTCCAACCTAGCCCTAAAGTGTTTCGTCGGCTTTTATCGCTCTCATACCGTTTCACGTATTCCAAGTCCAGTTGGACCATATGTTCTTAAGATACTATGAAGGCCGATTTTCGGGGCCCAAACTATATTCTTTCACCAAAATAACTCATAAGTCGTGGCTTATAGCTATGCGTTTTGGTTGTTGGCCCGTTTCGTATAGACCTAGGTCCAAACAGACTCAAACCTAGCTCGACAGCTTTTCCATCAGCTTTTATCACACTCATACCGTTTCACATATTCCAACTTTAGTTGGCTCCGTATCTTCTTGAAAAACTATGAAGGAAGATTTTGAGAGCCCAAACTTCGTTTTTTCACCAAAATAACTCATAAGTCATGGCTTATAGCTATGAGTTTTGGTCGTTGGCCCGTTTTTGGTAGAACTAGGTCCAAACAGACTCAAATCTAGCCTTACAGCTTTTTCATCGGCTTTTATCACACCGATATCTTTTCACGTATTCCAACTCCAGCTAGCCCATATCTCCTCGACAAACTTTGAAGACCGATTTTGAGATCCCAAACAATCGTTTTTCACCAAAATAACTCGTAAGTCAAGGCTTAGATCGATGAGCTTTTGTCATTGGCCCGTTTCGCATCGAACTAGGTCCAAACCGCTCCAACCTAACCCTATAGTGTTTCATCGCTTTTATCGCTCTCATACCGTTTCACATATTCCAAGTCCAGCTTGGCCCATATCTTCTAAAGAAACTATGAAGGCCGATTTTGAGGGCCCAAACTATATTCTTTCACCAAAATAACTCATAAGTCGTGGCTTATAGCTATGAGTTTTTGTTGTTGGCCGTTTCGGATAGACCTAGGTCCAAATAGCTCAAACCTAGCTCGACAGCTTTTCCATAAGTTTTTATCACACTCATACCGTTTCACGTATTCCAACTCTAGTTGGCCCGTATCTTCTTGACAAACTATGAAGGCGGATTTTGAGAGCCCAAACGATGTTTTTTCACCAAAATAACTCATAAGTCATGGCTTATAGCTATGAGTTTTGGTCGTTGGCCCGTTTTCGGTAGAACTAGGCCCAAACAGACTCAAACCTAGCCTTATAGTTTTTTCATCGGCTTTTATCACACTCATACCGTTTCACGTATTCCAACTCTAGTTGGCCTATATCTTCTTGACAAACTATAAAGGCATATTTTGAGAGCCCAAACTACGTTTTTTCACCAAAATAACTCGAAGTCATGGCTTATGGCTATGAGTGTTGGTCATTGGCCCGTTTTCGGTAGAATTAGGTCCAAACAATCGAAACCTAGCCTTACGGCTTTTTCATCGGCTTTTATCACACCGATATCGTTTCACGTATTCCAACTCCAGTTAGCCCGTATCTCCTCGACAAACTTTGAAGACCGATTTTGAGATCCCAAACAATCGTTTTTCACCAAAATAACTCGCAAGTTAAGGCTTAGATCGATGAGCTTTTGTCGTTGGCCCGTTACGCATCGAACTAGGTCCAAACTCGCTCCAACCTAGCCCTAAAGTGTTTCGTCGGCTTTTATCGCTCTCATACCGTTTCACGTATTCCAAGTCCAGCTTGGACCATATCTTCTTAAGAAACTATGAAGACCGATTTTGAGGGCCCAAACTATATTCTTTCACCAAAATAACTCATAAGTCGTGGCTTATAGCTATGAGTTTTGGTTGTTGGCCCGTTTCGTATAGACCTAGGTCCAAACAGACTCAAACCTAGCCTGACAGCTTTTCCATCAGCTTTTATCACACACATACCGTTTCACGTATTCCAACTCTAGTTGGCCCGTATCTTCTTGATAAACTATAAAGGCAGATTTTGAGAGCCCAACCGACGTTTTTCACCAAAATAACTCATAAGTCATGGCTTGTAGCTATGAGTTTTGGTCGTTGGCCCGTTTTTGGTAGAACTAGGTCCAAACAGACTCAAATCTTGCCTTACAGCTTTTTCATCAGCTTTTATCCCACCGATATCGTTTCATGTATTCCAACTCCGAGTTAGCCCGTATCTCCTCGACAAACTTTGGAGATCGATTTTGAGATCCCAAACAACCGTTTTTCACCAAAATAACTCGTAAGTCAAGGCTTAGATCGATGAGCTTTTGTCGTTGGCCCGTTTCGCATCGAACTAGGTCCAAACCGCTCCAACCTAGCCCTACAGGTGTTTCGTCAATTTTTATCGCTCTCATATCGTTTCACGTATTCCAAGTCCAAGTTGGCCCATATCTTCTTAAGAAACTTTGAAGGCCGATTTTGAGGGCCCAAACTATATTCTTTCACCAAAATAACTCATAAGTCGTGGCTTATAGCTATGAGTTTTGGTTGTTGGCCCGTTTCGGATAGACCTAGTCCAAACAGACTCAAACCTAGCCTCGACAGCTTTTCCATCGGCTTTTATCACACTCATACCGTTTCACGTATTCCAACTCTAGTTGGCCCGTATCTTCTTGACAAACTATGAAGGTAGATTTTGAGAGCCCAAACGACGTTTTTTCACCAAAATAACTCATAAGTCATGGCTTATAGCTATGAGTTTTGGTCGTTGGCCCGTTTCCGGTAGAACTAGGTCCAAATAGCTCAAACCTAGCCTTATAGTTTTTTCATCGGCTTTTATCACACTCATACCGTTTCACGTATTCCAACTCTAGTTGGCCTATATCTTCTTGACAAACTATAAAGGCATATTTTGAGAGCCCAAACTACGTTTTTTCACCAAAATAACTCGAAGTCATGGCTTATAGCTATGAGTGTTGGTCATTGGCCCGTTTTCGGTAGAATTAGGTCCAAACAACTGAAACCTAGCCTTACGGCTTTTTCATCAGCTTTTATCACACCGATATCGTTTCACGTATTCCAACTCCAGTTAGCCCGTATCTCCTCGACAAACTTTGAAGACCGATTTTGGGATCCCAAACAATCATTTTTCACCAAAATAACTCGTAAGTCAAGGCTTAGATCGATGAGCTTTTGTCGTTGGCCCGTTACGCATCGAACTAGGTCAAAACTCGCTCCAACCTAGCCCTAAAGTGTTTCGTCGGCTTTTATCGCTCTCATACCGTTTCACGTATTCCAAGTCCAGATTGGACCATATGTTCTTAAGAAACTATGAAGGCCGATTTTGAGGGCCCAAACTATATTCTTTCACCAAAATAACTCATAAGTCGTGGCTTATAGCTATGCGTTTTGGTTGTTGGCCCGTTTCATATAGACCTAGGTCCAAACAGATCTCAAACCTAGCCTCGACAGCTTTTTCCATAAGTTTTTATCACACTCATACCGTTTCACGTATTCCAACTTTAGTTGGCCCGTATCTTCTTGAAAAACTATGAAGGAAGATTTTGAGAGCCCAAACTTCGTTTTTTCACCAAAATAACTCATAAGTCATGGCTTATAGCTATGAGTTTTGGTCGTTGGCCCGTTTTTGGTAGAACTAGGTCCAAACAGACTCAAATCTAGCCTTACAGCTTTTTCATCGGCTTTTATCACACCGATATCTTTTCACGTATTCCAACTCCGGTTAGCCCATATCTCCTCGACAAACTTTGGAGACCGATTTTGAGATCCCAAACAATCGTTTTTCACAAAAATAACTCATAAGTCAAGGCTTAGATCGATGAGCTTTTGTCATTGGCCCGTTTCGCATCGAACTAGGTCCAAACTCGCTCCAACCTAGCCCTAAAGTGTTTCGTCGCTTTTATCGCTCTCATACCGTTTCACGTATTCCAAGTCCAAGTTGGACCATATGTTCTTAAAAAACTATCGAGGCCGATTTTGAGGGCCCAAACTATATTCTTTCACCAAAATAACTCATAAGTCATGGCTTATAGCTATGAGTTTTTGTTGTTGTCCGTTTCGGATAGACCTAGGTCCAAACGGACTCAAACCTAGCTCGACAGCTTTTCCATCGCTTTTATCGCTCTCACATTGTTTCACGTATTCCAAGTCCAGCTTGGCCCATATCTTCTTAAGAAACTATGAAGGCTGATTTTGAGGGCCCAAACTATATTCTTTCACCAAAATAACTCATAAGTCGTGGCTTATAGCTATGAGTTTTGGTTGTTGGTCCGTTTCGGATAGACTCAAGTCCAAACAGACTCAAACCTAGCTCGACGGTTTTTCCATCAGCTTTTATCACACTCATACCGTTTCACGTATTCCAACTCTAGTTGGCCCGTATCTTCTTGATAAACTATAAAGGCAGATTTTGAGAGCCCAAATGACGTTTTTCACCAAAATAACTCATAAGTCATGGCTTATAGCTATGAGTTTTGGTCGTTGGCCCGTTTTTGGTAGAACTAGGTCCAAACAGACTCAAATCTTGCCTTACAGCTTTTTCATCGGCTTTTATCCCACTCGATATCGTTTCATGTATTCCAACTCCAGTTAGCCCGTATCTCCTCGACAAACTTTGGAGACCGATTTTGAGATCCCAAACAACCGTTTTTCACCAAAATAACTCGTAAGTCAAGGCTTAGATCGATGAGCTTTTGTCGTTGGCCCGTTTCGCATCGAACTAGGTCCAAACCGCTCCAACCTAGCCCTACAAGTTGTTTCGTCAATTTTTATCGCTCTCATACTCGTTTCACGTATTCCAAGTCCAGCTTGGCCCATATCTTCTTAAGAAACTATGAAGGCCGATTTTGAGGGCCCAAACTATATTCTTTCACCAAAATAACTCATAAGTCGTGGCTTATAGCTATGAATTTTGGTTGTTGGTCCGTTTCGTATAGACCTAGGTCCAAACAGACTCAAACCTAGCCTCGACAGCTTTTTCCATCAGCTTTTATCACACTCATACCGTTTCACGTATTCCAACTCTAGTTGGCCCGTATCTTCGACAAACTATGAAGGTAGATTTTGAGAGCCCAAACGACGTTTTTTCACAAAAATAACTCATAAGTCATGGCTTATAGCTATGAGTTTTGGTCGTTGGCCCGTTTCCAGTAGAACTAGGTCCAAATAGCTCAAACCTAGCCTTATAGTTTTTTCATCGGCTTTTATCACACTCATACCGTTTCACGTATTCCAACTCTAGTTGGCCTATATCTTCTGACAAACTATAAAGGCATATTTTGAGAGCCCAAACTACGTTTTTTCACCAAAATAACTCGAAGTCATGGCTTATAGCTACGAGTGTTGGTCATTGGCCCGTTTTCGGTAGAATTAGGTCCAAACAACTGAAACCTAGCCTTACAGCTTTTTCATCAGCTTTTATCACACCGATATCGTTTCACGTATTCCAACTCCGAGCTAGCCCGTATCTCCTCGACAAACTTTGAAGACCGATTTTGGGTTCCCAAACAATCATTTTTCACCAAAATAACTCGTAAGTCAAGGCTTAGATCGATGAGCTTTTGTCGTTGGCCCGTTACGCATCGAATTAGGTCAAAACCGCTCCAACCTAGCCCTAAAGTGTTTCGTCGCTTTTATCGCTCTCATACCGTTTCACGTATTCCAAGTCCAGCTTGGACCATATGTTCTTAAGAAACTATGAAGGCCGATTTTGAGGGCCCAAACTATATTCTTTCACCAAAATAACTCATAAGTCGTGGCTTATAGCTATGCGTTTTGGTTGTTGGCCCGTTTCATATGGACCTAGGTCCAAACAGATCTCAAACCTAGCCCGACAGCTTTTTCCATAAGTTTTTATCACACTCATACCGTTTCACGTATTCCAACTTTAGTTGGCCCGTATCTTCTTGAAAAACTATGAAGGAAGATTTTGAGAGCCCAAACTTCGTTTTTTCACCAAAATAACTCATAAGTCATGGCTTATAGCTATGAGTTTTGGTCGTTGGCCCGTTTTTGGTAGAACTAGGTCCAAACATGACTCAAATCTAGCCTTACAGCTTTTTCATCGGCTTTTATCACACCGATATCTTTTCACGTATTCCAACTCCAGCTAGCCCATATCTCCTCGACAAACTTTGGAGACCGATTTTGAGATCCCAAACAATCGTTTTTCACCAAAATAACTCGTAAGTCAAGGCTTAGATCGATGAGCTTTTGTCATTGGCCCGTTTCGCATCGAACTAGGTCCAAACCGCTCCAACCTAGCCCTAAAGTGTTTCGTCGGCTTTTATCGCTCTCATACCGTTTCACGTATTCCAAGTCCAGCTTGGACCATATGTTCTTAAGAAACTATCGAGGCCGATTTTGAGGGCCCAAACTATATTCTTTCACCAAAATAACTCATAAGTCGTGGCTTATAGCTATGAGTTTTTGTTGTTGGCCCGTTTCGTATGGACCTAGGTCCAAACAGACTCAAACCTAGCCCGACAGCTTTTCCATCGCTTTTATCGCTCTCACATTGTTTCACGTATTCCAAGTCCAGCTTGGCCCATATCTTCTTAAGAAACTTTGAAGGCCGATTTTGAGGGCCCAAACTACATTTTTTCACCAAAATAACTCATAAGTCGTGGCTTATAGCTATGAGTTTTTGTTGTTGGCCCGTTTCGTATAGACTCTAGTCCAAACAAACTTCAAACCTAGCCTCGACAGCTTTTCCATAAGTTTTTATCACACTCATACCGTTTCACGTATTCCAACTCTAGCTTGGCCCGTATCTTCTTGACAAACTATGAAAGCAGATTTTGAGAGCCCAAACGACGTTTTTTCACCAAAATAACTCATAAGTCATGGCTTATAGCTATGAGTTTTGGTCGTTGGCCCGTTTTCGGTAGAACTAGGCCCAAACAGACTCAAACCTAGCCTTATAGTTTTTTCATCGGCTTTTATCACACTCATACCGTTTCACGTATTCCAACTCTAGTTGGCCTATATCTTCGACAAACTATAAAGGCATATTTTGAGAGCCCAAACTACGTTTTTTCACCAAAATAACTCGAAGTCATGGCTTATAGCTACGAGTGTTGGTCATTGGCCCGTTTTCGGTAGAATTAGGTCCAAACAATCGAAACCTAGCCTTACGCTTTTTCATCGCTTTTATTTTTTCATCAGCTTTTATCACACCGATATCGTTTCACGTATTCCAACTCCAGCTAGCCCGTATCTCCTCGACAAACTTTGAAGACCGATTTTGAGATCCCAAACAATCGTTTTTCACCAAAATAACTCGTAAGTCAAGACTTAAATCGATGAGCTTTTGTCGTAGCCCCGTTACGCATCGAACTAGGTCCAAACCGCTCCAACCTAGCCCTATAGTGTTTCATCGCTTTTATCGCTCTCATACCGTTTCATGTATTCCAAGTCCAGCTTGGCCCATATCTTCTAAAGAAACTATGAAGGCTGATTTTGAGGGCCCAAACTATATTCTTTCACCAAAGTAACTCATAAGTCGTGGCTTATAGCTATGAGTTTTGGTTGTTGGCCCGTTTCGTATAGACCTAGGTCCAAACAAATCTCAAACCTAGCTCGACAGCTTTTTCCATCGGCTTTTATCACACTCATACCGTTTCACGTGTTCCAACTCTAGTTGGCTTCGTATCTTCTTGACAAACTATGGAGGAAGATTTTGAGAGCCCAAACGACGTTTTTTCACCAAAATAACTCATAAGTCATGGCTTATAGCTATGAGTTTTGGTCGTTGCCCGTTTTCGGTAGAACTAGGTCCAAACAGACTCAAACCTAGCCTTACAGCTTTTTCATCAGCTTTTATCACACCGATATCTTTTCACGTATTCAAACTCCAGCTAGCTCGTACCTTCTTTACAAAGTATGAAGACCGATTTTGAGAGCCCAAACTACATTTTTTCACCAAAATAACACGTAAGTCACAGCTTAGAGCGATGAGCTTTTGTCGTTGGCCCGTTTCGCATCGAACTAGGTCCAAACTCGCTCCAACCTAGCCCTACGTTGTTTCTTCGCTTTTATCGCTCTCATACCGTTTCACGTATTCCAAGTCCAAGTTGGCCCATATCTTCTAAAGAAACTATGAAGGCCGATTTTGAGGGCCCAAACTATATTCTTTCACCAAAGTAACTCATAAGTCGTGGCTTATAGCTATGAGTTTTGGTTGTTGGCCCGTTTCGTATAGACCTAGGTCCAAACAAACTTCAAACCTAGCCTCGACAGCTTTTCCATCGGCTTTATCACACTCATACCGTTTCACGTATTCCAACTCTAGTTGGCCCGTATCTTGTTGACAAACTATGAAGGAAGATTTTGAGAGCCCAAACGACGTTTTTTCACCAAAATAACTCATAAGTCATGGCTTATAGCTATGAGTTTTGGTCGTTGGCCCGTTTCGGATAGACCTAGGTCAAAACAACTCAAACCTAGCCTCGACAGCTTTTCCATCGCTTTTATCACACTCATACCGTTTCACGTATTCCAACTCTAGTTGGCCCGTATCTTGTTGACAAACTATGAAGGAAGATTTTGAGAGCCCAAACGACGTTTTTCACCAAAATAACTCATAAGTCATGGCTTATAGCCGTGAGTTTTGGTCGTTGGCCCGTTTTCGGTAGAACTAGGTCCAAACTGACTCAAACCTAGCCTTACAGCTTTTTTCATCGCTTTTATCACACCGATATCGTTTCACGTATTCAAACTCCAGCTAGCCCGTACCTTCTTTACAAAGTATGAAGACCGATTTTGAGAGCCCAAACTACATTTTTTCACCAAAATAACACGTAAGTCACAGCTTAGAGCGATGAGCTTTTGTCGTTGGCTCGTTTCGCATCGAAGTAGGTCCAAACCGCTCCAACCTAACCCGACGAGTGTTTCGTCGCTTTTATCGCTCTCATACGGTTTCACGTATTCCAAGTCCAAGCTTGGCCCATATCTTCTTAAGAAACTATGAAGGCCGATTTCGAGGGCCCAAACTATATTCTTTCACCAAAATAACTCATAAGTCGTGGCTTATAGCTATGAGTTTTGGTTGTTGGCCCGTTTCGTATAGACTCTAGGTCCAAACAGACTTCAAACCTAGCCCGACAGCTTTTTCCATCAGCTTTTATCACACTCATACCGTTTCACGTATTCCAACTCTAGTTGGCCCGTATCTTCTTGACAAACTATGAAGGAAGATTTTGAGAGCCCAAACGACGTTTTTTCACCAAAATAACTCATAAGTCATGGCTTATAGCTATGAGTTTTGGTCGTTGGCCCGTTTTCGGTAGAACTAGGTCCAAACAGACTCAAACCTTGCCTTACAGCTTTTTCATCAGCTTTTATCACACCGATATCGTTTCACGTATTCCAACTCCAGCTAGCCCGTATCTCGTTGACAAACTATGAAGACCGATTTTGAGATCCCAAACAATCGTTTTTCACCAAAATAACTCGTAAGTCAAGGCTTAGATCGATGAGCTTTTGTCGTTGGCCCGTTTCGCATCGAACTAGGTCCAAACTCGCTCCAACCTAGCCCTACAGTTGTTTCATCGCTTTTATCGCTCTCATACCGTTTCACGTATTCCAAGTCCAAGCTTGGCCCATATCTTCTAAAGAAACTACGAAGGCCGATTTCGAGGGCCCAAACTATATTCTTTCGCCAAAGTAACTCATAAGTCATGGCTTATAGCTATGAGTTTTGGTTGTCGGTCCGTTTCGTATAGACCTAGGTCCAAACAAACTCAAACCTAGCCTCGACAGCTTTTCCATCGCTTTTATCACACTCATACCGTTTCACGTATTCCAACTCTAGTTGGCTTCGTATCTTCTTGACAAACTATGAAGGAAGATTTTGAGAGCCCAAACGACGTTTTTTCACCAAAATAACTCATAAGTCATGGCTTATAGCTATGAGTTTTGGTCGTTGGCCCGTTTTCGGTAGAATTAGGTCCAAACAATTCGAAACCTAGCCTTACAGCTTTTTCATCGCTTTTATCACACCGATATCGTTTCACGTATTCCAACTCCGAGTTAGCCCATATCTCCTCGACAAACTTTGAGACCGATTTTGAGATCCCAAACAATCGTTTTTCACCAAAATAACTCATAAGTCAAGGCTTAGATCGATGAGCTTTTGTCATTGGCCCGTTTCGCATCGAACTAGGTCCAAACCGCTCCAACCTAGCCCTAAAGTGTTTCGTCGCTTTTATCGCTCTCATACCGTTTCACGTATTCCAAGTCCAATTGGACCATATGTTCTTAAGAAACTATCGAGGCCGATTTCGAGGGCCCAAACTATATTCTTTCACCAAAATAACTCATAAGTCATGGCTTATAGCTATGAGTTTTTGTTGTTGGCCCGTTTCGGATAGACCTAGGTCCAAACAGACTTCAAACCTAGCCCGACAGCTTTTCCATCGGCTTTTATCGCTCTCACATTGTTTCACGTATTCCAAGTCCAAGTTGGCCCATATCTTCTTAAGAAACTATGAAGGCCGATTTCGAGGGCCCGAACTATATTCTTTCACCAAAATAACTCATAAGTCGTGGCTTATAGCTATGAGTTTTGGTTGTTGGCCCGTTTCGGATAGACTCTAGTCCAAACAAATCTCAAACCTAGCTCGACAGCTTTTCCATCAGCTTTTATCACACTCATACCGTTTCACGTATTCCAACTCTAGTTGGCCCGTATCTTCTTGATAAACTATAAAGGCAGCATTTTGAGAGCCCAAATGACGTTTTTCACCAAAATAACTCATAAGTCATGGCTTATAGCTATGAGTTTTGGTCGTTGGCCCGTTTTTGGTAGAACTAGGTCCAAACAGACTTCAAATCTTGCCTTACGCTTTTTCATCAGCTTTTATCCCACCGATATCGTTTCATGTATTCCAACTCCAGCTAGCCCGTATCTCCTCGACAAACTTTGGAGACCGATTTTGAGATCCCAAACAACCGTTTTTCACCAAAATAACTCGTAAGTCAAGGCTTAGATCGATGAGCTTTTGTCGTTGGCCCGTTTCGCATCGAACTAGGTCCAAACTCGCTCCAACCTAGCCCTACAGTTGTTTCGTCAATTTTTATCGCTCTCATACTCGTTTCACGTATTCCAAGTCCAAGTTGGCCCATATCTTCTTAAGAAACTACGAAGGCCGATTTCGAGGGCCCAAACTATATTCTTTCACCAAAATAACTCATAAGTCGTGGCTTATAGCTATGAATTTTGGTTGTTGGCCCGTTTCGTATAGACCTAGGTCCAAACAGACTCAAACCTAGCCTCGACAGCTTTTCCATCGCTTTTATCACACTCATACCGTTTCACGTATTCCAACTCTAGCTGGCCCGTATCTTCTTGACAAACTATGAAGGTAGATTTTGAGAGCCCAAACGACGTTTTTTCACAAAAATAACTCATAAGTCATGGCTTATAGCTATGAGTTTTGGTCGTTGGCCCGTTTCCGTAGAACTAGGTCCAAATAGCTCAAACCTAGCCTTATAGTTTTTTCATCAGCTTTTATCACACTCATACCGTTTCACGTATTCCAACTCTAGTTGGCCTATATCTTCTTGACAAACTATAAAGGCATATTTTGAGAGCCCAAACTACGTTTTTTCACCAAAATAACTCGAAGTCATGGCTTATAGCTACGAGTGTTGGTCATTGGCCCGTTTTCGGTAGAATTAGGTCCAAACAAACTGAAACCTAGCCTTACAGCTTTTTTCATCGCTTTTATCACACCGATATCGTTTCACGTATTCCAACTCCAAGCTAGCCCGTATCTCCTCGACAAACTTTCAAGACCGATTTTGGGTTCCCAAACAATCATTTTTCACCAAAATAACTCGTAAGTCAAGGCTTAGATCGATGAGCTTTTGTCGTTGGCCCGTTACGCATCGAATTAGGTCAAAACCGCTCCAACCTAGCCCTAAAGTGTTTCGTCGCTTTTATCGCTCTCATACCGTTTCACGTATTCCAAGTCCAGCTTGGACCATATGTTCTTAAGAAACTACGAAGGCCGATTTTGAGGGCCCAAACTATATTCTTTCACCAAAATAACTCATAAGTCGTGGCTTATAGCTATGCGTTTTGGTTGTTGGCCCGTTTCATATAGACTCTAGGTCCAAACAAACTCAAACCTAGCCTCGACAGCTTTTCCATAAGTTTTTATCACACTCATACCGTTTCACGTATTCCAACTTTAGTTGGCCCGTATCTTCTTGAAAAACTATGAAGGAAGATTTTGAGAGCCCAAACTTCGTTTTTTCACCAAAATAACTCATAAGTCATGGCTTATAGCTATGAGTTTTGGTCGTTGGCCCGTTTTTGGTAGAACTAGGTCCAAATGTACTTCAAATCTAGCCTTACAGCTTTTTCATCAGCTTTTATCACACCGATATCTTTTCACGTATTCCAACTCCAAGCTAGCCCATATCTCCTCGACAAACTTTGGAGACCGATTTTGAGATCCCAAACAATCGTTTTTCACCAAAATAACTCGTAAGTCAAGGCTTAGATCAATGAGCTTTTGTCATTGGCCCGTTTCGCATCGAACTAGGTCCAAACCGCTCCAACCTAGCCCTAAAGTGTTTCGTCGCTTTTATCGCTCTCATACCGTTTCACGTATTCCAAGTCCAGCTTGGACCATATGTTCTTAAGAAACTATCGAGGCCGATTTCGAGGGCCCAAACTATATTCTTTCACCAAAATAACTCATAAGTCGTGGCTTATAGCTATGAGTTTTTGTTGTTGGCCCGTTTCGTATAGACCTAGGTCCAAACAGACTTCAAACCTAGCCCGACGGTTTTTCCATCGCTTTTATCGCTCTCACATTGGTTCACGTATTCCAAGTCCAAGCTTGGCCCATATCTTCTTAAGAAACTTTGAAGGCCGATTTCGAGGGCCCAAACTACATTTTTTCACCAAAATAACTCATAAGTCGTGGCTTATAGCTATGAGTTTTTGTTGTTGGCCCGTTTCGTATAGACTCAGGTCCAAACAAATCTCAAACCTAGCTCGACAGCTTTTCCATAAGTTTTTATCACACTCATACCGTTTCACGTATTCCAACTCTAGCTTGGCCCGTATCTTCTTGACAAACTATGAAAGCAGATTTTGAGAGCCCAAACGACGTTTTTTCACCAAAATAACTCATAAGTCATGGCTTATAGCTATGAGTTTTGGTCGTTGGCCCGTTTTCGGTAGAACTAGGCCCAAACAGATCTCAAACCTAGCCTTATAGTTTTTTCATCAGCTTTTATCACACTCATACCGTTTCACGTATTCCAACTCTAGTTGGCCTATATCTTCTTGACAAACTATAAAGGCATATTTTGAGAGCCCAAACTACGTTTTTTCACCAAAATAACTCGAAGTCATGGCTTATAGCTAGCGAGTGTTGGTCATTGGCCCGTTTTCGGTAGAATTAGGTCCAAACAATCGAAACCTAGCCTTACAGCTTTTTTCATCGCTTTTATTTTTTCATCGCTTTTATCACACCGATATCGTTTCACGTATTCCAACTCCAGCTAGCCCGTATCTCCTCGACAAACTTTGAAGACCGATTTTGAGATCCCAAACAATCGTTTTTCACCAAAATAACTCGTAAGTCAAGACTTAAATCGATGAGCTTTTGTCGTAGCCCCGTTACGCATCGAACTAGGTCCAAACCGCTCCAACCTAGCCCTACGTTGTTTCATCGCTTTTATCGCTCTCATACCGTTTCATGTATTCCAAGTCCAGCTTGGCCCATATCTTCTAAAGAAACTATGAAGGCCGATTTCGAGGGCCCAAACTATATTCTTTCACCAAAGTAACTCATAAGTCGTGGCTTATAGCTATGAGTTTTGGTTGTTGGCCCGTTTCGTATAGACTCTAGGTCCAAACAGATCTCAAACCTAGCCTCGACAGCTTTTCCATCAGCTTTTATCACACTCATACCGTTTCACGTGTTCCAACTCTAGTTGGCTCCGTATCTTCGACAAACTATGGAGGAAGATTTTGATAGCCCAAACGACGTTTTTTCACCAAAATAACTCATAAGTCATGGCTTATAGCTATGAGTTTTGGTCGTTGCCCGTTTTCGTAGAACTAGGTCCAAATGTACTCAAACCTAGCCTTACAGCTTTTTCATCGCTTTTATCACACCGATATCTTTTCACGTATTCAAACTCCAGCTTAGCTCGTACCTTCTTTACAAAGTATGAAGACCGATTTTGAGAGCCCAAACTACATTTTTTCACCAAAATAACACGTAAGTCACAGCTTAGAGCGATGAGCTTTTGTCGTTGGCCCGTTTCGCATCGAACTAGGTCCAAACCGCTCCAACCTAGCCCTACGTTGTTTCTTCGCTTTTATCGCTCTCATACCGTTTCACGTATTCCAAGTCCAAGCTTGGCCCATATCTTCTAAAGAAACTATGAAGGCCGATTTCGAGGGCCCAAACTATATTCTTTCACCAAAGTAACTCATAAGTCGTGGCTTATAGCTATGAGTTTTGGTTGTTGGCCCGTTTCGTATAGACTCTAGGTCCAAACAGACTCAAACCTAGCCTCGACAGCTTTTCCATCGCTTTTATCACACTCATACCGTTTCACGTATTCCAACTCTAGTTGGCTTCGTATCTTGTTGACAAACTATGAAGGAAGATTTTGAGAGCCCAAACGACGTTTTTTCACCAAAATAACTCATAAGTCATGGCTTATAGCTACGAGTTTTGGTCGTTGGCCCGTTTCGTATAGACCTAGGTCAAAACAACTCAAACCTAGCCCGACAAGCTTTTCCATCGCTTTTATCACACTCATACCGTTTCACGTATTCCAACTCTAGTTGGCCTCGTATCTTGTTGACAAACTATGAAGGAAGATTTTGAGAGCCCAAACGACGTTTTTCACCAAAATAACTCATAATTCATGGCTTATAGCCGTGAGTTTTGGTCGTTGGCCCGTTTTCGGTAGAACTAGGTCCAAACAGACCTCAAACCTAGCCTTACGCTTTTTTCATCAGCTTTTATCACACCGATATCGTTTCACGTATTCAAACTCCAGCTAGCCCGTACCTTCTTTACAAAGTATGAAGACCGATTTTGAGAGCCCAAACTACATTTTTTCACCAAAATAACACGTAAGTCACAGACTTAGAGCGATGAGCTTTTGTCGTTGGCTCGTTTCGCATCGAAGTAGGTCCAAACTCGCTCCAACCTAACCCGACAAGTTGTTTCGTCGCTTTTATCGCTCTCATACCGTTTCACGTATTCTAAGTCCAATTGGCCCATATCTTCTTAAAAAACTATGAAGGCCGATTTCGAGGGTCCAAACCACATTTTTTCACCAAAATAACTCATAAGTCGTGACTTATAGCTATGAGTTTTGGTTGTTGGCCCGTTTCGCATAGACCTAGGTCCAAACAAATCTCAAACCTAGCCCGAAAGTTTTTCCATCGCTTTTACCACACTCATACCGTTTCACGTATTCCAACTCTAGTTGGCCCGTATCTTCTGACAAACTATGAAGGAAGATTTTGAGAGCCCAAACGACGTTTTTTCACCAAAATAACTCATAAGTCATGGCTTATAGCTATGAGTTTTGGTCGTTGGCTCGTTTTCGTAGAACTAGGTCCAAACAAGCCTTAAACCTTGCCTTTACAGCTTTTTCATCAGCTTTTATCACACCGATATCGTTTCACGTATTCCAACTCCAGCTAGCCCGTATCTCGTTGACTAACTATGAAGACCGATTTCGAGATCCCAAACAATCGTTTTTCACCAAAATAACTCCTAAGTCAAGGCTTAGATCGATGAGCTTTTGTCGTTGGCTCGTTTCGCATCGAACTAGGTCCAAACCGCTCCAACCTAGCCCTATAGTTGTTTCATCGCTTTTATCGCTCTCATACCGTTTCACGTATTCCAAGTCCAAGCTTTGCCCATATCTTCTAAAGAAACTATGAAGGCTGATTTCGAGGGCCCAAACTATATTCTTTCACCAAAGTAACTCATAAGTCGTGGCTTATAGCTATGAGTTTCGGTTGTCGGTCCGTTTCGTATAGACCTAGGTCCAAACAGTCTCAAACCTAGCCTCGACAGCTTTTCCATCGCTTTTATCACACTCATACCGTTTCACGTATTCCAACTCTAGTTGGCTTCGTATCTTGTTGACAAACTATGAAGGAAGATTTTGAGAGCCCAAACGACGTTTTTTCACCAAAATAACTCATAAGTCATGGCTTATAGCTACGAGTTTTGGTCGTTGGCTCGTTTTCGTAGAACTAGGTCCAAACAACTCAAACCTAGCCTTACAGCTTTTTTATCACTTTTTATCACACCGATATCGTTTCACGTATTCAAACTTCAGCTAGCCCGTACCTTCTTTACAAAGTATGAAGACCGATTTCGAGAGCCCAAACTACATTTTTTCACCAAAATAACACGTAAGTCACAACTTAGAGCGATGAGCTTTTGTCGTTGGCTCGTTTCGCATCGAAGTAGGTCCAAACCGGCTCCAACCTAACCCGACAAGTTGTTTCGTCGCTTTTATCACTCTCATACCGTTTCACGTATTCTAAGTCCAATTGGCCCATATCTTCTTAAAAAACTACGAAGGCCGATTTCGAGGGCCCAAACTATATTTTTTCACCAAAATAACTCATAAGTCATGGCTTATAGCTATGAGTTTTGTTTGTTGGCCCGTTTCGTATAGACTCTAGGTCCAAACAAACTTCAAACCTAGCCCGACAAGCTTTTCCATCGCTTTTATCACACTCATACCGTTTCACGTATTTCAACTCTAAGTTGGCCCGTATCTTAGTGACAAACTATGAAGGAAGATTTCGAGAGCCCAAACGACGTTTTTTCACCAAAATAACTCATAAGTCATGGCTTATAGCTATGAGTTTTGGTCGTTGGCCCGTTTTCTGTAGAACTAGGTCCAAACAAACTTCAAACCTTGCCTTACAGCTTTTTCATCAGCTTTTATCACACCGATATCGTTTCACGTATTCCAACTCCAGCTAGCCCGTATCTCGTTGACAAACTATGAAGACCGATTTCGAGATCCCAAACAATCGTTTTTCACCAAAATAACTCGTAAGTCAAGGCTTAGATCGATGAGCTTTTTCGTTGGCCCGTTTCGCATCGAAGTAGGTCCAAACCGCTCCAACCTAGCCCTACAGCGTTGTTTCGTCGCTTTTATCGCTCTCATATCGTTTCACGTATTCCAAGTCCAAGCTTGGCCCATATCTTCTAAAGAAACTACGAAGGCCGATTTCGAGGGCCCAAACTATATTCTTTCACCAAAGTAACTCATAAGTCGTGGCTTATAGCTATGAGTTTTGGTTGTTGGCCCGTTTCGTATAGACCTAGGTCCAAACAAACTTCAAACCTAGCTCGATAGTTTTTCCATCGCTTTTATCACACTCATACCGTTTCACGTATTCCAACTCTAGTTGGTCTCGTATCTTGTTGACAAACTATGAAGGAAGATTTCGAGAGCCCAAACGACGTTTTTTCACCAAAATAACTCATAAGTCATGGCTTATAGCTACGAGTTTTGGTCGTTGGCTCCGTTTTCGTAGAACTAGGTCCAAACAACTCAAACCTAGCCTTACAGCTTTTTTTATCGCTTTTATCACACCGATATCGTTTCACGTATTCACACTCCAAGCTAGCCCGTACCTTCTTTACAAAGTATGAAGACCGATTTTGAGAGCCCAAACTACATTTTTTCACCAAAATAACACGTAAGTCACAGCCTAGAGCGATGAGCTTTTGTCGTTGGCCCGTTTCGCATCGAAGTAGATCCAAACCGCTCCAACCTAACCCGACAAGTTGTTTCGTCGCTTTTATCGCTCTCATACCGTTTGACGTATTCTAAGTCCAATTAGCCCATATCTTCTTAAAAACTACGAAGGCCGATTTCGAGGGCCCAAACTATATTTTTTCACCAAAATACTCATAAGTCATGGCTTATAGCTACGAGTTTTGGTTGTTGGCCCGTTTCGTATAGACCCAGTCCAAACAAACTTCAAACCTAGCCCGACAGCTTTTTCCATCAGCTTTTATCACACTCATACCGTTTCACGTATTTCAACTCTAGCTTGGCCCGTATCTTCTGACAAACTATGAAGGAAGATTTTGAGAGCCCAATCGACGTTTTTTCACCAAAATAACTCATAAGTCATTACTTATAGCTATGAGTTTTGGTCGTCGGTCCGTTTTCTGTAGAACTAGGTCCAAACAAATCTCAAACCTTGCCTTACAGCTTTTTTCATCGCTTTTATCACACCGATATCGTTTCACGTATTCCAACTCCAGCTAGCCCGTATCTCCTCGACAAACTTTGAAGACCGATTTTGAGATCCCAAACAATCGTTTTTCACCAAAATAACTCGTAAGTCAAGGCTTAGATCGATGAGCTTTTGTCGTTGGCCCGTTTCGCATCGAACTAGGTCCAAACTCGCTCCAACCTAGCCTACAGATGTTTCGTCGCTTTTATCGCTCTCATACGGCTTCACGTATTCCAAGTCCAGCTTGGCCCATATCTTCTTAAGAAACTATGAAGGCCGATTTCGAGGGCCCAAACTATATTCTTTCACCAAAATAACTCATAAGTCGTGGCTTATAGCTATGAGTTTTGGTTGTCGGCCCGTTTCGTATAGACCCAGTCCAAACAACTCAAACCTAGCCCGACAGCTTTTCCATCAGCTTTTATCACACTCATACCGTTTCACGTATTCCAACTCTAGCTTGGCCCGTATCTTCGACAAACTATGAAGGAAGATTTTGAGAGCCCAAACGACGTTTTTTCACCAAAATAACTCATAAGTCATGGCTTATAGCTACGAGTTTTGGTCGTTGGCCCGTTTTCTGTAGAACTAGGTCCAAACAGTACTCAAACCTTGCCTTATAGTTTTTTCATCGCTTTTATCACACCGATATCGTTTCACGTATTCCAACTCCAGCTAGCCCGTATCTCGTTGACAAACTATGAAGACCGATTTCGAGATCCCAAACAATCGTTTTTCACCAAAATAACTCGTAAGTCAAGGCTTAAATCGATGAGCTTTTGTCGTTGGCCCGTTTCGCATCGAACTAGGTCCAAACCGCTCCAACCTAACCTCTACAAGTTGTTTCATCGCTTTATCGCTCTCATACCGTTTCACGTATTCCAAGTCCAAATTGGCCCATATCTTCTAAAGAAACTACGAAGGCTGATTTCGAGGGCCCAAACTATATTCTTTCACCAAAGTAACTCATAAGTCGTGGCTTATAGCTATGAGTTTTGGTTGTCGGTCCGCTTCGTATAGACTCTAGTCCAAACAAACTTCAAACCTAGCCTCGACAGCTTTTTCCATCGCTTTTATCACACTCATACCGTTTCACGTATTCCAACTCTAGTTGGCTCCGTATCTTGTTGACAAACTATGAAGGAAGATTTTGAGAGCCCAAACGACGTTTTTTCACCAAAATAACTCATAAGTCATGGCTTATAGCTATGAGTTTTGGTCGTTGGCCCGTTTTCGTAGAACTAGGTCCAAATGTACTCAAACCTAGCCTTTACAGCTTTTTCATCGCTTTTATCACACCGATATCGTTTCACGTATTCAAACTCCAGCTAGCCCGTACCTTCTTTACAAAGTATGAAGACCGATTTTGAGAGCCCAAACTACATTTTTTCACCAAAATAACACGTAAGTCACAAGCTTAGAGCGATGAGCTTTTGTCGTTGGCCCGTTTCGCATCGAAGTAGGTCCAAACCGCTCCAACCTAACCCGATAGTGTTTCGTCGCTTTTATCGCTCTCATACCGTTTCACGTATTTTAAGTCCAATTGGCCCATATCTTCTTAAAAAACTATGAAGGCCGATTTCGAGGGCCCAAACTATATTTTTTCACCAAAATAACTCATCAGTCGTGGCTTATAGCTATGAGTTTTGGTTGTCGGCCGCTTTAGATAGACCTAGGTCCAAACAAACTCAAACCTAGCCTCGACAGCTTTTCCATCGCTTTTATCACACTCATACCGTTTCACGTATTCCAACTCTAGCTTGGCCCGTATCTTCGACAAACTATGAAGGAAGATTTTGAGAGCCCAAACGATGTTTTTTCACAAAAATAACTCATAAGTCATGGCTTATAGCTATGAGTTTTGGTCGTTGGCCCGTTTTCGTAGAAACTAGGTCCAAACAAACTCAAACCTTGCCTTACAGCTTTTTCATCAGCTTTTATCACACCGATATCGTTTCACGTATTCCAACTCCAAGCTAGCCCGTATCTCGTTGACAAACTATAAAGACCGATTTTGAGATCCCAAACAATCGTTTTTCACCAAAATAACTCGTAAGTCAAGGCTTAGATCGATGAGCTTTTGTCGTTGGCCCGTTTCGCATCGAACTAGGTCCAAACCGCTCCAACCTAGCCCTATAGTGTTTCGTCGCTTTTATCGCTCTCATACACGCTTCACGTATTCCAAGTCCAAGCTTGGCCCATATCTTCTTAAGAAACTATGAAGGCCGATTTCGAGGGCCCAAACTATATTCTTTCACTAAAATAACTCATAAGTCGTGGCTTATAGCTATGAGTTTTGGTTGTCGGCCCGTTTCGTATAGACCTAGTCCAAACAACTCAAACCTAGCCCGACAGCTTTTCCATCAGCTTTTATCACACTCATACCGTTTCACGTATTCCAACTCTAGTTGGCCCGTATCTTCTTGACAAACTATAAAGGCAGATTTTGAGAGCCCAAATGACGTTTTTCACCAAAATAACTCATAAGTCATGCCTTATAGCTATGAGTTTTGGTCGTTGGTCCGTTTTCGTAGAACTAGGTCCAAACAACTCAAACCTAGCCTTACGCTTTTTTATCGCTTTTATCACACCGATATCGTTTCACGTATTCAAACTCCAGCTAGCCCGTACATTCTTTACAAAGTATGAAGACCGATTTCGAGAGCCCAAACTACATTTTTTCACCAAAATAACACGTAAGTCACAGCCTAGAGCGATGAGCTTTTGTCGTTGGCCCGTTTCGCATCGAAGTAGGTCCAAACTCGCTCCAACCTAGCCCTACAAGTTGTTTCGTCGCTTTTATCGCTCTCATATCGTTTCACGTATTCCAAGTCCAACTTGGCCCATATCTTCTAAAGAAACTACGAAGGCCGATTTCGAGGGCCCAAACTATATTCTTTCACCAAAGTAACTCATAAGTCGTGGCTTATAGCTACGAGTTTTGGTTGTTGGCCCGTTTCGTATAGACTCCAGGTCCAAACAAATCTCAAACCTAGCCTCGACAGCTTTTTCCATCGCTTTTATCACACTCATACCGTTTCACGTATTCCAACTCTAGTTGGCCCGTATCTTCGACAAACTATAAAGGCAAGCATTTTGAGAGCCCAAATGACGTTTTTCACCAAAATAACTCATAAGTCATGCCTTATAGCTATGAGTTTTGGTCGTTGGCCCGTTTTCGTAGAACCAGGTCCAAACAACTCAAACCTTGCCTTACAGCTTTTTCATCGCTTTTATCACACCGATATCGTTTCACGTATTCCAACTCCAATTAGCCCGTATCTCCTCGACAAACTATGAAGACCGATTTTGAGATCCCAAACAATGGTTTTTCACCAAAATAACTCGTAAGTCAAGGCTTAGATCAATGAGCTTTTGTCATTGGCCCGTTTCGCATCGAACTAGGTCCAAACCGCTCCAACCTAGCCCTAAAGTGTTTCGTCGCTTTTATCGCTCTCATACCGTTTCACGTATTCCAAGTCCAAGCTTGGACCATATCTTCTTAAGAAACTATGAAGGCCGATTTCGAGGGCCCAAACTATATTCTTTCACCAAAATAACTCATAAGTCGTGGCTTGTAGCTATGAGTTTTGGTTGTCGGCCCGTTTCGTATAGTACTCTAGGTCCAAACAAATCTCAAACCTAGCTCGACAGCTTTTCCATCGCTTTTATCACACTCATACCGTTTCACGTATTCCAACTCTAGTTGGCCCGTATCTTCTTGAAAAACTATGAAGGAAGATTTTGAGAGCCCAAAGGACTTTTTTCACCAAAATAACTCATAAGTCATGGCTTATAGCTATGAGTTTTGGTCGTTGGCCCGTTTTCGATAGTAACTAGGTCCAAACAGACTCAAACCTTGCCTTACAGCTTTTTTCATCGCTTTTATCACACCGATATCGTTTCACGTATTCCAACTCCAGCTAGCCCGTATCTCCTCGACAAACTATGAAGACCGATTTTTAGATCCCAAACAATCGTTTTTCACCCAAATAACTCGTAAGTCAAGGCTTAGATCGATGAGCTTTTGTCGTTGGCCCGTTTCGCATCGAACCAGGTCCAAACCGCTCCAACCTACCCTACGTTGTTTCGTCGCTTTTATCGCTCTCATACCGTTTCACGTATTCTAAGTGCAATTGGCCGATATCTTCTTAAAAAACTACGAAGGCCGATTTCGAGGGCCCAAACTATATTTTTTCACCAAAATAACTCATAAGTCGTGGCTTATAGCTACGAGTTTCGGTTGTTGGCCCGTTTCGTATAGACCCAGTCCAAACAAGTCTCAAACCTAGCCCGACAGCTTTTCCATCAGCTTTTATCACACTCATACCGTTTCACGTATTCCAACTCTAGTTGGCCCTATCTTCTCGACAAAATATGAAGGAAGATTTCGAGACCCCAAACGACGTTTTTTCACCAAAATAACTCATAAGTCATGGCTTATAGCTATGAGTTTTGGTCGTTGGCCCGTTTTCGTAGAACTAGGTCATAACAGACTCAAACCTAGCCTTACAAGCTTTTTTCATTAGTTTTTATCACACTAATATCGTTTCACGTATTCCAACTCCAAGCTAGCCCGTATCTCCTCGACAAACTATGAAGACCGATTTCGAGATCCCAAACAATCGTTTTTCACCCAAATAACTCGTAAGTCAAGGCTTAGATCGATGAGCTTTTGTCGTTGGCCCGTTTCGCATCGAACTAGGTCAAAACTCGCTCTAACCTAGCCTCTACAAGTAGTTTCGTCAATTTTTATCGCTCTCATACCGTTTCACGTATTCTAAGTCCAATTGGCCCATATCTTCTTAAAAACTATGAAGGCCGATTTCGAGGGCCCAAACTATAATTTTTCACCAAAATAACTCATAAGTCGTGGCTTATAGCTATGAGTTTTGGTTGTTGGTCCGTTTCGTATAGACCTAGGTCCAAACAAATCTCAAACCTAGCCCGACAGCTTTTTCCATCAGCTTTTATCACACTCATACCGTTTCACGTATTCCAACTCTAGCTTGGCCCGTATCTTCTTGACAAACTATGAAGGAAGATTTTGAGAGCCCAAACGACGTTTTTTCACCAAAATAACTCATAAGTCATGGCTTATAGCTACGAGTTTTGGTCGTTGGCCCGTTTTCGTAGAACTAGGTCGAAACAAACTTCAAACCTAGCCTTACAGCTTTTTCATCGCTTTTATCACACCGATATCGTTTCACGTATTCCAACTCCAAGCTAGCCCGTATCTCATCGACAAACTTTGAAGACCGATTTTGAGATCCCAAACAATCGTTTTTCACCAAAATAACTCGTAAGTCAAGGCTTAGATCGTCGAGCTTTTGTCGTTGGCCCGTTTCGCATCGAACTAGGTCCAAACCGCTCCAACCTAGCCCTACAGTTGTTTCGTCGCTTTTATCGCTCTCATACCGTTTCACGTATTCCAAGTCCAAGCTTGACCATATCTTCTTAAGAAACTATGAAGGCCGATTTCGAGGGCCCAAACTATATTCTTTCACCAAAATAACTCATAAGTCGTGGCTCGTAGCTATGAGTTTTGGTTGTCGGTCCGTTTCGTATAGCACCCAGTCCAAACAAATTTCAAACCTAGCCTCGACAGCTTTTTCCATCGCTTTTATCACACTCATACCGTTTCACGTATTCCAACTCTAGCTTGGCCCGTATCTTCTTGAAAAACTATGAAGGAAGATTTTGAGAGCCCAAAGGACTTTTTTTCACCAAAATAACTCATAAGTCATGGCTTATAGCTATGAGTTTTGGTCGTTGGCCCGTTTTCGATGTAACTAGGTCCAAACAAACTCAAACCTTGCCTTACAGCTTTTTCATCGCTTTTATCACACCGATATCGTTTCACGTATTCCAACTCCAGCTTAGCCCGTATCTCCTCGACAAACTATGAAGACCGATTTTTAGATCCCAAACAATCGTTTTTCACCCAAATAACTCGTAAGTCAAGGCTTAGATCGATGAGCTTTTGTCGTTGGCCCGTTTCGCATCGAACTAGGTCCAAACCGCTCCAACCTACCCTACAAGTTGTTTCGTCGCTTTTATCGCTCTCATACCGTTTCACGTATTCTAAGTGCAATTGGCCGATATCTTCTTAAAAAACTACGAAGGCCGATTTCGAGGGCCCAAACTATATTTTTTCACCAAAATAACTCATAAGTCGTGGCTTATAGCTACGAGTTTTGGTTGTTGGCCCGTTTCGTATAGACTCTAGGTCCAAACAAATCTCAAACCTAGCCCGACAGCTTTTCCATCGCTTTTATCACACTCATACCGTTTCACGTATTCCAACTCTAGTTGGCCCTATCTTCTTGACAAAATATGAAGGAAGATTTTGAGACCCCAAACGACGTTTTTTCACCAAAATAACTCATAAGTCATGGCTTATAGCTATGAGTTTTGGTCGTTGGTCCGTTTTCGTAGAACTAGGTCATAACAAACTCAAACCTAGCCTTACAGCTTTTTCATTAGTTTTTATCACACTAATATCGTTTCACGTATTCCAACTCCAAGCTAGCCCGTATCTCCTCGACAAACTATGAAGACCGATTTCGAGATCCCAAACAATCGTTTTTCACCCAAATAACTCGTAAGTCAAGGCTTAGATCGATGAGCTTTTGTCGTTGGCCCGTTTCGCATCGAACTAGGTCAAAACCGCTCTAACCTAGCCCTACAAGTTGTTTCGTCAATTTTTATCGCTCTCATACCGTTTCACGTATTCTAAGTCCAATTGGCCCATATCTTCTTAAAAACTACGAAGGCCGATTTCGAGGGCCCAAACTATAATTTTTCACCAAAATAACTCATAAGTCGTGGCTTATAGCTACGAGTTTCGGTTGTTGGCCCGTTTCGTATAGTACTCCAGTCCAAACGAACTTCAAACCTAGCCTCGACAGCTTTTTCCATCGCTTTTATCACACTCATACCGTTTCACGTATTCCAACTCTAGTTGGCCCGTATCTTCTTGACAAACTATGAAGGAAGATTTTGAGAGCCCAAACGACGTTTTTTCACCAAAATAACTCATAAGTCATGGCTTATAGCTACGAGTTTTGGTCGTTGGCCCGTTTTCGTAGAATTAGGTCGAAATGTACTCAAACCTAGCCTTACAGCTTTTTCATCGCTTTTATCACACCGATATCGTTTCACGTATTCCAACTCCAAGCTAGCCCGTATCTCATCGACAAACTTTGAAGACCGATTTTGAGATCCCAAACAATCGTTTTTCACCAAAATAACTCGTAAGTCAAGGCTTAGATCGTTGAGCTTTTGTCGTTGGCCCGTTTCGCATCGAACTAGGTCCAAACCGCTCCAACCTAGCCCTACAGTTGTTTCGTCGCTTTTATCGCTCTCATACAGCTTCACGTATTCCAAGTCCAAGCTTGGCCTATATCTTCTTAAGAAACTACGAAGGCCGATTTCGAGGGCCCAAACTATATTCTTTCACCAAAATAACTCATAAGTCGTGGCTTATAGCTATGAGTTTTGGTTGTCGGTCTCGTTTCGTATAGACTCTAGTCCAAACAACTCAAACCTAGCCCGACAGCTTTTCCATCGCTTTTATCACACTCATACCGTTTCACGTATTCCAACTCTAGTTGGCCCGTATCTTCTTGACAAACTATAAAGGCAAGATTTTGAGAGCCCAAATGACGTTTTTCACCAAAATAACTCATAAGTCATGGCTTATAGCTATGAGTTTTGGTCGTTGGCCCGTTCTCGTAGAACTAGGTCCAAACAACTCAAACCTAGCCTTACAGCTTTTTTATCGCTTTTATCACACCGATATCGTTTCACGTATTCAAACTCCAGCTAGCCCGTACCTTCTTTACAAAGTATGAAGACCGATTTTGAGAGCCCAAACTACATTTTTTCCCCAAAATAACACGTAAGTCACAAGCCTTAGAGCGATGAGCTTTTGTCGTTGGCTCGTTTCGCATCGAAGTAGGTCCAAACCGCTCCAACCTAACCCGACAGTTGTTTCGTCGCTTTTATCGCTCTCATACCGTTTCACGTATTCTAAGTCCAATTGGCCCATATCTTCTTAGAAAACTATGAAGGCCGATTTTGAGGGCCCAAACCACATTTTTTCACCAAAATAACTCATAAGTCGTGGCTTATAGCTACGAGTTTCGGTTGTTGGCCCGTTTCGTATAGACTCTAGTCCAAACAAATCTCAAACCTAGCCCGACAGCTTTTCCATCGCTTTTATCACACTCATACCGTTTCACGTATTCCAACTCTAGTTGGCCCGTATCTTCTGACAAACTATGAAGGAAGATTTTGAGAGCCCAAACGACGTTTTTTCACCAAAATAACTCATAAGTCATGGCTTATAGCTATGAGTTTTGGTCGTTGGCCCGTTTTCGTAGAACTAGGTCCAAACAAACTCAAACCTTGCCTTACAGCTTTTTTCATCGCTTTTATCACACCGATATCGTTTCACGTATTCCAACTCCAGCTAGCCCGTATCTCGTCGACAAACTATAAAGACCGATTTTGAGATCCCAAACAATCGTTTTTCACCAAAACAACTCGTAAGTCAAGGCTTAGATCGATGAGCTTTTGTCGTTGGCCCGTTTCGCATCGAACTAGGTCCAAACCGCTCCAACCTAGCCCTACAAGTTGTTTCGTCGCTTTTATCGCTCTCATACAGCTTCACGTATTCCAAGTCCAACTTGGCCCATATCTTCTTAAGAAACTACGAAGGCCGATTTCGAGGGCCCAAACTATATTCTTTCACCAAAATAACTCATAAGTCGTGGCTTATAGCTATGCGTTTTGGTTGTCGGTCCGTTTCGTATAGACCCAGGTCCAAACAACTCAAACCTAGCCCGACAGCTTTTCCATCGCTTTTATCACACTCATAACGTTTCACGTATTCCAACTCTAGTTGGCCCGTATCTTCTTGACAAACTATAAAGGCAGCATTTTGAGAGCCCAAATGACGTTTTTCACCAAAATAACTCATAAGTCATGCCTTATAGCTACGAGTTTTGGTCGTTGGCCCGTTTTCTGTAGAACTAGGTCCAAACAGACTCAAACCTTGCCTTACAGCTTTTTCATCGCTTTTTATCACACCGATATCGTTTCACGTATTCCAACTCCAATTAGCCCGTATCTCCTCGACAAACTATGAAGACCGATTTTGAGATCCCAAACAATGGTTTTTCACCAAAATAACTCGTAAGTCAAGGCTTAGATCAATGAGCTTTTGTCATTGGCCCGTTTCGCATCGAACTAGGTCCAAACCGCTCCAACCTAGCCCTAAAGTGTTTCGTCGCTTTTATCGCTCTCATACCGTTTCACGTATTCCAAGTCCAAGCTTGGACCATATCTTCTTAAGAAACTACGAAGGCCGATTTCGAGGGCCCAAACTATATTCTTTCACCAAAATAACTCATAAGTCGTGGCTTCGTAGCTATGAGTTTTGGTTGTCGGTCCGTTTCGTATAGACCTCAGGTCCAAACAAATCTCAAACCTAGCCTCGACAGCTTTTTCCATCAGCTTTTATCACACTCATACCGTTTCACGTATTCCAACTCTAGCTTGGCCCGTATCTTCTTGAAAAACTATGAAGGAAGATTTTGAGAGCCCAAAGGACTTTTTTTCACCAAAATAACTCATAAGTCATGGCTTATAGCTATGAGTTTTGGTCGTTGGCCCGTTTTCGATGTAACTAGGTCCAAACAAACTTCAAACCTTGCCTTACGCTTTTTCATCGCTTTTATCACACCGATATCGTTTCACGTATTCCAACTCCAGCTAGCCCGTATCTCCTTGACAAACTATGAAGACCGATTTTTAGATCCCAAACAATCGTTTTTCACCCAAATAACTCGTAAGTCAAGGCTTAGATCGATGAGCTTTTGTCGTTGGCCCGTTTCGCATCGAACTAGGTCCAAACTCGCTCCAACCTACCCTACAAGTTGTTTCGTCGCTTTTATCGCTCTCATACCGTTTCACGTATTCTAAGTGCAATTGGCCGATATCTTCTTAAAAAACTATGAAGGCCGATTTCGAGGGCCCAAACTATATTTTTTCACCAAAATAACTCATAAGTCGTGGCTTATAGCTACGAGTTTTGGTTGTTGGCCCGTTTCGTATAGACTCTAGGTCCAAACAAACTCAAACCTAGCCCGACAGCTTTTCCATCAGCTTTTATCACACTCATACCGTTTCACGTATTCCAACTCTAGTTGGCCCTATCTTCTTGACAAAATATGAAGGAAGATTTTGAGACCCCAAACGACGTTTTTTCACCAAAATAACTCATAAGTCATGGCTTATAGCTATGAGTTTTGGTCGTTGGCCCGTTTTCGTAGAACTAGGTCATAACAAACTCAAACCTAGCCTTACAAGCTTTTTCATTAGTTTTTATCACACTAATATCGTTTCACGTATTCCAACTCCAAGCTAGCCCGTATCTCCTCGACAAACTATGAAGACCGATTTTGAGATCCCAAACAATCGTTTTTCACCCAAATAACTCGTAAGTCAAGGCTTAGATCGATGAGCTTTTGTCGTTGGCCCGTTTCGCATCGAACTAGGTCAAAACTCGCTCTAACCTAGCCCTACAAGTTGTTTCGTCAATTTTTATCGCTCTCATACCGTTTCACGTATTCTAAGTCCAATTGGCCCATATCTTCTTAAAAACTATGAAGGCCGATTTCGAGGGCCCAAACTATAATTTTTCACCAAAATAACTCATAAGTCGTGGCTTATAGCTACGAGTTTTGGTTGTTGGCCCGTTTCGTATAGACCTAGGTCCAAACAAATCTCAAACCTAGCCTCGACAGCTTTTTCCATCGCTTTTATCACACTCATACCGTTTCACGTATTCCAACTCTAGTTGGCCCGTATCTTCTTGACAAACTATGAAGGAAGATTTTGAGAGCCCAAACGACGTTTTTTCACCAAAATAACTCATAAGTCATGGCTTATAGCTATGAGTTTTGGTCGTTGGCCCGTTTTCGTAGAATTAGGTCGAAACATATCTCAAACCTAGCCTTACAGCTTTTTCATCGCTTTTATCACACCGATATCGTTTCACGTATTCCAACTCCAAGCTAGCCCGTATCTCATCGACAAACTTTCAAGACCGATTTTGAGATCCCAAACAATCGTTTTTCACCAAAATAACTCGTAAGTCAAGGCTTAGATCGATGAGCTTTTGTCGTTGGCCCGTTTCGCATCGAACTAGGTCCAAACCGCTCCAACCTAGCCCTACAAGTTGTTTCGTCGCTTTTATCGCTCTCATACAGCTTCACGTATTCCAAGTCCAAGCTTGGCCCATATCTTCTTAAGAAACTATGAAGGCCGATTTCGAGGGCCCAAACTATATTCTTTCACCAAAATAACTCATAAGTCGTGGCTTATAGCTATGAGTTTTGGTTGTTGGCCCGTTTCGTATAGACTCTAGGTCCAAACAACTCAAACCTAGCCCGACAGCTTTTCCATCAGCTTTTATCACACTCATACCGTTTCACGTATTCCAACTCTAGTTGGCCCGTATCTTCTTGACAAACTATAAAGGCAAGATTTTGAGAGCCCAAATGACGTTTTTCACCAAAATAACTCATAAGTCATGGCTTATAGCTATGAGTTTTGGTCGTTGGCCCGTTTTCGTAGAACTAGGTCCAAACAACTCAAACCTAGCCTTACAGCTTTTTTATCGCTTTTATCACACCGATATCGTTTCACGTATTCAAACTCCAGCTAGCCCGTACCTTCTTTACAAAGTATGAAGACCGATTTTGAGAGCCCAAACTACATTTTTTCACCAAAATAACACGTAAGTCACAGACTTAGAGCGATGAGCTTTTGTCGTTGGCTCGTTTCGCATCGAAGTAGGTCCAAACCGCTCCAACCTAACCCGACAAGTTGTTTCGTCGCTTTTATCGCTCTCATACCGTTTCACGTATTCTAAGTCCAATTGGCCCATATCTTCTTAAAAACTATGAAGGCCGATTTCGAGGGCCCAAACCACATTTTTTCACCAAAATAACTCATAAGTCGTGGCTTATAGCTATGAGTTTCGGTTGTCGGCCCGTTTCGTATAGACCTAGGTCCAAACAAATCTCAAACCTAGCCCCGACAGCTTTTCCATCGCTTTTATCACACTCATACCGTTTCACGTATTCCAACTCTAGTTGGCCCGTATCTTCTTGACAAACTATGAAGGAAGATTTTGAGAGCCCAAACGACGTTTTTTCACCAAAATAACTCATAAGTCATGGCTTATAGCTATGAGTTTTGGTCGTTGGCCCGTTTTCGTAGAACTAGGTCCAAACAAACCTCAAACCTTGCCTTACAGCTTTTTCATCGCTTTTATCACACCGATATCGTTTCACGTATTCCAACTCCAAGCTAGCCCGTATCTCGTCGACAAACTATAAAGACCGATTTTGAGATCCCAAACAATCGTTTTTCACCAAAATAACTCGTAAGTCAAGGCTTAGATCGATGAGCTTTTGTCGTTGGCCCGTTTCGCATCGAACTAGGTCCAAACTCGCTCCAACCTAGCCCTACAAGTTGTTTCGTCGCTTTTATCGCTCTCATACCGTTTCACGTATTCCAAGTCCAAGCTTGGCCCATATCTTCTTAAGAAACTATGAAGGCCGATTTCGAGGGCCCAAACTATATTCTTTCACCAAAATAACTCATAAGTCGTGGCTTATAGCTATGCAGTTTTGGTTGTCGGTCCGTTTCGTATAGACCTAGGTCCAAACAACTCAAACCTAGCCCGACAGCTTTTCCATCGCTTTTATCACACTCATACCGTTTCACGTATTCCAACTCTAGTTGGCCCGTATCTTCTTGACAAACTATAAAGGCAGCATTTTGAGAGCCCAAATGACGTTTTTCACCAAAATAACTCATAAGTCATGCCTTATAGCTATGAGTTTTGGTCGTTGGCCCGTTTTCTGTAGAACTAGGTCCAAACAAATCTCAAACCTTGCCTTACAGCTTTTTCATCGCTTTTATCACACCGATATCGTTTCACGTATTCCAACTCCAATTAGCCCGTATCTCCTTGACAAACTATGAAGACCGATTTTGAGATCCCAAACAATGGTTTTTCACCAAAATAACTCGTAAGTCAAGGCTTAGATCGATGAGCTTTTGTCATTGGCCCGTTTCGCATCGAACTAGGTCCAAACTCGCTCCAACCTAGCCCTAAAGTGTTTCGTCGCTTTTATCGCTCTCATACCGTTTCACGTATTCCAAGTCCAACTTGGACCATATCTTCTTAAGAAACTACGAAGGCCGATTTCGAGGGCCCAAACTATATTCTTTCACCAAAATAACTCATAAGTCGTGGCTTGTAGCTATGAGTTTTGGTTGTTGGCCCGTTTCGTATAGACTCTAGGTCCAAACAAATCTCAAACCTAGCCTCGACAGCTTTTTCCATCGCTTTTATCACACTCATACCGTTTCACGTATTCCAACTCTAGCTTGGCCCGTATCTTCTTGACAAACTATGAAGGAAGATTTTGAGAGCCCAAAGGACGTTTTTTCACCAAAATAACTCATAAGTCATGGCTTATAGCTATGAGTTTTGGTCGTTGGCCCGTTTTCGATGTAACTAGGTCCAAACAAACTCAAACCTTGCCTTACAGCTTTTTCATCGCTTTTATCACACCGATATCGTTTCACGTATTCCAACTCCAAGCTAGCCCGTATCTCCTTGACAAACTATGAAGACCGATTTTTAGATCCCAAACAATCGTTTTTCACCCAAATAACTCGTAAGTCAAGGCTTAGATCGATGAGCTTTTGTCGTTGGCCCGTTTCGCATCGAACTAGGTCCAAACTCGCTCCAACCTACCCTACAAGTTGTTTCGTCGCTTTATCGCTCTCATACCGTTTCACGTATTCTAAGTGCAATTGGCCGATATCTTCTTAAAAAACTATGAAGGCCGATTTTGAGGGCCCAAACTATATTTTTTCACCAAAATAACTCATAAGTCGTGGCTTATAGCTACGAGTTTTGGTTGTCGGCCCGTTTCGTATAGACTCTAGGTCCAAACAAATCTCAAACCTAGCCTCGACAGCTTTTCCATCAGCTTTTATCACACTCATACCGTTTCACGTATTCCAACTCTAGTTGGCCCGTATCTTCTTGACAAAATATGAAGGAAGATTTTGAGACCCCAAACGACGTTTTTTCACCAAAATAACTCATAAGTCATGGCTTATAGCTATGAGTTTTGGTCGTTGGCCCGTTTTCGTAGAACTAGGTCATAACATACCTCAAACCTAGCCTTACAGCTTTTTCATTAGTTTTTATCACACTAATATCGTTTCACGTATTCCAACTCCAAGCTAGCCCGTATCTCCTCGACAAACTATGAAGACCGATTTCGAGATCCCAAACAATCGTTTTTCACCCAAATAACTCGTAAGTCAAGGCTTAGATCGATGAGCTTTTGTCGTTGGCCCGTTTCGCATCGAACTAGGTCAAAACTCGCTCTAACCTAGCCCTACAAGTAGTTTCGTCAATTTTTATCGCTCTCATACCGTTTCACGTATTCTAAGTCCAATTGGCCCATATCTTCTTAAAAACTACGAAGGCCGATTTCGAGGGCCCAAACTATAATTTTTCACCAAAATAACTCATAAGTCGTGGCTTATAGCTATGAGTTTTGGTTGTTGGCCCGTTTCGTATAGACCTAGGTCCAAACAAATCTCAAACCTAGCCTCGACAGCTTTTCCATCAGCTTTTATCACACTCATACCGTTTCACGTATTCCAACTCTAGTTGGCCCGTATCTTCTGACAAACTATGAAGGAAGATTTCGAGAGCCCAAACGACGTTTTTTCACCAAAATAACTCATAAGTCATGGCTTATAGCTATGAGTTTTGGTCGTTGGCCCGTTTTCGTAGAATTAGGTCGAAACAAACTTCAAACCTAGCCTTACAGCTTTTTCATCGCTTTTATCACACCGATATCGTTTCACGTATTCCAACTCCAAGCTAGCCCGTATCTCATCGACAAACTTTGAAGACCGATTTTGAGATCCCAAACAATCGTTTTTCACCAAAATAACTCGTAAGTCAAGGCTTAGATCGATCGAGCTTTTGTCGTTGGCCCGTTTCGCATCGAACTAGGTCCAAACCGCTCCAACCTAGCCCTACAGTTGTTTCGTCGCTTTTATCGCTCTCATACACGCTTCACGTATTCCAAGTCCAAGCTTGGCCCATATCTTCTTAAGAAACTATGAAGGCCGATTTCGAGGGCCCAAACTATATTCTTTCACCAAAATAACTCATAAGTCGTGGCTTATAGCTATGAGTTTTGGTTGTCGGCCCGTTTCGTATAGACCTAGTCCAAACAACTCAAACCTAGCCTCGACAAGCTTTTCCATCAGCTTTTATCACACTCATACCGTTTCACGTATTCCAACTCTAGTTGGCCCGTATCTTCTTGACAAACTATAAAGGCAAGATTTTGAGAGCCCAAATGACGTTTTTCACCAAAATAACTCATAAGTCATGGCTTATAGCTATGAGTTTTGGTCGTTGGCCCGTTCTCGTAGAACTAGGTCCAAACAACTCAAACCTAGCCTTACAGCTTTTTTATCAGCTTTTATCACACCGATATCGTTTCACGTATTCAAACTCCAAGCTAGCCCGTACCTTCTTTACAAAGTATGAAGACCGATTTCGAGAGCCCAAACTACATTTTTTCACCAAAATAACACGTAAGTCACAAGCCTAGAGCGATGAGCTTTTGTCGTTGGCTCGTTTCGCATCGAAGTAGGTCCAAACCGCTCCAACCTAACCCGACAAGTTGTTTCGTCAGCTTTTATCGCTCTCATACCGTTTCACGTATTCTAAGTCCAATTGGCCCATATCTTCTTAAAAAACTATGAAGGCTGATTTCGAGGGCCCAAACTATATTCTTTCACCAAAATAACTCATAAGTCGTGGCTTATAGCTATGAGTTTTGGTTGTTGGCCCGTTTCGTATAGACTCTAGGTCCAAACAAATCTCAAACCTAGCCTCGACAGCTTTTCCATCAGCTTTTATCACACTCATACCGTTTCACGTATTCCAACTCTAGTTGGCCCGTATCTTCTTGACAAACTATGAAGGAAGATTTTGAGAGCCCAAACGACGTTTTTTCACCAAAATAACTCATAAGTCATGGCTTATAGCTATGAGTTTTGGTCGTTGGCCCGTTTTCTGTAGAACTAGGTCCAAACAACCTCAAACCTTGCCTTACAGCTTTTTCATCGCTTTTATCACACCGATATCGTTTCACGTATTCCAACTCCAAGCTAGCCCGTATCTCGTTGACAAACTATGAAGACCGATTTCGAGATCCCAAACAATCGTTTTTCACCAAAATAACTCGTAAGTCAAGGCTTAGATCGATGAGCTTTTGTCGTTGGCCCGTTTCGCATCGAACTAGGTCCAAACCGCTCCAACCTAGCCCTATAGTTGTTTCATCGCTTTTATCGCTCTCATACCGTTTCACGTATTCCAAGTCCAAGCTTGGCCCATATCTTCTAAAGAAACTATGAACGCCGATTTCGAGGGCCCAAACTATATTCTTTCACCAAAGTAACTCATAAGTCGTGGCTTATAGCTATGAGTTTTGGTTGTCGGTCCGTTTCGTATAGACTCTAGGTCCAAACAAACTTCAAACCTAGCCTCGACAGCTTTTTCCATCGCTTTTATCACACTCATACCGTTTCACGTATTCCAACTCTAGTTGGCCCGTATCTTCTTGACAAACTATGAAGGAAGATTTTGAGAGCCCAAACGACGTTTTTTCACCAAAATAACTCATAAGTCATGGCTTATAGCTATGAGTTTTGGTCGTTGGCCCGTTTTCGTAGAACTAGGTCCAAACAAGCCTCAAACCTTGCCTTACAGCTTTTTTCATCGCTTTTATCACACCGATATCGTTTCACGTATTCCAACTCCAGCTAGCCCGTATCTCGTTGACAAACTATGAAGACCGATTTCGAGATCCCAAACAATCGTTTTTCACCAAAATAACTCGTAAGTCAAGGCTTAGATCGATGAGCTTTTGTCGTTGGCCCGTTTCGCATCGAACTAGGTCCAAACCGCTCCAACCTAGCCCTATAGTTGTTTCATCGCTTTTATCGCTCTCATACCGTTTCACGTATTCCAAGTCCAACTTGGCCCATATCTTCTAAAGAAACTATGAACGCCGATTTCGAGGGCCCAAACTATATTCTTTCACCAAAGTAACTCATAAGTCGTGGCTTATAGCTATGAGTTTTGGTTGTTGGCCCGTTTCGTATAGACTCTAGGTCCAAACAAATCTCAAACCTAGCTCGACAGCTTTTTCCATCGCTTTTATCACACTCATACCGTTTCACGTATTCCAACTCTAGTTGGCTTCGTATCTTCTGACAAACTATGAAGGAAGATTTTGAGAGCCCAAACGACGTTTTTTCACCAAAATAACTCATAAGTCATGGCTTATAGCTATGAGTTTTGGTCGTTGGCCCGTTTTCGTAGAACTAGGTCCAAACAACTCAAACCTAGCCTTACAGCTTTTTCATCGCTTTTATCACACCGATATCGTTTCACGTATTCAAACTCCAGCTAGCCCGTACCTTCTTTACAAAGTATGAAGACCGATTTTGAGAGCCCAAACTACATTTTTTCACCAAAATAACACGTAAGTCACAAGCTTAGAGCGATGAGCTTTTGTCGTTGGCCCGTTTCGCATCGAAGTAGGTCCAAACCGCTCCAACCTAACCCGACAAGTTGTTTCGTCGCTTTTATCGCTCTCATACCGTTTCACGTATTCTAAGTCCAATTGGCCCATATCTTCTTAAAAAACTATGAAGGCCGATTTCGAGGGCCCAAACCACATTTTTTCACCAAAATAACTCATAAGTCGTGGCTTATAGCTATGAGTTTCGGTTGTCGGCCCGTTTCGTATAGACTCTAGGTCCAAACAAACTTCAAACCTAGCCTCGACAGCTTTTTCCATCGCTTTTATCACACTCATACCGTTTCACGTATTCCAACTCTAGTTGGCCCGTATCTTCTTGACAAACTATGAAGGAAGATTTTGAGAGCCCAAACGACGTTTTTTCACCAAAATAACTCATAAGTCATGGCTTATAGCTATGAGTTTTGGTCGTTGGCCCGTTTTCGTAGAACTAGGTCCAAACAGCCTCAAACCTAGCCTTACAAGCTTTTTCATCGCTTTTATCACACCGATATCGTTTCACGTATTCCAACTCCAAGCTAGCCCGTATCTCATCGACAAACTTTCAAGACCGATTTCGAGATCCCAAACAATCGTTTTTCACCAAAATAACTCGTAAGTCAAGGCTTAGATCGATGAGCTTTTGTCGTTGGCCCGTTTCGCATCGAACTAGGTCCAAACCGCTCCAACCTAGCCCTACAAGTTGTTTCGTCGCTTTTATCGCTCTCATACCGCTTCACGTATTCCAAGTCCAAGCTTGGCCCATATCTTCTTAAGAAACTATGAAGGCCGATTTCGAGGGCCCAAACTATATTCTTTCACCAAAATAACTCATAAGTCGTGGCTTATAGCTATGAGTTTTGGTTGTTGGCCCGTTTCGTATAGACCTAGGTCCAAACAACTCAAACCTAGCCTCGACAGCTTTTCCATCGCTTTTATCACACTCATACCGTTTCACGTATTCCAACTCTAGTTGGCCCGTATCTTCTTGACAAACTATGAAGGAAGATTTTGAGAGCCCAAACGACGTTTTTTCACCAAAATAACTCATAAGTCATGGCTTATAGCTATGAGTTTTGGTCGTTGGCCCGTTTTCGTAGAACTAGGTCCAAACAACTCAAACCTAGCCTTACAGCTTTTTCATCGCTTTTATCACACCGATATCGTTTCACGTATTCAAACTCCAGCTAGCCCGTACCTTCTTTACAAAGTATGAAGACCGATTTTGAGAGCCCAAACTACATTTTTTCACCAAAATAACACGTAAGTCACAAACTTAGAGCGATGAGCTTTTGTCGTTGGCTCGTTTCGCATCGAAGTAGGTCCAAACCGCTCCAACCTAACCCGACAAGTTGTTTCGTCGCTTTTATCGCTCTCATACCGTTTCACGTATTCTAAGTCCAATTGGCCCATATCTTCTTAAAAACTATGAAGGCCGATTTCGAGGGCCCAAACTATATTCTTTCACCAAAATAACTCATAAGTCGTGGCTTATAGCTATGAGTTTTGGTTGTCGGCCCGTTTCGTATAGACTCTAGGTCCAAACAAATCTCAAACCTAGCTCGACAGCTTTTCCATCAGCTTTTATCACACTCATACCGTTTCACGTATTCCAACTCTAGTTGGCCCGTATCTTCGACAAACTATGAAGGAAGATTTTGAGAGCCCAAACGACGTTTTTTCACCAAAATAACTCATAAGTCATGGCTTATAGCTATGAGTTTTGGTCGTTGGCCCGTTTTCTGTAGAACTAGGTCCAAACAGACCTCAAACCTTGCCTTACAGCTTTTTCATCGCTTTTATCACACCGATATCGTTTCACGTATTCCAACTCCAGCTAGCCCGTATCTCGTTGACAAACTATGAAGACCGATTTCGAGATCCCAAACAATCGTTTTTCACCAAAATAACTCGTAAGTCAAGGCTTAGATCGATGAGCTTTTGTCGTTGGCCCGTTTCGCATCGAACTAGGTCCAAACCGCTCCAACCTAGCCCTATAGTGTTTCATCGCCTTTATCGCTCTCATACCGTTTCACGTATTCCAAGTCCAACTTGGCCCATATCTTCTAAAGAAACTATGAACGCCGATTTCGAGGGCCCAAACTATATTCTTTCACCAAAGTAACTCATAAGTCGTGGCTTATAGCTATGAGTTTTGGTTGTCGGCCCGTTTCGTATAGACCTCAGGTCCAAACAAATCTCAAACCTAGCCCGACAGCTTTTTCCATCGCTTTTATCACACTCATACCGTTTCACGTATTCCAACTCTAGTTGGCTCCGTATCTTCTTGACAAACTATAAAGGAAGATTTTGAGAGCCCAAACGACGTTTTTTCACCAAAATAACTCATAAGTCATGGCTTATAGCTATGAGTTTTGGTCGTTGGCCCGTTTTCGTAGAACTAGGTCCAAACAGACTCAAACCTAGCCTTATAGCTTTTTTCATCGCTTTTATCACACCGATATCGTTTCACGTATTCAAACTCCAGCTTAGCCCGTACCTTCTTTACAAAGTATGAAGACCGATTTTGAGAGCCCAAACTACATTTTTTCACCAAAATAACACGTAAGTCACAAACTTAGAGCGATGAGCTTTTGTCGTTGGCTCGTTTCGCATCGAAGTAGGTCCAAACTCGCTCCAACCTAACCCGATAGTTGTTTCGTTAGTTTTTATCGCTCTCATACCGTTTCACGTATTTTAAGTCCAATTGGCCCATATCTTCTTAAAAAACTATAAAGGCCGATTTCGAGGGCCCAAACTATATTTTTTCACCAAAATAACTCATAAGTCGTGGCTTATAGCTATGAGTTTTGGTTGTCGGTCCGTTTCGTATAGACCTAGGTCCAAACAAATCTCAAACCTAGCCCGACAGCTTTTCCATCGCTTTTATCACACTCATACCGTTTCACGTATTCCAACTCTAGTTGGCCCGTATCTTCTTGACAAACTATGAAGGAAGATTTTGAGAGCCCAAACGACGTTTTTTCACCAAAATAACTCATAAGTCATGGCTTATAGCTACGAGTTTTGGTCGTTGGCCCGTTTTCGTAGAACTAGGTCCAAACAAATTTCAAACCTTGCCTTACAGCTTTTTTCATCAGCTTTTATCACACCGATATCGTTTCACGTATTCCAACTCATTTTAGCCCGTATCTCCTCGACAAACTATGAAGACCGATTTTGAGATCCCAAACAATGGTTTTTCACCAAAATAACTCGTAAGTCAAGGCTTAGATCGATGAGCTTTTGTCATTGGCCCGTTTCGCATCGAACTAGGTCCAAACTCGCTCCAACCTAGCCCTACAAGTTGTTTCGTCGCTTTTATCGCTCTCATACAGCTTCACGTATTCCAAGTCCAAGCTTGGCCCATATCTTCTTAAGAAACTATGAAGGCCGATTTCGAGGGCCCAAACTATATTCTTTCACCAAAATAACTAATAAGTCGTGGCTTATAGCTATGCGTTTTGGTTGTTGGCCCGTTTCGTATAGACCTAGGTCCAAACAACTCAAACCTAGCCCGACAGCTTTTTCCATCGCTTTTATCACACTCATACCGTTTCACGTATTCCAACTCTAGTTGGCCCGTATCTTCTTGACAAACTATAAAGGCAGCATTTTGAGAGCCCAAATGACGTTTTTCACCAAAATAACTCATAAGTCATGCCTTATAGCTATGAGTTTTGGTCGTTGGCCCGTTTTCGTAGAACTAGGTCCAAACATACCTCAAACCTTGCCTTACAGCTTTTTCATCGCTTTTATCACACCGATATCGTTTCACGTATTCCAACTCATTTTAGCCTCGTATCTCCTCGACAAACTATGAAGACCGATTTTGAGATCCCAAACAATGGTTTTTCACCAAAATAACTCGTAAGTCAAGGCTTAGATCGATGAGCTTTTGTCATTGGCCCGTTTCGCATCGAACTAGGTCCAAACCGCTCCAACCTAGCCCTAAAGTGTTTCGTCGCTTTTATCGCTCTCATACCGTTTCACGTATTCCAAGTCCAAACTTGGACCATATCTTCTTAAGAAACTACGAAGGCCGATTTCGAGGGCCCAAACTATATTCTTTCACCAAAATAACTCATAAGTCGTGGCTTCGTAGCTATGAGTTTTGGTTGTCGGCCCGTTTCGTATAGACCTAGGTCCAAACAAATTTCAAACCTAGCCTCGACAGCTTTTCCATCAGCTTTTATCACACTCATACCGTTTCACGTATTCCAACTCTAGCTTGGCCCGTATATTCTTGAAAAACTATGAAGGAAGATTTTGAGAGCCCAAACGACGTTTTTTCACCAAAATAACTCATAAGTCATGGCTTATAGCTATGAGTTTTGGTCGTTGGCCCGTTTTCGATGAACTAGGTCCAAACAATCTCAAACCTTGCCTTACAGCTTTTTCATCGCTTTTATCACACCGATATCGTTTGACGTATTCCAACTCCAGCTAGCCCGTATCTCCTTGACAAACTATGAAGATCGATTTTTAGATCCCAAACAATCGTTTTTCACCCAAATAACTCGTAAGTCAAGGCTTAGATCGATGAGCTTTTGTCGTTGGCTCGTTTCGCATCGAAGTAGGTCCAAACCGCTCCAACCTAACCCGACAAGTTGTTTCGTCGCTTTTATCGCTCTCATACCGTTTCACGTATTTTAAGTCCAATTGGCCCATATCTTCTTAAAAACTACGAAGGCCGATTTCGAGGGCCCAAACTATATTTTTTCACCAAAATAACTCATAAGTCATGGCTTATAGCTATGAGTTTTGGTTGTCGGCCCGTTTCGTATAGACCTAAGTCCAAACAAACTTCAAACCTAGCCCGACATTTTTTCCATCAGCTTTTATCACACTCATACCGTTTCACGTATTCCAACTCTAGCTTGGCCCGTATCTTCTTGAAAAACTATGAAGGAAGATTTTGAGAGCCCAAAGGACGTTTTTTCACCAAAATAACTCATAAGTCATGGCTTATAGCTATGAGTTTTGGTCGTTGGCCCGTTTTCGATGAACTAGGTCCAAACAAACCTCAAACCTTGCCTTACAGCTTTTTCATCGCTTTTATCACACCGATATCGTTTCACGTATTCCAACTCCAAGCTAGCCCGTATCTCCTCGACAAACTATGAAGACCGATTTCGAGATCCCAAACAATCGTTTTTCACCCAAATAACTCGTAAGTCAAGGCTTAAATCGATGAGCTTTTGTCGTTGGCCCGTTTCGCATCGAAGTAGGTCCAAACCGCTCCAACCTACCCTACGTTGTTTCGTCGCTTTATCGCTCTCATACCGTTTCACGTATTCTAAGTCCAATTGGCCCATATCTTCTTAAAAAACTATGAAGGCCGATTTCGAGGGCCCAAACTATATTTTTTCACCAAAATAACTCATAAGTCGTGGCTTATAGCTATGAGTTTTGGTTGTTGGTCCGTTTCGTATAGACTCTAGTCCAAACAAATCTCAAACCTAGCCTCGACAGCTTTTCCATCGCTTTTATCACACTCATACCGTTTCACGTATTCCAACTCTAAGCTTGGCCCGTATCTTCTTGACAAACTATGAAGGAAGATTTTGAGAGCCCAAACGACGTTTTTTCACCAAAATAACTCATAAGTCATGGCTTATAGCTATGAGTTTTGGTCGTTGGCCCGTTTTCGTAGAACTAGGTCCAAACAGACTCAAACCTTGCCTTACAGCTTTTTTCATCGCTTTTATCACACCGATATCGTTTCACGTATTCCAACTCCAGCTAGCCCGTATCTCGTTGACAAACTATAAAGACCGATTTTGAGATCCCAAACAATCGTTTTTCACCAAAATAACTCGTAAGTCAAGGCTTAGATCGATGAGCTTTTGTCATTGGCCCGTTTCGCATCGAACTAGGTCCAAACTCGCTCCAACCTAGCCCTACAAGTTGTTTCGTCGCTTTTATCGCTCTCATACACGTTTCACGTATTCCAAGTCCAAGCTTGGCCCATATCTTCTTAAGAAACTACGAAGGCCGATTTCGAGGGCCCAAACTATATTCTTTCACCAAAATAACTCATAAGTCGTGGCTTATAGCTATGAGTTTTGGTTGTCGGCCCGTTTCGTATAGACCCAGTCCAAACAACTCAAACCTAGCCCGACAGCTTTTCCATCGCTTTTATCACACTCATACCGTTTCACGTATTCCAACTCTAGTTGGCCCGTATCTTCGACAAACTATAAAGGCAGATTTTGAGAGCCCAAATGACGTTTTTCACCAAAATAACTCATAAGTCATGCCTTATAGCTATGAGTTTTGGTCGTTGGCCCGTTTTCGTAGAACTAGGTCCAAACAACTCAAACCTAGCCTTACAGCTTTTTTATCGCTTTTATCACACCGATATCGTTTCACGTATTCAAACTCCAGCTAGCCCGTACCTTCTTTACAAAGTATGAAGACCGATTTCGAGAGCCCAAACTACATTTTTTCACCAAAATAACACGTAAGTCACAGCCTAGAGCGATGAGCTTTTGTCGTTGGCCCGTTTCGCATCGAAGTAGGTCCAAACCGCTCCAACCTAACCCGACAAGTTGTTTCGTCGCTTTTATCGCTCTCATACCGTTTCACGTATTCTAAGTCCAATTGGCCCATATCTTCTTAAAAACTATGAAGGCCGATTTCGAGGGCCCAAACCACATTTTTTCACCAAAATAACTCATAAGTCGTGGCTTATAGCTACGAGTTTTGGTTGTTGGCCCGTTTCGTATAGACTCTAGGTCCAAACAAATCTCAAACCTAGCCTCGACAGCTTTTTCCATCGCTTTTATCACACTCATACCGTTTCACGTATTCCAACTCTAGTTGGCCCGTATCTTCTGACAAACTATGAAGGAAGATTTTGAGAGCCCAAACGACGTTTTTTCACCAAAATAACTCATAAGTCATGGCTTATAGCTATGAGTTTTGGTCGTTGGCCCGTTTTCGTAGAACTAGGTCCAAACAAATCTCAAACCTTGCCTTACAGCTTTTTCATCCGCTTTTATCACACCGATATCGTTTCACGTATTCCAACTCCAGCTAGCCCGTATCTCGTTGACAAACTATAAAGATCGATTTTGAGATCCCAAACAATCGTTTTTCACCAAAATAACTCGTAAGTCAAGGCTTAGATCGATGAGCTTTTGTCGTTGGCCCGTTTCGCATCGAACTAGGTCCAAACCGCTCCAACCTAGCCCTACAGTTGTTTCATCGCTTTTATCGCTCTCATACCGTTTCACGTATTCCAAGTCCAAGCTTGGCCCATATCTTCTTAAGAAACTATGAAGGCCGATTTCGAGGGCCCAAACTATATTCTTTCACCAAAATAACTCATAAGTCGTGGCTTATAGCTATGAGTTTTGGTTGTCGGTCCGTTTCGTATAGACCCAGGTCCAAACAACTCAAACCTAGCCCGACAAGCTTTTCCATCGCTTTTATCACACTCATACCGTTTCACGTATTCCAACTCTAGTTGGCCCGTATCTTCTTGACAAACTATAAAGGCAAGATTTTGAGAGCCCAAATGACGTTTTTCACCAAAATAACTCATAAGTCATGCCTTATAGCTATGAGTTTTGGTCGTTGGCCCGTTTTCTGTAGAACTAGGTCCAAACAACTCAAACCTAGCCTTACAGCTTTTTTCATCGCTTTTATCACACCGATATCGTTTCACGTATTCAAACTCCAGCTAGCCCGTACCTTCTTTACAAAGTATGAAGACCGATTTTGAGAGCCCAAACTACATTTTTTCACCAAAATAACACGTAAGTCACAAGCCTAGAGCGATGAGCTTTTGTCGTTGGCCCGTTTCGCATCGAAGTAGGTCCAAACTCGCTCCAACCTAACCCGACAGTTGTTTCGTCGCTTTTATCGCTCTCATACCGTTTCACGTATTCTAAGTCCAATTGGCCCATATCTTCTTAAAAACTACGAAGGCCGATTTCGAGGGCCCAAAACTACATTTTTTCACCAAAATAACTCATAAGTCGTGGCTTATAGCTACGAGTTTTGGTTGTTGGCCCGTTTCGTATAGTACTCTAGTCCAAACAAATCTCAAACCTAGCCTCGACAGCTTTTCCATCAGCTTTTATCACACTCATACCGTTTCACGTATTCCAACTCTAGTTGGCCCGTATCTTCTTGACAAACTATGAAGGAAGATTTTGAGAGCCCAAACGACGTTTTTTCACCAAAATAACTCATAAGTCATGGCTTATAGCTATGAGTTTTGGTCGTTGGCCCGTTTTCGTAGAACTAGGTCCAAACAAGCCTCAAACCTTGCCTTACAAGCTTTTTCATCAGCTTTTATCACACCGATATCGTTTCACGTATTCCAACTCCAGCTAGCCCGTATCTCGTTGACAAACTATGAAGACCGATTTCGAGATCCCAAACAATCGTTTTTCACCAAAATAACTCGTAAGTCAAGGCTTAGATCGATGAGCTTTTGTCGTTGGCCCGTTTCGCATCGAACTAGGTCCAAACTCGCTCCAACCTAGCCCTACAGTTGTTTCATCGCTTTATCGCTCTCATACCGTTTCACGTATTCCAAGTCCAAGCTTGGCCCATATCTTCTAAAGAAACTATGAAGGCCGATTTCGAGGGCCCAAACTATATTCTTTCACCAAAGTAACTCATAAGTCGTGGCTTATAGCTATGAGTTTTGGTTGTCGGCCCGTTTCGTATAGACCTAGGTCCAAACAAACTCAAACCTAGCCTCGACAGCTTTTCCATCGCTTTTATCACACTCATACCGTTTCACGTATTCCAACTCTAGTTGGCTCCGTATCTTCTTGACAAACTATGAAGGAAGATTTTGAGAGCCCAAACGACGTTTTTTCACCAAAATAACTCATAAGTCATGGCTTATAGCCGTGAGTTTTGGTCGTTGGCCCGTTTTCGTAGAACTAGGTCCAAACAAACTCAAACCTAGCCTTACAAGCTTTTTCATCGCTTTTATCACACCGATATCGTTTCACGTATTCAAACTCCAAGCTAGCCCGTACCTTCTTTACAAAGTATGAAGACCGATTTCGAGAGCCCAAACTACATTTTTTCACCAAAATAACACGTAAGTCACAAGCTTAGAGCGATGAGCTTTTGTCGTTGGCTCGTTTCGCATCGAAGTAGGTCCAAACCGCTCCAACCTAACCCGACAAGTTGTTTCGTCGCTTTTATCGCTCTCATACCGTTTCACGTATTCTAAGTCCAATTGGCCCATATCTTCTTAAAAACTACGAAGGCCGATTTCGAGGGCCCAAACCACATTTTTTCACCAAAATAACTCATAAGTCGTGGCTTATAGCTATGAGTTTTGGTTGTTGGCCCGTTTCGTATAGACCTAGGTCCAAACAAATCTCAAACCTAGCCTCGACAGCTTTTTCCATCAGCTTTTATCACACTCATACCGTTTCACGTATTCCAACTCTAGCTTGGCCCGTATCTTCTTGACAAACTATGAAGGAAGATTTTGAGAGCCCAAACGACGTTTTTTCACCAAAATAACTCATAAGTCATGGCTTATAGCTATGAGTTTTGGTCGTTGGACCGTTTTCGTAGAACTAGGTCCAAACAAACCTTAAACCTTGCCTTACAGCTTTTTCATCGCTTTTATCACACCGATATCGTTTCACGTATTCCAACTCCAGCTAGCCCGTATCTCGTTGACAAACTATGAAGACCGATTTCGAGATCCCAAACAATCGTTTTTCACCAAAATAACTCGTAAGTCAAGGCTTAGATCGATGAGCTTTTGTCGTTGGCCCGTTTCGCATCGAACTAGGTCCAAACCGCTCCAACCTAGCCCTATCGTTGTTTCATCGCTTTATCGCTCTCATACCGTTTCACGTATTCCAAGTCCAAGCTTGGCCCATATCTTCTAAAGAAACTATGAAGGCCGATTTCGAGGGCCCAAACTATATTCTTTCACCAAAGTAACTCATAAGTCGTGGCTTATAGCTATGAGTTTTGGTTGTTGGCCCGTTTCGTATAGACCTAGGTCCAAACAAATCTCAAACCTAGCCTCGACAGCTTTTCCATCGCTTTTATCACACTCATACCGTTTCACGTATTCCAACTCTAGCTTGGCTCCGTATCTTCTTGACAAACTATGAAGGAGGATTTTGAGAGCCCAAACGACGTTTTTTCACCAAAATAACTCATAAGTCATGGCTTATAGCTATGAGTTTTGGTCGTTGGCCCGTTTTCGTAGAACTAGGTCCAAACAAACTTCAAACCTAGCCTTACAGCTTTTTCATCAGCTTTTATCACACCGATATCGTTTCACGTATTCAAACTCCAGCTAGCCCGTACCTTCTTTACAAAGTATGAAGCCCGATTTTGAGAGCCCAAACTACATTTTTTCACCAAAATAACACGTAAGTCACAGCCTAGAGCGATGAGCTTTTGTCGTTGGCTCGTTTCGCATCGAAGTAGGTCCAAACCGCTCCAACCTAACCCGACAAGTTGTTTCGTCGCTTTTATCGCTCTCATACCGTTTCACGTATTCTAAGTCCAATTGGCCCATATCTTCTTAAAAAACTATGAAGGCCGATTTCGAGGGCCCAAACTATATTTTTTCACCAAAATAACTCATAAGTCGTGGCTTATAGCTATGAGTTTTGGTTGTCGGTCCGTTTCGTATAGACTCTAGGTCCAAACAAACTTCAAACCTAGCCTCGACAGCTTTTCCATCAGCTTTTATCACACTCATACCGTTTCACGTATTTCAACTCTAGCTTGGCCCGTATCTTCTTGACAAACTATGAAGGAAGATTTTGAGAGCCCAAACGACGTTTTTTCACCAAAATAACTCATAAGTCATGGCTTATAGCTATGAGTTTTGGTCGTTGGCCCGTTTTCGTAGAACTAGGTCCAAACAGACTCAAACCTCGCCTTACAGCTTTTTCATCGCTTTTATCACACCGATATCGTTTCACGTATTCAAACTCCAGCTTAGCCCGTACCTTCTTTACAAAGTATGAAGCCCGATTTCGAGAGCCCAAACTACATTTTTTCACCAAAATAACACGTAAGTCACAAGCTTAGAGCGATGAGCTTTTGTCGTTGGCTCGTTTCGCATCGAAGTAGGTCCAAACCGCTCCAACCTAACCCGACAAGTTGTTTCGTCGCTTTTATCGCTCTCATACCGTTTCACGTATTCTAAGTCCAATTGGCCCATATCTTCTTAAAAACTATGAAGGCCGATTTCGAGGGCCCAAACCACATTTTTTCACCAAAATAACTCATAAGTCGTGGCTTATAGCTATGAGTTTTGGTTGTTGGCCCGTTTCGTATAGACCTAGGTCCAAACAAATCTCAAACCTAGCCTCGACAAGCTTTTTCCATCGCTTTTATCACACTCATACCGTTTCACGTATTTCAACTCTAGCTTGGCCCGTATCTTCTTGACAAACTATGAAGGAAGATTTTGAGAGCCCAAACGACGTTTTTTCACCAAAATAACTCATAAGTCATGGCTTATAGCTATGAGTTTTGGTCGTTGGCCCGTTTTCGTAGAACTAGGTCCAAACAAACCTCAAACCTTGCCTTACAGCTTTTTTCATCGCTTTTATCACACCGATATCGTTTCACGTATTCCAACTCCAGCTAGCCCGTATCTCCTCGACAAACTTTGAAGACCGATTTTGAGATCCCAAACAATCGTTTTTCACCAAAATAACTCGTAAGTCAAGGCTTAGATCGATGAGCTTTTGTCGTTGGCCCGTTTCGCATCGAACTAGGTCCAAACCGCTCCAACCTAGCCCTACATCGTTTCGTCGCTTTTATCGCTCTCATACCGTTTCACGTATTCCAAGTCCAACTTGGCCCATATCTTCTTAAGAAACTATGAAGGCCGATTTCGAGGGCCCAAACTATATTCTTTCACCAAAATAACTCATAAGTCGTGGCTTATAGCTATGAGTTTTGGTTGTCGGTCCGTTTCGTATAGACCTAGGTCCAAACAACTCAAACCTAGCCTCGACAAGCTTTTCCATCGCTTTTATCACACTCATACCGTTTCACGTATTCCAACTCTAGCTTGGCCCGTATCTTCTTGACAAACTATGAAGGAAGATTTTGAGAGCCCAAACGACGTTTTTTCACCAAAATAACTCATAAGTCATGGCTTATAGCTATGAGTTTTGGTCGTTGGCCCGTTTTCGTAGAACTAGGTCCAAACAAACTTCAAACCTTGCCTTACAGCTTTTTCATCGCTTTTATCACACCGATATCGTTTCACGTATTCCAACTCCAAGCTTAGCCCGTATCTCGTTGACAAACTATGAAGACCGATTTTGAGATCCCAAACAATCGTTTTTCACCAAAATAACTCGTAAGTCAAGGCTTAGATCGATGAGCTTTTGTCGTTGGCCCGTTTCGCATCGAACTAGGTCCAAACTCGCTCCAACCTAGCCCTACAAGTTGTTTCATCGCTTTTATCGCTCTCATACCGTTTCACGTATTCCAAGTCCAAGCTTGGCCCATATCTTCTAAAGAAACTATGAAGGCCGATTTCGAGGGCCCAAACTATATTCTTTCACCAAAGTAACTCATAAGTCGTGGCTTATAGCTATGAGTTTTGGTTGTCGGCCCGTTTCGTATAGACCTAGGTCCAAACAAACCTCAAACCTAGCCTCGACAGCTTTTTCCATCGCTTTTATCACACTCATACCGTTTCACGTATTCCAACTCTAGTTGGCCCGTATCTTCTTGACAAACTATGAAGGAAGATTTTGAGAGCCCAAACGACGTTTTTTCACCAAAATAACTCATAAGTCATGGCTTATAGCTATGAGTTTTGGTCGTTGGCCCGTTTTCGTAGAACTAGGTCCAAACATACCTCAAACCTAGCCTTATAGTTTTTTCATCGCTTTTATCACACCGATATCGTTTCACGTATTCAAACTCCAGCTAGCCCGTACCTTCTTTACAAAGTATGAAGACCGATTTCGAGAGCCCAAACTACATTTTTTCACCAAAATAACACGTAAGTCACAAGCTTAGAGCGATGAGCTTTTGTCGTTGGCTCGTTTCGCATCGAAGTAGGTCCAAACTCGCTCCAACCTAACCCGACAGTTGTTTCGTCGCTTTATCGCTCTCATACCGTTTCACGTATTCTAAGTCCAATTGGCCCATATCTTCTTAAAAAACTATGAAGGCCGATTTCGAGGGCCCAAACTATATTTTTTCACCAAAATAACTCATAAGTCGTGGCTTATAGCTATGAGTTTTGGTTGTCGGCCCGTTTCGTATAGACCTAGGTCCAAACAAATCTCAAACCTAGCCTCGACAGCTTTTTCCATCGCTTTTATCACACTCATACCGTTTCACGTATTCCAACTCTAGTTGGCCCGTATCTTCTTGACAAACTATGAAGGAAGATTTTGAGAGCCCAAACGACGTTTTTTCACCAAAATAACTCATAAGTCATGGCTTATAGCTATGAGTTTTGGTCGTTGGCCCGTTTTCGTAGAACTAGGTCCAAACAACCTCAAACCTCGCCTTACAGCTTTTTCATCGCTTTTATCACACCGATATCGTTTCACGTATTCCAACTCCAGCTAGCCCGTATCTCGTCGACAAACTATGAAGACCGATTTCGAGATCCCAAACAATCGTTTTTCACCAAAATAACTCGTAAGTCAAGGCTTAGATCGATGAGCTTTTGTCGTTGGCCCGTTTCGCATCGAACTAGGTCCAAACCGCTCCAACCTAGCCCTACAGTTGTTTCATCGCTTTATCGCTCTCATACCGTTTCACGTATTCCAAGTCCAAGCTTGGCCCATATCTTCTAAAGAAACTATGAAGGCCGATTTCGAGGGCCCAAACTATATTCTTTCACCAAAGTAACTCATAAGTCGTGGCTTATAGCTATGAGTTTTGGTTGTCGGCCCGTTTCGTATAGACCTAGGTCCAAACAGACTCAAACCTAGCCTCGACAGCTTTTCCATCAGCTTTTATCACACTCATACCGTTTCACGTGTTCCAACTCTAGTTGGCTCCGTATCTTCTTGACAAACTATGAAGGAAGATTTTGAGAGCCCAAACGACGTTTTTTCACCAAAATAACTCATAAGTCATGGCTTATAGCTATGAGTTTTGGTCGTTGGCCCGTTTTCTGTAGAACTAGGTCCAAACAAGCCTCAAACCTAGCCTTACAGCTTTTTCATCAGCTTTTATCACACCGATATCGTTTCACGTATTCAAACTCCAGCTTAGCCCGTACCTTCTTTACAAAGTATGAAGACCGATTTTGAGAGCCCAAACTACATTTTTTCACCAAAATAACACGTAAGTCACAACTTAGAGCGATGAGCTTTTGTCGTTGGCTCGTTTCGCATCGAAGTAGGTCCAAACTCGCTCCAACTTAACCCGACAAGTTGTTTCGTCGCTTTTATCGCTCTCATACCGTTTCACGTATTCTAAGTCCAATTGGCCCATATCTTCTTAAAAAACTACGAAGGCCGATTTCGAGGGCCCAAACTATATTTTTTCACCAAAATAACTCATAAGTCATGGCTTATAGCTATGAGTTTTGGTTGTTGGCCCGTTTCGTATAGACCTAGGTCCAAACAAATCTCAAACCTAGCCTCGACAGCTTTTCCATCGCTTTTATCACACTCATACCGTTTCACGTATTTAAACTCTAGCTGGCCCGTATCTTCGACAAACTATGAAGGAAGATTTCGAGAGCCCAAACGACGTTTTTTCACCAAAATAACTCATAAGTCATGGCTTATAGCTATGAGTTTTGGTCGTTGGCCCGTTTTCAGTAGAACTAGGTCCAAACAGTTCAAACCTTGCCTTACAGCTTTTTCATCGCTTTTATCACACCGATATCGTTTCACGTATTCAAACTCCAGCTAGCCCGTACCTTCTTTACAAAGTATGAAGCCCGATTTCGAGAGCCCAAACTACATTTTTTCACCAAAATAACACGTAAGTCACAAACTAGAGCGATGAGCTTTTGTCGTTGGCTCGTTTCGCATCGAAGTAGGTCCAAACTCGCTCCAACCTAACCCGACAAGTTGTTTCGTCGCTTTTATCGCTCTCATACCGTTTCACGTATTCTAAGTCCAATTGGCCCATATCTTCTTAAAAACTACGAAGGCCGATTTCGAGGGCCCAAACCACATTTTTTCACCAAAATAACTCATAAGTCGTGGCTTATAGCTATGAGTTTTGGTTGTCGGCCCGTTTCGTATAGACCTAGGTCCAAACAAATCTCAAACCTAGCCTCGACAGCTTTTCCATCGCTTTTATCACACTCATACCGTTTCACTTATTTCAACTCTAATTGGCCCGTATCTTCTTGACAAACTATGAAGGAAGATTTTGAGAGCCCAAACGACGTTTTTTCACCAAAATAACTCATAAGTCATGGCTTATAGCTATGAGTTTTGGTCGTTGGCCCGTTTTCGTAGAACTAGGTCCAAACAAACCTCAAACCTCGCCTTACAGCTTTTTCATCAGCTTTTATCACACCGATATCGTTTCACGTATTCCAACTCCAAGCTAGCCCGTATCTCGTTGACAAACAATAAAGACCGATTTTGAGATCCCAAACAATCGTTTTTCACCAAAATAACTCGTAAGTCAAGGCTTAGATCGATGAGCTTTTGTCGTTGGCCCGTTTCGCATCGAACTAGGTCCAAACCGCTCCAACCTAGCCCTACAAGTTGTTTCATCGCTTTTATCGCTCTCATACCGTTTCACGTATTCCAAGTCCAAGCTTGGCCCATATCTTCTAAAGAAACTATGAAGGCCGATTTCGAGGGCCCAAACTATATTCTTTCACCAAAGTAACTCATAAGTCGTGGCTTATAGCTATGAGTTTTGGTTGTTGGTCCGTTTCGTATAGACTCTAGGTTCAAACAAACCTCAAACCTAGCCTCGACAGCTTTTTCCATCGCTTTTATCACACTCATACCGTTTCACGTGTTCCAACTCTAGTTGGCTCCGTATCTTCGACAAACTATGAAGGAAGATTTTGAGAGCCCAAACGACGTTTTTTCACCAAAATAACTCATAAGTCATGGCTTATAGCTGTGAGTTTTGGTCGTTGGCCCGTTTTCGTAGAACTAGGTCCAAACAAACCTCAAACCTAGCCTTACAGCTTTTTCATCAGCTTTTATCACACCGATATCGTTTCACGTATTCAAACTCCAGCTTAGCCCGTACCTTCTTTACAAAGTATGAAGACTCGATTTTGAGAGCCCAAACTACATTTTTTCACCAAAATAACACGTAAGTCACAGACTTAGAGCGATGAGCTTTTGTCGTTGGCTCGTTTCGCATCGAAGTAGGTCCAAACTCGCTCCAACCTAACCCGACAAGTTGTTTCGTCGCTTTTATCGCTCTCATACCGTTTCACGTATTCTAAGTCCAATTGGCCCATATCTTCTTAAAAACTACGAAGGCCGATTTCGAGGGCCCAAACTATATTTTTTCACCAAAATAACTCATAAGTCATGGCTTATAGCTATGAGTTTTGGTTGTTGGCCCGTTTCGTATAGACTCTAGGTCCAAACAAATCTCAAACCTAGCCTCGACAGCTTTTCCATCAGCTTTTATCACACTCATACCGTTTCACGTATTTCAACTCTAGTTGGCCCGTATCTTCTGACAAACTATGAAGGAAGATTTTGAGAGCCCAAACGACGTTTTTTCACCAAAATAACTCATAAGTCATGGCTTATAGCTATGAGTTTTGGTCGTTGGCCCGTTTTCGTAGAACTAGGTCCAAACAAGCTCAAACCTAGCCTTACAGCTTTTTCATCAGCTTTTATCACACCGATATCGTTTCACGTATTCAAACTCCAGCTTAGCCCGTACCTTCTTTACAAAGTATGAAGACTCGATTTCGAGAGCCCAAACTACATTTTTTCACCAAAATAACACGTAAGTCACAAACTTAGAGCGATGAGCTTTTGTCGTTGGCTCGTTTCGCATCGAAGTAGGTCCAAACTCGCTCCAACCTAACCCGACAAGTTGTTTCGTCGCTTTTATCGCTCTCATACCGTTTCACGTATTCTAAGTCCAATTGGCCCATATCTTCTTAAAAACTACGAAGGCCGATTTCGAGGGCCCAAACCACATTTTTTCACCAAAATAACTCATAAGTCGTGGCTTATAGCTATGAGTTTTGGTTGTTGGCCCGTTTCGTATAGACCTAGGTCCAAACAAATCTCAAACCTAGCCCGACAGCTTTTCCATCGCTTTTATCACACTCATACCGTTTCACGTATTCCAACTCTAGTTGGCCCGTATCTTCTTGACAAACTATGAAGGAAGATTTTGAGAGCCCAAACGACGTTTTTTCACCAAAATAACTCATAAGTCATGGCTTATAGCTATGAGTTTTGGTCGTTGGCCCGTTTTCGGTAGAACTAGGTCCAAACAAATCTCAAACCTTGCCTTACAAGCTTTTTCATCGCTTTTATCACACCGATATCGTTTCACGTATTCCAACTCCAAGCTAGCCCGTATCTCGTTGACAAACTATGAAGACCGATTTTGAGATCCCAAACAATCGTTTTTCACCAAAATAACTCGTAAGTCAAGGCTTAGATCGATGAGCTTTTGTCGTTGGCCCGTTTCGCATCGAACTAGGTCCAAACCGCTCCAACCTAGCCCTACAGTTGTTTCATCGCTTTATCGCTCTCATACCGTTTCACGTATTCCAAGTCCAACTTGACCATATCTTCTTAAGAAACTATGAAGGCCGATTTCGAGGGCCCAAACTATATTCTTTCACCAAAGTAACTCATAAGTCGTGGCTTATAGCTATGAGTTTTGGTTGTTGGCCCGTTTCGTATAGACCCAGGTCCAAACAAACTCAAACCTAGCCTCGACAAGCTTTTCCATCAGCTTTTATCACACTCATACCGTTTCACGTATTCCAACTCTAGTTGGCTCCGTATCTTTCGACAAACTATGAAGGAAGATTTTGAGAGCCCAAACGACGTTTTTTCACCAAAATAACTCATAAGTCATGGCTTATAGCTATGAGTTTTGGTCGTTGGCCCGTTTTCGTAGAACTAGGTCCAAACAACTCAAACCTAGCCTTACAGCTTTTTTCATCGCTTTTATCACACCGATATCGTTTCACGTATTCAAACTCCAGCTAGCCCGTATCTTCTTTACAAAGTATGAAGACCGATTTTGAGAGCCCAAACTACATTTTTTCACCAAAATAACACGTAAGTCACAGGCTTAGAGCGATGAGCTTTTGTCGTTGGCTCGTTTCGCATCGAAGTAGGTCCAAACCGCTCCAACCTAACCCGACAAGCTGTTTCGTCGCTTTTATCGCTCTCATACCGTTTCACGTATTCCAAGTCCAATTGGCCCATATCTTCTTAACAAACTATGAAGGCCGATTTTGAGGGCCCAAACTATATTTTTTCACCAAAATAACTCATAAGTCATGGCTTATAGCTATGAGTTTTGGTTGTTGGCCCGTTTCGTATAGACCTAGGTCCAAACAAACTCAAACCTAGCCTCGATAGCTTTTTCCATCAGCTTTTATCACACTCATACCGTTTCACGTATTCCAACTCTAGTTGGCCCGTATCTTCTTGACAAACTATGAAGGCAGATTTTGAGAGCCCAAACGACGTTTTTTCACCAAAATAACTCATAAGTCATGGCTTATAGCTATGAGTTTTGGTCGTTGGCCCGTTTTCGTAGAACTAGGTCCAAACAAGTCTCAAACCTAGCCTTACAGCTTTTTCATCAGCTTTTATCACACCGATATCGTTTCACGTATTCCAACTCCAAGCTAGCCCGTATCTCCTTGACAAACTTTGAAGACCGATTTCGAGATCCCAAACAATCGTTTTTCACCAAAATAACTCGTAAGTCAAGGCTTAGATCGATGAGCTTTTGTCGTTGGCCCGTTTCGCATCGAACTAGGTCCAAACCGCTCCAACCTAACCCTACAAGTGTTTCGTCGCTTTTATCGCTCTCATACCGTTTCACGTATTCCAAGTCCAACTTGGCCCATATCTTCTTAAAAAACTACGAAGGCCGATTTTGAGGGCCCAAACTATATTCTTTCACCAAAATAACTCATAAGTCGTGGCTTATAGCTATGAGTTTTGGTTGTTGGCCCGTTTCGTATAGACCTAGGTCCAAACAAATCTCAAACCTAGCCTCGACAGCTTTTTCCATCGCTTTTATCACACTCATACCGTTTCACGTATTCCAACTCTAGTTGGCCCGTATCTTCTTGACAAACTATGAAGGAAGATTTTGAGAGCCCAAACGACGTTTTTTCACCAAAATAACTCATAAGTCATGGCTTATAGCTATGAGTTTTGGTCGTTGGCCCGTTTTCGTAGAACTAGGTCCAAACAAACTCAAACCTAGCCTTACAAGCTTTTTCATCAGCTTTTATCACACCGATATCGTTTCACGTATTCCAACTCCAGCTAGCCCGTATCTCCTCGACAAACTATGAAGACCGATTTTGAGATCCCAAACAACCGTTTTTCACCAAAATAACTCGTAAGTCACGGCTTAGAGCGATGAGCTTTTGTCGTTGGCCCGTTTCGCATCGAACTAGGTCCAAACCGCTCCAACCTAGCCCTACGTTGTTTCATCGCTTTTATCGCTCTCATACCGTTTCACGTATTCCAAGTCCAAGCTTGGCCCATATCTTCTTAAGAAACTATGAAGGCCGATTTTGAGGGCCCAAACTATATTCTTTCACCAAAGTAACTCATAAGTCGTGGCTTATAGCTATGAGTTTTGGTTGTTGGCCCGTTTCGTATAGACCTAGGTCCAAACAGACTCAAACCTAGCCTCGACAGCTTTTCCATCAGCTTTTATCACACTCATACCGTTTCACGTATTCCAACTCTAGTTGGCCCGTATCTTCTGACAAACTATGAAGGAAGATTTTGAGAGCCCAAACGACGTTTTTTCACCAAAATAACTCATAAGTCATGGCTTATAGCTATGAGTTTTGGTCGTTGGCCCGTTTCGATAGAACTTAGGTCCAAACAGACTCAAACCTAGCCTTACAGCTTTTTCATCAATTTTTATCACACCGATATCGTTTCACGTATTCCAACTCCAGCTTAGCCCGTACCTTCTTTACAAACTATGAAGACCGATTTTGAGAGCCCAAACTACATTTTTTCACCAAAATAACACGTAAGACACGGCTTAGAGCGATGAGCTTTTGTCGTTGGCCCGTTTCACATCAAAGTAGGTCCAAACCGCTCCAACCTAACCCGACAGTTGTTTCTTCGCTTTATCGCTCTCATACCGCTTCACGTATTCTAAGTCGAATTGGCCCATATCTTCTTAAAAAACTATGAAGGCCGATTTTCGAGGGCTCAAACCACATTTTTTCACCAAAATAACTCATAAGTCAAGGCTTAGATCGATGAGCTTTTGTCGTTGGCCCGCTACGCATCGACCTAGGTCCAAACTCGCTCTAACCTAGCCCTACAAGCTGTTTCGTTAGTTTTTATCGCTCTCATACCGTTTCACGTATTCCAAGTCCAAGCTTGGACCATATGTTCTTAAAAAACTATGAAGGCTAATTTCGAGGGCCCAAACTATATTCTTTCACCAAAATAACTCATAAGTCGTGGCTTATAGCTATGAGTTTTGGTTTTTGGCCCGTTTCAAATAGACCTAGGTCCAAACAGACTCAAACCTAGCTCGACAGGTTTTCCATCGCTTTTATCACATTCATACCGTTTCACGTATTCCAACTCTAGTTGGCCCGTATCTTCTTGGCAAACTATGATGGCAGATTTTGAGAGCCCAAATGACGTTTTTTCACCAAAATAACTCATAAGTCATGGCTTATAGCTATGAGTTTTGGTCGTTGGCCCGTTTTTGGTAGAACTAGGTCCAAACAGCTTCAAACCTAGCCTTACAGCTTTTTTCATCAGCTTTTATCACACCGATATCGTTTCACGTATTCCAACTCCATTTAGCACGTATCTCGTTGACAAACTATGAAGACCGATTTTGAGATCCCAAACAATCGTTTTTCACCAAAATAACTCGTAAGTCAAGGCTTAGATCGATGAGCTTTTGTCGTTGGCCCGTTTCGCATCGAACTAGGTCCAAACTCGCTCCAACCTAGCCCTACGTTGTTTCATCGCTTTTATCGCTCTCATACCGTTTCACGTATTCCAAGTCCAGCTTGGCCCATATCTTCTTAAGAAACTATGAAGGCCGATTTCGAGGGCCCAAACTATATTCTTTCACCAAAGTAACTCATAAGTCGTGGCTTATAGCTATGAGTTTTGGTTGTTGGCCCGTTTCGTATAGACCTAGGTCCAAACAAACTTCAAACCTAGCCCGACAGGTTTTCCATCGCTTTTATCACATTCATACCGTTTCACGTATTCCAACTCTAGCTTGGCTCCGTATCTTCTTGGCAAACTATGAAGGAAGATTTTGAGAGCCCAAACGACGTTTTTTCACCAAAATAACTCATAAGTCGTGGCTTATAGCTATGAGTTTTGGTTGTTGGCCCGTTTCGTATAGACTTAGGTCCAAACAAATCTCAAACCTAGCCTTACAGCTTTTTTCATCAATTTTTATCACACCGATATCGTTTCACGTATTCCAACTCCAGCTTAGCCCGTACCTTCTTTACAAACTATGAAGACCGATTTTGAGAGCCCAAACTACATTTTTTCACCAAAATAACACGTAAGACACGGCTTAGAGCGATGAGCTTTTGTCGTTGGCCCGTTTCACATCAAAGTAGGTCCAAACCGCTCCAACCTAACCCGACAGTTGTTTCTTCGCTTTTATCGCTCTCATACCGCTTCACGTATTCTAAGTCGAATTGGCCCATATCTTCTTAAAAACTATGAAGGCCGATTTTCGAGGGCTCAAACCACATTTTTTCACCAAAATAACTCATAAGTCAAGGCTTAGATCGATGAGCTTTTGTCGTTGGCCCGCTACGCATCGACCTAGGTCCAAACTCGCTCTAACCTAGCCCTACAAGCTGTTTCGTTAGTTTTTATCGCTCTCATACCGTTTCACGTATTCCAAGTCCAAGCTTGGACCATATGTTCTTAAAAACTATGAAGGCTAATTTTGAGGGCCCAAACTATATTCTTTCACCAAAATAACTCATAAGTCGTGGCTTATAGCTATGAGTTTTGGTTTTTGGCCCGTTTCAAATAGACCTAGGTCCAAACGAATCTCAAACCTAGCTCGACAGGTTTTCCATCGCTTTTATCACATTCATACCGTTTCACGTATTCCAACTCTAGTTGGCTCCGTATCTTCTTGGCAAACTATGATGGCAGCATTTTGAGAGCCCAAATGACGTTTTTTCACCAAAATAACTCATAAGTCATGGCTTATAGCTATGAGTTTTGGTCGTTGGCCCGTTTTTGGTAGAACTAGGTCCAAACAGACTCAAACCTAGCCTTACAGCTTTTTCATCAGCTTTTATCACACCGATATCGTTTCACGTATTCCAACTCCATTTAGCACGTATCTCGTTGACAAACTATGAAGACCGATTTTGAGATCCCAAACAATCGTTTTTCACCAAAATAACTCGTAAGTCAAGGCTTTGATCGATGAACTTTTGTCGTTGGCCCGTTTCGCATCAAACTAGGTCCAAACTCGCTCCAACCTAGCCCTACAGTTGTTTCATCGCTTTATCGCTCTCATACCGTTTCACGTATTCCAAGTCCAGCTTGGACCATATCTTCTTAACAAACTATGAAGGCCGATTTCGAGGGCCCAAACTATATTCTTTCACCAAAATAACTCATAAGTCGTGGCTTATAGCTATGAGTTTTGGTTGTCGGTCCGTTTCGTATAGACCTAGGTCCAAACAACTTCAAACTAGCCCGACAGCTTTTCCATCGCTTTTATCACACTCATACCGTTTCACGTATTCCAACTCTAGCTTGGCCCGTATCTTTTTGACAAACTATGAAGGAAGATTTTGAGAGCCCAAACGACGTTTTTTCACCAAAATAACTCATAAGTCATGGCTCATAGCTATGAGTTTTGGTCGTTGGCCCGTTTTCGATAGAACTAGGTCCAAACAAACTTCAAACCTAGCCTTACAGCTTTTTCATCAGCTTTTATCACACCGATATCGTTTCACGTATTCCAACTCCAGCTAGCCCGTACCTTCTTTGCAAACTATGAAGACCGATTTTGAGAGCCCAAACTACATTTTTTCACCAAAATAACACGTAAGTCACGGCTTAGAGCGATGAGCTTTTGCCGTTGGCCCGTTTCGAATCGAAGTAGGTCCAAACCGCTCCAACCTAGCCCTATAGTGTTTCGTCGCTTTTATCGCTCCCATACCGTTTCACGTATTCTAAGTCCAATTGGCACATATCTTCTTAAAAAACTATGAAGGCCGATTTTAAGAGCCCAAACTACATTTTTTCACCAAAATAACACATAAGTCGTGGCTTATAGCTACGAGTTTTGGTAGTTGGCCCGTTTCGTATAGACTCTAGGTCCAAACAAACTCAAACCTAGCCTCGACAGCTTTTCCATCAATTTTTATCACACTCATACCGTTTCACGTATTCCAACTCTAGTTGGCCCGTATCTTCGACAAACTATGAAGGAAGATTTTGAGAACCCAATGGACGTTTTTTCACCAAAATAACTCATAAGTCATGGCTTATAGCTATGAGTTTTGGTCATTGCCCGTTTTCGATAGAATTAGGTACAAATAGCTAAAACCTAGCCTTACAGCTTTTTCATCGCTTTTATCACACCGATATCGTTTCACGTATTCCAACTCCAAGCTAGCCCGTATCTCTTCGACAAACTTTGAAGACCGATTTTGAGATCCCAAACAATCGTTTTTCACCAAAATAACTCGTAAGTCAAGGCTTAGATCGATGAGCTTTTGTCGTTGGCCCGTTTCGAATCGAACTAGGTCCAAACTCGCTCCAACCTAGCCCTACAGTTGTTTTGTCGCTTTTATCGCTCTCATACCGTTTCACGTATTCCAAGTCCAAGCTTGGACCATATCTTCTTAAAAAACTATGAAGGCCGATTTTGAAGGCCCAAACTATATTCTTTCACCAAAATAGCTTATAAGTCGTGGCTTATAGCTATGAGTTTTGGTTGTTGGCCCGTTTCGTACGTACCTAGGTCCAAAAAGCTCAAACCTAGCCCGACAGCTTTTTCCATCAGCTTTTATCACACTCATACCGTTTCACGTATTCCAACTCTAGTTGGCCCGTATCTTCGACAAACTATGAAGGCAGCATTTTGAGAGCCCAAATGACGTTTTTTCACCAAAATAACTCATAAGTCGTGCCTTATAGCTATGAGTTTTGGTCGTTGGCCCGTTTTTGGTAGAACTAGGTCCAAACAGACTCAAACCTAGCCGTATAGTTTTTTCATCAGCTTTTATCACACCGATATCGTTTCACGTATTCCAACTCCATTTAGCACGTATCTCGTAGACAAACTATGAAGACCGATTTTGAGATCCCAAACAATCGTTTTTCACCAAAATAACTCGTAAGTCAAGGCTTAGATCGATGAGCTTTTGTCGTTGGCCCGTTTCGAATCGAACTAGGTCCAAACCGCTCCAACCTAGCCCTACAAGTTGTTTTGTCGCTTTATCGCTCTCATACCGTTTCACGTATTCCAAGTCCAAGCTTGACCATATCTTCTTAAAAAACTATGAAGGCCGATTTTGAAGGCCCAAACTATATTCTTTCACCAAAATAGCTTATAAGTCGTGGCTTATAGCTATGAGTTTTGGTTGTTGGCCCGTTTCGATACGTACCTAGGTCCAAACAAGTCTCAAACCTAGCCCGATAGTTTTTCCATCGCTTTTATCACACTCATACCGTTTCACGTATTCCAACTCTAGTTGGCCCGTATCTTCTTGACAAACTATGAAGGCAGCATTTTGAGAGCCCAAATGACGTTTTTTCACCAAAATAACTCATAAGTCGTGCCTTATAGCTATGAGTTTTGGTCGTTGGCCCGTTTTTGGTAGAACTAGGTCCAAACAGACTCAAACCTAGCCGTACAGCTTTTTTCATCGCTTTTATCACACCGATATCGTTTCACGTATTCCAACTCCATTTAGCACGTATCTCGTTGACAAACTATGAAGATCGATTTTGAGATCCCAAACAATCGTTTTTCATCAAAATAACTCGTAAGTCAAGGCTTAGATCGAAGAGCTTTTGTCGATGGCCCGTTTCGAATCGAACTAGGTCCAAACCGCTCCATCCTAGCCCTACGTTGTTTTGTCGCTTTTATCGCTCTCATACCGTTTCACGTATTCCAAGTCCAAGCTTGGCCCATATCTTCTTAAAAACTATGAAGGCCGATTTCGAGGGCCCAAACTATATTCTTTCACCAAAATAACTTATAAGTCGTGGCTTATAGCTATGAGTTTTGGTTGTTGGTCCGTTCCGTATAGACCTAGGTCCAAACAAATCTCAAACCTAGCCTCGACAGCTTTTCCATCGCTTTTATCACACTCATACCGTTTCACGTATTCCAACTCTAGTTGGCCCGTATCTTCGACAAACTATGAAGGCAGATTTTGAGATCCCAAACGATGTTTTTTCACCAAAATAACTCATAAGTCATGGCTTATAGCTATGAGTTTTGGTCGTTGGCTCATTTTCGTAGAACTAGGTCCAAACAAACTCAAACCTAGCCTTACAGCTTTTTTCATCGCTTTTATCACACCGATATCGTTTCACGTATTCCAACTCCAGCTTAGCACGTACCTTCGTTACAAACTATGAAGACCGATTTTGAGAGCCCAAACTACATTTTTTCACCAAAATAACACGTAAGTCACGGCTTAGAGCGATGAGCTTTTATCGTTGGCCCGTTTCGCATCAAAGTAGGTCCAAACCGCTCCAACCTAACCCGACAGTTGCTTCTTCGCTTTTGTCGCTCTCATACCGTTTCACGTATTCCAAGTCCAATTGGCGCATATCTTCTTAAGAAACTATGAAGGCCGATTTCGAGGGCCCAAACTATATTCTTTCACCATAAATAACTCATAAGTCGTGGCTTATAGCTATGAGTTTTGGTTGTTGGCCCGTTCCGCATAGACCTAGGTCCAAACAAACTCAAACCTAGCCCGACAGCTTTTCCATCAGCTTTTATCACACTCATACCGTTTCACGTATTCCAACTCTAGTTGGCCCGTATCTTCGACAAACTATGAAGGCAGCATTTTGAGATCCCAAACGATGTTTTTTCACCAAAATAACTCATAAGTCATGGCTTATAGCTATGAGTTTTGGTCGTTGGCCCGTTTTCGTAGAACTAGGTCCAAACAACTCAAATCTAGCCTTATAGTTTTTTCATCGCTTTTATCACACCGATATCGTTTCACGTATTCCAACTCCAAGCTAGCCCGTATCTCCTCGACAAACTTTGAAGACCGATTTTGAGATCCCAAATAATCGTTTTTCACCAAAATAACTCGTAAGTCAAGGCTTAGATCGATGAGCTTTTGTCGTTGGCCCGTTTCGCATCGAACTAGGTCTAAACCGCTCCAACCTAGCCCTAAAGTGTTTCGTCGCTTTTATCGCTCTCATACCGTTTCACGTATTCCAAGTCCAAGCTTGACCATATCTTCTTAAAAAACAATGAAGGCCGATTTCGAGGGCCCAAACTATATTTTTTCACCAAAATAACTCATAAGTCGTGGCTTATAGCTATGAGTTTTGGTTGTTGGCCCGTTTCGTATAGACTCTAGGTCCAAACAGACTCAAACCTAGCCCGACAGCTTTTTTCATCGCTTTTATCACACTCATACCGTTTCACGTATTCCAACTCTAGTTGGCCAGCATCCTCTCGACAAACTATAAAGGCATATTTTGAGAGCCCAAACCACGTTTTTTCACCAAAATAACTCGAAGTCATGGCTTATAGCTATGAGTTTTGGCCGTTGGCCCGATTCTCGGTAGAACTAGGTCCAAACAGACCTCAAACCTAGCCTTACAAGCTTTTTCATCGCTTTTATCACACCGATATCGTTTCACGTATTCCAACTCCAGCTAGCCCGTACCTTCTTTACAAACTATGAAAATTGATTTTGAGAGCCCAAACTAAATTTTTTCACCAAAATAACACGTAAGTCATGACCGAGAGCGATGAGCTTTTGTCGTTGGCCCGTTTCGCATCGAAGTAGGTCCAAAATGCTTCGACCTAGCCCTACAGTTGTTTCATCGCTTTTATCGCTCTCATACCGTTTCACGTATTCCAAGTCCAAGCTTGGACCATATCTTCTTAAAAAACTATGAAGGCCGATTTCGAGGGCCCAAACTATATTCTTTCACCAAAATAACTTATAAGTCGTGGCTTATAGCTATGAGTTTTGGTTGTTGGTCCGTTTCGTATAGACCTAGGTCCAAACAAACTTCAAACCTAGCCCGACAGCTTTTTCCATCGCTTTTATCACACTCATACCATTTCACGTATTCCAACTCTAATTGGCCCGTATCTTCTGACAAACTATGAAGGCAGATTTTGAGAGCCCGAACGACGTTTTTTCACGAAAATAACTCATAAGTCGTGCCTTATAGCTATGAGTTTTGGTCGTTGGCCCGTTTTTGGTAGAACTAGGTCCAAACAGACTTCAAACCTAGCCGTACAGCTTTTTTCATCGACTTTTATCACACCGATATCGTTTCACGTATTCCAACTCCAGCTAGCCTATACCTTCTTTACAAACTATGAAGACCGATTTTGAGAGCCCAAACTACATTTTTTCACCAAAATAACACGTAAGTCACGGCTTAGAGCGATGAGCTTTTGTCGTTGGCCCATTTCGCATCAAAGTAGGTCCAAACTCGCTCCAACCTAACCCAACAAGTTGCTTCTTCGCTTTTATCGCTCTCATACCGTTTCACGTATTCTAAGTCTAGTTGGCCCATATCTTCTTAAGAAACTATGAAGGCCGATTTTGAGGGCCCAAACTATATTCTTTCACCAAAATAACTCATAAGTCGTGGCTTATAGCTATGAGTTTTGGTTGTTGGTCCGTTCCGTATAGACCTGAGTCCAAACAAGCTTCAAACCTAGCCCGACAGCTTTTCCATCAGCTTTTATCACACTCATACCGTTTCACGTATTCCAACTCTAGTTGGCCCGTATCTTCGACAAACTATGAAGGCAGCATTTTGAGATCCCAAACGATGTTTTTTCACCAAAATAACTCATAAGTCATGGCTTATAGCTATGAGTTTTGGTCGTTGGCCCGTTTTCGTAGAACTAGGTCCAAACAACTCAAATCTAGCCTTATAGTTTTTTCATCAGCTTTTATCACACCGATATCGTTTCACGTATTCCAACTCCAGCTAGCCCGTATCTCCTCGACAAACTTTGAAGACCGATTTCGAGATCCCAAACAATCGTTTTTCACCAAAATAACTCGTAAGTCAAGGCTTAGATCGATGAGCTTTTGTCGTTGGCCCGTTTCGCATCGAACTAGGTCTAAACTCGCTCCAACCTAGCCCTAAAGTGTTTCGTCGCTTTTATCGCTCTCATACCGTTTCACGTATTCCAAGTCCAAATTGACCATATCTTCTTAAAAACAACGAAGGCCGATTTCGAGGGCCCAAACTATATTTTTTCACCAAAATAACTCATAAGTCGTGGCTTATAGCTATGAGTTTTGGTTGTTGGCCCGTTTCGTATAGACTCTAGGTCCAAACAAACTTCAAACCTAGCCCGACAGCTTTTTCATCAGCTTTTATCACACTCATACCGTTTCACGTATTCCAACTCTAGTTGGCCGCATCCTCTTGACAAACTATAAAGGCATATTTTGAGAGCCCAAACGACGTTTTTTCACCAAAATAACTCGAAGTCATGGCTTATAGCTATGAGTTTTGGCCGTTGGTCCGATTCTCGTAGAACTAGGTCCAAACAGACTCAAACCTAGCCTTACAAGCTTTTTCATCGCTTTTATCACACCGATATCGTTTCACGTATTCCAACTCCAGTTAGCCCGTACCTTCTTTACAAACTATGAAAATTGATTTCGAGAGCCCAAACTAAATTTTTTCACCAAAATAACACGTAAGTCATGACCGAGAGCGATGAGCTTTTGTCGTTGGCCCGTTTCGCATCGAAGTAGGTCCAAAATGCTCCGACCTAGCCCTACAGTTGTTTCATCGCTTTTATCGCTCTCATACCGTTTCACGTATTCCAACTCCAAGCTTGGACCATATCTTCTTAAAAACTATGAAGGCCGATTTCGAGGGCCCAAACTATATTCTTTCACCAAAATAACTTATAAGTCGTGGCTTATAGCTACGAGTTTTGGTTGTTGGTCCGTTTCGTATAGACCTAGGTCCAAACAAACTTCAAACCTAGCCTCGACAGCTTTTCCATCAGCTTTTATCACACTCATACCATTTCACGTATTCCAACTCTAATTGGCCCGTATCTTCTTGACAAACTATGAAGGCAGATTTTGAGAGCCCGAACGACGTTTTTTCACGAAAATAACTCATAAGTCATGGCTTATAGCTATGAGTTTTGGTCGTTGGCTCGTTTTCGTAGAACTAGGTCCAAACAATCTCAAACCTAGCCTTACAGCTTTCTTCATCAATTTTTATCACACCGATATCGTTTCACGTATTCCAACTCCAAGCTAGCCCATACCTTCTTTACAAACTATGAAGACCGATTTTGAGAGCCCAAACTACATTTTTTCACCAAAATAACACGTAAGTCACGGCTTAGAGCGATGAGCTTTTGTCGTTGGCCCATTTCGCATCAAAGTAGGTCCAAACCGCTCCAACCTAACCCAACAAGTGCTTCTTCGCTTTTATCGCTCTCATACCGTTTCACGTATTCTAAGTCTAGTTGGCCCATATCTTCTTAAGAAACTACGAAGGCCGATTTCGAGGGCCCAAACTATATTCTTTCACCAAAATAACTCATAAGTCGTGGCTTATAGCTATGAGTTTTGGTTGTTGGTCCGTTCCGTATAGACCTAGGTCCAAACAAATCTCAAACCTAGCCTCGACAGCTTTTCCATCAGCTTTTATCACACTCATACCGTTTCACGTATTCCAACTCTAGTTGGCCCGTATCTTCGACAAACTATGAAGGCAGCATTTTGAGATCCCAAACGATGTTTTTTCACCAAAATAACTCATAAGTCATGGCTTATAGCTATGAGTTTTGGTCGTTGGCCCGTTTTCGTAGAACTAGGTCCAAACAACTCAAATCTAGCCTTATAGTTTTTTCATCGCTTTTATCACACCGATATCGTTTCACGTATTCCAACTCCAAGCTAGCCCGTATCTCCTCGACAAACTTTGAAGACCGATTTTGAGATCCCAAACAATCGTTTTTCACCAAAATAACTCGTAAGTCAAGGCTTAGATCGATGAGCTTTTGTCGTTGGCCCGTTTCGCATCGAACTAGGTCTAAACTCGCTCCAACCTAGCCCTAAAGTGTTTCGTCGCTTTTATCGCTCTCATACCGTTTCACGTATTCCAAGTCCAGCTTGGACCATATCTTCTTAAAAACTATGAAGGCCGATTTTAAGGGCCCAAACTATATTCTTTCACCAAAATAACTCATAAGTCGTGGCTTATAGCTATGAGTTTTGGTTGTTGGCCCGTTCCGTATAGACCTAGGTCCAAACAAGCTCAAACCTAGCTCCGACAGCTTTTCCATCAGCTTTTATCACACTCATACCGTTTCACGTATTCCAACTCTAGTTGGCCCGTATCTTCTTGACAAACTATGAAGGCAGATTTTGAGAGCCCAAACGACGTTTTTTCACCAAAATAACTCATAAGTCATGGCTTATAGCTATGAGTTTTGGTCGTTGGCTCATTTTCTGTAGAACTAGGTCCAAACAGACCTCAAACCTAGCCTTACAGCTTTTTCATCAGCTTTTATCACACCGATATCGTTTCACGTATTCCAACTCCAGCTTAGCCCGTACCTTCTTTACAAACTTTGAAGACCGATTTCGAGAGCCCAAACTACATTTTTTCACCAAAATAACACGTAAGTCACGGCTTAGAGCGATGAGCTTTTATCGTTGGCCCGTTTCGCATCAAAGTAGGTCCAAACCGCTCCAACCTAACCCGACAGTTGCTTCTTCGCTTTTGTCGCTCTCATACCGTTTCACGTATTCCAAGTCCAAGCTTGGCGCATATCTTCTTAAGAAACTATGAAGGCCGATTTCGAGGGCCCAAACTATATTCGTTCACCAAAATAACTCATAAGTCGTGGCTTATAGCTATGAGTTTTGGTTGTTGGCCCATTTCACATGGACCTAGGTCCAAACAAATCTCAAACCTAGCCCGACAAGCTTTTTCATCGCTTTTATCACACTCACACCGTTTCACGTATTCCAACTCTAGTTGGCCGCATCCTCTCGACAAACTATAAAGGCATATTTTGAGAGCCCAAACCACGTTTTTTCACCAAAATAACTCGAAGTCATGGCTTATAGCTATGAGTTTTGGCCGTTGGCCCGATTCTCGGTAGAACTAGGTCCAAACAAGTCTCAAACCTAGCCTTACAAGCTTTTTTCATCAGCTTTTATCACACCGATATCGTTTCACGTATTCCAACTCCAGCTTAGCCCGTACCTTCTTTACAAACTATGAAAATTGATTTTTAGAGCCCAAACTAAATTTTTTCACCAAAATAACACGTAAGTCATGACCGAGAGCGACGAGCTTTTGTCGTTGGCCCGTTTCGCATCGAAGTAGGTCCAAAATGCTCCGACCTAGCCCTACAAGTTGTTTCATCGCTTTTATCGCTCTCATACCGTTTCACGTATTCCAAGTCCAAGCTTGGACCATATCTTCTTAAAAACTATGAAGGCCGATTTCGAGGGCCCAAACTATATTCTTTCACCAAAATAACTTATAAGTCGTGGCTTATAGCTATGAGTTTTGGTTGTTGGTCCGTTTCGTATAGACCTAGGTCCAAACAAGTCTCAAACCTAGCCTCGACAGCTTTTCCATCAGCTTTTATCACACTCATACCATTTCACGTATTCCAACTCTAATTGGCCCGTATCTTCTTGACAAACTATGAAGGTAGATTTTGAGAGCCCGAACGACGTTTTTTCACGAAAATAACTCATAAGTCATGGCTTATAGCTACGAGTTTTGGTCGTTGGCTCGTTTTCGTAGAACTAGGTCCAAACAAACTTCAAACCGAGCCTTACAGCTTTCTTCATCAATTTTTATCACACCGATATCGTTTCACGTATTCCAACTCCAGTGAGCTCCGTACCTTCTTTTCAAACTATGAAGACCGATTTTGAGAGCCCAAACTACATTTTTTCACCAAAATAACACGTAAGTCACGGCTTAGAGCGATGAGCTTTTGTCGTTGGCCCATTTCGCATCAAAGTAGGTCCAAACCGCTCCAACCTAACCCAACAGTTGCTTCTTCGCTTTTATCGCTCTCATACCGTTTCACGTATTCTAAGTCTAGTTGGCCCATATCTTCTTAAGAAACTATGAAGGCCGATTTCGAGGGCCCAAACTATATTCTTTCACCAAAATAACTCATAAGTCGTGGCTTATAGCTATGAGTTTTGGTTGTCGGCCCGTTCCGTATAGACCTAGGTCCAAACAAACTTCAAACCTAGCCCGACAGCTTTTCCATCGCTTTTATCACACTCATACCGTTTCACGTATTCCAACTCTAGCTTGGCCCGTATCTTCTGACAAACTATGAAGGCAGCATTTTGAGATCCCAAACGATGTTTTTTCACCAAAATAACTCATAAGTCATGGCTTATAGCTATGAGTTTTGGTTGTTGGCCCGTTTCGTATAGACCTAGGTCCAAACAAATCTCAAACCTAGCCTCGACAAGCTTTTTTCATCAGCTTTTATCACACTCATACCGTTTCACGTATTCCAACTCTAGTTGGCCGCATCCTCTCGACAAACTATAAAGGCATATTTTGAGAGCCCAAACCACGTTTTTTCACCAAAATAACTCGAAGTCATGGCTTATAGCTATGAGTTTTGGCCGTTGGTCCGATTCCCGTAGAACTAGGTCCAAACATGCCTCAAACCTAGCCTTACAGCTTTTTCATCGCTTTTATCACACCGATATCGTTTCACGTATTCCAACTCCAAGCTAGCCCGTACCTTCTTTACAAACTATGAAAATTGATTTTGAGAGCCCAAACTAAATTTTTTCACCAAAATAACACGTAAGTCATGACCGAGAGCGATGAGCTTTTGTCGTTGGCCCGTTTCGCATCAAAGTAGGTCCAAACTCGCTCCAACCTAACCCGACAGTTGCTTCTTCGCTTTTGTCGCTCTCATACCGTTTCACGTATTCCAAGTCCAACTTGGCGCATATCTTCTTAAGAAACTATGAAGGCCGATTTCGAGGGCCCAAACTATATTCTTTCACCAAAATAACTCATAAGTCGTGGCTTATAGCTACGAGTTTTGGTTGTTGGCCCATTTCACATAGACCTAGGTCCAAACAGACTCAAACCTAGCCCGACAGCTTTTTCCATCAGCTTTTATCACACTCATACCATTTCACGTATTCCAACTCTAATTGGCTCGTATCTTCGACAAACTACGAAGGCAGATTTTGAGAGCCCGAACGATGTTTTTTCACCAAAATAACTCATAAGTCATGGCTTATAGCTATGAGTTTTGGTCGTTGGCCCGTTTTCGTAGAACTAGGTCCAAACAACTCAAATCTAGCCTTATAGTTTTTTCATCGCTTTTATCACACCGATATCGTTTCACGTATTCCAACTCCAGCTAGCCCGTATCTCCTCGACAAACTTTGAAGACCGATTTTGAGATCCCAAACAATCGTTTTTCACCAAAATAACTCGTAAGTCAAGGCTTAGATCGATGAGCTTTTGTCGTTGGCCCGTTTCGCATCGAACTAGGTCTAAACTCGCTCCAACCTAGCCCTAAAGTGTTTCGTCGCTTTTATCGCTCTCATACCGTTTCACGTATTCCAAGTCCAACTTGGACCATATCTTCTTAAAAACTATGAAGGCCGATTTTAAGGGCCCAAACTATATTCTTTCACCAAAATAACTCATAAGTCGTGGCTTATAGCTATGAGTTTTGGTTGTTGGTCCGTTCCGTATAGACCTAGGTCCAAACAGACTCAAACCTAGCCTCGACAGCTTTTCCATCAGCTTTTATCACACTCATACCGTTTCACGTATTCCAACTCTAGTTGGCCCGTATCTTCTGACAAACTATGAAGGCAGCATTTTGAGATCCCAAACGATGTTTTTTCACCAAAATAACTCATAAGTCATGGCTTATAGCTATGAGTTTTGGTCGTTGGCCCGTTTTCGTAGAACTAGGTCCAAACAACTCAAATCTAGCCTTATAGTTTTTTCATCGCTTTTATCACACCGATATCGTTTCACGTATTCCAACTCCAGCTAGCCCGTATCTCCTCGACAAACTTTGAAGACCGATTTTGAGATCCCAAACAATCGTTTTTCACCAAAATAACTCGTAAGTCAAGGCTTAGATCGATGAGCTTTTGTCGTTGGCCCGTTTCGCATCGAACTAGGTCTAAACTCGCTCCAACCTAGCCCTAAAGTGTTTCGTCGCTTTTATCGCTCTCATACCGTTTCACGTATTCCAAGTCCAACTTGGACCATATCTTCTTAAAAACTATGAAGGCCGATTTTAAGGGCCCAAACTATATTCTTTCACCAAAATAACTCATAAGTCGTGGCTTATAGCTATGAGTTTTGGTTGTCGGTCTGTTCCGTATAGACCTAGGTCCAAACAAATCTCAAACCTAGCCTCGACAGCTTTTCCATCAGCTTTTATCACACTCATACCGTTTCACGTATTCCAACTCTAGTTGGCCCGTATCTTCTTGACAAACTATGAAGGCAGATTTTGAGAGCCCAAACGACGTTTTTTCACCAAAATAACTCATAAGTCATGGCTTATAGCTATGAGTTTTGGTCGTTGGCTCATTTTCTGTAGAACTAGGTCCAAATGAACTCAAACCTAGCCTTACAGCTTTTTCATCAGCTTTTATCACACCGATATCGTTTCACGTATTACAACTCCAGCTAGCCCGTACCTTCTTTACAAACTTTGAAGACCGATTTTGAGAGCCCAAACTACATTTTTTCACCAAAATAACACGTAAGTCACGGCTTAGAGCGATGAGCTTTTATCGTTGGCCCGTTTCGCATCAAAGTAGGTCCAAACCGCTCCAACCTAACCCGACAGTTGCTTCTTCGCTTTTGTCGCTCTCATACCGTTTCACATATTCCAAGTCCAAGCTTGGCGCATATCTTCTTAAGAAACTATGAAGGCCGATTTCGAGGGCCCAAACTATATTCTTTCACCAAAATAACTCATAAGTCGTGGCTTATAGCTATGAGTTTTGGTTGTTGGCCCATTTCACATAGTACCTAGGTCCAAACAAATCTCAAACCTAGCCTCGACAGCTTTTTCATCAGCTTTTATCACACTCATACCGTTTCACGTATTCCAACTCTAGTTGGCCGCATCCTCTCGACAAACTATAAAGGCATATTTTGAGAGCCCAAACCACGTTTTTTCACCAAAATAACTCGAAGTCATGGCTTATAGCTATGAGTTTTGGCCGTTGGCCCGATTCCGGTAGAACTAGGTCCAAACAAACTTCAAACCTAGCCTTACAGCCTTTTTCATCGCTTTTATCACACCGATATCGTTTCACGTATTCCAACTCCAGCTAGCCCGTACCTTCTTTACAAACTATGAAAATTGATTTTGAGAGCCCAAACTAAATTTTTTCACCAAAATAACACGTAAGTCATGACCGAGAGCGATGAGCTTTTGTCGTTGGCCCGTTTCGCATCAAAGTAGGTCCAAACCGCTCCAACCTAACCCGACAAGTGCTTCTTCGCTTTTGTCGCTCTCATACCGTTTCACGTATTCCAAGTCCAAGCTTGGCGCATATCTTCTTAAGAAACTATGAAGGCCGATTTCGAGGGCCCAAACTATATTCTTTCACCAAAATAACTCATAAGTCGTGGCTTATAGCTATGAGTTTTGGTTGTTGGCCCATTTCACATAGACCTAGGTCCAAACAAACTCAAACCTAGCCCGACAGCTTTTCCATCGCTTTTATCACACTCATACCATTTCACGTATTCCAACTCTAATTGGCCCGTATCTTCTTGACAAACTATGAAGGCGCATTTTGAGAGCCCGAACGACGTTTTTTCACAAAAATAACTCATAAGTCATGGCTTATAGCTATGAGTTTTGGTCGTTGGCTCGTTTTCGTAGAACTAGGTCCAAACAGACTTCAAATCTAGCCTTATAGTTTTTTCATCGCTTTTATCACACCGATATCGTTTCACGTATTCCAACTCCAAGCTAGCCCGTATCTCCTCGACAAACTTTGAAGACCGATTTTGAGATCCCAAACAATCGTTTTTCACCAAAATAACTCGTAAGTCAAGGCTTAGATCGATGAGCTTTTGTGGTTGGCCCGTTTCGCATCGAACTAGGTCTAAACCGCTCCAACCTAGCCCTAAAGTGTTTCGTCGCTTTTATCGCTCTCATACCGTTTCACGTATTCCAAGTCCAAGCTTGGACCATATCTTCTTAAAAAACAATGAAGGCCGATTTCGAGGGCCCAAACTATATTTTTTCACCAAAATAACTCATAAGTCGTGGCTTATAGCTATGAGTTTTGGTTGTTGGCCCGTTTCGTATAGACTCTAGGTCCAAACAAATCTCAAACCTAGCCCGACAGCTTTTTCATCAGCTTTTATCACACTCATACCGTTTCACGTATTCCAACTCTAGTTGGCCGCATCTTCTTGACAAACTATAAAGGCATATTTTGAGAGCCCAAACCACGTTTTTTCACCAAAATAACTCGAAGTCATGGCTTATAGCTATGAGTTTTGGCCGTTGGTCCGATTCTCGGTAGAACTAGGTCCAAACAAGTCTCAAACCTAGCCTTACAACTTTTTCATCGCTTTTATCACACCGATATCGTTTCACGTATTCCAACTCCAGCTAGCCCGTACCTTCTTTACAAACTATGAAAATTGATTTTGAGAGCCCAAATTAAATTTTTTCACCAAAATAACACGTAAGTCATGACCGAGAGCGATGAGCTTTTGTCGTTGGCCCGTTTCGCATCGAAGTAGGTCCAAAATGCTCTAACCTAGCCCTACAGTTGTTTCATCGCTTTTATCGCTCTCATACCGTTTCACGTATTCCAAGTCCAAGCTTGGACCATATCTTCTTAAAAACTATGAAGGCCGATTTCGAGGGCCCAAACTATATTCTTTCACCAAAATAACTCGATAAGTCGTGGCTTATAGCTATGAGTTTTGGTTGTTGGTCCGTTTCGTATAGACCTAGGTCCAAACAAACTTCAAACCTAGCCCGACAGCTTTTCCATCGCTTTTATCACACTCATACCATTTCACGTATTCCAACTCTAATTGGCCCGTATCTTCTTGACAAACTATGAAGGCAGCATTTTGAGAGCCCGAACGACGTTTTTTCACGAAAATAACTCATAAGTCATGGCTTATAGCTATGAGTTTTGGTCGTTGGCTCGTTTTCGTAGAACTAGGTCCAAACAAACTTCAAACCTAGCCTTACAGCTTTCTTCATCAATTTTTATCACACCGATATCGTTTCACGTATTCCAACTCCAGCTTAGCCTATACCTTCTTTACAAACTATGAAGACCGATTTTGAGAGCCCAAACTACATTTTTTCACCAAAATAACACGTAAGTCACGGCTTAGAGCGATGAGCTTTTGTCGTTGGCCCATTTCGCATCAAAGTAGGTCCAAACCGCTCCAACCTAACCCAACAAGTTGCTTCTTCGCTTTTATCGCTCTCATACCGTTTCACGTATTCCAAGTCCAGCTTGGCGCATATCTTCTTAAGAAACTACGAAGGCCGATTTTGAGGGCCCAAACTATATTCTTTCACCAAAATAACTCATAAGTCGTGGCTTATAGCTATGAGTTTTGGTTGTTGGCCCATTTCACATAGACCTAGGTCCAAACAGACTTCAAACCTAGCCTCGACAGGTTTTCCATCGCTTTTATCACATTCATACCGTTTCACGTATTCCAACTCTAGTTGGCTCCGTATCTTCGGGAAACTATGAAGGCAGCATTTTGAGAGCCCGAACGACGTTTTTTCACGAAAATAACTCATAAGTCATGGCTTATAGCTATGAGTTTTGGTCGTTGGCTCGTTTTCGTAGAACTAGGTCCAAACAAACTTCAAACCTAGCCTTACAGCTTTCTTCATCAATTTTTATCACACCGATATCGTTTCACGTATTCCAACTCCAGCTAGCTCCGTACCTTCTTTACAAACTATGAAGATCGATTTTGAGAGCCCAAACTACATTTTTTCACCAAAATAACACGTAAGTCACGGCTAGAGCGATGAGCTTTTGTCGTTGGCCCATTTCGCATCAAAGTAGGTCCAAACCGCTCCAACCTAACCCAACAAGTGCTTCTTCGCTTTTATCGCTCTCATACCGTTTCACGTATTCTAAGTCTAGTTGGCCCATATCTTCTTAAGAAACTATGAAGGCCGATTTTGAGGGCCCAAACTATATTCTTTCACCAAAATAACTCATAAGTCGTGGCTTATAGCTATGAGTTTTGGTTGTTGGCCCGTTCCGTATAGACCTAGGTCCAAACAAACTCAAACCTAGCTCCGACAGCTTTTTCCATCGCTTTTATCACACTCATACCGTTTCACGTATTCCAACTCTAGTTGGCCCGTATCTTCTGACAAACTATGAAGGCGCATTTTGAGATCCCAAACGATGTTTTTTCACCAAAATAACTCATAAGTCATGGCTTATAGCTATGAGTTTTGGTTGTTGGCCCGTTTCGTATAGACCTAGGTCCAAACAAATCTCAAACCTAGCCCGACAGCTTTTTCATCAGCTTTTATCACACTCATACCGTTTCACGTATTCCAACTCTAGCTTGGCCAGTATCCTCTTGACAAACTATAAAGGCATATTTTGAGAGCCCAAACCACGTTTTTTCACCAAAATAACTCGAAGTCATGGCTTATAGCTATGAGTTTTGGCCATCGGCCCGATTCTCGGTAGAACCAGGTCCAAACAAACTTCAAACCTAGCCTTACAGCCTTTTTCATCGCTTTTATCACACCGATATCGTTTCACGTATTCCAACTCCAAGCTAGCCCGTACCTTCTTTACAAACTATGAAAATTGATTTCGAGAGCCCAAACTAAATTTTTTCACCAAAATAACACGTAAGTCATGACCGAGAGCGACGAGCTTTTGTCGTTGGCCCGTTTCGCATCGAAGTAGGTCCAAAATGCTCCGACCTAGCCCTACAGTTGTTTCATCGCTTTTATCGCTCTCATACCGTTTCACGTATTCCAAGTCCAAGCTTGGACCATATCTTCTTAAAAAACTATGAAGGCCGATTTCGAGGGCCCAAACTATATTCTTTCACCAAAATAACTTATAAGTCGTGGCTTATAGCTATGAGTTTTGGTTGTTGGTCCGTTTCGTATAGACTCTAGGTCCAAACAAATTTCAAACCTAGCCCGACAAGCTTTTCCATCGCTTTTATCACACTCATACCATTTCACGTATTCCAACTCTAATTGGCCCGTATCTTCTGACAAACTACGAAGGTAGATTTTGAGAGCCCGAACGACGTTTTTTCACGAAAATAACTCATAAGTCATGGCTTATAGCTATGAGTTTTGGTCGTTGGCTCGTTTTCGGTAGAACTAGGTCCAAACAGACTCAAACCGAGCCTTACAGCTTTCTTCATCAATTTTTATCACACCGATATCGTTTCACGTATTCCAACTCCAGCTAGCCCGTACCTTCTTTACACACTATGAAGACCGATTTTGAGAGCCCAAACTACATTTTTTCACCAAAATAACACGTAAGTCACGGCTTAGAGCGATGAGCTTTTGTCGTTGGCCCATTTCGCATCAAAGTAGGTCCAAACCGCTCCAACCTAACCCAACAAGTGCTTCTTCGCTTTTATCGCTCTCATACCGTTTCACGTATTCTAAGTCTAGTTGGCCCATATCTTCTTAAGAAACTATGAAGGCCGATTTCGAGGGCCCAAACTATATTCTTTCACCAAAATAACTCATAAGTCGTGGCTTATAGCTATGAGTTTTGGTTGTTGGCCCGTTCCGTATAGACCTAGGTCCAAACAGACTCAAACCTAGCCCGACGTATTTTCCATCGCTTTTATCACACTCATACCGTTTCACGTATTCCAACTCTAGTTGGCCCGTATCTTCTTGACAAACTATGAAGGCAGCATTTTGAGATCCCAAACGATGTTTTTTCACCAAAATAACTCATAAGTCATGGCTTATAGCCATGAGTTTTGGTTGTTGGTCCGTTTCGTATAGACCTAGGTCCAAACAAACTCAAACCTAGCCCGACAGCTTTTTCATCGCTTTTATCACACTCATACCGTTTCACGTATTCCAACTCTAGTTGGCCAGCATCCTCTCGACAAACTATAAAGGCATATTTTGAGAGCCCAAACCACGTTTTTTCACCAAAATAACTCGAAGTCATGGCTTATAGCTATGAGTTTTGGCCGTTGGTCCGATTCCGGTAGAACTAGGTCCAAACATACTCAAACCTAGCCTTACAGCTTTTTCATCAGCTTTTATCACACCGATATCGTTTCACGTATTCCAACTCCAGCTAGCCCGTACCTTCTTTACAAACTATGAAAATTGATTTTGAGAGCCCAAACTAAATTTTTTCACCAAAATAACACGTAAGTCATGACCGAGAGCGATGAGCTTTTGTCGTTGGCCCGTTTCGCATCAAAGTAGGTCCAAACCGCTCCAACCTAACCCGACAGTTGCTTCTTCGCTTTTGTCGCTCTCATACCGTTTCACGTATTCCAAGTCCAAGCTTGGCGCATATCTTCTTAAGAAACTATGAAGGCCGATTTCGAGGGCCCAAACTATATTCTTTCGCCAAAATAACTCATAAGTCGTGGCTTATAGCTATGAGTTTTGGTTGTTGGCCCATTTCACATAGACCTAGGTCCAAACAAACTTCAAACCTAGCCCGACAGTGTTTTCCATCGCTTTTATCACATTCATACCGTTTCACGTATTCCAACTCTAGTTGGCTCCGTATCTTCTTGGCAAACTATGAAGGCAGATTTTGAGAGCCCGAACGACGTTTTTTCACGAAAATAACTCATAAGTCATGGCTTATAGCTATGAGTTTTGGTCGTTGGCTCGTTTTCGTAGAACTAGGTCCAAACAGACTCAAACCTAGCCTTACAGCTTTCTTCATCAATTTTTATCACACCGATATCGTTTCACGTATTCCAACTCCAGCTAGCTCCGTACCTTCTTTACAAACTATGAAGACCGATTTTGAGAGCCCAAACTACATTTTTTCACCAAAATAACACGTAAGTCACGGCTTAGAGCGATGAGCTTTTGTCGTTGGCCCATTTCGCATCAAAGTAGGTCCAAACTCGCTCCAACCTAACCCAACAAGTTGCTTCTTCGCTTTTATCGCTCTCATACCGTTTCACGTATTCTAAGTCTAGTTGGCCCATATCTTCTTAAGAAACTATGAAGGCCGATTTCGAGGGCCCAAACTATATTCTTTCACCAAAATAACTCATAAGTCGTGGCTTATAGCTATGAGTTTTGGTTGTTGGCCCGTTCCGTATAGACCTAGGTCCAAACAAATCTCAAACCTAGCCTCGACAGCTTTTCCATCGCTTTTATCACACTCATACCGTTTCACGTATTCCAACTCTAGTTGGCCCGTATCTTCTGACAAACTATGAAGGCAGCATTTTGAGATCCCAAACGATGTTTTTTCACCAAAATAACTCATAAGTCATGGCTTATAGCTATGAGTTTTGGTCGTTGGCCCGTTTTCGTAGAACTAGGTCCAAACAACTCAAATCTAGCCTTATAGTTTTTTCATCGCTTTTATCACACCGATATCGTTTCACGTATTCCAACTCCAGCTAGCCCGTATCTCCTCGACAAACTTTGAAGACCGATTTCGAGATCCCAAACAATCGTTTTTCACCAAAATAACTCGTAAGTCAAGGCTTAGATCGATGAGCTTTTGTCGTTGGCCCGTTTCGCATCGAACTAGGTCTAAACCGCTCCAACCTAGCCCTAAAGTGTTTCGTCGCTTTTATCGCTCTCATACCGTTTCACGTATTCCAAGTCCAAGCTTGGACCATATCTTCTTAAAAAACAATGAAGGCCGATTTCGAGGGCCCAAACTATATTTTTTCACCAAAATAACTCATAAGTCGTGGCTTATAGCTATGAGTTTTGGTTGTTGGTCCGTTTCGTATAGACCTAGTCCAAACAAACTCAAACCTAGCCTCGACAGCTTTTCCATCGCTTTTATCACACTCATACCGTTTCACGTATTCCAACTCTAGTTGGCCCGTATCTTCTCGACAAACTATGAAGGCAGATTTTGAGAGCTCAAACGACGTTTTTTCACCAAAATAACTCATAAGTCATGGCTTATAGCTATGAGTTTTGGTCGTTGGCCCGTTTCCGTAGAACTAGGTCCAAACATACTCAAACCTAGCCTTATAGTTTTTTCATCAGCTTTTACCACACTCATACCATCTCACGTATTCTAACTCTAGTTGGCTTATATCTTTTTGACAAACTATAAAGGCATATTTTGAGAGCCCAAACTACGTTTTTTCACCAAAATAACTCGAAGTCATGGCTTATAGCTATGAGTGTTGGTCGCTGGCCCATTTTCGTAGAATTAGGTCCAAACAGACTCAAACCTAGCCTTACAGCTTTTTCATCGCTTTTATCACACCGATATCGTTTCACGTATTACAACTCTAGTTAGCCCGTATCTCCTCGACAAACTTTGAAGACCGATTTTGAGATCCCAAACAATCGTTTTTCACCAAAATAACTCGTAAGTCAAGGCTTAGATCGATGAGCTTTTGTCGTTGGCCCGTTACGCATCGAACTAGGTCCAAACTCGCTCCAACCTAGCCCTACAAGCTGTTTCGTCGCTTTTATCGCTCTCATACCGTTTCACGTATTCCAAGTCTAGTTGGCCCATATCTTCTTAAGAAACTATGAAGGCCGATTTCGAGGGCCCAAACTATATTCTTTCACCAAAATAACTCATAAGTCGTGGCTTATAGCTATGAGTTTTGGTTGTTGGCCCGTTCCGTATAGACCTAGGTCCAAACAAACTCAAACCTAGCCTAACAGCTTTTCCATCAGCTTTTATCACACTCGTACCGTTTCACGTATTCCAACTCTAGTTGGCCCGTATCTTCTTGACAAACTATGAAGGCAGATTTTGAGAGCTCAAATGACGTTTTTCACCAAAATAACTCATAAGTCATGGCTTATAGCTATTAGTTTTGGTCGTTGGCCCGTTTTTTGTAGAACTAGGTCCAAACAAGTCGCAAATCTAGCTTTACAGCTTTTTTCATCAGCTTTTATCACACCGATATCGTTTCACGTATTCCAACTCCAGCTTAGCCCGTATCTCCTTGACAAACTTTGAAGACCGATTTTGAGATCCCAAACAATCGTTTTTCACCAAAATAACTCGTAAGTCAAGGCTTAGATCGATGAGCTTTTGTCATTGGCCCGTTTCGCATCGAACTAGGTCCAAACCGCTCCAACCTAGCCCTAAAGTGTTTCGTCGCTTTTATCGCTCTCATACCGTTTCACGTATTCCAAGTCCAAGCTTGGACCATATCTTCTTAAAAAACTATGAAGGCCGATTTTAAGGGCCCAAACTATATTCTTTCACCAAAATAACTCATAAGTCGTGGCTTATAGCTATGAGTTTTGGTTGTTGGCCCGTTTCGTATATACCTAGGTCCAAACAGACTCAAACCTAGCCTCGACAGCTTTTTCCATCGCTTTTATCACTCATACCGTTTCATGTATTCCAACTCTAGTTGGCCCGTATCTTCTTGACAAACTATGAAGGAAGATTTTGAGAGCCCAAACGACGTTTTTTCACCAAAATAACTCATAAGTCATGGCTTATAGCTATGAGTTTTGGTCGTTGGCCCGTTTTCGGTAGAGCTAGGTCCAAACAGACTCAAACCTAGCCTTACAAGCTTTTTCATCAGCTTTTATCACACTCGATATCGTTTCACGTATTCCAACTCCAGCTAGCCCGTATCTCCTCGACAAACTATGAAGACCGATTTTGAGATCCCAAACAATCGTTTTTCACCAAAATAACTCGTAAGTCACGGCTAGAGCGATGAGCTTTTGTCGTTGGCCCGTTTCGCATCGAACTAGGTCCAAACTCGCTCCAACCTAGCCCTACAGTTGTTTCATCGCTTTTATCGCTCTCATACCGTTTCACGTATTCCAAGTCCAAGCTTGGCCCATATCTTCTTAAGAAACTATGAAGGCCGATTTCGAGGGCCCAAACTATATTCTTTCACCAAAGTAACTCATAAGTCGTGGCTTATAGCTATGAGTTTTGGTTGTTGGCCCGTTTCGTATAGACCTAGGTCCAAACAAATCTCAAACCTAGCCCGACAGCTTTTCCATCGCTTTTATCACATTCATACCGTGTCACGTATTCCAACTCTAGTTGGCTCCGTATCTTCTTGACAAACTATGAAGGCAGCATTTTGAGAGCCCGAACGACGTTTTTTCACGAAAATAACTCATAAGTCATGGCTTATAGCTATGAGTTTTGGTCGTTGGCTCGTTTTCGTAGAACTAGGTCCAAACAAACTTCAAACCTAGCCTTACAGCTTTCTTCATCAATTTTTATCACACCGATATCGTTTCACGTATTCCAACTCCAGCTAGCTCCGTACCTTCTTTACAAACTATGAAGACCGATTTTGAGAGCCCAAACTACATTTTTTCACCAAAATAACACGTAAGTCACGGCTTAGAGCGATGAGCTTTTGTCGTTGGCCCATTTCGCATCAAAGTAGGTCCAAACTCGCTCCAACCTAACCCAACAAGTTGCTTCTTCGCTTTTATCGCTCTCATACCGTTTCACGTATTCTAAGTCTAGTTGGCCCATATCTTCTTAAGAAACTATGAAGGCCGATTTTGAGGGCCCAAACTATATTCTTTCACCAAAATAACTCATAAGTCGTGGCTTATAGCTATGAGTTTTGGTTGTTGGCCCGTTCCGTATAGACCTAGGTCCAAACAAATCTCAAACCTAGCCCGACAGCTTTTTCCATCGCTTTTATCACACTCATACCGTTTCACGTATTCCAACTCTAGTTGGCCCGTATCTTCTTGACAAACTATGAAGGCAGCATTTTGAGATCCCAAACGATGTTTTTTCACCAAAATAACTCATAAGTCATGGCTTATAGCTATGAGTTTTGGTCGTTGGCCCGTTTTCGGTAGAACTAGGTCCAAACAACTCAAATCTAGCCTTATAGTTTTTTCATCGCTTTTATCACACCGATATCGTTTCACGTATTCCAACTCCAGCTAGCCCGTATCTCCTCGACAAACTTTGAAGACCGATTTTGAGATCCCAAACAATCGTTTTTCACCAAAATAACTCGTAAGTCAAGGCTTAGATCGATGAGCTTTTGTCGTTGGCCCGTTTCGCATCGAACTAGGTCTAAACTCGCTCCAACCTAGCCCTAAAGTGTTTCGTCGCTTTTATCGCTCTCATACCGTTTCACGTATTCCAAGTCCAAGCTTGACCATATCTTCTTAAAAAACAATGAAGGCCGATTTTGAGGGCCCAAACTATATTTTTTCACCAAAATAACTCATAAGTCGTGGCTTATAGCTATGAGTTTTGGTTGTTGGCCCGTTTCGTATAGACCTAGGTCCAAACAAACTCAAACCTAGCTCGACAGCTTTTCCATCGGCTTTTATCACACTCATACCGTTTCACGTATTCCAACTCTAGTTGGCCCGTATCTTCTTGACAAACTATGAAGGCAGCATTTTGAGAGCTCAAACGACGTTTTTTCACCAAAATAACTCATAAGTCATGGCTTATAGCTATGAGTTTTGGTCGTTGGCCCGTTTCCGGTAGAACTAGGTCCAAACAGACTCAAACCTAGCCTTATAGTTTTTTCATCAGCTTTTACCACACTCATACCATCTCACGTATTCTAACTCTAGTTGGCTTATATCTTTTTGACAAACTATAAAGGCATATTTTGAGAGCCCAAACTACGTTTTTTCACCAAAATAACTCGAAGTCATGGCTTATAGCTATGAGTGTTGGTCGCTGGCCCATTTTCGGTAGAATTAGGTCCAAACAGACTCAAACCTAGCCTTACAGCTTTTTCATCGGCTTTTATCACACCGATATCGTTTCACGTATTACAACTCTAGTTAGCCCGTATCTCCTCGACAAACTTTGAAGACCGATTTTGAGATCCCAAACAATCGTTTTTCACCAAAATAACTCGTAAGTCAAGGCTTAGATCGATGAGCTTTTGTCGTTGGCCCGTTACGCATCGAACTAGGTCCAAACTCGCTCCAACCTAGCCCTACAAGCGTTTCGTCGCTTTTATCGCTCTCATACCGTTTCACGTATTCCAAGTCTAGTTGGCCCATATCTTCTTAAGAAACTATGAAGGCCGATTTCGAGGGCCCAAACTATATTCTTTCACCAAAATAACTCATAAGTCGTGGCTTATAGCTATGAGTTTTGGTTGTTGGTCCGTTCCGGATAGACCTAGGTCCAAACAGACTCAAACCTAGCCCGACGAGTTTTCCATCGCTTTTATCACATTCATACCGTTTCACGTATTCCAACTCTAGTTGGCCTCGTATCTTCTTGGCAAACTATGAAGGAAGATTTTGAGAGCCCAAACGACGTTTTTTCACCAAAATAACTCATAAGTCATGGCTTATAGCTATGACTTTTGGTCGTTGGCCGCTTTTGGTAGAACTAGGTCCAAACAGATCTCAAATCTAGCCTTATAATTTTTTCATCAGCTTTTATCACACCGATATCGTTTCACGTATTCCAACTCCAAGCTAGCCCGTATCTCCTCGACAAACTTTGAAGACCGATTTTGAGATCCCAAACAATCGTTTTTCACCAAAATAACTCGTAAGTCAAGGCTTAGATCGATGAGCTTTTGTCGTTGGCCCGTTTCGCATCGAACTAGGTCCAAACTCGCTCCAACCTAGCCCTACAAGCTGTTTCGTCGCTTTTATCGCTCTCATACCGTTTCACGTATTCCAAGTCTAGTTGGCCCATATCTTCTTAAGAAACTATGAAGGCCGATTTCGAGGGCCCAAACTATATTCTTTCACCAAAATAACTCATAAGTCGTGGCTTATAGCTATGAGTTTTGGTTGTTGGCCCGTTCCGTATAGACCTAGGTCCAAACAGTCTCAAACCTAGCCCGACAGGTTTTCCATCGCTTTTATCACATTCATACCGTTTCACGTATTCCAACTCTAGTTGGCCCGTATCTTCTTGGCAAACTATGAAGGAAGATTTTGAGAGCCCAAACGACGTTTTTTCACCAAAATAACTCATAAGTCATGGCTTATAGCTATGACTTTTGGTCGTTGGCCGCTTTTGGTAGAACTAGGTCCAAACGAACTTCAAATCTAGCCTTATAATTTTTTCATCGCTTTTATCACACCGATATCGTTTCACGTATTCCAACTCCAGCTAGCCCGTATCTCCTCGACAAACTTTGAAGACCGATTTTGAGATCCCAAACAATCGTTTTTCACCAAAATAACTCGTAAGTCAAGGCTTAGATCGATGAGCTTTTGTCGTTGGCCCGTTTCGCATCGAACTAGGTCCAAACCGCTCCAACCTAGCCCTACAATGTTTCGTCGGCTTTTATCGCTCTCATACTCGTTTCACGTATTCCAAGTCCAATTCGCCCATATCTTCTTAAGAAACTATGAAGGCCGATTTTGAGGGCCCAAACTATATTCTTTCACCAAAATAACTCATAAGTCGTGGCTTATAGCTATGAGTTTTGGTTGTTGGCCCGTTTCGTATATACCTAGGTCCAAACAAATCTCAAACCTAGCCTCGACAGCTTTTTCATCGGCTTTTATCACTCATACCGTTTCACGTATTCCAACTCTAGTTGGCCCGTATCTTCTTGACAAACTATGAAGGAAGATTTTGAGAGCCCAAACGACGTTTTTTCACCAAAATAACTCATAAGTCATGGCTTATAGCTATGAGTTTTGGTCGTTGGCCCGTTTTCGGTAGAGCTAGGTCCAAACAAACTTCAAACCTAGCCTTACAGCTTTTTCATCAGCTTTTATCACACTCGCTATCGTTTCACGTATTCCAACTCCAAGTTAGCCCGTATCTCCTCGACAAACTATGAAGACCGATTTTGAGATCCCAAACAATCGTTTTTCACCAAAATAACTCGTAAGTCAAGGCTTAGATCGATGAGCTTTTGTCGTTGGCCCGTTTCGCATCGAACTAGGTCTAAACTCGCTCCAACCTAGCCCTAAAGTGTTTCGTCGCTTTTATCGCTCTCATACCGTTTCACGTATTCCAAGTCCAAGCTTGGACCATATCTTCTTAAAAAACAATGAAGGCCGATTTTGAGGGCCCAAACTATATTTTTTCACCAAAATAACTCATAAGTCGTGGCTTATAGCTATGAGTTTTGGTTGTTGGCCCGTTTCGTATAGACCTAGGTCCAAACAGACTCAAACCTAGCCCGACAGCTTTTCCATCAGCTTTTATCACACTCATACCGTTTCACATATTCCAACTCTAGTTGGCCCGTATCTTCTTGACAAACTATGAAGGCAGATTTTGAGAGCTCAAACGACGTTTTTTCACCAAAATAACTCATAAGTCATGGCTTATAGCTATGAGTTTTGGTCGTTGGCCCGTTTCCGGTAGAACTAGGTCCAAACAGTCTCAAACCTAGCCTTATAGTTTTTTCATCAGCTTTTACCACACTCATACCATCTCACGTATTCTAACTCTAGTTGGCTTATATCTTTTTGACAAACTATAAAGGCATATTTTGAGAGCCCAAACTACGTTTTTTCACCAAAATAACTCGAAGTCATGGCTTATAGCTACGAGTGTTGGTCGCTGGCCCATTTTCGGTAGAATTAGGTCCAAACAGACTCAAACCTAGCCTTACAGCTTTTTCATCGCTTTTATCACACCGATATCGTTTCACGTATTACAACTCTAGTTAGCCCGTATCTCCTCGACAAACTTTGAAGACCGATTTTGAGATCCCAAACAATCGTTTTTCACCAAAATAACTCGTAAGTCAAGGCTTAGATCGATGAGCTTTTGTCGTTGGCCCGTTACGCATCGAACTAGGTCCAAACCGCTCCAACCTAGCCCTACAAGCGTTTCGTCGCTTTTATCGCTCTCATACCGTTTCACGTATTCCAAGTCTAGTTGGCCCATATCTTCTTAAGAAACTATGAAGGCCGATTTCGAGGGCCCAAACTATATTCTTTCACCAAAATAACTCATAAGTCGTGGCTTATAGCTATGAGTTTTGGTTGTTGGCCCGTTCCGGATAGACCTAGGTCCAAACAGACTCAAACCTAGCCCGACGTGTTTTCCATCGCTTTTATCACATTCATACCGTTTCACGTATTCCAACTCTAGTTGGCTTCGTATCTTCTTGGCAAACTATGAAGGAAGATTTTGAGAGCCCAAACGACGTTTTTTCACCAAAATAACTCATAAGTCATGGCTTATAGCTATGACTTTTGGTCGTTGGCCGCTTTTGGTAGAACTAGGTCCAAACTGACTCAAATCTAGCCTTATAATTTTTTCATCGGCTTTTATCACACCGATATCGTTTCACGTATTCCAACTCCGATTAGCCCGTATCTCCTCGACAAACTTTGAAGACCGATTTTGAGATCCCAAACAATCGTTTTTCACCAAAATAACTCGTAAGTCAAGGCTTAGATCGATGAGCTTTTGTCGTTGGCCCGTTTCGCATCGAACTAGGTCCAAACCGCTCCAACCTAGCCCTACAATGTTTCGTCGCTTTTATCGCTCTCATACTCGTTTCACGTATTCCAAGTCCAATTCGCCCATATCTTCTTAAGAAACTATGAAGGCCGATTTCGAGGGCCCAAACTATATTCTTTCACCAAAATAACTCATAAGTCGTGCCTTATAGCTATGAGTTTTGGTCGTTGGCCCGTTTTTGGTAGAACTAGGTCCAAACAGACTCAAACCTAGCCGTACAGCTTTTTCATCAGCTTTTATCACACCGATATCGTTTCACGTATTCCAACTCCATTTAGCACGTATCTCGTTGACAAACTATGAAGACCGATTTTGAGATCCCAAACAATCGTTTTTCACCAAAATAACTCGTAAGTCAAGGCTTAGATCGATGAGCTTTTGTCGTTGGCCCGTTTCGAATCGAACTAGGTCCAAACTCGCTCCAACCTAGCCCTACAGTTGTTTTGTCGCTTTTATCGCTCTCATACCGTTTCACGTATTCCAAGTCCAGATTGGCCCATATCTTCTTAAAAACTATGAAGGCCGATTTTGAAGGCCCAAACTATATTCTTTCACCAAAATAGCTTATAAGTCGTGGCTTATAGCTATGAGTTTTGGTTGTTGGTCCGTTTCGTACGTACCTAGGTCCAAACAACTCAAACCTAGCCCGATAGTTTTTCCATCGCTTTTATCACACTCATACTCGTTTCACGTATTCCAACTCTAGTTGGCCCGTATCTTCTTGACAAACTATGAAGGCGCATTTTGAGAGCCCAAATGACGTTTTTTCACCAAAATAACTCATAAGTCGTGCCTTATAGCTATGAGTTTTGGTCGTTGGCCCGTTTTTGGTAGAACTAGGTCCAAACAGACTCAAACCTAGCCGTACAGCTTTTTCATCGGCTTTTATCACACCGATATCGTTTCACGTATTCCAACTCCATTTAGCACGTATCTCGTTGACAAACTATGAAGACCGATTTTGAGATCCCAAACAATCGTTTTTCACCAAAATAACTCGTAAGTCAAGGCTTAGATCGATGAGCTTTTGTCGTTGGCCCGTTTCGAATCGAACTAGGTCCAAACTCGCTCCATCCTAGCCCTACGGTGTTTTGTCGCTTTTATCGCTCTCATACCGTTTCACGTATTCCAAGTCCAGCTTGGCCCATATCTTCTTAAAAAACTATGAAGGCTGATTTTGAGGGCCCAAACTATATTCTTTCACCAAAATAACTCATAAGTCGTGGCTCATAGCTATGAGTTTTGGTTGTTGGCCCGTTCCGGATAGACCTAGGTCCAAACAACTCAAACCTAGCCCGACAGCTTTTCCATCAGCTTTTGTCACACTCATACCGTTTCACGTATTCCAACTCTAGTTGGCCCGTATCTTTTTGACAAACTATTAAGGCAGCATTTTGAGAGCCCAAACGACGTTTTTTCACCAAAATAACTCATAAGTCATGGCTTATAGCTATGAGTTTTGGTCGTTGGCCCATTTTCGGTAGAACTAGGTCCAAACAGACTCTAACCTAGCCTTACGGTTTTTTCATCGCTTTTATCACACCGATATCGTTTCACGTATTCCAACTCCAGTTAGCCCGTATCTCCTCGACAAACTATGAAGACCGATTTTGAGATCCCAAAGAACAGCTTTTCACCAAAATAACTCGTAAGTCACGGCTAGAGCGATGAGCTTTTTCGTTGGCCCGTTTCGCATCGAAGTAGGTCCAAACCGCTCCAACCTAGCCCGACAGGTGTTTCGTCGGCTTTTATCGATCTCATACCGTTTCACGTATTCTAAGCCCAATTGGCACATATCTTCTTAAAAACTATGAAGGCCGATTTTAAGTGGCCCAAACCATATTTTTTCACCAAAATAACTCATAAGTCGTGGCTTATAGCTATGAGTTTTGGTTGTTGGCCCGTTCCGGATAGACCTAGGTCCAAACAGCTCAAACCTAGCCCGACAGCTTTTCCATCGGCTTTTATCACACTCATACCGTTTCACGTATTCCAACTCTAGTTGGCCCGTATCTTTTCGACAAACTATGAAGGCAGATTTTGAGATCCCAAACGATGTTTTTTCACCCAAATAACTCATAAGTCATGGCTTATAGCTATGAGTTTTGGTCGTTGGCCCATTTTCGGTAGAACTAGGTCCAAACAACTCAAATCTAGCCTTATAGTTTTTTCATCAGCTTTTATCACACCGACATCGTTTCACGTATTCCAACTCCAGTTAGCCCGTATCTCCTCGACAAACTTTGAAGACCGATTTTGAGATCCCAAACAATCGTTTTTCACCAAAATAACTCGTAAGTCAAGGCTTAGATCGATGAGCTTTTGTCATTGGCCCGTTTCGCATCGAACTAGGTCCAAACTCGCTCCAACCTAGCCCTAAAGTGTTTCGTCGGCTTTTATCGCTCTCATACCGTTTCACGTATTCCAAGTCCAGCTTGGACCATACCTTCTTAAAAAACTATGAAGGCTGATTTTAAGGGCCCAAACTACATTCTTTCACCAAAATAACTCATAAGTCGTGGCTTATAGCTATGAGTTTTGGTTGTTGGTCCGTTTCGGATAGACCTAGGTCCAAACGAACTCAAACCTAGCTTGACAGCTTTTCCATCGGCTTTTATCACACTCATACCGTTTCACGTATTCCAACTCTAGTTGGCCCGTATCTTCTTGACAAACTATGAAGGCGGATTTTGAGAGCTCAAACGACGTTTTTTCACCAAAATAACTCATAAGTCATGGCTTATAGCTATGAGTTTTGGTCGTTGGCCCGTTTCCGGTAGAACTAGGTCCAAACAGACTCAAACCTAGCCTTATAGTTTTTTCATCGGCTTTTATCACACTCATACCGTTTCACGTATTCCAACTCTAGTTGGCCTATATCTTCGACAAACTATAAAGGCATATTTTGAGAGCCCAAACTACGTTTTTTCACCAAAATAACTCGAAGTCATGACTTATAGCTATGAGTGTTGGTCATTGGCCCGTTTTCGGTAGAACTAGGTCTAAACAGACTCAAACCTAGCCTTACAGCTTTTTCATCGGCTTTTATCACACCGATATCGTTTCACGTATTCCAACTCCAAGCTAGCCCGTATCTCCTCGACAAACTTTGAAGACCGATTTTGAGATCCCAAACAATCGTTTTTCACCAAAATAACTCGTAAGTCAAGGCTTAGATCGATGAGCTTTTGTCGTTGGCCCGTTTCGCATCGAACTAGGTCCAAACTCGCTCCAACCTAGCCCTACAGGTGTTTCATCGCTTTTATCGCTCTCATACCGTTTCACGTATTCCAAGTCCAGCTTGGCCCATATCTTCTTAAGAAACTATGAAGGCTGATTTTGAGGGCCCAAACTATATTCTTTCACCAAAGTAACTCATAAGTCGTGGCTTATAGCTATGAGTTTTGGTTGTTGGCCCGTTTCGGATAGACCTAGGTCCAAACAGACTCAAACCTAGCTCGACGAGTTTTCCATCGGCTTTTATCACATTCATACCGTTTCATGTATTCCAACTCTAGTTGGCTCGTATCTTCGGCAAACTATGAAGGAAGATTTTGAGAGCCCAAACGACGTTTTTTCACCAAAATAACTCATAAGTCATGGCTTATAGCTATGACTTTTGGTCGTTGGCCGCTTTTGGTAGAACTAGGTCCAAACAGTCTCAAATCTAGCCTTACAATTTTTTCATCAGCTTTTATCACACCGATATCGTTTCACGTATTCCAACTCCAGCTAGCCCGTATCTCCTCGACAAACTTTGAAGACCGATTTTGAGATCCCAAACAATCGTTTTTCACCAAAATAACTCGTAAGTCAAGGCTTAGATCGATGAGCTTTTGTCGTTGGCCCGTTTCGCATCGAACTAGGTCCAAACCGCTCCAACCTAGCCCTAAATGTTTCGTCGCTTTTATCGCTCTCATACTCGTTTCACGTATTCCAAGTCCAATTCGCCCATATCTTCTTAAGAAACTATGAAGGCCGATTTCGAGGGCCCAAACTATATTCTTTCACCAAAATAACTCATAAGTCGTGGCTTATAGCTATGAGTTTTGGTTGTTGGTCCGTTTCGGATAGACTCGAGTCCAAACAGACTCAAACCTAGCCTTACAGCTTTTTCATCAATTTTTATCACACCGATATCGTTTCACGTATTCCAACTCCGGTTAGCCCGTACCTTCTTTACAAACTATGAAGACCGATTTTGAGAGCCCAAACTACATTTTTTCACCAAAATAACACGTAAGACACGGCTTAGAGCGATGAGCTTTTGTCGTTGGCCCGTTTCACATCAAAGTAGGTCCAAACTCGCTCCAACCTAACCCGACAGTTGTTTCTTCGCTTTTATCGCTCTCATACCGCTTCACGTATTCTAAGTCGAATTGGCCCATATCTTCTTAAAAAACTATGAAGGCCGATTTTCGAGGGCTCAAACCACATTTTTTCACCAAAATAACTCATAAGTCAAGGCTTAGATCGATGAGCTTTTGTCGTTGGCCCGCTACGCATCGAACTAGGTCCAAACTCGCTCTAACCTAGCCCTACAGACGTTTCGTTAGTTTTTATCGCTCTCATACCGTTTCACGTATTCCAAGTCCAGCTTGGACCATATGTTCTTAAAAAACTATGAAGGCTAATTTTGAGGGCCCAAACTATATTCTTTCACCAAAATAACTCATAAGTCGTGGCTTATAGCTATGAGTTTTGGTTTTTGGCCCGTTCCGGATAGACCTAGGTCCAAACAGACTCAAACCTAGCTCGACGGGTTTTCCATCGCTTTTATCACATTCATACCGTTTCACGTATTCCAACTCTAGTTGGCCCGTATCTTCTTGACAAACTATGATGGCAGATTTTGAGAGCCCAAATGACGTTTTTTCACCAAAATAACTCATAAGTCATGGCTTATAGCTATGAGTTTTGGTCGTTGGCCCGTTTTTGGTAGAACTAGGTCCAAACAGACTCAAACCTAGCCTTACAGCTTTTTCATCAGCTTTTATCACACCGATATCGTTTCACGTATTCCAACTCCATTTAGCACGTATCTCGTTGACAAACTATGAAGACCGATTTTGAGATCCCAAACAATCGTTTTTCACCAAAATAACTCGTAAGTCAAGGCTTTGATCGATGAGCTTTTGTCGTTGGCCCGTTTCGCATCAAACTAGGTCCAAACTCGCTCCAACCTAGCCCTACAGGTGTTTCATCGGCTTTTATCGCTCTCATACCGTTTCACGTATTCCAAGTCCAGCTTGGACCATATCTTCTTAAAAAACTATGAAGGCCGATTTTGAGGGCCCAAACTATATTCTTTCACCAAAATAACTCATAAGTCGTGGCTTATAGCTATGAGTTTTGGTTGTTGGCCCGTTTCGTATAGACCTAGGTCCAAACAGACTCAAACTAGCTCGACAGCTTTTCCATCGGCTTTTATCACACTCATACCGTTTCACGTATTCTAACTCTAGTTGGCCCGTATCTTCTGACAAACTATGAAGGAAGATTTTGAGAGCCCAAACGACGTTTTTTCACCAAAATAACTCATAAGTCATGGCTTATAGCTATGAGTTTTGGTCGTTGGCCCGTTTTCGATAGAACTAGGTCCAAACAGACTCAAACCTAGCCTTACAGCTTTTTCATCGGCTTTTATCACACCGATATCGTTTCACGTATTCCAACTCCGGTTAGCCCGTACCTTCTTTCCAAACTATGAAGACCGATTTTGAGAGCCCAAACTACATTTTTTCACCAAAATAACATGTAAGTCACGGCTTAGAGCGATGAGCTTTTGCCGTTGGCCCGTTTCGAATCGAAGTAGGTCCAAACCGCTCCAACCTAGCCCTATAGTGTTTCGTCGCTTTTATCGCTCCCATACCGTTTCACGTATTCTAAGTCCAATTGGCACATATCTTCTTAAAAAACTATGAAGGCCGATTTTAAGAGCCCAAACTACATTTTTTCACCAAAATAACTCATAAGTCGTGGCTTATAGCTATGAGTTTTGGTAGTTGGCCCGTTTCGGATAGACCTAGGTCCAAACAGACTCAAACCTAGCCTCGACAGCTTTTCCATCAATTTTTATCACACTCATACCGTTTCACGTATTCCAACTCTAGTTGGCCCGTATCTTCTTGACAAACTATGAAGGAAGATTTTGAGAACCCAATGGACGTTTTTTCACCAAAATAACTCATAAGTCATGGCTTATAGCTATGAGTTTTGGTCATTGCCCGTTTTCGATAGAATTAGGTCCAAACAGCCTAAAACCTAGCCTTACAGCTTTTTCATCAGCTTTTATCACACCGATATCGTTTCACGTATTCCAACTCCGGTTAGCCCGTATCTCTTTGACAAACTTTGAAGACCGATTTTGAGATCCCAAACAATCGTTTTTCACCAAAATAACTCGTAAGTCAAGGCTTAGATCGATGAGCTTTTGTCGTTGGCCCGTTTCGAATCGAACTAGGTCCAAACTCGCTCCAACCTAGCCCTACAGGTGTTTTGTCGGCTTTTATCGCTCTCATACCGTTTCACGTATTCCAAGTCCAGCTTGGACCATATCTTCTTAAAAACTATGAAGGCCGATTTTGAAGGCCCAAACTATATTCTTTCACCAAAATAGCTTATAAGTCGTGGCTTATAGCTATGAGTTTTGGTTGTTGGCCCGTTTCGGACGGACCTAGGTCCAAAAGCTCAAACCTAGCCCGACAGCTTTTCCATCAGCTTTTATCACACTCATACCGTTTCACGTATTCCAACTCTAGTTGGCCCGTATCTTCTTGACAAACTATGAAGGCGGATTTTGAGAGCCCAAATGACGTTTTTTCACCAAAATAACTCATAAGTCGTGCCTTATAGCTATGAGTTTTGGTCGTTGGCCCATTTTTGGTAGAACTAGGTCCAAACAGACTCAAACCTAGCCGTACAGCTTTTTCATCGGCTTTTATCACACCGATATCGTTTCACGTATTCCAACTCCATTTAGCACGTATCTCGTTGACAAACTATGAAGACCGATTTTGAGATCCCAAACAATCGTTTTTCACCAAAATAACTCGTAAGTCAAGGCTTTGATGGATGAGCTTTTGTCGTTGGCCCGTTTCACATCGAACTAGGTCCAAACTCGCTCCAACCTAGCCCTACGGTGTTTCATCGCTTTTATCGCTCTCATACCGTTTCACGTATTCCAAGTCCAGATTGGCCCATATCTTCTTAAGAAACTATGAAGGCCGATTTTGAGGGCCCAAACTATATTCTTTCACCAAAATAACTCATAAGTCGTGGCTTATAGCTATGAGTTTTGGTAGTTGGCCCGTTTCGGATAGACCTAGGTCCAAACAGACTCAAACTTAGCCTAACAGCTTTTCCATCGGCTTTTATCACACTCATACCGTTTCACGTATTCCAACTCTAGTTGGCCCGTATCTTCTTGACAAACTATGAAGGAAGCTTTTGAGAGCCCAAACGACGTTTTTTCACGAAAATAACTCATAAGTCATGGCTTATAGCTATGAGTTTTGGTCTTTGGCCCGTTTTCGGTAGAACTAGGTCCAAACAGCCTAAAACCTAGCTCGACGGGTTTTTCATCGGCTTTGATCACACTCATATCATTTCACGTATTCCAACTCTAGTTGGCCCGTATCTTCTTGACAAACTATGAAGGAAGATTTTGAGAGCCCAAACGACGTTTTTTCACCAAAATAACTCATGAGACATGGCTTATAGCTATGAGTTTTGGTCATTGGCCCGTTTTCGGTAGAACTAGGTCCAAACAGACTCAAACATAGCTTTATAGTTTTTTGATTAGTTTTTATCACACCGATATCGTTTTACGTATTCCAACTCCAGTTAGCCCGTACCTTCTTTACAAACTATGAAGATCGATTTTGAGAGCCCAAACTATATTTTTTAACCAAAATAACACGTAAGTCACGGCTTAGAGCGATGAGGTTTTGTCGTTGGCCCGTTTCGCATCGAAGTAGGTCCAAACTCGCTCCAACCTAACCTAATAGTGTTTCGTCGCTTTTATCGCTCTCATACCCTTTCACGTATTCTAAGTCCAATTTGCCCATATCATCTCAACTCTAGTTGGCCCATATCTTCTTGACAAACTATGAAGGCGCATTTTGAGAGCCCAAACGACGTTTTTTCACCAAAATAACTCGAAGTCATGGCTTATAGCAATGAGTGTTGGTCATTGGCCCGTTTTCGATAGAATTAGGTCCAAATAGCTCAAACCTAGCCTTATAGTTTTTTCATCGGCTTTTATCAAGCCGATATCGTTTCACGTATTCCAACTCCAGTTAGCCCGTATCTTCGACAAACTTTGAAGACCGATTTTGAGATCCTAAACAATCGTTTTTCACCAAAATAACTCGTAAGTCAAGGCTTAAATCGATGAGCTTTTGTCGTTGGCCCGTTACGCATCGAACTAGGTCCAAACTCGCTCCAACCTAGCCCTACAGGTGTTTCGTCGGCTTTTATCGCTCTCATACCGTTTCACGTATTCCAACTCTAGTTGGCCCGTATCTTCTCGACAAACTATGAAGGAAGATTTTGAGAACCCAATGGATGTTTTTTCACCAAAATAACTCATAAGTCATGGCTTATAGCTATGAGTTTTGGTCATTGCCCGTTTTCGATAGAATTAGGTCCAAACAGCCTAAAACCTAGCCTTACAGCTTTTTCATCGGCTTTTATCACACCGATATCGTTTCACGTATTCCAACTCCAGTTAGCCCGTATCTCTTTGACAAACTTTGAAGACCGATTTTGAGATCCCAAACAATCGTTTTTCACCAAAATAACTCGTAAGTCAAGGCTTAGATCGATGAGCTTTTGTCGTTGGCCCGTTTCGAATCGAACTAGGTCCAAACTCGCTCCAACCTAGCCCTACGGTGTTTTGTCGGTTTTATCGCTCTCATACCGTTTCACGTATTCCAAGTCCAGCTTGGACCATATCTTCTTAAAAAACTATGAAGGCCGATTTTGAAGGCCCAAACTATATTCTTTCACCAAAATAGCTTATAAGTCGTGGCTTATAGCTATGAGTTTTGGTTGTTGGCCCGTTTCGTACGGACCTAGGTCCAAAAAGCTCAAACCTAGCCTCGACAGCTTTTCCATCAGCTTTTATCACACTCATACCGTTTCACGTATTCCAACTCTAGTTGGCCCGTATCTTCTGACAAACTATGAAGGCGGATTTTGAGAGCCCAAATGACGTTTTTTCACCAAAATAACTCATAAGTCGTGCCTTATAGCTATGAGTTTTGGTCGTTGGCCCATTTTTGGTAGAACTAGGTCCAAACAGACTCAAACCTAGCCGTACAGCTTTTTCATCGCTTTTATCACACTCGATATCGTTTCACGTATTCCAACTCCATTTAGCACGTATCTCGTTGACAAACTATGAAGACCGATTTTGAGATCCCAAACAATCGTTTTTCACCAAAATAACTCGTAAGTCAAGGCTTTGATGGATGAGCTTTTGTCGTTGGCCCGTTTCACATCGAACTAGGTCCAAACTCGCTCCAACCTAGTCCTACAGTTGTTTCATCGGCTTTTATCGCTCTCATACCGTTTCACGTATTCCAAGTCCAGCTTGGCCCATATCTTCTTAAGAAACTATGAAGGCCGATTTCGAGGGCCCAAACTATATTCTTTCACCAAAATAACTCATAAGTCGTGGCTTATAGCTATGAGTTTTGGTAGTTGGTCCGTTTCGGATAGACCTGAGTCCAAACAGACTCAAACTTAGCCTAACGGCTTTTCCATCGGCTTTTATCACACTCATACCGTTTCACGTATTCCAACTCTAGTTGGCCCGTATCTTCTTGACAAACTATGAAGGAAGCTTTTGAGAGCCCAAACGACGTTTTTTCACGAAAATAACTCATAAGTCATGGCTTATAGCTATGAGTTTTGGTCTTTGGCCCGTTTTCGGTAGAACTAGGTCCAAACAGACCTAAAACCTAGCTCGACGGGTTTTTCATCGGCTTTGATCACACTCATATCATTTCACGTATTCCAACTCTAGTTGGCCCGTATCTTCGACAAACTATGAAGGAAGATTTTGAGAGCCCAAACGACGTTTTTTCACCAAAATAACTCATGAGACATGGCTTATAGCTATGAGTTTTGGTCATTGGCCCGTTTTCGGTAGAACTAGGTCCAAACAGACTCAAACATAGCTTTATAGTTTTTTGATTAGTTTTTATCACACTCGATATCGTTTTACGTATTCCAACTCCAGTTAGCCCGTACCTTCTTTACAAACTATGAAGACCGATTTTGAGAGCCCAAACTATATTTTTTAACCAAAATAACACGTAAGTCACGGCTTAGAGCGATGAGGTTTTGTCGTTGGCCCGTTTCGCATCGAAGTAGGTCCAAACTCGCTCCAACCTAACCTAATAGTGTTTCGTCGGCTTTTATCGCTCTCATACCCTTTCACGTATTCTAAGTCCAATTTGCCCATATCATCTCAACTCTAGTTGGCCCATATCTTCTTGACAAACTATGAAGGCGGATTTTGAGAGCCCAAACGACGTTTTTTCACCAAAATAACTCGAAGTCATGGCTTATAGCAATGAGTGTTGGTCATTGGCCCGTTTTCGATAGAATTAGGTCCAAATAGCTCAAACCTAGCCTTATAGTTTTTTCATCGGCTTTTATCAAACCGATATCGTTTCACGTATTCCAACTCCGGTTAGCCCGTATCTTCTCGACAAACTTTGAAGATCGATTTTGAGATCCTAAACAATCGTTTTTCACCAAAATAACTCGTAAGTCAAGGCTTAAATCGATGAGCTTTTGTCGTTGGCCCGTTACGCATCGAACTAGGTCCAAACTCGCTCCAACCTAGCCCTACAGGTGTTTCGTCGGCTTTTATCGCTCTCATACCGTTTCACGTATTCCAACTCTAGTTGGCCCGTATCTTCTTGACAAACTATGAAGGAAGATTTTGAGAACCCAATGGATGTTTTTTCACCAAAATAACTCATAAGTCATGGCTTATAGCTATGAGTTTTGGTCATTGCCCGTTTTCGATAGAATTAGGTCCAAACGACCTAAAACCTAGCCTTACAGCTTTTTCATCGGCTTTTATCACACCGATATCGTTTCACGTATTCCAACTCCAGTTAGCCCGTATCTCTTTGACAAACTTTGAAGACCGATTTTGAGATCCCAAACAATCGTTTTTCACCAAAATAACTCGTAAGTCAAGGCTTAGATCGATGAGCTTTTGTCGTTGGCCCGTTTCGAATCGAACCAGGTCCAAACTCGCTCCAACCTAGCCCTACGGTGTTTTGTCGCTTTTATCGCTCTCATACCGTTTCACGTATTCCAAGTCCAGCTTGGACCATATCTTCTTAAAAAACTATGAAGGCCGATTTTGAAGGCCCAAACTATATTCTTTCACCAAAATAGCTTATAAGTCGTGGCTTATAGCTATGAGTTTTGGTTGTTGGCCCGTTTCGTACGTGACCTAGGTCCAAAAAGCTCAAACCTAGCCTCGACAGCTTTTCCATCGGCTTTTATCACACTCATACCGTTTCACGTATTCCAACTCTAGTTGGCCCGTATCTTTTTGACAAACTATGAAGGCGATTTTGAGAGCCCAAATGACGTTTTTTCACCAAAATAACTCGAAGTCATGGCTTATAGCTATGAGTTTTGGTCGTTGGCCGTTTTTGGTAGAACTAGGTCCAAACAGACTCAAACCTAGCCTTACAGCTTTTTCATCGCTTTTATCACACCGATATCGTTTCACGTATTCCAACTCCGGTTAGCACGTATGTAGTTGATAAACTCGAAGACCGATTTTGAGATCCCAAACAATCGTTTTTCACCAAAATAACTCCTAAGTCAAGGCTTAGATCGATGAGCTTTTGTCGTTGGCCCGTTTCGCATCGAACTAGGTCCAAACTCGCTCCAACCTAACCCGACAGTTGTTTCTTCGCTTTTATCGCTCTCATGCTCGTTTCATGTATTCTCGATCCAGCTTGGACCATATCTTCTTAAAAAACTATAAAGGCCGATTTTGAGGGCCCAAACTATATTCTTTCACCAAAATAACTCATAAGTCGTGGCTTATAGCTATGAGTTTTGGTTGTTGGTCCGTTTCGTATAGACCTAGGTCCAAACAGACTCAAACCTAGCTCGACAGCTTTTCCATCGGCTTTTATCACACTCATACCGTTTCACGTATTCCAACTCTAGTTGGCTCGTATCTTCTTGACAAACTATGAAGGAAGATTTTGAGAACCCAAACGACGTTTTTTCACCAAAATAACTCATAAGTCATGGCTTATAGCTATGAGTTTTGGTCATTGGCCCGTTTTCGATAGAATTAGGTCCAAATAGCTCAAACCTAGCCTTACGGCTTTTTCATCGGCTTTTATCACACCGATATCGTTTCACGTATTCCAACTCCGAGCTAGCCCGTATCTCCTCGACAAACTATGAAGACCGATTTTGAGATCCCAAACAATCGTTTTTCACCAAAATATCTCGTAAGTCAAGGCTTAGATCGATGAGCTTTTGTCGTTGGCCCGTTTCGCATCGAACGAGGTCCAAACCGCTCCAACGTAGCCCTACGGTGTTTCGTCGCTTTTATCGCTCTCATACCGTTTCACGTATTACAAGTCCAGAGTTGCCCATATCTTCTTAAAAAACTATGAATGCCGATTTCGAGGGCCCAAACTATATTCTTTCACCAAAATAACTCATAAGTCGCGGCTTATAGCTATGAGTTTTGGTTGTTGGCCCGTTTCGGATAGACCTAGGTCCAAACAGACTCAAACCTAGCCCGACAGCTTTTCCATCGCTTTTATCACACTCATACCGTTTCACGTATTCCAAATCTAATTGGCCCGTATCTTCTTGACAAACTATGAAGGCGGATTTCGAGAGCCCAAACGACGCTTTTTCACCAAAATAACTCATAAGTCATGGCTTATAGCTATGAGTTTTGGTCGTTGGCCCGTTTTCGGTAGAACTAGGTCCAAACAACTCAAACCTAGCCTTACGAGTTTTTCATCGGCTTTTATCACACCGATATCGTTTCACGTATTCCAACTCCGAGTTAGCCCGTATCTCCTCGACAAACTTTGAAGACCGATTTTGAGATCCCAAACAATCGTTTTTCACCAAAATAACTCGTAAGTCAAGGCTTAGATCGATGAGCTTTTGTCGTTGGCCCGTTTCGAATCGAACTAGGTCCAAACCGCTCCAACCTAGCCCTACGGTGTTTCGTCGCTTTTATCGCTCTCATACCGTTTCACGTATTCTAAGTCCAAGCTTGGACCATATCTTCTTAAGAAACTATGAAGGCTGATTTTGAAGGCCCAAACTATATTCTTTCACCAAAATAACTCATAAGTCGTGGCTTATTGCTATTAGTTTTGGTTGTTGGCCCGTTTCGGATAGACTCTAGTCCAAACAACTCAAACCTAGCATGATAGTTTTTCCATCGCTTTTATCACACTCATACCTTTTCACGTATTCCAACTCTAGTTGACCCGTATCTTCTTGACAAACTATGGAGGAAGATTTTGAGAGCCCAAACGACGTTTTTTCACGAAAATAACTCGAAGTCATGGCTTATAGCTATAAGTTTTGGCCGTTGGCCGCTTCCGTAGAACTAGGTCTAAACAGACTCAAACCTAGCCTTACATTTTTTTCATCATTTTTTATCACACCGATATCGTTTCACGTATTCCAACTCCAGCTTAGCCCGTATCTCCTCGACAAACAATGAAGACCGATTTTGAGATCTCAAACAATCGTTTTTCACCAAAATAACTCGTAAGTCAAGGCTTAGATCGATGAGCTTTTGTCGTTGGCCCGTTTCGCATCGAAGTAGGTCCAAACTCGCTCCAACCTAGCCCTACGAGTGTTTCGTCGCTTTTATCGCTCTCATACCGTTTCACGTATTCCAAGTCCCGTTGGCCCATATCGTCTTAAAAAACTATGAACGCCGATTTTGAGGGCCCAAACTATATTCTTTCACCACAATAACTCATAAGTCGTGGCTTATAGCTATGAGTTTTGGTTGTTGGCCCGTTTCGTATATACCAAGGTCCAAACAGACTCAAACCTAGCCCGACAGCTTTTCCATCAGCTTTTATCACACTCATACCGTTTCACGTATTCCTACTCTACTTGACTCCGTATCTTCTTGACAAACTATAAAGGCATATTTTGAGAGCCCAAAATACCTTTTTTCACCAAGACAACTCGAAGTCATGGCTTATAGCTATGAGTTTTGCTCGTTGGCCCGTTTTCGTAGAATTAGGTCCAAACAACTCAAACCTAGCCTTACAGCTTTTTCATCAGCTTTTATCACACCGATATCGTTTCACGTATTCCTACCCCAATTAGCCCGTATCTCCTCGACAAACTTTGAAGACCGATTTCGAGATCCCAAACAATCGTTTTTCACCAAAATAACACATAAGTCAAGGCTTAGATCGATGAGCTTTTATCGTTGGCCCATTTCGCATCGAACTAAGTCCAAACTCGCTCCAACCTAGCCCTACGAGTGTTTCATCGCTTTTATCGCTCTCATACCGTTTCACGTATTCCAAGTCCAAGTTGGCCCATATCTTCTTAAAAACTATGAAAGCCGATTTTGAGGGCCCAAACTATATTCTTTCACCAAAATAACTCATAAGTCGTGGCTTATAGCTATGAGTTTTGGTTGTTGGTCCGTTTCGTATAGACCTAGGTCCAAACAGACTCAAACCTAGCCTCGACAGCTTTTTCCATCAGCTTTTATCACACTCATACCGTTTCACGTATTCCAACTCTAGTTGGTCCGTATCTTCTTGACAAACTATGAAGGCAAATTTTGAGAGCCCAAACGACGTTTTTTCACCAAAATAACTCATAAGTCATGGCTTATAGCTATGAGTTTTGGTCGTTAGCCCGTTTTCGGTAGAACTAGGTCCAAACTGACTCAAACCTAGCCTTACAGCTTTTTCATCGCTTTTATCACACCGATATCGTTTCACGTATTCCAACTCCAGCTAGCCCGTACCTTCTTCGCAAACTATGAAGACCGATTTTGAGAGCCCAAACTACATTTTTTCACCAAAATAACACGTAAGTCACGGCTTAGAGCGATGAGCTTTTGTCGTTGGCCCGTTTCGCATCGAAGTAGGTCCAAACCGCTCCAACCTAGCCCTATAGTGTTTCGTGAGTTTTTATCGCTCTCATACCGTTTCACGTATTCTAAGTCCAATTGGCACATATCTTCTTAAAAAACTATGAAGGCCGATTTTAAGGGCCCAAACTACATTTTTTCACCAAAATAACTCATAAGTCGTGGCTTATAGCTATGAGTTTTGGTTGTTGGCCCGTTTAAGATAGACCTAGGTCCAAACAGACTCAAACCTAGCCTCGACAGCTTTTCCATCAGCTTTTATCACACTCATTCCGTTTCACGTATTCCTAGTCTAGTTGGTCCGTATATTCTTGACAAATTATAAAGGCATATTTTGAGAGCCCAAAGTATGTTTTTTCACCAAAATAACTCGAAGTCATGGCTTATAGTTATGAGTTTTGGTCGTTGGCCCGTTTTCGGTAGATAGGTCCAAATAGCCTAAAACCTAGCCTTACAGCTTTTTCATCGCTTTTATCAAACCGATATCGTTTCACGTATTCCAACTCCAGTTAGCCCGTATCTCCTCGACAAACTTTGAAGACCGATTTTGAGATCCCAAACAATCGTTTTTCACCAAAATAACTCATAAGTCAAGGCTTAGATCGATGAGCTTTTGTCGTTGGCCCGTTTCGCATCGAACTAGGTCCAAACTCGCTCCAACCTAGCCCTACGGTGTTTCGTCGCTTTTATCGCTCTCATACCGTTTCACGTATTCTAAGTCCAATTGGCACATATCTTCTTAAAAAACTATGAAGGCCGATTTTAAGGGCCCAAACTACATTTTTTCACCAAAATAACTCATAAGTCGTTGCTTATAGCTATGAGTTTTGGTTGTTAGCCCGTTTTAGATAGACCTAGGTCCAAACGAACTCAAACCTAGCCCGACAGCTTTTCTATCAGCTTTTATCACACTCATACCGTTTCACGTATTCCAACTCTAGTTGGCCCGTATCTTCTTGACAAACTATGAAGGCAGCATTTTGAGAGCCCAAACGACGTTTCTTCGCCAAAATAACTCATAAGTCATGGCTTACGGCTATGAGTTTTGGTCGTTGGCCCGTTTTTGGTAGAACTAGGTCCAAACAGACTCAAACCTAGCCTTACAGCTTTTTCATCGCTTTTATCACACCGATATCGTTTCACGTATTCCAACTCCAAGTTAGCCCGTATCTCCTTGACAAATTATGAAGACCGATTTTGAGATCCCAAACAATCGTTTTTCACAAAAATAACTCATAAGTCAAGGCTTAGATCGATGAGCTTTTTCGTTGGCCCATTTCGCATCGAACAAGGTCCAAACTCGCTCCTACCTAGCCCTACGAGTGTTTCGTCGGCTTTTATCGCTCTCATACCGTTTCACGTATTCCAAGTCCAGTTGGCCCACATCTTCTTAAAAAACTATGAACGCCGATTTTGAGGGCCCAAACTATATTCTTTCACCAAAATAACTCATAAGTCGTGGCTTATAGCTATGAGTTTTGGTTGTTGGCCCGTTTCGTATAGACCTAGGTCCAAACAGACTCAAACCTAGCCTCGACAGCTTTTCCATCGGCTTTTATCACACTCATACCGTTTCACGTATTCCAACTCTAGTTGGGTCGTATCTTCTGCACAAACTATGAAGGCAAATTTTGAGAGCCCAAACGACGTTTTTTCACCAAAATAACTCATAAGTCATGGCCTATAGCTATGAATTTTGGTCGTTGGCCCGTTTTCGGTAGAACTAGGTCCAAACAGACTCAAACCTAGCCTTACAGCTTTTTCATCAGCTTTGATCACACCGATATCGTTTCACGTATTCCAACTCAAGTTAGCCCGTATCTCCTCGACAAACTATGAAGATCGATTTTGAGATCCCAAACAATCGTTTTTCACCAAAATAACTCGTAAGTCAAGGCTTAGATCGATAAGCTTTTGTCTTTGGCCCATTTCGCATCGAAGTAGATCCAAACCGCTCCAACCTAGCCCTACGAGTGTTTCGTCAATTTTTATCGCTCTCATACCGTTTCACGTATTCCAAGTCCAGATTGCCCATATCTTCTTAAAAACTATGAACGCCGATTTTGAGGGCCCAAACTATATTCTTTCATCAAAATAACTCATAAGTCGTGGCTTATAGCTATGAGTTTTGGTTGTTGGCCCGTTTCGGATAGACCTAGGTCCAAACGAGTCTCAAACCTAGCTCGACAGCTTTTCCATCGGCTTTTACCACACCGATATCGTTTCACGTATTCCAACTCCGGTTAGCCCGTACCTTCTTTACAAACTATGAAAACCGATTTTGAGAGCCCAAATTACATTTTTTCACCAAAATAACACGTAAGTCACGGCTGAGAGCGATGAGCTTTTGTCGTTGGCCCGTTTCGCATCGAAGTAGGTCCAAACTCGCTCCAACCTAACCCGACAGGTGTTTCGTCGGCTTTTATCGCTCTCATACTCGTTTCACGTATTCCAAGTCCAGCTTGGCCCATATCTTCTTAAGAAACCGTGAAGGCCGATTTTGAGGGCCCAAACTATATTCTTTCACCAAAATAACTCATAAGTCATGGCTAATAGCTATGAGTTTTGGTTGTTGGCCCGTTTCGGATAGACCTAGGTCCAAACAGACTCAAACCTAGCCCGACAGCTTTTCCATCAGCTTTTATCACACTCATACCGTTTCACGTATTCCAACTCTAGTTGGCCCGTATCTTCTTGACAAACTATGAAGACAGATTTTGAGAGCCCAAACGACGTTTTTTCACCAAAATAACTCATAAGTCATGGCTTATAGCTATGAGTTTTGGCCGTTGGCCCGTTTTCGGTAGAACTAGGTCCAAACAGACTCAAACCTAGCCTTACAGCTTTTTCATCAGCTTTTATCACACCGATATCGTTTCACGTATTCCAACTCCAGCTAGCCCGTACCTTCTTTGCAAACTATGAAGACCGATTTTGAGAGCCCAAACTACATTTTTTCACCAAAATAACATGTAAGTCACGGCTTAGAGCGATGAGCTTTTGTCGTTGGCCCGTTTCGCATCGAAGTAGGTCCAAACTCGTTCCAACCTAGCCCTATAGTGTTTCGTCGGCTTTATCGCTCTCATACCGTTTCACGTATTCTAAGTCCAATTGGCACATATCTTCTTAAAAAACTATGAAGGCCGATTTTAAGGGCCCAAACTACATTTTTTCACCAAAATAACTCATAAGTCGTGGCTTATAGCTATGAGTTTTGGTTGTTGGCCCGTTTAAGATAGACCTAGGTCCAAACAGACTCAAACCTAGCCCGACAGCTTTTCCATCAGCTTTTATCACACTCATACCGTTTCATGTATTCCAACTCTAGTTAGCCCGTATCTCCTCGACAAACTTTGAAGACCGATTTTGAGATCCCAAACACTCGTTTTTCACCAAAATAACTCGTAAGTCACGGCTTAGAGCGATGAGCTTTTGTCGTTGGCCCGTTTCGCATCGAACTAGGTCCAAACTCGCTCCAACCTAGCCCTACGAGTGTTTCATCGCTTTTATCGCTCGTCATACTATTTCACGTATTCCAAGTCCAGCTTGGCCCATATCTTCTTAAAAATCTATGAACGCCGATTTTGAGGGCCCAAACTATATTCTTTCACCAAAATAACTCATAAGTCGTGGGTTATAGCTATGAGTTTTGGTTGTTGGCCCGTTTCAAATAGACCTAGGTCCAAACAGACTCAAACCTAGCTCGACAGCTTTTTCCATCAATTTTTATCACACTCATACCGTTTCACGTATTCCTAGTCTAGTTGGTCCGTATATTCTTGACCAACTATAAAGGCATATTTTGAGAGCCCAAAGTACGTTTTTTCACCAAAATAACTCGAAGTCATGGCTTATAGCTATGAGTTTTGGTCGTTGGCCCGTTTTCGGTAGAATTAGGTCCAATCGCCTAAAACCTAGCCTTACAGCTTTTTCATCGCTTTTATCACACCGATATCGTTTCACGTATTCCAACTCCACTTAGCCCGTATCTCCTCGACAAACTAAGAAGATTGATTTTGAGATCCCAAACAATCGTTTTTCACCAAAATAACTCGTAAGTCAAGGGTTAGATCGATGAGCTTTTGTCGTTGGCCCATTTCGTATCGAACTAGGTCCAAACTCGCTCCAACCTAGCCCTACGAGTGTTTCGTCGCTTTTATTGCTCTCATACCGTTTCACGTATTCCAAGTCCAGCTTGGCCCACATCTTCTTAAAAACTATGAACGTCGATTTTGAGGGCCCAAACTATATTCTTTCACCAAAATAACTCATAAGTCGTGGCTTATAGCTATGAGTTTTGGTTGTTGGCCCGTTTCGGATAGACTCTAGGTCCAAACAGACTCAAACCTAGCCCGACAGCTTTTTCCATCAGCTTTTATCACACTCATACCGTTTCACGTATTCCAACTCTAGTTGGCCCGTATCTTCTCGACAAACTATGAAGGCGCATTTTGAGAGCCCAAACGATGTTTCTTCGCCAAAATAACTCATAAGTCATGGCTTATAGCTATGAGTTTTGGTCGTTGGCCCGTTTTTGGTAGAACTAGGTCCAAACAGACTCAAACCTAGCCTTACAGCTTTTTTATCAGCTTTGATCACACCGATGTCGTTTCACGTATTCCAACTCCGAGTTAGCTCCGTATCTTCTTGACAAACTTTGAAGACCGATTTTGAGATCCCAAACAATCGTTTTTCACCAAAATAACTCGTAAGTCAAGGCTTAGAGCGATGAGCTTTTGTCGTTGGCCCGTTTCGCATCGAACTAGGTCCAAACTCGCTCCAACTTAACCCTAAAGTGTTTCGTCGCTTTTAGCACTCTCATACCGTTTCACGTATTCCAAGTCCCGTAGGACTTTATCTTCTTAAAAAACTATGAAGGCCGATTTTGAGGGCCCAAACTATATTCTTTCACCAAAATAACTCATAAGTCGTGGCTTATAGCTATGAGTTTTGGTTGTTGGCCCGTTTCGGATAGACTCTAGGTCCAAACAACTCAAACCTAGCCTCGACCGTTTTTCCATCAGCTTTTATCACACTCATACCGTTTCACGTATTCCAACTCTAGTTGGCCCGTATCTTCTTGACAAACTATGAAGGAAGATTTTGAGAGCCCAAATGACGTTTTTTCACCAAAATAACTCATAAGTCATGGCTTATAGCTATGAGTTGTGGTCGTTGGCCCGTTTTCGGTAGAACTAGGTCCAAACAAACTCAAACCTAGCCTTACAGCTTTTTCATCGGCTTTGATCACACCGATGTCGTTTCACGTATTCCAACTCCAGCTAGCCCGTATCTTCTCGACAAACTTTGAAGACCGATTTTGAGATCCCAAACAATCGTTTTTCACAAAAATAACTCGTAAGTCAAGGCTTAGAGCGATGAGCTTTTGTCGTTGGCCCGTTTCGCATCGAACTAGGTCCAAACCGCTCCAACCTAGCCCTATAGTGTTTCGTTAGTTTTTATCGCTCTCATACCGTTTCACGTATTCTAAGTCCAATTGGCACATATCTTCTTAAAAAACTATGAAGGCCGATTTTAAGGGCCCAAACTACATTGTTTCACCAAAATAACTCATAAGTCGTGGCTTATAGCTATGAGTTTTGGTTGTTAGCCCGTTTTAGATAGACCTAGGCCCAAACAAGCTTGAAACCTAGCCCGACAGCTTTTTCCATCATTTTTTATCACACTCATACCGTTTCACGTATTCCTAGTCTAGTTGGTCCGTATATTCTTGACCAACTATAAAGGCATATTTTGAGAGCCCAAAGTACGTTTTTTCACCAAAATAACTCGAAGTCATGGCTTATAGCTATGAGTTTTGGTCGTTGGCCCGTTTTCGGTAGAATTAGGTCCAAACAACCTAAAACCTAGCCTTACAATTATTTCATCGCTTTTATCAAACCGATATCGTTTCACGTATTCCAACTCCAGCTTAGCCCGTATCTCCTCGACAAACTTTGAAGACCGACTTTGAGATCCCAAACAATCGTTTTTCACCAAAATAACTCGTAAGTCAAGGCTTAGAGCGATGAGCTTTTGTCGTTGGCCCGTTTCGCATCGAACTAGGTCCAAACCGCTCCAACCTAGCCCTATAGTGTTTCGTTAGTTTTTATCGCTCTCATACCGTTTCACGTATTCTAAGTCCAATTGGCACATATCTTCTTAAAAAACTATGAACGCCGATTTTAAGGGCCCAAACTACATTGTTTCACCAAAATAACTCATAAGTCGTGGCTTATAGCTATGAGTTTTGGTTGTTAGCCCGTTTTAGATAGACTCTAGGTCCAAACAAGCTCAAACCTAGCCTCGACAGCTTTTTCCATCATTTTTTATCACACTCATACCGTTTCACGTATTCCTAGTCTAGTTGGTCCGTATATTCTTGACCAACTATAAAGGCATATTTTGAGAGCCCAAAGTACGTTTTTTCACCAAAATAACTCGTAAGTCATGGCTTATAGCTATGAGTTTTGGTCGTTGGCCCGTTTTCGGTAGAATTAGGTCCAAACAAACTAAAACCTAGCCTTACAATTATTTCATCAGCTTTTATCACACCGATATCGTTTCACGTATTCCAACTCCAAGCTAGCCCGTATCTCCTCGACAAACTATGAAGATCGATTTTGAGATCCCAAACAATCGTTTTTCACCAAAATAACTCGTAAGTCAAGGCTTAGATCGATGAGCTTTTGTCGTTGGCCCGTTTCGCATCGAACTAGGTCCAAACCGCTCCAACCTAGCCCTATAGTGTTTCGTCAGTTTTTATCGCTCTCATACCGTTTCACGTATTCTAAGTCCAATTGGCACATATCTTCTTAAAAAACTATGAAGGCCGATTTTAAGGGCCCAAACTACATTGTTTCACCAAAATAACTCATAAGTCGTGGCTTATAGCTATGAGTTTTGGTTGTTAGCCCGTTTTAGATAGACCTAGGTCCAAACAAGCTCAAACCTAGCCCGACAGCTTTTTCCATCATTTTTTATCACACTCATACCGTTTCACGTATTCCTAGTCTAGTTGGTCCGTATATTCTTGACCAACTATAAAGGCATATTTTGAGAGCCCAAAGTACGTTTTTTCACCAAAATAACTCGAAGTCATGGCTTATAGCTATGAGTTTTGGTCGTTGGCCCGTTTTCGTTAGAATTAGGTCCAAACAACCTAAAACCTAGCCTTACAATTTTTTCATCAGCTTTTATCACACCGATATCGTTTCACGTATTCCAACTCCAGCTAGCCCGTATCTCCTCGACAAACTTTGAAGACCGATTTTGAGATCCCAAACAATCGTTTTTCACCAAAATAACTCGTAAGTCAAGGCTTAGATCGATGAGCTTTTGTCGTTGGCCCGTTTCGCATCGAACTAGGTCCAAACTCGCTCCAACCTAGCCCTATAGTTGTTTCGTCGCTTTTATCGCTCTCATACCGTTTCACGTATTCTAAGTCCAATTGGCACATATCTTCTTAAAAAACTATGAAGGCCGATTTTAAGGGCCCAAACTACATTGTTTCACCAAAATAACTCATAAGTCGTGGCTTATAGCTATGAGTTTTGGTTGTTGGCCCGTTTAAGATAGACCTAGGTCCAAACAACTCAAACCTAGCCTCGACAGCTTTTTCCATCAATTTTTATCACACTCGATACCGTTTCACGTATTCCTAGTCTAGTTGGTCCGTATATTCTTGACCAACTATAAAGGCATATTTTGAGAGCCCAAAGTACGTTTTTTCACCAAAATAACTCGTAAGTCATGGCTTATAGCTATGAGTTTTGGTCGTTGGCCCGTTTTCGGTAGAACTAGGTCCAAACAGCCTCAAACCTAGCCTTACAGCTTTTTCATCGCTTTGATCACACCGATGTCGTTTCACGTATTCCAACTCCAGCTAGCCCGTATCTCCTCGACAAACTTTGAAGACCGATTTTGAGATCCCAAACAATCGTTTTTCACCAAAATAACTCGTAAGTCAAGGCTTAGAGCGATGAGCTTTTGTCGTTGGCCCGTTTCGCATCGAACTAGGTCCAAACCGCTCCAACCTAGCCCTACAGTTGTATCGTCAGCTTTTATCGCTCTCATACCGTTTCACGTATTCCAAGTCTAGTTGGACTATATCTTCTTTAAAAACTATGAACGCCGATTTTGAGGGCCCAAACTATATTCTTTCACCAAAATAACTCATAAGTCGTGGCTTATAGCTATGAGTTTTGGTTGTTGGCCCGTTTCGTATAGACTCTAGGTCCAAACAGACTCAAACCTAGCCTCGACAGCTTTTTCCATCAGCTTTTATCACACTCATACCGTTTCACGTATTCTAACTCTAGTTGGCCCGTATCTTCTTGACAAACTATGAAGGCAGCATTTTGAGAGCCCAAACGACGTTTTTTCACCAAAATAACCCATAAGTCATGGCTTATAGCTATGAGTTTTGGTCGTTGGCCCGTTTTCGGTAGAACTAGGTCCAAACAGACTCAAACCTAGCCTTACAGCTTTTTCATCAGCTTTGATCACACCGATATCGTTTCACGTATTCCAACTCCAGCTTAGCCCGTATCTCCTCGACAAACTATCGAAGACCGATTTTGAGATCCCAAACAATCGTTTTTCACCAAAATAACTCGTAAGTCAAGGCTTAGAGCGATGAGCTTTTGTCGTTGGCCCGTTTCGCATCGAACTAGGTCCAAACTCGCTCCAACCTAGCCCTACAAGTGTTTCGTCAGCTTTTATCGCTCTCATACCGTTTCACGTATTCCAAGTCCAATTGGCACTATATCTTCTTAAAAACTATGAAGGCCGATTTTGAGGGCCCAAACTATATTCTTTCACCAAAATAACTCATAAGTCGTGGCTTATAGCTATGAGTTTTGGTTGTTGGTCCGTTTCGGATAGACCTAGGTCCAAACAAACTCAAACCTAGCCCGACAGCTTTTCCATCAGCTTTTATCACACTCATACCGTTTCACGTATTCCAACTCTAGTTGGCCCGTATCTTCTTGACAAACTATGAAGGCAGATTTTGAGAGCCCAAATGACGTTTTTTCACCAAAATAACTCATAAGTCATGGCTTATAGCTATGAGTTTTGGTCGTTGGCCCGTTTTCGGTAGAACTAGGTCCAAACAGACTCAAACCTAGCCTTACAGCTTTTTCATCAGCTTTGATCACACCGATGTCGTTTCACGTATTCCAACTCCAGCTAGCCCGTATCTTCTTGACAAACTTTGAAGACCGATTTTGAGATCCCAAACAATCGTTTTTCACCAAAATAACTCGTAAGTCAAGGCTTAGAGCGATGAGCTTTTGTCGTTGGCCCGTTTCGCATCGAACTAGGTCCAAACCGCTCCAACCTAGCCCTATAGTGTTTCGTCAGCTTTTATCGCTCTCATACCGTTTCACGTATTCTAAGTCCAATATGGCACATATCTTCTTAAAAAACTATGAAGGCCGATTTTAAGGGCCCAAACTACATTGTTTCACCAAAATAACTCATAAGTCGTGGCTTATAGCTATGAGTTTTGGTTGTTGGCCCGTTTAAGATAGACCTAGGTCCAAACAACTCAAACCTAGCCTCGACAGCTTTTCCATCAATTTTTATCACACTCGATACCGTTTCACGTATTCCTAGTCTAGTTGGTCCGTATATTCTTGACCAACTATAAAGGCATATTTTGAGAGCCCAAAGTACGTTTTTTCACCAAAATAACTCGAAGTCATGGCTTATAGCTATGAGTTTTGGTCGTTGGCCCGTTTTCGTAGAACTAGGTCCAAACAAGCCTAAAACCTAGCCTTACAGCTTTTTTCATCAGCTTTTATCACACCGATATCGTTTCACGTATTCCAACTCCAGCTAGCCCGTATCTCCTCGACAAACTTTGAAGATCGATTTTGAGATCCCAAACAATCGTTTTTCACCAAAATAACTCGTAAGTCAAGGCTTAGATCGATGAGCTTTTGTCGTTGGCCCGTTTCGCATCGAACTAGGTCCAAACTCGCTCCAACCTAGCCCTATAGTGTTTCGTCGCTTTTATCGCTCTCATACCGTTTCACGTATTCTAAGTCCAATTGGCACATATCTTCTTAAAAACTATGAAGGCCGATTTTAAGGGCCCAAACTACATTGTTTCACCAAAATAACTCATAAGTCGTGGCTTATAGCTATGAGTTTTGGTTGTTGGCCCGTTTAAGATAGACCTAGGTCCAAACAACTCAAACCTAGCCCGACAGCTTTTCCATCAATTTTTATCACACTCGATACCGTTTCACGTATTCCTAATCTAGTTGGTCCGTATATTCTTGACCAACTATAAAGGCATATTTTGAGAGCCCAAAGTACGTTTTTTCACCAAAATAACTCGAAGTCATGGCTTATAGCTATGAGTTTTGGTCGTTGGCCCGTTTTCGGTAGAATTAGGTCCAAACAAGCCTAAAACCTAGCCTTATAGTTTTTTCATCGCTTTTATCAAACTGATATCGTTTCACGTATTCCAACTCCAGCTAGCCCGTATCTCCTTAACAAACTTTGAAGACCGATTTTGAGATCCCAAACAATCGTTTTTCACCAAAATAACTCGTAAGTCAAGGCTTAGATCGATGAGCTTTTGTCGTTGGCCCGTTTCGCATCGAACTAGGTCCAAACCGCTCCAACCTAGCCCTACAGTTGTATCGTCGGCTTTTATCGCTCTCATACCGTTTCACGTATTCCAAGTCTAGTTGGACTATATCTTCTTAAAAAACTATGAACGCCGATTTTGAGGGCCCAAACTATATTCTTTCACCAAAATAACTCATAAGTCGTGGCTTATAGCTATGAGTTTTGGTTGTTGGCCCGTTTCGTATAGACCTAGGTCCAAACAGACTCAAACCTAGCCCGACAGCTTTTCCATCAGCTTTTATCACACTCATACCGTTTCACGTATTCTAACTCTTGTTGGCCCGTATCTTCTTGACAAACTATGAAGGCAGATTTTGAGAGCCCAAACGACGTTTTTTCACCAAAATAACCCATAAGTCATGGCTTATAGCTATGAGTTTTGGTCGTTGGCCCGTTTTCTGTAGAACTAGGTCCAAACAGACTCAAACCTAGCCTTACAGCTTTTTTCATCGCTTTTATCACACCGATATCGTTTCACGTATTCCAACTCCACTTAGCCCGTATCTCCTCGACAAACTATGAAGACCGATTTTGAGATCCCAAACAATCGTTTTTCACCAAAATAACTCGTAAGTCAAGGCTTAGAGCGATGAGCTTTTGTCGTTGGCCCGTTTCGCATCGAACTAGGTCCAAACTCGCTCCAACCTAGCCCTATAGTGTTTCGTCAATTTTTATCGCTCTCATACCGTTTCACGTAATCCAAGTCCAAGCTTGGCCCATATCTTCTTCAAAAACTATGAACGCTCGATTTCGAGGGCCCAAACAATATTCTTTCACCAAAATAACTCATAAGTCGTGCCTTACAACTATGAGTTTTGGTTGTTGGCCCGTTTCGTATAGACTCTAGGTCCAAACAAACTTCAAACCTAGCCTCGACAGCTTTTCCATCAGCTTTTATCACACTCATACCGTTTCACGTATTCCAACTCTAGTTGGGTCGTATCTTCTGCACAAACTATGAAGGCGATTTTGAGAGCCCAAACGACGTTTTTTCACCAAAATAACTCATAAGTCATGCCCTATAGCTATGAGTTTTGGTCGTTGGCCCGTTTTCGGTAGAACTAGGTCCCAACAGACTCAAACCTAGCCTTACAATTTTTTCATCGCTTTTATCACACCGATATCGTTTCACGTATTCCAACTCCAGCTAGCCCGTATCTCCTCGACAAACTATGAAGACCGATTTTGAGATCCCAAACAATCGTTTTTCACCAAAATAACTCGTAAGTCACGGCTTAGAGCGATGAGCTTTTGTCGTTGGCCCGTTTCGCATCGAACTAGGTCCAAACCGCTCCAACCTAACCCTACAGTGTTTCGTCAATTTTTATCGCTCTCATACCGTTTCACGTATTCCAAGTCCAGTTGGCCCATATCTTCTTAAAAAACTATGAACGCCGATTTTGAGGGCCCAAACTATATTCTTTCACCAAAATAACTCATAAGTCGTGGCTTATAGCTATGAGTTTTGGTTGTTGGCCCGTTTCAGATAGACCTAGGTCCAAACAACTCAAACCTAGCCCGACAGCTTTTCCATCAATTTTTATCACACTCGATACCGTTTCACGTATTCCTAATCTAGTTGGTCCGTATATTCTTGACCAACTATAAAGGCATATTTTGAGAGCCCAAAGTACGTTTTTTCACCAAAATAACTCGAAGTCATGGCTTATAGCTATGAGTTTTGGTCGTTGGCCCGTTTTCGGTAGAATTAGGTCCAAACAAGCCTAAAACCTAGCCTTACAGTTTTTTCATCGCTTTTATCAAACCGATATCGTTTCACGTATTCCAACTCCAGCTAGCCCGTATCTCCTTAACAAACTTTGAAGACCGATTTTGAGATCCCAAACAATCGTTTTTCACCAAAATAACTCGTAAGTCAAGGCTTAGATCGATGAGCTTTTGTCGTTGGCCCGTTTCGCATCGAACTAGGTCCAAACCGCTCCAACCTAGCCCTACAGGTGTATCGTCGCTTTTATCGCTCTCATACCGTTTCACGTATTCCAAGTCTAGTTGGACTATATCTTCTTAAAAAACTATGAACGCCGATTTTGAGGGCCCAAACTATATTCTTTCACCAAAATAACTCATAAGTCGTGGCTTATAGCTATGAGTTTTGGTTGTTGGCCCGTTTCAGATAGACCTAGGTCCAAACAACTCAAACCTAGCCTCGACAGCTTTTCCATCAGCTTTTATCACACTCATACCGTTTCACGTATTCTAACTCTAGTTGGCCCGTATCTTCTTGACAAACTATGAAGGCATATTTTGAGAGCCCAAACGACGTTTTTTCACCAAAATAACCCATAAGTCATGGCTTATAGCTATGAGTTTTGGTCGTTGGCCCGTTTTCGGTAGAACTAGGTCCAAACAGCCTCAAACCTAGCCTTACAAGCTTTTTCATCGCTTTTATCACACCGATATCGTTTCACGTATTCCAACTCCAGCTTAGCCCGTATCTCCTTGACAAACTATGAAGACCGATTTTGAGATCCCAAACAATCGTTTTTCACCAAAATAACTCGTAAGTCAAGGCTTAGAGCGATGAGCTTTTGTCGTTGGCCCGTTTCGCATCGAACTAGGTCCAAACTCGCTCCAACCTAGCCCTATAGTGTTTCGTCAATTTTTATCGCTCTCATACCGTTTCACGTAATCCAAGTCCAGCTTGGCCCATATCTTCTTAAAAAACTATGAACGCCGATTTTGAGGGCCCAAACAATATTCTTTCACCAAAATAACTCATAAGTCGTGCCTTACAACTATGAGTTTTGGTTGTTGGCCCGTTTCGTATAGACCTAGGTCCAAACAGACTCAAACCTAGCCCGACGCTTTTCAATCAGCTTTTATCACACTCATACCGTTTCACGTATTCCAACTCTAGTTGGCCCGTATCTTCTTGACAAACTATGAAGGAAGATTTTGAGGGCCCAAACGACGTTTTTTCACCAAAATAACTCATAAGTCATGGCTTATACCGATGAGTTTTGGTTGTTGGCCCGTTTCCGATGAGACCTAGGTCCAAACAGACTCAAACCTAGTCCGACAGCTTTTCTATCGGCTTTTATCACACTCATACCTTTTCACGTATTCCAACTCTAGTTGGGTAGTATCTTTACATAAACTATGAAGGCGATTTTGAGAGCCCAAACGACGTTTTTTCACCAAAATAACTCATAAGTCATGGCCTATAGCTATGAGTTTTGGTCGTTGGCCCGTTTTCGGTAGAACTAGGTCCAAACAGACTCAAACCTAGCCTTACAGCTTTTTCATCGCTTTTATCACACCGATATCGTTTCACGTATTCCAACTCCAGTTAGCCCGTATCTCCTCGACAAACTAAGAAGACCGATTTTGAGATCCCAAACAATCGTTTCTCACCAAAATAACTCGTAAGTCAAGGCTTAGATCGATAAGCTTTTGTCGTTGGCCCATTTCGCATCGAATTAGATCCAAACCGCTCCAACCTAGCCCTATAGTGTTTCGTCAATTTTTATCGCTCTCATACCGTTTCAAGTATTCCAAGTCCAGATTGCCCATATCTTCTTAAAAAACTATGAACACCGATTTTGAGGGCCCAAACTATATTCGTTTACCAAAATAACTCATAAGTCGTGGCTTATAGCTATGACTTTTGGTTGTTGGCCCGTTTCGTATAGACCTAGGTCCAAACAAACTCAAACCTAGCCTAACAGCTTTTTCCATCGCTTTTATCACACTCATTCCGTTTCACGTATTCCAACTCTAGTTGGCCCGTATCTTCTTGACAAACTATGAAGGAAGATTTTGAGGGCCCAAACAACGTTTTTTCACCAAAATAACTCATAAGTCATGGCTTATAGCTATGAGTTTTGGTCGTTGGCCCATCTTCGGTAGAACTAGGTCCAAACGACTCAAACCTAGCCTTACAGCTTTTTCATCAGCTTTTATCACACCGATATCGTTTCACGTATTCCAACTCCAGTTAGCCCGTACCTTCTTTACAAACTATGAAAACCGATTTTGAGAGCCCAAACTATATTTTTTCACCAAAATAACACGTAAGTCACGGCTGAGAGCGATGAGCTTTTGTCGTTGGCCCGTTTCGCATCGAAGTAGGTCCAAACTCGCTCCAACCTAACCCGACAAGTTGTTTCGTCGGCTTTTATCGCTCTCATACCGTTTCACGTATTCTAAGTCCAATTGGCACATATCTTCTTAAAAAACTAAGAAGGCCGATTTTGAGGGCCAAACTATATTTTTTCACCAAAATAACTCATAAGTCGTGGCTTATAGCTATTAGTTTTGGTTGTTGGCCCATTTCACATAAACCTAGGTCCAAACAAATCTCAAACCTAGCCCGACAGCTTTTCCATCAGCTTTTATCACACTCATACCGTTTCACGTATTCCAACTCTAGCTTAGCCCGTATCTTCTTGACAAACTATGAAGAAAGATTTTGAGAGCCCAAACTACGTTTTTTCACCAAAATAACTCGAAGCCATGGCTTATAGCTATGAGTTTTGGCCATTGGCCCGTTTTCGGTAGAACTAGGTCCAAATAGCTCAAACCTAGCCTTACGGCTTTTTCATCGCTTTTATCACACCGATATCGTTTCACGTATTCCAACTCCAGCTAGCCCGTATCTCCTCGACAAATTATGAAGACCGATTTTGAGATCCCAAACAATCGTTTTTCACCAAAATAACTCGTAAGTTAAGGGTTAGATCGATGAGCTTTTGTCGTTGGCCCATTTCGCATCGAATTAGGTCCAAACTCGCTCCTACCTAGCCCTACAGTTGTTTCATCGCTTTTATCGCTCTCATACCGTTTCACGTATTCCAAGTCCAGCTTGGCCCATATCTTCTTAAGAAACTATGAAGGCCGATTTTGAGGGCCCAAACTATATTCTTTCACCAAAATAACTCATAAGTCATGGCTTATAGCTATGAGTTTTGATTGTTGGCCCGTTTCGTATAGACTCTAGGTCCAAACAGACTCAAACCTAGCCCGACAGCTTTTCCATCAGCTTTTATCACACTCATACCGTTTCACGTATTCCAACTCTAGCTTGGCCCGTATCTTCTTGACAAACTATGAAGGATGATTTTGAGAGCCCAAACGACGTTTTTTCACCAAAATAACTCATAAGTCATGGCTTATAGCTATGAGTTTTGGTCGTTGGCCCGTTTTCGATAGAACTAGGTCCAAACAGACTCAAACCTAGCCTTAAAGTTTTTTCATCAGCTTTTATCACACCGATATCGTTTCACGTATTCCAACTCCAGCTTAGCCCGTACCTTCTTCGCAAACTATGAAGATCGATTTTGAGAGCCCAAACTACATTTTTTCACCAAAATAACATGTAAGTCACGGCTTAGAGCGATGAGCTTTTGTCGTTGGCCCGTTTCGCATCGAAGTAGGTCCAAACTCGCTCCAACCTAGCCCTATAGTGTTTCGTGAGTTTTTATCGCTCTCATACCGTTTCACGTATTCTAAGTCCAATTGGCACATATCTTCTTAAAAAACTATGAAGGCCGATTTTAAGGGCCCAAACTACATTTTTTCACCAAAATAACTCATAAGTCGTGGCTTATAGCTATGAGTTTTGGTTGTTGGCCCGTTTAAGATAGACCTAGGTCCAAACAACTTCAAACCTAGCCCGATAGTTTTTCCATCGCTTTTATCACACTCATACCATTTCACGTATTCCAACTCTAGTTGGCCCGTACCTTCGACAAACTATGAAGGCAGCATTTTGAGAGCCCAACCGACGTTTCTTCGCCAAAATAACTCATAAGTCATGGCTTATAGCTATGAGTTTTGGTCGTTGGCCCGTTTTCGGTAGAACTAGGTCCAAACAGACTCAAACCTAGCCTTACAGCTTTTTCATCAGCTTTTATCACACCGATATCATTTCACGTATTCCAACTCCAGCTAGCTCGTATCTCCTCGACAAACTATGAAGACTTATTTTGAGATCCCAAACAATCGTTTTTCACCAAAATAACTCGTAAGTCAAGGCTTAGATCGATGAGCTTTTGTCGTTGGCCCGTTTCACATCGAACTAGGTCCAAACCGCTCCTACCTAGCCCTACGAGTGTTTCGTCGCTTTTATCGCTCTCATACCGTTTCACGTATTCCAAGTCCAGTTGGCCCATATCTTCTTAAAAACTATGAACGCCGATTTTGAGGGCCCAAACTATATTCTTTCACCAAAATAACTCATAAGTCGTGGCTTATAGCTATGAGTTTTGGTTGTTGGCCCGTTTCGTGTAGACCTAGGTCCAAACAGACTCAAACCTACCCCGACAGCTTTTCCATCGCTTTTATCACACTCATACCGTTTCACTTATTCCAACTCTAGTTGGGTCGTATCTTCTGCACAAACTATGAATGCAGATTTTGAGAGCCCAAACGACGTTTTTTCACCAAAATAACTCATAAGTCATGGCTTATAGCTATGAGTTTTGGTCGTTGGCCCGTTTTCGGTAGAACTAGGTCCAAACAGACTCAAACCTAGCCTTACAATTTTTTCATCGCTTTTATCACACCGATATCGTTTCACGTATTCCAACTCCAAGCTAGCCCGTATCTCCTCGACAAACTATGAAGACCGATTTTGAGATCCCAAACAATTGTTTTTCACCAAAATAACTCGTAAGTCAAGGCTTAGAGCGATGAGCTTTTGTCGTTGGCCCGTTTCGCATCGAACTAGGTCCAAACCGCTCCAACCTAGCCCTATAGTGTTTCGTCAATTTTTATCACTCTCATACCATTTCACGTAATCCAAGTCCAGCTTGGCCCATATCTTCTTAAAAAACTATGAACGCCGATTTTGAGGGCCCAAACAATATTCTTTCACCAAAATAACTCATAAGTCGTGGCTTACAACTATGAGTTTTGATTGTTGGCCCGTTTCGTATAGACCTAGGTCCAAACAGACTCAAACCTAGCCTCGACAGCTTTTTCCATCGGCTTTTATCACACTCATATCGTTTCACGTATTCCTACTCTAGTTGGCTCCGTATCTTCTTGACAAACTATAAAGGCATATTTTGAGAGCCCAAACGATGTTTTTTCACCAAAATAACTCGAAGTCATGGCTTATAGCCATGAGTTTTGGTCGTTGGCCCGTTTTCGGTATAATTAGGTCCAAACAGCCTCAAACCTAGCCTTACAGCTTTCTTCATCGGCTTTGATCACACCGATATCGTTTCACGTATTCCAACTCCAGCTAGCCCGTATCTCCTCGACAAACTTTGAAGATCGATTTTGAGATCTCAAACAATCGTTTTTCACCAAAATAACTCGTAAGTCAAGGCTTAGATCGATGAACTTTTATCGTTGGCCCATTTCGCATCGAACTAGGTCCAAACCGCTCCAACCTAGCCCTACAGGTGTTTCATCGGCTTTTATCACACTCATACCGTTTCACGTATTCCACCTAGTTGTTGGCCCGTATCTTCTTGACAAACTATGAAGCGCATTTTGACGAGCCCAAACGACGTTTCTTCGCCAAAATAACTCATAAGTCATGGCTTATAGCTATGAGTTTTGGTCGTTGGCCCGTTTTCGGTAGAACTAGGTCCAAACAGACTCAAACCTAGCCTTACAGTGTTTTTCATCGCTTTTATCACACCGATATCGTTTCACGTATTCCAACTCCAGCTTAGCCCGTATCTCTTTGACAAATTATGAAGACTCGATTTTGAGATCCCAAACAATCGTTTTTCACCAAAATAACTCGTAAGTCAAGGCTTAGATCGATGAGCTTTTGTCGTTGGCCCATTTCGCATCGAACTTGGTCCAAACTCGCCCCTACCTAGCCCTACAAGTGTTTCGTCGGCTTTTATGGCTCTCATACCGTTTGACGTATTCCAAGTCCAAGCTTGGCCCACATCTTCTTAAAAAACTATGAACGCCGATTTTGAGGGCCCAAACTATATTCTTTCACCAAAATAACTCATAAGTCGTGGCTTATAGCTATGAGTTTTGGTTGTTGGCCCGTTTCCGATAGACCTAGGTCCAAACAGACTTCAAACCTAGCCCGACAGCTTTTCTATCAGCTTTTATCACACTCATACCTTTTCACGTATTCCAACTCTAGTTGGGTAGTATCTTTTACATAAACTATGAAGGTAGATTTTGAGAGCCCAAACGACGTTTTTTCACCAAAATAACTCATAAGTCATGGCCTATAGCTATGAGTTTTGGTCGTTGGCCCGTTTTCGGTAGAACTAGGTCCAAACAGACTCAAACCTAGCCTTACAGCTTTTTCATCGCTTTTATCACACCGATATCGTTTCACGTATTCCAACTCCAGCTAGCCCGTATCTCCTCGACAAACTAAGAAGACCGATTTTGAGATCCCAAACAATCGTTTTTCACCAAAATAACTCGTAAGTTAAGGGTTAGATCGATGAGCTTTTGTCGTTGGCCCATTTCGCATCGAATTAGGTCCAAACTCGCTCCTACCTAGCCCTACGAGTGTTTCATCGCTTTTATCGCTCTCATACTCGTTTCACGTATTCCAAGTCCAGCTTGGCCCATATCTTCTTAAGAAACTATGAAGGCCGATTTTGAGGGCCAAACTATATTTTTTCACCAAAATAACTCATAAGTCGTGGCTTATAGCTATTAGTTTTGGTTGTTGGCCCATTTCACATAGACCTAGGTCCAAACAGACTCAAACCTAGCTCGACAGCTTTTCCATCAGCTTTTATCACACTCATACCGTTTCACGTATTCCAACTCTAGTTGGGTCGTATCTTCGCACAAACTATGAAGGCAGATTTTGAGAGCCCAAACGATGTTTTTTCACCAAAATAACTCATAAGTCATGGCCTATAGCTATGAGTTTTGGTCGTTGGCCCGTTTTCGGTAGAACTAGGTCCAAACAGACTCAAACCTAGCCTTACAGCTTTTTCATCGGCTTTTATCACACCGATAACGTTTCACGTATTCCAACTCCAAGTTAGCCCGTATCTCCTCGACAAACTAAGAAGACCGATTTTGAGATCCCAAACAATCGTTTTTCACCAGAATAACTCGTAAGTCAAGGCTTAGATCGATAAGCTTTTGTCGTTGGCGCATTTCGCATCGAATTAGATCCAAACTCGCTCCAACCTAGCCCTACGAGTGTTTCGTCAATTTTTATCGCTCTCATACCGTTTCACGTATTCCAAGTCCAGATTGCCCATATCTTCTTAAAAAACTATGAAGGCCGATTTTGAGGGCCCAAACTATATTCTTTCACCAAAATAACTCATAAGTCGTCGCTTATAGCTATGAGTTTTGGTTGTTGGCCCGTTTTAGATAGACCTAGGTCCAAACAGACTCAAACCGAGCCTCGACAGCTTTTCAATCAGCTTTTATCACACTCATACCGTTTCACGTATTCCAACTCTAGTTGGGTAGTATCTTTTACATAAACTATGAAGGCAGATTTTGAGAGCTCAAACGACGTTTTTTCACCAAAATAACTCATAAGTCATGGCCTATAGCTGTGAGTTTTGGTCGTTGGCCCGTTTTCGGTAGAACTAGGTCCAAACAAATCTCAAACCTAGCCTTACAGCTTTTTCATCGCTTTTATCACACCGATATCGTTTCACGTATTCCAACTCCGGCTAGCCCGTATCTCCTTGACAAACTAAGAAGACCGATTTTGAGATCCCAAACAATCGTTTTTCACCAAAATAACTCGTAAGTCAAGGCTTAGATCGATAAGCTTTTATCGTTGGCCCATTTCGCATCGAATTAGATCCAAACCGCTCCAACCTAGCCCTACAGGTGTTTCGTCAATTTTTATCGCTCTCATACCGTTTCAAGTATTCCAAGTCCAGATTGCCCATATCTTCTTAAAAAACTATGAACACCGATTTTTAGGGCCCAAACTATATTCGTTCACCAAAATAACTCATAAGTCGTGGCTTATAGCTATGAGTTTTGGTTGTTGGCCCGTTTCGTATAGACTCCAGTCCAAACAAATCTCAAACCTAGCCTCGACAGCTTTTCCATCGGCTTTTATCACACTCATTCCGTTTCACGTATTCCAACTCTAGTTGGCCCGTATCTTCTTGACAAACTATGAAGGAAGATTTTGAGGGCCCAAACGACGTTTTTTCACCAAAATAACTCATAAGTCATGGCTTATAGCTATGAGTTTTGGTCGTTGGCCCATCTTCGGTAGAACTAGGTCCAAACAGACTCAAACCTAGCCTTACAGCTTTTTCATCGCTTTTATCACACCGATATCGTTTCACGTATTCCAACTCCAGCTAGCCCGTACCTTCTTTACAAACTATGAAAACTCGATTTTGAGAGCCCAAACTATATTTTTTCACCAAAATAACACGTAAGTCACGGCTGAGAGCGATGAGCTTTTGTCGTTGGCCCGTTTCGCATCGAAGTAGGTCCAAACTCGCTCCAACCTAACCCGACAGTTGTTTCGTCGCTTTTATCGCTCTCATACCGTTTCACGTATTCTAAGTCCAATTGGCACATATCTTCTTAAAAAACTAAGAAGGCCGATTTTGAGGGCCAAACTATATTTTTTCACCAAAATAACTCATAAGTCGTGGCTTATAGCTATTAGTTTTGGTTGTTGGCCCATTTCACATAGACCTAGGTCCAAACAAATCTCAAACCTAGCCCGACAGCTTTTTCCATCGCTTTTATCACACTCATACCGTTTCACGTATTCCAACTCTAGTTAGCCCGTATCTTCTGACAAACTATGAAGACAGATTTTGAGAGCCCAAACTACATTTTTTCACCAAAATAACTCGAAGCCATGGCTTATAGCTATGAGTTTTGGCCATTGGCCCGTTTCCGTAGAACTAGGTCCAAATAGCTCAAACCTAGCCTTACAGCTTTTTCATCGCTTTTATCACACCGATATCGTTTCACGTATTCCAACTCCAGCTAGCCCGTATCTCCTCGACAAATTATGAAGACCGATTTTGAGATCCCAAACAATCGTTTTTCACCAAAATAACTCGTAAGTTAAGGGTTAGATCGATGAGCTTTTGTCGTTGGCCCATTTCGCATCGAATTAGGTCCAAACTCGCTCCTACCTAGCCCTACGAGTGTTTCATCGCTTTTATCGCTCTCATACCGTTTCACGTATTCCAAGTCCAAATTGGCCCATATCTTCTTAAGAAACTATGAAGGCCGATTTTGAGGGCCCAAACTATATTCTTTCACCAAAATAACTCATAAGTCCTGGCTTATAGCTATGAGTTTTGGTTGTTGGTCCGTTTCGTATAGACCTAGGTCCAAACAGATCTCAAACCTAGCCTCGACAGCTTTTCCATCGCTTTTATCACACTCATACCGTTTCACGTATTCCAACTCTAGTTGGCCCGTATCTTCTTGACAAACTATGAAGGAAGATTTTGAGAGCCCAAACGACGTTTTTTCACCAAAATAACTCATAAGTCATGGCTTATAGCTTTGAGTTTTGGTCGTTGGCCCGTTTTCGATAGAACTAGGTCCAAACAGACTCAAACCTAGCCTTAAAGTTTTTTCATCGCTTTTATCACACCGATATCGTTTCACGTATTCCAACTCCAGCTAGCCCGTACCTTCTTCGCAAACTATGAAGACCGATTTTGAGAGCCCAAACTACATTTTTTCACCAAAATAACATGTAAGTCACGGCTAGAGCGATGAGCTTTTGTCGTTGGCCCGTTTCGCATCGAACTAGGTCCAAACTCGCTCCAACCTAGCCCTATAGTGTTTCGTGAGTTTTTATCGCTCTCATACCGTTTCACGTATTCTAAGTCCAATTGGCACATATCTTCTTAAAAAACTATGAAGGCCGATTTTAAGGGCCCAAACTACATTTTTTCACCAAAATAACTCATAAGTCGTGGCTTATAGCTATGAGTTTTGGTTGTTGGCCCGTTTAAGATAGACCTAGGTCCAAACAGATCTCAAACCTAGCCCGACAGTTTTTCCATCGCTTTTATCACACTCATACCGTTTCACGTATTCCAACTCTAGTTGGCCCGTACCTTCGACAAACTATGAAGGCAGATTTTGAGAGCCCAACCGACGTTTCTTCGCCAAAATAACTCATAAGTCATGGCTTATAGCTATGAGTTTTGGTCGTTGGCCCGTTTTCGGTAGAACTAGGTCCAAACAGACTCAAACCTAGCCTTACAGCTTTTTCATCGCTTTTATCACACCGATATCATTTCACGTATTCCAACTCCAGTTAACTCGTATCTCCTCGACAAACTATGAAGACTTATTTTGAGATCCCAAACAATCGTTTTTCACCAAAATAACTCGTAAGTCAAGGCTTAGATCGATGAGCTTTTGTTGTTGGCCCGTTTCACATCGAACTAGGTCCAAACTCGCTCCTACCTAGCCCTACAGTTGTTTCGTCGCTTTTATCGCTCTCATACCGTTTCACGTATTCCAAGTCCAGCTTGGCCCATATCTTCTTAAAAAACTATGAACGCCGATTTTGAGGGCCCAAACTATATTCTTTCACCAAAATAACTCATAAGTCGTGGTTATAGCTATGAGTTTTGGTTGTTGGTCCGTTTCGTATAGACCTAGGTCCAAACAGACTCAAACCTACCCCGACAGCTTTTCCATCGCTTTTATCACACTCATACCGTTTCACTTATTCCAAATCTAGTTGGGTCGTATCTTCCGGACAAACTATGAGTGCAGATTTTGAGAGCCCAAACGACGTTTTTTCACCAAAATAACTCATAAGTCATGGCTTATAGCTATAAGTTTTGGTCGTTGGCCCGTTTTCGGTAGAACTAGGTCCAAACAAGTCTCAAACCTAGCCTTACAATTTTTTCATCGGCTTTTATCACACCGATATCGTTTCACGTATTCCAACTCCAAGTTAGCCCGTATCTCCTCGACAAACTATGAAGACCGATTTTGAGATCCCAAACAATTGTTTTTCACCAAAATAACTCGTAAGTCAAGGCTTAGAGCGATGAGCTTTTGTCGTTGGCCCGTTTCGCATCGAATTAGGTCCAAACTCGCTCCAACCTAGCCCTATAGTGTTTCGTCAATTTTTATCGCTCTCATACCGTTTCACGTAATCCAAGTCCAAGCTTGGCCCATATCTTCTTAAAAAATTATAAACGCCGATTTTGAGGGCCCAAACAATATTCTTTCACCAAAATAACTCATAAGTCGTGGCTTACAACTATGAGTTTTGATTGTTGGCCCGTTTCGGATAGACCTAGGTCCAAACAGACTCAAACCTAGCCTCGACAGCTTTTTCCATCGGCTTTTATCACACTCATATCGTTTCACGTATTCCTACTCTAGTTGGCTTCGTATCTTCTTGACAAACTATAAAGGCATATTTTGAGAGCCCAAACGACGTTTTTTCACCAAAATAACTCGAAGTCATGGCTTATAGCTATGAGTTTTGGTCGTTGGCCGCTTTCGGTATAATTAGGTCCAAACAGACTCAAACCTAGCCTTACAGTTTCTTCATCGGCTTTGATCACACTCGATATCGTTTCATGTATTCCAACTCCGGTTAGCCCGTATCTCCTCGACAAACTTTGAAGATCGATTTTGAGATCTCAAACAATCGTTTTTCACCAAAATAACTCGTAAGTCAAGGCTTAGATCGATGAACTTTTATCGTTGGCCCATTTCGCATCGAACTAGGTCCAAACTCGCTCCAACCTAGCCCTACGAGTGTTTCATCGGCTTTTATCACACTCATACCGTTTCACGTATTCCACCGGTTGTTGGCCCGTATCTTCGACAAACTATGAAGGCAGATTTTGACGACCCAAACGACGTTTCTTCGCCAAAATAACTCATAAGTCATGGCTTATAGCTATGAGTTTTGGTCGTTGGACCGTTTCGGTAGAACTAGGTCCAAACGAGCTCAAACCTAGCCTTATAGTTTTTTCATCGGCTTTTATCACACCGATATCGTTTCACGTATTCCAACTCCAGTTAGCCCGTATCTCCTCGACAAACTAAGAAGACTCGATTTTGAGATCCCAAACAATCGTTTTTCACCAAAATAACTCGTAAGCTAAGGCTTAAATCGATAAGCTTTTGTCGTTGGCCCATTTCGCATCGAATTAGATCCAAACTCGCTCCAACCTAGCCCTACGGTGTTTCGTCAATTTTTATCGCTCTCATACCGTTTCACGTATTCCAAGTCCAGATTGCCCATATCTTCTTAAAAATCTATGAACGCCGATTTTGAGGGCCCAAACTATATTCTTTCACCAAAATAACTCATAAGTCGTGGCTTATAGCTATGAGTTTTGGTTGTTGGCCCGTTTCGGATAGACCTAGGTCCAAACAGACTCAAACCTAGCTCGACGGGTTTTCCATCGGCTTTTATCACACTCATACCGTTTCACGTATTCCAACTCTAGTTGGCCCGTATCTTCTTGACAAACTATGAAGGAAGATTTTGAGGGCCCAAACGATGTTTTTTCACCAAAATAAATCATAAGTCATGGCTTATAGCCATGAGTTTTGGTCGTTGGCCCATCTTCGGTAGAACTAGGTCCAAACGAGCTCAAACCTAGCCTTATAGTTTTTTCATCGGCTTTTATCACACCGATATCATTTCACGTATTCCAACTCAAGTTAGCCCGTACCTTCTTTGCAAACTATGAAGACCGATTTTGAGAGCCCAAACTACATTTTTTCACCAAAATAACATGTAAGTCACGGCTTAGAGCGATGAGCTTTTGTCGTTGGCCCATTTCGCATCGAACTAGGTCCAAACTCGCTCCAACCTAGCCCTATAGTGTTTCGTCGGCTTTTATCGCTCTCATACCGTTTCACGTATTCTAAGTCCAATTGGCACATATCTTCTTAAAAAACTATGAAGGCCGATTTTAAGGGCCCAAACTACATTTTTTCACCAAAATAACTCATAAGTCGTGGCTTATAGCTATTAGTTTTGGTTGTTGGCCCGTTTAAGATAGACCTAGGTCCAAACAAACTCAAACCTAGCCCGACAGTTTTTCCATCGGCTTTTATCACACTCATACCGTTTCACGTATTCCTACTCTAGTTGGTCCGTATCTTCTTGACAAACTATAAAGACAGATTTTGAGATCCCAAACTACGTTTTTTCACCAAAATAACTCGAAGTCATGGCTTATAGCTATGAGTTTTGGCCGTTGGCCCGTTTTCGGTAGAATTAGGTCCAAACAACTAAAACCTAGCCTTACAGCTTTTTCATCGGCTTTTATCACACCGATATCGTTTCACGTATTCCAACTCCAAGTTAGCCCGTATCTCCTCGACAAACTTTGAAGACCGATTTTGAGATCCCAAACAATCGTTTTTCACCAAAATAACTCGTAAGTCAAGGCTTAGATCGATGAGCTTTTGTCGTTGGCCCGTTTCGCATCGAACTAGGTCCAAACTCGCTCCAACCTAGCCCTATAGTGTTTCGTCGGCTTTTATCGCTCTCATAACGTTTCACGTATTCCAAGTCTAGTTGGACTTGATCTTCTTAAAAAACTATGAACGCCGATTTTGAGGGCCCAAACTATATTCTTTCACCAAAATAACTCATAAGTCGTGGCTTATAGCTATGAGTTTTGGTTGTTGGCCCGTTTCGGATAGACCTAGGTCCAAACAGACTCAAACCTAGCTCGACAGCTTTTCCATCAGCTTTTATCACACTCATACCGTTTCACGTATTCCAACTCTAGTTGGCCCGTATCTTCTTGAAAAACTATGAATGCAGATTTTGAGAGCCCAAACGACGTTTTTTCACCAAAATAACTCATAAGTCATGGCTTATAGCTATGAGTTTTGGTCGTTGGCCCGTTTTCGGTAGAACTAGGTCCAAACAGACTCAAACCTAGCCTTACAATTTTTTCATCGGCTTTTATCACACCGATATCGTTTCACGTATTCCAACTCCAGTTAGCCCGTATCTCCTCGACAAACTATGAAGACCGATTTTGAGATCCCAAACAATCGATTTTCACCAAAATAACTCGTAAGTCAAGGCTTAGATCGATGAGCTTTTGTCGTTGGCCCATTTCGTATCGAACTAGGTCCAAACTCGCTCCAACCTAGCTCTACGAGTGTTTCGTCGCTTTTATCCCTCTCATACCGTTTCACGTATTCCAAGTCCAGATTGGCCCATATCTTCTTAAAAACTATGAACGCCGATTTTGAGGGCCCAAACTATATTCTTTCACCAAAATAACTCATAAGTCGTGGCTTACGGCTATGAGTTTTGATTGTCGGCCCGTTTCGTATAGACCTAGGTCCAAACAGACTCAAACCTAGCCCGACAGCTTTTTCCATCGGCTTTTATCACACTCATATCGTTTCACGTATTCCTACTCTAGTTGGCTTCGTATCTTCTTGACAAACTATAAAGGCATATTTTAAGAGCCCAAACGACGTTTTTTCACCAAAATAACTCGAAGTCATGGCTTATAGCTATGAGTTTTGGTCGTTGGCCCGTTTTCGGTATAATTAGGTCCAAACAAGTCTCAAACCTAGCCTTACAGCTTTCTTCATCGGCTTTGATCACACCGATATCGTTTCACGTATTCCAACTCCAGTTAGCCCGTATCTCCTCGACAAACTTTGAAGACCGATTTTGAGATCCCAAACAATCGTTTTTCACCAAAATAACTCGTAAGTCAAGGCTTAGATCGATGAACTTTTATCGTTGGCCCATTTCGCATCGAACTAGGTCCAAACCGCTCCAACCTAGCCCTACGAGTGTTTCATCGGCTTTATCACACTCATACCGTTTCACGTATTCCAACGATTGTTGGCCCGTATCTTCTTGACAAACTATGAAGGCGGATTTTGAGAGCCCAAACGACGTTTCTTCGCCAAAATAACTCATAAGTCATGGCTTATAGCTATGAGTTTTGGTCGTTGGCCCGTTTTCGGTAGAACTAGGTCCAAACAGACTCAAACCTAGCCTTACAGCTTTTTCATCGGCTTTTATCACACCGATATCGTTTCACGTATTCCAACTCCAGCTAGCCCGTATCTCCTCGACAAATTATGAAGACCGATTTTGAGATCCCAAACAATCGTTTGTCACCAAAATAACTCGTAAGTCAAGGCTTAGATCGATGAGCTTTTGTCGTTGGCCCATTTCGCATCGAACTAGGTCCAAACTCGCTCCTACCTAGCCCTACGAGTGTTTCGTCGGCTTTTATGGCTCTCATACGGTTTGACATATTCCAAGTCCAAGCTTGGCCCACATCTTCTTAAAAAACTATGAACGCCGATTTTGAGGGCCCAAACTATATTCTTTCACCAAAATAACTCATAAGTCGTGGCTTATACCTATGCGTTTTGGTTGTTGGCCCGTTTCGGATAGACCTAGGTCCAAACAGTCTCAAACCTAGCCCGACAGCTTTTCCATCGGCTTTTATCACACTCATACCGTTTCACGTATTCCAACTCTAGTTGGCCCGTATCTCTTTGACAAACTATGAAGGCAGATTTTGAGAGCCCAAACTACGTTTTTTCACCAAAATAACTCATAAGTCATGGCTTATAGCTATAAGTTTTGGTCGTTGGCTCGTTTTCGGTAGAACTAGGTCCAAACAGACTCAAACCTAGCCTTACAGCTTTTTCATCGCTTTTATCACACCGATATCATTTCACGTATTCCAACTCCAGCTTAACTCGTATCTCCTCGACAAACTATGAAGACTTATTTTGAGATCCCAAACAATCGTTTTTCACCAAAATAACTCGTAAGTCAAGGCTTAGATCGATGAGCTTTTGTTGTTGGCCCGTTTCACATCGAACTAGGTCCAAACTCGCTCCTACCTAGCCCTACGGTGTTTCGTCGCTTTTATCGCTCTCATACCGTTTCACGTATTCCAAGTCCAGCTTGGCCCATATCTTCTTAAAAAACTATGAACGCCGATTTTGAGGGCCCAAACTATATTCTTTCACCAAAATAACTCATAAGTCGTGGTTATAGCTATGAGTTTTGGTTGTTGGCCCGTTTCGGATAGACCTAGGTCCAAACAGTCTCAAACCTACCCCGACAGCTTTTCCATCGGCTTTTATCACACTCATACCGTTTCACTTATTCCAAATCTAGTTGGGTCGTATCTTCCGGACAAACTATGAGTGCGATTTTGAGAGCCCAAACGACGTTTTTTCACCAAAATAACTCATAAGTCATGGCTTATAGCTATAAGTTTTGGTCGTTGGCCCGTTTTCGGTAGAACTAGGTCCAAACGAACTCAAACCTAGCCTTACAATTTTTTCATCGGCTTTTATCACACCGATATCGTTTCACGTATTCCAACTCCAGTTAGCCCGTATCTCCTCGACAAACTATGAAGACCGATTTTGAGATCCCAAACAATTGTTTTTCACCAAAATAACTCGTAAGTCAAGGCTTAGAGCGATGAGCTTTTGTCGTTGGCCCGTTTCGCATCGAATTAGGTCCAAACTCGCTCCAACCTAGCCCTATAGTGTTTCGTCAATTTTTATCGCTCTCATACCGTTTCACGTAATCCAAGTCCAGCTTGGCCCATATCTTCTTAAAAAATTATAAACGCCGATTTTGAGGGCCCAAACAATATTCTTTCACCAAAATAACTCATAAGTCGTGGCTTACAACTATGAGTTTTGATTGTTGGCCCGTTTCGGATAGACCTAGGTCCAAACAGACTCAAACCTAGCCTCGACAGCTTTTCCATCGGCTTTTATCACACTCATATCGTTTCACGTATTCCTACTCTAGTTGGCTTCGTATCTTCTTGACAAACTATAAAGGCATATTTTGAGAGCCCAAACGACGTTTTTTCACCAAAATAACTCGAAGTCATGGCTTATAGCTATGAGTTTTGGTCGTTGGCCGATTTTCGGTATAATTAGGTCCAAACGAGCTCAAACCTAGCCTTACAGTTTCTTCATCGGCTTTGATCACACCGATATCGTTTCATGTATTCCAACTCCGAGTTAGCCCGTATCTCCTCGACAAACTTTGAAGACCGATTTTGAGATCTCAAACAATCGTTTTTCACCAAAATAACTCGTAAGTCAAGGCTTAGATCGATGAACTTTTATCGTTGGCCCATTTCGCATCGAACTAGGTCCAAACCTGCTCCAACCTAGCCCTACAGGTGTTTCATCGGCTTTTATCACACTCATACCGTTTCACGTATTCCACCGGTTGTTGGCCCGTATCTTCGACAAACTATGAAGGCAGATTTTGACGAGCCTCAAACGACGTTTCTTCGCCAAAATAACTCATAAGTCATGGCTTATAGCTATGAGTTTTGGTCGTTGGACCGTTTTCGGTAGAACTAGGTCCAAACAGACTCAAACCTAGCCTTATAGTTTTTTCATCGCTTTTATCACACCGATATCGTTTCACGTATTCCAACTCCAGTTAGCCCGTATCTCCTCGACAAACTAAGAAGACCGATTTTGAGATCCCAAACAATCGTTTTTCACCAAAATAACTCGTAAGCTAAGGCTTAAATCGATAAGCTTTTGTCGTTGGCCCATTTCGCATCGAATTAGATCCAAACTCGCTCCAACCTAGCCCTACGGTGTTTCGTCAATTTTTATCGCTCTCATACCGTTTCACGTATTCCAAGTCCAGATTGCCCATATCTTCTTAAAAATCTATGAACGCCGATTTTGAGGGCCCAAACTATATTCTTTCACCAAAATAACTCATAAGTCGTGGCTTATAGCTATGAGTTTTGGTTGTTGGCCCGTTTCGGATAGACCTAGGTCCAAACAGACTCAAACCTAGCTCGACGGGTTTTCCATCGGCTTTTATCACACTCATACCGTTTCACGTATTCCAACTCTAGTTGGCCCGTATCTTCTTGACAAACTATGAAGGAAGATTTTGAGGGCCCAAACGATGTTTTTTCACCAAAATAAATCATAAGTCATGGCTTATAGCCATGAGTTTTGGTCGTTGGCCCATCTTCGGTAGAACTAGGTCCAAACAGACTCAAACCTAGCCTTATAGTTTTTTCATCGGCTTTTATCACACCGATATCATTTCACGTATTCCAACTCAAGTTAGCCCGTACCTTCTTTGCAAACTATGAAGACCGATTTTGAGAGCCCAAACTACATTTTTTCACCAAAATAACATGTAAGTCACGGCTTAGAGCGATGAGCTTTTGTCGTTGGCCCATTTCGCATCGAACTAGGTCCAAACCGCTCCAACCTAGCCCTATAGTGTTTCGTCGGCTTTTATCGCTCTCATACCGTTTCACGTATTCTAAGTCCAATTGGCACATATCTTCTTAAAAAACTATGAAGGCCGATTTTAAGGGCCCAAACTACATTTTTTCACCAAAATAACTCATAAGTCGTGGCTTATAGCTATTAGTTTTGGTTGTTGGCCCGTTTAAGATAGACCTAGGTCCAAACAGACTCAAACCTAGCCTCGACAGCTTTTCCATCGGCTTTTATCACACTCATACCGTTTCACGTATTCCTACTCTAGTTGGTCCGTATCTTCTGACAAACTATAAAGACAGATTTTGAGATCCCAAACTACGTTTTTTCACCAAAATAACTCGAAGTCATGGCTTATAGCTATGAGTTTTGGCCGTTGGCCCGTTTTCGGTAGAATTAGGTCCAAACAGACTAAAACCTAGCCTTACGCTTTTTCATCGCTTTTATCACACCGATATCGTTTCACGTATTCCAACTCCAGTTAGCCCGTATCTCCTCGACAAACTTTGAAGACCGATTTTGAGATCCCAAACAATCGTTTTTCACCAAAATAACTCGTAAGTCAAGGCTTAGATCGATGAGCTTTTGTCGTTGGCCCGTTTCGCATCGAACTAGGTCCAAACCGCTCCAACCTAGCCCTATAGTGTTTCGTCGGCTTTTATCGCTCTCATAACGTTTCACGTATTCCAAGTCTAGTTGGACTTGATCTTCTTAAAAAACTATGAACGCCGATTTTGAGGGCCCAAACTATATTCTTTCACCAAAATAACTCATAAGTCGTGGCTTATAGCTATGAGTTTTGGTTGTTGGCCCGTTTCGGATAGACTCTAGGTCCAAACAGACTCAAACCTAGCTCGACGGTTTTTCCATCAGCTTTTATCACACTCATACCGTTTCACGTATTCCAACTCTAGTTGGCCCGTATCTTCTTGAAAAACTATGAATGCAGATTTTGAGAGCCCAAACGACGTTTTTTCACCAAAATAACTCATAAGTCATGGCTTATAGCTATGAGTTTTGGTCGTTGGCCCGTTTTCGGTAGAACTAGGTCCAAACAGACTCAAACCTAGCCTTACAATTTTTTCATCGGCTTTTATCACACCGATATCGTTTCACGTATTCCAACTCCAGTTAGCCCGTATCTCCTCGACAAACTATGAAGACCGATTTTGAGATCCCAAACAATCGATTTTCACCAAAATAACTCGTAAGTCAAGGCTTAGATCGATGAGCTTTTGTCGTTGGCCCATTTCGTATCGAACTAGGTCCAAACTCGCTCCAACCTAGCTCTACAGAGTGTTTCGTCGCTTTTATCCCTCTCATACCGTTTCACGTATTCCAAGTCCAAGTTGGCCCATATCTTCTTAAAAACTATGAACGCCGATTTTGAGGGCCCAAACTATATTCTTTCACCAAAATAACTCATAAGTCGTGGCTTACAGCTATGAGTTTTGATTGTCGGCCCGTTTCGGATAGACCTAGGTCCAAACAAGTCTCAAACCTAGCCCGACAGCTTTTCCATCGGCTTTTATCACACTCATATCGTTTCACGTATTCCTACTCTAGTTGGCTCCGTATCTTCTTGACAAACTATAAAGGCATATTTTAAGAGCCCAAACGACGTTTTTTCACCAAAATAACTCGAAGTCATGGCTTATAGCTATGAGTTTTGGTCGTTGGCCCGTTTTCGGTATAATTAGGTCCAAACAGATCTCAAACCTAGCCTTACAGCTTTCTTCATCGGCTTTGATCACACCGATATCGTTTCACGTATTCCAACTCCAGGTTAGCCCGTATCTCCTCGACAAACTTTGAAGACCGATTTTGAGATCCCAAACAATCGTTTTTCACCAAAATAACTCGTAAGTCAAGGCTTAGATCGATGAACTTTTATCGTTGGCCCATTTCGCATCGAACTAGGTCCAAACTCGCTCCAACCTAGCCCTACAGGTGTTTCATCGGCTTTATCACACTCATACCGTTTCACGTATTCCAACGATTGTTGGCCCGTATCTTCTTGACAAACTATGAAGGCGGATTTTGAGAGCCCAAACGACGTTTCTTCGCCAAAATAACTCATAAGTCATGGCTTATAGCTATGAGTTTTGGTCGTTGGCCCGTTTTCGGTAGAACTAGGTCCAAACGAGCTCAAACCTAGCCTTACAGCTTTTTCATCGGCTTTTATCACACCGATATCGTTTCACGTATTCCAACTCCAGTTAGCCCGTATCTCCTTGACAAATTATGAAGACCGATTTTGAGATCCCAAACAATCGTTTGTCACCAAAATAACTCGTAAGTCAAGGCTTAGATCGATGAGCTTTTGTCGTTGGCCCATTTCGCATCGAACTAGGTCCAAACTCGCTCCTACCTAGCCCTACGAGTGTTTCGTCGGCTTTTATGGCTCTCATACGGTTTGACATATTCCAAGTCCAGTTGGCCCACATCTTCTTAAAAACTATGAACGCCGATTTTGAGGGCCCAAACTATATTCTTTCACCAAAATAACTCATAAGTCGTGGCTTATACCTATGCGTTTTGGTTGTTGGCCCGTTTCGTATAGACCTAGGTCCAAACAGACTCAAACCTAGCCCGACAGCTTTTCCATCGGCTTTTATCACACTCATACCGTTTCACGTATTCCAACTCTAGTTGGCCCGTATCTCTTTGACAAACTATGAAGGCGAGATTTTGAGAGCCCAAACTACGTTTTTTCACCAAAATAACTCATAAGTCATGGCTTATAGCTATAAGTTTTGGTCGTTGGCTCTGTTTTCGGTAGAACTAGGTCCAAACAGACTCAAACCTAGCCTTACAGCTTTTTCATCGGCTTTTATCACACCGATATCATTTCACGTATTCCAACTCCAGTTAACTCGTATCTCCTCGACAAACTATGAAGACTTATTTTGAGATCCCAAACAATCGTTTTTCACCAAAATAACTCGTAAGTCAAGGCTTAGATCGATGAGCTTTTGTTGTTGGCCCGTTTCACATCGAACTAGGTCCAAACCGCTCCTACCTAGCCCTACGGTGTTTCGTCGCTTTTATCGCTCTCATACCGTTTCACGTATTCCAAGTCCAGCTTGGCCCATATCTTCTTAAAAAACTATGAACGCCGATTTTGAGGGCCCAAACTATATTCTTTCACCAAAATAACTCATAAGTCGTGGTTATAGCTATGAGTTTTGGTTGTTGGCCCGTTTCGTATAGACCTAGGTCCAAACGTACTCAAACCTACCCCGACAGCTTTTCCATCGCTTTTATCACACTCATACCGTTTCACTTATTCCAAATCTAGTTGGGTCGTATCTTCCGGACAAACTATGAGTGCAGATTTTGAGAGCCCAAACGACGTTTTTTCACCAAAATAACTCATAAGTCATGGCTTATAGCTATAAGTTTTGGTCGTTGGCCCGTTTTCGGTAGAACTAGGTCCAAACGAACTCAAACCTAGCCTTACAATTTTTTCATCGCTTTTATCACACCGATATCGTTTCACGTATTCCAACTCCGAGTTAGCCCGTATCTCCTCGACAAACTATGAAGACCGATTTTGAGATCCCAAACAATTGTTTTTCACCAAAATAACTCGTAAGTCAAGGCTTAGAGCGATGAGCTTTTGTCGTTGGCCCGTTTCGCATCGAATTAGGTCCAAACTCGCTCCAACCTAGCCCTATAGTGTTTCGTCAATTTTTATCGCTCTCATACCGTTTCACGTAATCCAAGTCCAGCTTGGCCCATATCTTCTTAAAAAATTATAAACGCCGATTTTGAGGGCCCAAACAATATTCTTTCACCAAAATAACTCATAAGTCGTGGCTTACAACTATGAGTTTTGATTGTTGGCCCGTTTCGGATAGACCTAGGTCCAAACAAATCTCAAACCTAGCCTCGACAGCTTTTCCATCGCTTTTATCACACTCATATCGTTTCACGTATTCCTACTCTAGTTGGCTTCGTATCTTCGACAAACTATAAAGGCATATTTTGAGAGCCCAAACGACGTTTTTTCACCAAAATAACTCGAAGTCATGGCTTATAGCTATGAGTTTTGGTCGTTGGCCGCTTTCGGTATAATTAGGTCCAAACAGACTCAAACCTAGCCTTACAGTTTCTTCATCGGCTTTGATCACACCGATATCGTTTCATGTATTCCAACTCCAGCTAGCCCGTATCTCCTCGACAAACTTTGAAGACCGATTTTGAGATCTCAAACAATCGTTTTTCACCAAAATAACTCGTAAGTCAAGGCTTAGATCGATGAACTTTTATCGTTGGCCCATTTCGCATCGAACTAGGTCCAAACCGCTCCAACCTAGCCCTACAAGTTGTTTCATCGCTTTTATCACACTCATACCGTTTCACGTATTCCACCGGTTGTTGGCCCGTATCTTCGACAAACTATGAAGGCAGATTTTGACAGACTCCAAACGACGTTTCTTCGCCAAAATAACTCATAAGTCATGGCTTATAGCTATGAGTTTTGGTCGTTGGACCGTTTTCGGTAGAACTAGGTCCAAACAGACTCAAACCTAGCCTTATAGTTTTTTCATCGCTTTTATCACACCGATATCGTTTCACGTATTCCAACTCCAGCTAGCCCGTATCTCCTCGACAAACTAAGAAGACTCGATTTTGAGATCCCAAACAATCGTTTTTCACCAAAATAACTCGTAAGCTAAGGCTTAAATCGATAAGCTTTTGTCGTTGGCCCATTTCGCATCGAATTAGATCCAAACCGCTCCAACCTAGCCCTACAAGTGTTTCGTCAATTTTTATCGCTCTCATACCGTTTCACGTATTCCAAGTCCAGATTGCCCATATCTTCTTAAAAATCTATGAACGCCGATTTTGAGGGCCCAAACTATATTCTTTCACCAAAATAACTCATAAGTCGTGGCTTATAGCTATGAGTTTTGGTTGTTGGCCCGTTTCGGATAGACCTAGGTCCAAACGAACTCAAACCTAGCCCGACGAGTTTTCCATCGCTTTTATCACACTCATACCGTTTCACGTATTCCAACTCTAGTTGGCCCGTATCTTCTTGACAAACTATGAAGGAAGATTTTGAGGGCCCAAACGATGTTTTTTCACCAAAATAAATCATAAGTCATGGCTTATAGCCATGAGTTTTGGTCGTTGGCCCATCTTCGGTAGAACTAGGTCCAAACAGACTCAAACCTAGCCTTATAGTTTTTTCATCAGCTTTTATCACACCGATATCATTTCACGTATTCCAACTCAAGTTAGCCCGTACCTTCTTCGCAAACTATGAAGACCGATTTTGAGAGCCCAAACTACATTTTTTCACCAAAATAACATGTAAGTCACGGCTTAGAGCGATGAGCTTTTGTCGTTGGCCCATTTCGCATCGAACTAGGTCCAAACTCGCTCCAACCTAGCCCTATAGTGTTTCGTCGCTTTTATCGCTCTCATACCGTTTCACGTATTCTAAGTCCAATTGGCACATATCTTCTTAAAAACTATGAAGGCCGATTTTAAGGGCCCAAACTACATTTTTTCACCAAAATAACTCATAAGTCGTGGCTTATAGCTATTAGTTTTGGTTGTTGGCCCGTTTAAGATGGACCTAGGTCCAAACAAACTTCAAACCTAGCCTCGACAGCTTTTTCCATCAGCTTTTATCACACTCATACCGTTTCACGTATTCCTACTCTAGTTGGTCCGTATCTTCTTGACAAACTATAAAGACAGATTTTGAGATCCCAAACTACGTTTTTTCACCAAAATAACTCGAAGTCATGGCTTATAGCTATGAGTTTTGGCCGTTGGCCCGTTTTCGGTAGAATTAGGTCCAAACAAGCTAAAACCTAGCCTTACAGCTTTTTCATCAGCTTTTATCACACCGATATCGTTTCACGTATTCCAACTCCAGCTAGCCCGTATCTCCTCGACAAACTTTGAAGACCGATTTTGAGATCCCAAACAATCGTTTTTCACCAAAATAACTCGTAAGTCAAGGCTTAGATCGATGAGCTTTTGTCGTTGGCCCGTTTCGCATCGAACTAGGTCCAAACTCGCTCCAACCTAGCCCTATAGTGTTTCGTCGCTTTTATCGCTCTCATAACGTTTCACGTATTCCAAGTCTAGTTGGACTTGATCTTCTTAAAAAACTATGAACGCCGATTTCGAGGGCCCAAACTATATTCTTTCACCAAAATAACTCATAAGTCGTGGCTTATAGCTATGAGTTTTGGTTGTTGGCCCGTTTCGTATAGACTCTAGGTCCAAACAGATCTCAAACCTAGCTCGACAGCTTTTCCATCAGCTTTTATCACACTCATACCGTTTCACGTATTCCAACTCTAGTTGGCCCGTATCTTCTTGAAAAACTATGAATGCGGATTTTGAGAGCCCAAACGACGTTTTTTCACCAAAATAACTCATAAGTCATGGCTTATAGCTATGAGTTTTGGTCGTTGGCCCGTTTTCGGTAGAACTAGGTCCAAACAAACTCAAACCTAGCCTTACAATTTTTTCATCGGCTTTTATCACACCGATATCGTTTCACGTATTCCAACTCCAAGTTAGCCCGTATCTCCTCGACAAACTATGAAGACCGATTTTGAGATCCCAAACAATCGATTTTCACCAAAATAACTCGTAAGTCAAGGCTTAGATCGATGAGCTTTTGTCGTTGGCCCATTTCGTATCGAACTAGGTCCAAACTCGCTCCAACCTAGCTCTACGGTGTTTCGTCGCTTTTATCCCTCTCATACCGTTTCACGTATTCCAAGTCCAAGTTGGCCCATATCTTCTTAAAAACTATGAACGCCGATTTTGAGGGCCCAAACTATATTCTTTCACCAAAATAACTCATAAGTCGTGGCTTACGGCTATGAGTTTTGATTGTCGGCCCGTTTCGGATAGACCTAGGTCCAAACGAACTCAAACCTAGCCCGACAGCTTTTTCCATCGGCTTTTATCACACTCATATCGTTTCACGTATTCCTACTCTAGTTGGCTCCGTATCTTCTTGACAAACTATAAAGGCATATTTTAAGAGCCCAAACGACGTTTTTTCACCAAAATAACTCGAAGTCATGGCTTATAGCTATGAGTTTTGGTCGTTGGCCCGTTTTCGGTATAATTAGGTCCAAACAGTCTCAAACCTAGCCTTACAGCTTTCTTCATCGGCTTTGATCACACCGATATCGTTTCACGTATTCCAACTCCAGCTAGCCCGTATCTCCTCGACAAACTTTGAAGACCGATTTTGAGATCCCAAACAATCGTTTTTCACCAAAATAACTCGTAAGTCAAGGCTTAGATCGATGAACTTTTATCGTTGGCCCATTTCGCATCGAACTAGGTCCAAACTCGCTCCAACCTAGCCCTACAGTTGTTTCATCGGCTTTATCACACTCATACCGTTTCACGTATTCCAACGATTGTTGGCCCGTATCTTCTTGACAAACTATGAAGGCAGCATTTTGAGAGCCCAAACGACGTTTCTTCGCCAAAATAACTCATAAGTCATGGCTTATAGCTATGAGTTTTGGTCGTTGGCCCGTTTTCGGTAGAACTAGGTCCAAACAGATCTCAAACCTAGCCTTACAGCTTTTTCATCGGCTTTTATCACACCGATATCGTTTCACGTATTCCAACTCCAGCTAGCCCGTATCTCCTTGACAAGTTATGAAGACCGATTTTGAGATCCCAAACAATCGTTTGTCACCAAAATAACTCGTAAGTCAAGGCTTAGATCGATGAGCTTTTGTCGTTGGCCCATTTCGCATCGAACTAGGTCCAAACCGCTCCTACCTAGCCCTACGAGTGTTTCGTCGGCTTTTATGGCTCTCATACGGTTTGACATATTCCAAGTCCAGCTTGGCCCACATCTTCTTAAAAACTATGAACGCCGATTTTGAGGGCCCAAACTATATTCTTTCACCAAAATAACTCATAAGTCGTGGCTTATACCTATGCGTTTTGGTTGTTGGCCCGTTTCGTATAGACCTAGGTCCAAACAAGTCTCAAACCTAGCCCGACAGCTTTTCCATCGGCTTTTATCACACTCATACCGTTTCACGTATTCCGACTCTAGTTGGCTCGTATCTTTCGCACAAACTATGAAGGCAGATTTTGAGAGCCCAAACGACGTTTTTTCACCAAAATAACTCATAAGTCATGGCCTATAGCTATGAGTTTTGGTCGTTGGCCCGTTTTCGGTAGAACTAGGTCCAAACAGCCTAAAACCTAGCCTTACAGCTTTTTCATCGCTTTTATCACACCGATATCGTTTCACGTATTCCAACTCCAGCTTAGCCCGTATCTCCTCGACAAACTAAGAAGACCGATTTTGAGATCCCAAACAATCGTTTTTCACCAAAATAACTCGTAAGCCAAGGCTTAAATCGATAAGCTTTTGTCGTTGGCCCTTTTCGCATCGAATTAGATCCAAACCGCTCCAACCTAGCCCTACAGGTGTTTCGTCAATTTTTATCGCTCTCATACCGTTTCACGTATTCCAAGTCCAGATTGCCCATATCTTCTTAAAAATCTATGAACGCCGATTTTGAGGGCCCAAACTATATTCTTTTACCAAAATAACTCATAAGTCGTGGCTTATAGCTATGAGTTTTTGTTGTTGGCCTGTTTCGTATAGACCTAGGTCCAAACGAACTCAAACCTAGCCCGACAGCTTTTCCATCAGCTTTTATCACACTCATACCGTTTCACGTATTCCAACTCTAGTTGGCCCGTATCTTCTTGACAAACTATGAAGGAAGATTTTGAGAGCCCAAACGACGTTTTTTCACCAAAATAACTCATTAGTCATGGCTTATAGCTATGAGTTTTGGTCGTTGGCCCGTTTTCGTAGAACTAGGTCCAAACAGACTCAAACCTAGCCTTCCAAGCTTTTTCATCAGCTTTTATCACACCGATATCGTTTCACGTATTCCAACTCCAAGCTAGCCCGTATCTCCTTGACAAATTATGAAGACCGATTTTGAGATCCCAAACAATCGTTTGTCACCAAAATAACTCGTAAGTCAAGGCTTAGATCGATGAGCTTTTGTCGTTGGCCCATTTCGCATCGAACTAGGTCCAAACTCGCTCCTACCTAGCCCTACAAGTGTTTCGTCGGCTTTTATGGCTCTCATACCGGTTTGACGTATTCCAAGTCCAAGCTTGGCCCACATCTTCTTAAAAAACTATGAACGCCGATTTTGAGGGCCCAAACTATATTCTTTCACCAAAATAACTCATAAGTCGTGGCTTATAGCTATGAGTTTTGGTTGTTGGCCCGTTTCGTATAGACCTAGGTCCAAACAGATCTCAAACCTAGCTCGACAGCTTTTCCATCAGCTTTTATCACACTCATACCGTTTCACGTATTCGGACTCTAGTTGGGTCGTATCTTCCGCACAAACTATGAAGGCAGCATTTTGAGAGCCCAAACGACGTTTTTTCACCAAAATAACTCATAAGTCATGGCCTATAGCTATGAGTTTTGGTCGTTGGCCCGTTTTCGGTAGAACTAGGTTCAAACAAGCCTAAAACCTAGCCTTACAGCTTTTTCATCGCTTTTATCACACCGATATCGTTTCACGTATTCCAACTCCAGCTAGCCCGTATCTCCTCGACAAACTAAGAAGACCGATTTTGAGATCCCAAACAATCGTTTTTCACCAAAATAACTCGTAAGCCAAGGCTTAAATCGATAAGCTTTTGTCGTTGGCCCTTTTCGCATCGAATTAGATCCAAATTGCTCCAACCTAGCCCTACAGTTGTTTCGTCAATTTTTATCGCTCTCATACCGTTTCACGTATTCCAAGTCCAGCATTGCCCATATCTTCTTAAAAATCTATGAACGCCGATTTCGAGGGCCCAAACTATATTCTTTTACCAAAATAACTCATAAGTCGTGGCTTATAGCTATGAGTTTTGGTTGTTGGTCCGTTTCGGATAGACCTAGGTCCAAACAAACTCAAACCTAGACTCGACAATTTTTCCATCAGCTTTTATCACACTCATACCGTTTCACGTATTCCAACTCTAGTTGGCCCGTATCTTCTTGAAAAACTATGAAGGAAGATTTCGAGAGCCCAAACGATGTTTTTTCACCAAAATAACTCATAAGTCATGGCTTATAGCCATGAGTTTTGGTCGTTGGCCCATCTTCGGTAGAACTAGGTCCAAACGTACTCAAACCTAGCCTTACAGCTTTTTCATTAGTTTTTATCACACCGATATCGTTTCACGTATTCCAACTCCAGCTAGCCCGTACCTTCTTTACAAACTATGAAAACCGATTTTGAGAGCCCAAACTACATTTTTTCACCAAAATAACATTTAAGTCACGGCTTAGAGCGATGAGCTTTTGTCGTTGGCCCGTTTCGCATCGAAGTAGGTCCAAACTCGCTCCAACCTAGCCCTATAGTGTTTCGTGAGTTTTTATCGCTCTCATACCGTTTCACGTATTCTAAGTCCAATTGGCACATATATTCTTAAAAAACTATGAAGGCCGATTTTGAGGGCCCAAACTATATTTTTTCACCAAAATAACTCATAAGTCGTGGCTTATAGCTATTAGTTTTGGTTGTTGGCCCATTTCACATAGACCTAGGTCCAAACAAATCTCAAACCTAGCCTCGACAGCTTTTCCATCGCTTTTATCACACTCATACCGTTTCACGTATTCCAACTCTAGCTTGACCCGTATCTTCGACAAACTATGAAGACAGATTTTGAGATCCCAAACTACGTTTTTTCACCAAAATAACTCATAAGTCATGGCTTATAGCTATGAGTTTTGGCCGTTGGCCCGTTTCCGTAGAACTAGGTCCAAACAAACTCAAACCTAGCCTTATAGTTTTTTCATCGCTTTTATCAAACCGATATCGTTTCACGTATTCCAACTCCAGCTAGCCCGTATCTCCTCGACAAACTATAAAGACCGATTTTGAGATCCCAAACAACCGTTTTTCACCAAAATAACTCGTAAGTCACGGCTTAGAGCGATGAGCTTTTGTCGTTGGCCCGTTTCGCATCGAACTAGGTCCAAACTCGCTCCAACCTAGTCCTACAGTTGTTTCATCGCTTTTATCGCTCTCATACCGTTTCACGTATTCCAAGTCCAGCTTGGCCCATATCTTCTTAAGAAACTATGAAGGCCGATTTCGAGGGCCCAAACTATATTCTTTCACCAAAATAACTCATAAGTCATGGCTTATAGCTATGAGTTTTGGTTGTTGGCCCGTTTCGTATAGACCTAGGTCCAAACAAACTCAAACCTAGCCTCGACAGCTTTTCCATCAGCTTTTATCACACTCATACCGTTTCACGTATTCCAACTCTAGTTGGCCCGTATCTTCTTGACAAACTATGAAGGAAGATTTTGAGAGCCCAAACGATGTTTTTTCACCAAAATAACTCATAAGTCATGGCTTATAGCTATGAGTTTTGGTCGTTGGCCCGTTTTCGATAGAACTAGGTCCAAACAGACTCAAACCTAGCCTTATAGTTTTTTCATCGCTTTTATCACACCGATATCGTTTCACGTATTCCAACTCAAGTTAGCCCGTACCTTCTTCGCAAACTATGAAGACCGATTTCGAGAGCCCAAACTACATTTTTTCACCAAAATAACATGTAAGTCACGGCTTAGAGCGATGAGCTTTTGTCGTTGGCCCATTTCGCATCGAACTAGGTCCAAACCGCTCCAACCTAGCCCTATAGTTGTTTCGTCGCTTTTATCGCTCTCATACCGTTTCACGTATTCTAAGTCCAATTGGCACATATCTTCTTAAAAAACTATGAAGGTTGATTTTAAGGGCCCAAACTACATTTTTTCACCAAAATAACTCATAATTCGTGGCTTATAGCTATGAGTTTTTGTTGTTGGCCCGTTTAAGATAGACCTAGGTCCAAACAAACTCAAACCTAGCCTCGACAGCTTTTCCATCGCTTTTATCACACTCATACCGTTTCACGTATTCCTACTCTAGTTGGTCCGTATCTTCTTGACAAACTATAAAGGCATATTTTGAGAGCCCAAAGTACGTTTTTTCACTAAAATAACTCGAAGTCATGGCTTATAGCTATGAGTTTTGGTCGTTGGCCCGTTTTCGGTAGAATTAGGACCAAACAGCCTAAAACCTAGCCTTACAGCTTTTTTATCGCTTTTATCACACCGATATCGTTTCACGTATTCCAACTCCAATTAGCCCGTATCTCCTCGACAAACTTTGAAGACCGATTTTGAGATCCCAAACAATCGTTTTTCACCAAAATAACTCGTAAGTCAAGGCTTAGATCGATGAGCTTTTGTCGTTGGCCCGTTTCGCATCGAACTAGGTCCAAACCGCTCCAACCTAGCCCTACAAGTGTTTCGTCGCTTTTATCGCTCTCATACCGTTTCACGTATTCCAAGTCTAGTTGGACTTGATCTTCTTAAAAAACTATGAAGGCTGATTTCGAGGGCCCAAACTATATTCTTTCACCAAAATAACTCATAAGTCGTGGCTTATAGCTATGAGTTTTAGTTGTTGGCCCGTTTCGTATAGACCTAGGTCCAAACGAACTTCAAACCTAGCCCGACAGCTTTTTCCATCGGCTTTTATCACACTCATACCGTTTCACGTATTCCAACTCTAGTTGGCCCGTATCTTCTTGACAAACTATGAAGGCAGCATTTTGAGAGCCCAAACGACGTTTTTTCACCAAAATAACTCATAAGTCATGGCTTATAGCTATGAGTTTTGGTCGTTGGCCCGTTTTCGGTAGAACTAGGTCCAAACGAACTTCAAACCTAGCCTTACAATTTTTTCATCGCTTTTATCACACTAATATCGTTTCACGTATTCCAACTCCAGTTAGCCCGTATCTCCTCGACAAACTATGAAGACCGATTTTGAGATCCCAAACAATCGATTTTCACCAAAATAACTCGTAAGTCAAGGCTTAGATCGATGAGCTTTTGTCGTTGGCCCATTTCGTATCGAACTAGGTCCAAACTCGCTCCAACCTAGCTCTACAGTTGTTTCGTCGCTTTTATCCCTCTCATACTCGTTTCACGTATTCCAAGTCCAGCTTGGCCCATATCTTCTTAAAAACTATGAACGCCGATTTTGAGGGCCCAAACTATATTCTTTCACCAAAATAACTCATAAGTCGTGGCTTACAGCTATGAGTTTTGATTGTTGGCCCGTTTCGTATAGACCTAGGTCCAAACAAACTTCAAACCTAGCTCGACAGCTTTTTCCATCGCTTTTATCACACTCATATCGTTTCACGTATTCCTACTCTAGCTTGGCTTCGTATCTTCTTGAAAAACTATAAAGGCATATTTTGAGAGCCCAAACGACGTTTTTTCACCAAAATAACTCGAAGTCATGGCTTATAGCTATGAGTTTTGGTGGTTGGCCCGTTTTCGGTATAATTAGGTCCAAACATGTCTCAAACCTAGCCTTACAGCTTTCTTCATCGGCTTTGATCACACCGATATCGTTTCACGTATTCCAACTCCAGCTTAGCCCGTATCTCCTTGAAAAACTTTGAAGACCGATTTTGAGATCCCAAACAATCGTTTTTCACCAAAATAACTCGTAAGTCAAGGCTTAGATCGATGAACTTTTATCGTTGGCCCATTTCGCATCGAACTAGGTCCAAACTCGCTCCAACCTAGCCCTACGGTGTTTCATCGGCTTTATCACACTCATACCGTTTCACGTATTCCAACGATTGTTGGCCCGTATCTTCTCGACAAACTATGAAGGAAGATTTTGAGAGCCCAAACGACGTTTCTTCGCCAAAATAACTCATAAGTCATGGCTTATAGCTATGAGTTTTGGTCGTTGACCCGTTTTCGGTAGAACTATGTCCAAACAGACTCAAACCTAGCCTTACAGCTTTTTCATCAGCTTTTATCACACCGATATCGTTTCACGTATTCCAACTCCAGGTTAGCCCGTATCTCCTCGACAAACTATGAAACCGATTTTGAGATCCCAAACAATCGTTTTTCACCAAAATAACTCGTAAGTCAAGGCTTAGATCGATGAGCTTTTGTCGTTGGCACGTTTCGCATCGAACTAGGTTCAAACTCGCTCCAACTTAGCCCTACAGGTGTTTCGTCGCTTTTAGCACTCTCATACCGTTTCACGTATTCCAAGTCCAAGTAGGACTATATCTTCTTAAAAAACTATGAAGGCCGATTTCGAGGGCCCAAACTATATTCTTTCACCAAAATAACTCATAAGTCGTGGCTTATAGCTATGAGTTTTGGTTGTTGGCCCGTTTCGTATGGACCTAGGTCCAAACGAACTTCAAACCTAGCCTCGACAGCTTTTCCATCGGCTTTTATCACACTCATACCGTTTCACGTATTCCAACTCTAGTTGGCCCGTATCTTTTTGATAAACTATGAAGGAAGATTTTGAGAGCCCAAATGACGTTTTTTCACCAAAATAACTCATAAGTCATGGCTTATAGCTATGAGTTTTGGTCGTTGGCCCGTTTTCGGTAGAACTAGGTCCAAACAAACTTCAAACCTAGCCTTACAGCTTTTTCATCAGCTTTGATTACACCGATATCGTTTCACGTATTCCAACTCCAGCTAGCCCGTATCTCCTCGACAAACTTTGAAGACCGATTTTGAGATCCCAAACAATCGTTTTTCACCAAAATAACTCGTAAGTCACGGCTTAGAGCGATGAGCTTTTGTCGTTGGCCCGTTTCGCATCGAACTAGGTCCAAACCGCTCCAACCTAGCCCTATAATGTTTCATCGCTTTTATCGCCGTCATACTCGTTTCATGTATTCCAAGTCCAGCTTGGCCCATATCTTCTTAAAAAACTATGAAGGCCGATTTTGAGGGCCCAAACTATATTCTTTCACTAAAATAACTCATAAGTCGTGGGTTATAGCTATGAGTTTTGGTTGTTGGCCCGTTTCGGATAGAGCTAGGTCCAAACAGTCTCAAACCTAGCTCGACAGCTTTTCCATCGGCTTTTATCACACTCATACCGTTTCACGTATTCCAACTCTAGTTGGCCCGTATCTTCTTGACAAACTATGAAGGAAGATTTTGAGAGCCCAAACGACATTTTTTCACCAAAATAACTCATAAGTCATGGCTTATAGCTATGAGTTTTGGTCGTTGGTCCGTTTTCGATAGAATCCAGGTCCAAACAGACTCAAACCTAGCCTTACAGCTTTTTCATCGGCTTTTATCACACCGATATCGTTTCACGTATTCCAACTCCAGCTAGCCCGTACCTTCTTTACAAGCTATGAAAACCGATTTTGAGAGCCCAAACTACATTTTTTCACCAAAATAACACGTAAGTCACGGCCGAGAGCGATGAGCTTTTGTCGTTGCCCGTTTCGCATCGAACTAGGTCCAAACTCGCTCCAACCTACCCTTACGGTGTTTCGTCGCTTTTATTGCTCTCATACCGTTTCACGTATTCCAAGTCCAGCTTGGCTCATATCTTCCTAAAAAACTATGAAGGATGATTTTGAGGGCCCAAACTACATTTTTTCACCAAAATAACTCATAAGTCATGGCTTATACCTACGAGTTTTGGTTGTTGGCCCGTTTCGGATAGACCTAGGTCCAAACAGACTCAAACCTAGCCTCGACAGCTTTTCCATCAGCTTTTATCACACTCATACCGTTTCACGTATTCCAACTCTAGTTGGCCCGTATCTTCTTGACAAACTATGAAGACAGATTTTGAGAGCCCAAACTACGTTTTTCACCAAAATAACTCGAAGTCATGGCTTATAGCTAAGAGTTTTGGCCGTTGGCCCGTTTCCGATAGAACTAGGTCCAAACGACTCAAACCTAGCCTTACAGCTTTTTCATCGGCTTTTATCACACCGATATCATTTCACGTATTCCAACTCCAGCTAGCCCGTATCTCCTCGACAAACTATGAAGACCGATTTTGAGATCCCAAACAACCGTTTTTCACCAAAATAACTCGTAAGTCACGGCTTAGGGCGATGAGCTTTTGTCGTTGGCCCGTTTCGCATCGAACTAGGTCCAAACTCGCTCCAACCTAGCCCTACGAGTGTTTCATCGCTTTTAACGCTCTCATACTCGTTTCACGTATTCCAAGTCCAAGTTGGCCCATATCTTCTTAAGAAACTATGAAGGCCGATTTTGAGGGCTTAAACTATATTCTTTCACCAAAATAACTCATAAGTCGTGGCTTATAGCTATGAGTTTTGGTTGTTGGCCCGTTTCGTATAGACTTAGGTCCAAACAGACTCAAACCTAGCCCGACAGCTTTTCCATCGGCTTTTATCACACTCATACCGTTTCACGTATTCCAACTCTAGTTGGCCCGTATCTTCGACAAACTATGAAGGAAGATTTTGAGAGCCCAAACGACATTTTTTCACCAAAATAACTCATAAGTCATGGCTTATAGCTATGAGTTTTGGTCGTTGGTCCGTTTTCGATAGAACTAGGTCCAAACGACTCAAACCTAGCCTTACAGCTTTTTCATCAGCTTTTATCACACCGATATCGTTTCACGTATTCCAACTCCAGTTAGCCCGTTCCTTCTTTGCAAACTATGAAGATCGATTTTGAGAGCCCAAACTATATTTTTTCACCAAAATAACATGTAAGTCACGGCTTAGAACGATGAGCTTTTGTCGTTGGCCCGTTTCGCATCGAAGTAGGTCCAAACTCGCTCCAAGCTAGCCCTATAGTGTTTCATTAGTTTTTATCACTCTCATACCGTTTCACGTATTCTAAGTCCAATTGGCACATATCTTCTTAAAAACTATGAAGGCCGATTTTAAGGGCCCAAACTACATTTTTTCACCAAAATAACTCATAAGTCGTGGCTTATAGCTGTGAGTTTTGGTTGTTGGCCCGTTTCGTATAGACCTAGGTCCAAACAGACTCAAACCTAGCCTCGACAGCTTTTTCCATCAGCTTTTATCACACTCATACCGTTTCACGTATTCCAACTCTAGTTGGCCCGTATCTTCTTGACAAACTATGAAGGGAGATTTTAAGAGCCCAAACTACGTTTTTTCACCAAAATAACTCATAAGTCATGGCTTATAGCTATGAGTTTTGGTCATTGGCTCGTTTTCGATTGAACTAGGTCCAAACAGACTCAAACCTAGCCTTACATATTTTTCATCGCTTTTGATCACACCGATATCGTTTCACGTATTCCAACTCCAAGTTAGCCCGTATCTCCTCGACAAACTATGAAGGCCGATTTTGAGATCCCAAACAATCGTTTTTCACCAAAATAACTCGTAAGTCAAGGCTTAGATCGATGAGCTTTTGTCGTTGGCCCGTTTCGCATCGAACTAGGTCCAAACCGCTCCAACCTAGCCCTATAATGTTTCATCGGCTTTTATCGCTCGTCATACTCGTTTCATGTATTCCAAGTCCAGCTTGGCCCATATCTTCTTAAAAAACTATGAAGGCCGATTTTGAGGGCCCAAACTATATTCTTTCACTAAAATAACTCATAAGTCGTGGGTTATAGCTAGGAGTTTTGGTTGTTGGCCCGTTTCGGATAGAGCTAGGTCCAAACAGACTCAAACCTAGCTCGACAGCTTTTCCATCGGCTTTTATCACACTCATACCGTTTCACGTATTCCAACTCTAGTTGGCCCGTATCTTCTTGACAAACTATGAAGGAAGATTTTGAGAGCCCAAACGACATTTTTTCACCAAAATAACTCATAAGTCATGGCTTATAGCTATGAGTTTTGGTCGTTGGCCCGTTTTCGATAGAACTAGGTCCAAACAGCCTCAAACCTAGCCTTACAGCTTTTTCATCGCTTTTATCACACCGATATCGTTTCACGTATTCCAACTCCAGTTAGCCCGTACCTTCTTTACAAACTATGAAGACCGATTTTGAGAGCCCAAACTACATTTTTTCACCAAAATAACACGTAAGTCACGGCTGAGAGCGATGAGCTTTTGTCGTTGCCCCGTTTCGCATCGAACTAGGTCCAAACTCGCTCCAACCTACCCTTACAGGTGTTTCGTCGCTTTTATCGCTCTCATACCGTTTCACGTATTCCAAGTCCAGTTGGCTCATATCTTCCTAAAAAACTATGAAGGATGATTTTGAGGGCCCAAACTACATTTTTTCACCAAAATAACTCATAAGTCATGGCTTATACCTATGAGTTTTGGTTGTTGGCCCGTTTCGGATAGACCTAGGTCCAAACAGACTCAAACCTAGCCTCGACAGCTTTTTCCATCGCTTTTATCACACTCATACCGTTTCACGTATTCCAACTCTAGTTGGCCCGTATCTTCTTGACAAACTATGAAGACAGATTTTGAGAGCCCAAACTACGTTTTTCACCAAAATAACTCGAAGTCATGGCTTATAGCTATGAGTTTTGGCCGTTGGCCCGTTTCCGATAGAACTAGGTCCAAACGAACTCAAACCTAGCCTTACAGCTTTTTCATCGGCTTTTATCACACCGATATCATTTCACGTATTCCAACTCCAGCTAGCCCGTATATCCTTGACAAACTATGAAGACCGATTTTGAGATCCCAAACAACCGTTTTTCACCAAAATAACTCGTAAGTCACGGCTTAGGGCGATGAGCTTTTGTCGTTGGCCCGTTTCGCATCGAACTAGGTCCAAACCGCTCCAACCTAGCCCTACGAGTGTTTCATCGCTTTTAACGCTCTCATACTCGTTTCACGTATTCCAAGTCCAAGCTTGGCCCATATCTTCTTAAGAAACTATGAAGGCCGATTTTGAGGGCTTAAACTATATTCTTTCACCAAAATAACTCATAAGTCGTGGCTTATAGCTATGAGTTTTGGTTGTTGGCCCGTTTCGGATAGACTTAGGTCCAAACAGACTCAAACCTAGCTCGACAGCTTTTTCCATCGGCTTTTATCACACTCATACCGTTTCACGTATTCCAACTCTAGTTGGCCCGTATCTTCTTGACAAACTATGAAGGAAGATTTTGAGAGCCCAAACGACATTTTTTCACCAAAATAACTCATAAGTCATGGCTTATAGCTATGAGTTTTGGTCGTTGGCCCGTTTTCGATAGAACTAGGTCCAAACAGACTCAAACCTAGCCTTACAGCTTTTTCATCGCTTTTATCACACCGATATCGTTTCACGTATTCCAACTTCGATTAGCCCGTATCTCCTTGATAAACTTTGAAAACCGATTTTGAGATCCCAAACAATCGTTTTTCACCAAAATAACTCATAAATCAAGGCTTAGATCGATGAGCTTTTATCGTTGGCCCGTTTCACATCGAACTAGGTCCAAACTCGCTCCAACCTAGCCCTACAGTTGTTTCCTCGCTTTTATCGCTCTCATACCGTTTCACGTATTCCAAGTCCAAGCTTGGCTCATATCTTCTTAAAAACTATGAAGGATGATTTCGAGGGCCCAAACTACATTTTTTCACCGAAATAACTCATAAGTCGTGGCTTATAGCTATGAGTTTTGGTTGTTGGTCGGTTTTAGATAGACCTAGGTCCAAACAGACTCAAACCTAGCCCGACCAGTTTTTCCATCGCTTTTATCACACTCATACCGTTTCACGTAATCCAACTCTAGTTGGCCCGTATCTTCTTGACAAACTATGAAGACAGATTTTGAGAGCCCAAACTACGTTTTTTCACCAAAATAACTCGAAGTCATGGCTTATAGCTATTAGTTTTGGCCGTTGGCCCGTTTCTAATAGAACTAGGTCCAAACAAATTCAAACCTAGCCTTACAGCTTTTTCATCGCTTTTATCACACTAATATCGTTTCACGTATTCCAACTCCAGCTTAACCCGTATCTCCTTGACAAACTATGAAGACCGATTTTGAGATCCCAAACAACCGTTTTTCACCAAAATAACATCGTAAGTCACGGCTTAGAGCGATGAGCTTTTGTCGTTGGCCCGTTTCGCATCGAAGTAGGTCCAAACTCGCTCCAACCTAGCCCTATAGTTGTTTCGTCGCTTTTATCGCTCTCATACCGTTTCACGTATTCTAAGTCCAATTGGCACATATCTTCTTAAAAAACCATGAAGGCCGATTTTAAGGGCCCAAACTATATTCTTTCACCAAAATAACTCATAAGTCGTGGCTTATAGCTATGAGTTTTGGTTGTTGGCCCGTTTCGGATAGTCCTAGGTCCAAACAGATCTCAAACCTAGCCTCGACAGCTTTTTCCATCGCTTTTATCACACTCATACCGTTTCACGTATTCCAACTCTAGTTGGCCCGTATCTTCTTGACAAACTATGAAGGAAGATTTTGAGAGCCCAAACGACGTTTTTTCACCAAAATAACTCATAAGTCATGGCTTATAGCTATGAGTTTTGGTCGTTGGCCCGTTTTCGATAGAACTAGGTCCAAACAGACTCAAACCTAGCCTTACAGCTTTTTCATCGCTTTTATCACACCGATATCGTTTCACGTATTCCAACTCCAGCTAGCCCGTATCTCCTCGACAAACTATGAAGACCGATTTTGAGATCCCAAACAATCGTTTTTCACCAAAATAACTCGTAAGTCAAGGCTTAGATCGATGAGCTTTTGTCGTTGGCCCGTTTCGCATCGAAGTAGGTCCAAACTCGCTCCAACCTAGCCCTATAGTGTGTCGTTAGTTTTTATCGCTCTCATACCGTTTCACGTATTCTAAGTCCAATTGGCACATATCTTCTTAAAAAACTATGAAGGCCGATTTTAAGGGCCCAAACTACATTTTTTCACCGAAATAACTCATAAGTCGTGGCTTATAGCTATGAGTTTTGGTTGTTGGTCGGTTTTAGATAGACCTAGGTCCAAACAGACTCAAACCTAGCCTCGATCGTTTTTCCATCAGCTTTTATCACACTCATACCGTTTCACGTATTCCAACTCTAGTTGGCTCCGTATCTTCTTGGCAAACTATAAAGGCATATTTTGAGAGCCCAAAGTACGTTTTTTCACCAAAATAACTCGAAGTCATGGCTTATAGCTATGAGTTTTGGTCGTTGGCCCGTTTTCGGTAGAATTAGGTCCAAACAACTAAAACCTAGCCTTACAGCTTCTTTCATCGCTTTTATCACACCGATATCGTTTCACGTATTCCATCTCCAGCTAGCCCGTATCTCCTTGATAAACTTTGAAGACCGATTTTGAGATCCCAAACAATCGTTTTTCACCAAAATAACTCATAAATCAAGGCTTATATCGATGAGCTTTTATCGTTGGCCCGTTTCACATCGAACTAGGTCCAAACCGCTCCAACCTAGCCCTACAGTTGTTTCCTCGCTTTTATTGCTCTCATACCGTTTCACGTATTCCAAGTCCAGCTTGGCTCATATCTTCTTAAAAAACTATGAAGGATGATTTTGAGGGCCCAAACTACATTTTTTCACCGAAATAACTCATAAGTCGTGGCTTATAGCTATGAGTTTTGGTTGTTGGTCGGTTTTAGATAGACCTAGGTCCAAACAGACTCAAACCTAGCCCGACCGTTTTTCCATCGCTTTTATCACACTCATACCGTTTCACGTAATCCAACTCTAGTTGGCCCGTATCTTCTTGACAAACTATGAAGACAGATTTTGAGAGCCCAAACTACGTTTTTTCACCAAAATAACTCGAAGTCATGGCTTATAGCTATGAGTTTTGGCCGTTGGCCCGTTTCTAATAGAACTAGGTCCAAACAACTTGAAACCTAGCCTTACAGCTTTTTCATCGGCTTTTATCACACTAATATCGTTTCACGTATTCCAACTCCAGCTTAACCCGTATCTCCTCGAAAAACTATGAAGACCGATTTTGAGATCCCAAACAACCGTTTTTCACCAAAATAACATGTAAGTCACGGCTTAGAGCGATGAGCTTTTGTCGTTGGCCCGTTTCGCATCGAAGTAGGTCCAAACTCGCTCCAACCTAGCCCTATAGTTGTTTCGTCGCTTTTATCGCTCTCATACCGTTTCACGTATTCTAAGTCCAAGCTTGGCACATATCTTCTTAAAAAACCATGAAGGCCGATTTTAAGGGCCCAAACTATATTCTTTCACCAAAATAACTCATAAGTCGTGGCTTATAGCTATGAGTTTTGGTTGTTGGCCCGTTTCGGATAGTCCTAGGTCCAAACAAATCTCAAACCTAGCCTCGACAGCTTTTCCATCGCTTTTATCACACTCATACCGTTTCACGTATTCCAACTCTAGTTGGCCCGTATCTTCTTGACAAACTATGAAGGAAGATTTTGAGAGCCCAAACGACGTTTTTTCACCAAAATAACTCATAAGTCATGGCTTATAGCTATAAGTTTTGGTCGTTGGCCCGTTTTCGATAGAACTAGGTCCAAACAGACTCAAACCTAGCCTTACAGCTTTTTCATCAGCTTTTATCACACCGATATCGTTTCACGTATTCCAACTCCAGCTAGCCCGTATCTCCTTAACAAACTATGAAGGCTCGATTTTGAGATCCCAAACAATCGTTTTTCACCAAAATAACTCGTAAGTCAAGGCTTAGATCGATGAGCTTTTGTCGTTGGCCCGTTTCGCATCGAAGTAGGTCCAAACCGCTCCAACCTAGCCCTATAGTGTGTCGTTAGTTTTTATCGCTCTCATACCGTTTCACGTATTCTAAGTCCAATTGGCACATACCTTCTTAAAAAACTATGAAGGCCGATTTTAAGGGCCCAAACTACATTTTTTCACCGAAATAACTCATAAGTCGTGGCTTATAGCTATGAGTTTTGGTTGTTGGCCGGTTTTAGATAGACCTAGGTCCAAACAAACTCAAACCTAGCCTCGACCGTTTTTCCATCAGCTTTTATCACACTCATACCGTTTCACGTATTCCAACTCTAGTTGGCTTCGTATCTTCTTGGCAAACTATAAAGGCATATTTTGAGAGCCCAAAGTACGTTTTTTCACCAAAATAACTCGAAGTCATGGCTTCTAGCTATGAGTTTTGGTCGTTGGCCCGTTTTCGGTAGAATTAGGTCCAAACAGACTAAAACCTAGCCTTACAGCTTCTTTCATCGCTTTTATCACACCGATATCGTTTCACGTATTCCATCTCCAGCTAGCCCGTATCTCCTTGATAAACTTTGAAAACCGATTTTGAGATCCCAAACAATCGTTTTTCACCAAAATAACTCATAAATCAAGGCTTAGATCGATGAGCTTTTATCGTTGGCCCGTTTCACATCGAACTAGGTCCAAACTCGCTCCAACCTAGCCCTACAAGTGTTTCCTCGCTTTTATTGCTCTCATACCGTTTCACGTATTCCAAGTCCAAGCTTGGCTCATATCTTCTTAAAAAACTATGAAGGATGATTTTGAGGGCCCAAACTACATTTTTTCACCGAAATAACTCATAAGTCGTGGCTTATAGCTATGAGTTTTGGTTGTTGGTCGGTTTTAGATAGACTTAGGTCCAAACAGACTCAAACCTAGCCTCGACCGTTTTTCCATCGCTTTTATCACACTCATACCGTTTCACGTAATCCAACTCTAGTTGGCCCGTATCTTCTGACAAACTATGAAGACAGATTTTGAGAGCCCAAACTACGTTTTTTCACCAAAATAACTCGAAGTCATGGCTTATAGCTATGAGTTTTGGCCGTTGGCCCGTTTCTAATAGAACTAGGTCCAAACAATCGAAACCTAGCCTTACAGCTTTTTCATCAGCTTTTATCACACTAATATCGTTTCACGTATTCCAACTCCAGCTTAACCCGTATCTCCTCGACAAACTATGAAGACCGATTTTGAGATCCCAAACAACCGTTTTTCACCAAAATAACATCGTAAGTCACGGCTTAGAGCGATGAGCTTTTGTCGTTGGCCCGTTTCGCATCGAAGTAGGTCCAAAGTGCTCCAACCTAGCCCTATAGTTGTTTCGTCGCTTTTATCGCTCTCATACCGTTTCACGTATTCTAAGTCCAATTGGCACATATCTTCTTAAAAAACCATGAAGGCCGATTTTAAGGGCCCAAACTATATTTTTTCACCAAAATAACTCATAAGTCGTGGTTATAGCTATGAGTTTTGGTTGTTGGCCCGTTTCGTATAGACCTAGGTCCAAACAGATCTCAAACCTAGCCTCGACAGCTTTTCCATCGGCTTTTATCACACTCATACCGTTTCACGTATTCCTACTCTAGTTGGCCGTATCTTCTTGACAAACTATAAAGGCATATTTTGAGAGCCCAAAGTACGTTTTTTCACCAAAATAACTCGTAAGTCATGGCTTATAGCTATGAGTTTTGGTCGTTGGCCCGTTTTCGTAGAATTAGGTCCAAATAAGCCTAAAACCTAGCCTTACAGCTTTTTCATCAGCTTTTATCACACCGATATCGTTTCACGTATTCCAACTCCAAGCTAGCCCGTATCTCCTTGACAAACTTTGAAGACCGATTTTGAGATCCCAAACAATCGTTTTTCACCAAAATAACTCGTAAGTCAAGGCTTAGATCGATGAGCTTTTGTCGTTGGCCCGTTTCGCATCGAAGTAGGTCCAGACTCGCTCCAACCTAGCCCTACAAGTGTTTCGTCGCTTTTATCGCTCTCATACCGTTTCACGTATTCTAAGTCCAATTGGCACATATCTTCTTAAAAAACTATGAACGCCGATTTTGAGGGCCCAAACTATATTTTTTCACCAAAATAACTCATAAGTCGTGGCTTATAGCTATGAGTTTTGGTTGTTGGTCCGTTTCGGATAGACCTAGGTCCAAACGACCTCAAACCTAGCCTCGACAGCTTTTCCATCAGCTTTTATCACACTCATACCGTTTCACGTATTCCAACTCTAGTTGGCTCCGTATCTTCGACAAACTATAAAGGCATATTTTGAGAGCCCAAAGTACGTTTTTTCACCAAAATAACTCGAAGTCATGGCTTATAGCTATGAATTTTGGTCGTTGGCCCGTTTTCGGTAGAATTAGGTCCAAACAAGCCTAAAACCTAGCCTTACAATTTTTTCATCGCTTTTATCACACCGATATCGTTTCACGTATTCCAACTCCAGCTTAGCCCGTATCTCCTCGATAAACTTTGAAGACCGATTTTGAGATCCCAAACAATCGTTTTTCACCAAAATAACTCATAAGTCAAGGCTTAGATCGATCGAGCTTTTATCGTTGGCCCGTTTCACATCGAACTAGGTCCAAACCGCTCCAACCTAGCCCTACAGGTGTTTCGTCGCTTTTATCCCTCTCATACCGTTTCACGTATTCCAAGTCCAAGCTTGGCTCATATCTTCTTAAAAACTATGAAGGCTGATTTTGAGGGCCCAAACTATATTCTTTCACCACAAATAACTCATAAGTCGTGGCTTATAGCTATGAGTTTTGGTTGTTGGCCCATTTTAGATAGACTCTAGGCCCAAACAGACTCAAACATAGCTCGAAAGTTTTTCCATCAGCTTTTATCACACTCATACCGTTTCACGTATTCCAACTCTAGTTGGCCCGTATCTTCGACAAACTATGAAGGGAGATTTTAAGAGCCCAAACTACGTTTTTTCACCAAAATAACTCATAAGTCATGGCTTATAGCTATGAGTTTTGGTCGTTCACCCGTTTTCGATAGAACTAGGTCCAAACGAACTCAAACCTAGCCTTACAGCTTTTTCATCAGCTTTGATCACACTCATATCGTTTCACGTATTCCAACTCCAGTTAGCTCGTATCTCCTCGACAAACTATGAAGGCCGATTTTGAGATCCCAAACAATCGTTTTTCACCAAAATAACTCGTAAGTCAAGGCTTAGATCGATGAGCTTTTGTCGTTGGCCCGTTTCGCATCGAACTATGTCCAAACCGCTCCAACCTACCCTTACAGTTGTTTCATCGCTTTTATTGCTCTCATACCGTTTCACGTATTCCAAGTCCAGCTTGGCCCATATCTTCTTAAAAATCTATGAACGCCGATTTTGAGGGCCCAAACTATATTTTTTCACCAAAATAACTCATAAGTCGTGACTTATAGCTATGAGTTTTGGTTGTTGGCCCGTTTCGTATAGACCTAGGTCCAAATAGCTCAAACCTAGCCCGACAGCTTTTCCATCAGCTTTTATCACACTCATACCATTTCACGTATTCCAACTCTAGTTGGCCCGTATCCTCTCGACAAACTATGAAGGAAGATTTTGAGAGCCCAAACGACGTTTTTTCACCAAAATAACTCATAAGTCATGGCTTATAGCTATGAGTTTTGGTCGTTGGCCCGTTTTCGGTAGAACTAGGTCCAAACAGACTCAAACCTAGCATGACAGCTTTTCCATCAGCTTTTATCACACTCATACCGTTTCACTTATTCCAATTCTAGTTGGCCCGTATCTTCTTGAAAAACTATGAAGGAAGATTTTGAGAGCCCAAACGATGTTTTGTTACCAAAATAACTCATAAGTCATGGCTTATAGCTATGAGTTTTGGTCGTTGGCCCGTTTTCGGTAGAACTAGGTCCAAACAGACTCAAACCCAGCTCTTATAGTTTTTTCATCGCTTTTATCACACCGATATCGTTTCACGTATTCCAACTCCAGCTTAGCCCGTACCTTCTTTACAAACTATGAAGACCGATTTTGAGAGCCCAAACTACATTTTTTCACCAAAATAACATGTAAGTCACGGCTGAGAGCGATGAGCTTTTGTCGTTGGCCCGTTTCGCATCGAAGTAGGTCCAAACCGCTCCAACCTACCCTTACGGTGTTTCGTCGGCTTTTGTTGCTCTCATACCGTTTCACGTATTCCAAGTCCAAGTTGGCTCATATCTTCTTACAAAACTATGAAGGATGATTTTGAGGGCCCAAACTATATTTTTTCACCAAAATAACTCATAAGTCGTAGCTAATAGCTATGAGTTTTGGTAGTTGGCCCGTTTCGGATAGACCTAGGTCCAAACAGACTCAAACCTAGCCCGACAGCTTTTTCCATCGGCTTTTATCACACTCATACCGTTTCACGTATTCCAATTCTAGTTGGCTCGTATCTTCGACAAACTATAAAGGCATATTTTGAGAGCCCAAAGTACGTTTTTTTCACCAAAATAACTCGAAGTCATGGCTTATAGCTATGAATTTTGGTCGTTGGCCCGTTTTCGGTAGAACTAGGTCCAAACAGACTCAAACCTAGCATGACAGCTTTTCCATCGGCTTTTATCACACTCATACCGTTTCACGTATTCCAATTCTAGTTGGCTCCGTATCTTCTTGACAAACTATAAAGGCATATTTTGAGAGCCCAAAGTACGTTTTTTTCACCAAAATAACTCGAAGTCATGGCTTATAGCTATGAATTTTGGTCGTTGGCCCGTTTTCGGTAGAATTAGGTCCAAACGAGCTAAAACCTAGCCTTACAATTTTTTCATCGGCTTTTATCACACTCGATATCGTTTCACGTATTCCAACTCCGGTTAGCCCGTATCTCCTTGATAAACTTTGAAGACCGATTTTGAGATCTCAAACAATCGTTTTTCACCAAAATAACTCGTAAGTCAAGGCTTAGATCGATGAGCTTTTGTCGTCGGCCCGTTTCGCATCGAAGTAGGTCCAAACTCGCTCCAACCTAGCCCTACGAGTGTTCCATCGGCTTTTATCGCTCTCATACTCGTTTCATGTATTCCAAGTCCAGTTGGCCCATATCTTCTTAAGAAACTATGAAGGCTGATTTTTAGGGCCCAAACTACATTTTTTCACCAAAATAACTCATAAGTCGTGGCTAATAGCTATGAGTTTTGGTAGTTGGCCCGTTTCGGATAGACCTAGGTCCAAACGGCTCAAACCTAGCACGACGGTTTTCCATCGGTTTTTATCACACTCATACCGTTTCACGTATTCCAACTCTAGTTGGCCCGTATCTTCTTGACAAACTATGAAGGAAGATTTTGAGGGCCCAAACGACGTTTTTTCACCAAAATAACTCATAAGTCATGGCTTATAGCTATGAGTTTTGGTCGTTGGCCCGTTTTCGGTAGAACTAGGTCCAAACAGACTCAAACCTAGCCTTCCAGCTTTTTCATCGGTTTTTATCACACCGATATCGTTTCACGTATTCCAACTCCGGTTAGCTCGTACCTTCTTTACAAACTATGAAGACCGATTTTGAGAGCCCAAACTACATTTTTTCACCAAAATAACACGTAAGTCACGGCTTAGAGCGATGAGCTTTTGTTGTTGGCCCGTTTCGCATCGAAGTAGGTCCAAACTGCTCCAACCTAACCCGATAGTGTTTCGTTAGTTTTTATCGCTCTCATACCATTTCACGTATTCTAAGTCCAATTGGCCCATATCTTCTTAAAAAACTATGAAGGTCGATTTTGAGGGCCCAAACTATATTTTTTCACCAAAATAACTCATAAGTCGTGGCTTATAGCTATGAGTTTTGGTTGTTAGCCCGTTTCGGATAGACCTATGTCCAAACGAGCTCAAACCTAGCTCGACAGCTTTTCCATCGGCTTTTATCACACTCATACCGTTTCACGTATTCCAACTCTAGTTGGCTTCGTATCTTCTTGACAAACTATGAAGACAGATTTTGAGAGCCCAAACTACGCTTTTTCATCAAAATAACTCGAAGTCATGGCTTATAGCTATGAGTTTTGGCCGTTGGCCCGTTTCCGATAGAAGTATGTCCAAACGACTCAAACCTAGCCTTACGGTTTTTCATCGGTTTTTATAACACCGATATCGTTTCACGTATTCCAACTCCGAGTTAGCCCGTATCTCCTTGACAAACTATGAAGGCTGATTTTGAGATCCCAAACAATCGTTTTTCACCAAAATAACTCGTAAGTCACGGCTTATAGCGATGATCTTTTGTCGTTGGCCCGTTTCGCATCGAAGTAGGTCCAAGCTCGCTCCAACCTATTCCTATAGTGTTTCATCGGTTTTATCGCTCTCATACTCGTTTCACGTATTCCAAGTCCAGTTGGCCCATATCTTCTTAAAAAACTATGAACGCCGATTTTGAGGGCCCAAAGTATATTCTTTCACCAAAATAACTCATAAGTCGTGGCTTACGGCTATGAGTTTTGGTTGTTGGCCCGTTTTAGATAGACCTAGGTCCAAACGAGTCAAACCTAGCTCGATAGTTTTTCCATCGGTTTTATCACACTCATACCGTTTCACGTATTCCTACTCTAGTTGGTCCGTATCTTCTTGACAAACTATAAAGGCATATTTTGAGAGCCCAAACTACGTTTTTTCACCAAAATAACTCGAAGTCATGGCTTATAGCTATGGGTTTTGGTCGTTGGCCCGTTTTCGATAGAATTAGGTCCAAACGACTCAAACATAGCCTTACGGTTTTTCATCGGTTTTTATCACACCGATATCGTTTCACGTATTCCAACTCCGGTTAGCCGTATCTCCTTGACAAACTTTGAAGACCGATTTTGAGATCCCAAACAATCGTTTTTCACCAAAATAACTCGTAAGTCAAGGCTTAGATCGATGAGCTTTTATCGTTGGCCCGTTTCGCATCGAACTAGGTCCAAGCTGCACCAACCTAGCCTACGGTGTTTCGTCGGTTTTATTGCTCTCATACCGTTTCACGTATTCCAAGTCCAGTTGGCCCATATCTTCTTAAAAAACTATGAACGGCGATTTTGAGGGCCCAAACTATATTCTTTCACCAAAATAACTCATAAGTAGTGGCTTATAGCTATGAGTTTTGGTTGTTGGCCCGTTTTAGATAGACCTAGGTCCAAACGGCTCAAACCTAGCACGACGGTTTTCCATCGGCTTTTATCACACTCATACTCGTTTCACGTATTCCAACTCTAGTTGGCCCGTATCTTCTTGACAAACTATGAAGGAAGATTTTGAGAGCCCAAACGACGTTTTTTCACCAAAATAACTCATAAGTCGTGGCTTATAGCTATGAGTTTTAGTAGTTGGCCCGTTTCGGATAGACCTAGGTCCAAACAGACTCAAACCTAGCTCGACGGTTTTTCCATCCGTTTTTATCACACTCATACCGTTTCACGTATTCCAACTCTAGTTGGCCCGTATCTTCTTGACAAACTATGAAGACAGATTTTGAGAGCCCAAACTACGCTTTTCACCAAAATAACTCGAAGTCATGGCTTATAGCTATGAGTTTTGGCCGTTGGCCCGTTTCCGGTAGAAGTAGGTCCAAACGAGCTCAAACCTAGCCTTACAGCTTTTTCATCAGCTTTTTATCACACCGATATCGTTTCACGTATTCCAACTCCGAGTTAGCCCGTATCTCCTTGACAAACTATGAAGACCGATTTTGAGATCCCAAACAATCGTTTTTCACCAAAATAACTCGTAAGTCAAGGCTTAGATCGATGAGCTTTTGTCGTTGGCCCGTTTCGCATCGAATTATGTCCAAACTCGCTCCAACCTAGCCCTACGGTGTTTTGTCGGTTTTATCGCTCTCATACCGTTTCACGTATTCCAAGTCCAGATTGGCCCATATCTTCTTAAAAAACTATAAACGCCGATTTTGATGGCCCAAACTATATTCTTTCACTAAAATAACTCATAAGTCTTGGCTTACAGCTATGAGTTTTGATTGTTGGCCCGTTTCGGATAGACCTAGGTCCAAACGGCTCAAACCCGGCTCGACGGGTTTTCCATCGATTTTATCACACTCATACCGTTTCACGTATTCCTACTCTAGTTGGCTCCGTATCTTCTTGACAAACTATAAAGGCATATTTTGAGAGCCCAAATTACGTTTTTTCACCAAAATAAGTCGAAGTCATGGCTTATAGCTATGAGTTTTGGTCGTTGGCCCGTTTTCGGTATAATTAGGTCCAAACGACTAAAACCTAGCCTTACGGTTTTTCATGAATTTTGATCACACCGATATCGTTTCACGTATTCCAACTCCGGTTAGCCGTATCTCCTCGACAAACTATGAAGACCGATTTTGAGATCCCAAACAATCGTTTTTCACCAAAATAACTCGTAAGTCAAGGCTTAGATCGATGAGCTTTTGTCGTTGGCCCGTTTCGCATCGAACTAGGTCCAAGCTGCTCCAACCTAGCCCTACAGGTGTTTCGTCGGTTTTTATCGCTCTCATACCGTTTCACGTATTCAAAGTCCAGTTGGCCCATATCTTCTTAAAAAACTATGAACGCCGATTTTGAGGGCCCAAACTATATTTTTTCACTAAAATAACTCATAAGTCGTGGCTTACAGCTATGAGTTTTGATTGTTGGCCGTTTCGGATAGACCTAGGTCCAAACGACTCAAACCTAGCTCGACGGTTTTCCATCGATTTTATCACACTCATACCGTTTCACGTATTCCTACTCTAGTTGGCTCGTATCTTCTTGACAAACTATAAAGGCATATTTTGAGAGCCCAAACTACGTTTTTTCACCAAAATAAGTCGAAGTCATGGCTTATAGCTATGAGTTTTGGTCGTTGGACCGTTTTCGGTATAATTAGGTCCAAACAGACTCAAACCTAGCCTTACGAGTTTTTCATCAATTTTGATCACACCGATATCGTTTCACGTATTCCAACTCCAGTTAGCCCGTATCTCCTCGACAAACTATGAAGGCCGATTTTGAGATCCCAAACAATCGTTTTTCACCAAAATAACTCGTAAGTCAAGGCTTAGATCGATGAGCTTTTGTCGTTGGCACGTTTCGCATCGAACTAGGTCCAAGCTGCTCCAACCTAGCCCTACAGGTGTTTCGTCGGTTTTTCTCACTCTCATACCGTTTCACGTATTCCAAGTCCGAGTTGGACTATATCTTCTTAAAAAACTATGAAGGCCGATTTTGAGGGCCCAAACTATATTCTTTCACCAAAATAACTCATAAGTCGTGGCTTATAGCTATGAGTTTTGGTTGTTGGCCCGTTTCGGATAGACCTAGGTCCAAACAGACTCAAACCTAGCTCGATAGTTTTTCCATCGGTTTTATCACACTCATACCGTTTCACGTATTCCAACTCTAGTTGGCCCGTATCTTCTTGACAAACTATGAATGAAGATTTTGAGAGCCCAAATGACGTTTTTTCACCAAAATAACTCATAAGTCATGGCTTATAGCTATGAGTTTTGGTCGTTAGCCCGTTTTCGGTAGAACTAGGTCCAAACGACTCAAACCTAGCCCGACGAGCTTTTCCATCGGTTTTATCACACTCATACCGTTTCACTTATTCCAACTCTAGTTGGCCCGTATCTTCTTGACAAACTATGAAGGAAGATTTTGAGAGCCCAAACGACGTTTTTTCACCAAAATAACTCATAAGTCATGGCTTATAGCTATGAGTTTTGGTCGTTGGCTCGTTTTCGGTAGAACTAGGTCCAAACGACTCAAACCCGACCTTATAGTTTTTTCATCGGTTTTTATCACATTGATATCGTTTCACGTATTCCAACTCTAGTTCGCCCGTACCTTCTTTACAAACTATGAAGACCGATTTTGAGAGCCCAAACTAAATTTTTTTCACCAAAATAACACGTAAGTCACGGCTTAGAGCGATGAGCTTTTGTCGTTGGCCCGTTTCGCATCGAAGTAGGTCCAAACTCGCTCCAACCTAACCCGACAGGTGTTTCGTTAGTTTTTATCGCTCTCATACCGTTTCACGTATTCTAAGTCCAATTGGCCCATATCTTCTTAAAAAACTATGAAGGAAGATTTTGAGGGCCCAAACTATATTTTTTCACCAAAATAACTCATAAGTCGTGGCTTATAGCTATGAGTTTTGGTTGTTAGCCCGTTTCGGATAGACCTATGTCCAAACGGACTCAAACCTAGCTCGACAGTTTTTCCATCGGCTTTTATCACACTCATACCGTTTCACGTATTCCAACTCTAGTTGGGCCGTATCTTCTTGACAAACTATGAAGATAGATTTTGAGAGCCCAAAGTACGCTTTTTCACCAAAATAACTCGAAGTCATGGCTTATAGCTATGAGTTTTGGCCGTTGGCCCATTTCCGGTAGAAGTAGGTCCAAACAGACTCAAACCTAGCCTTACAGCTTTTTCATCGCTTTTATCACATGATATCGTTTCACGTATTCCAACTCCGAGCTAGCCCGTATCTCCTCGACAAACTATGAAGACCGATTTTGAGATCCCAAACAACCGTTTTTCACCAAAATAACTCGTAAGTCACGGCTTAGAGCGATGATCGTTTGTCGTTGGCCCGTTTTGCATCGAACTTGTTCCAAACCGCTCCAACCTAGCCCTACGGTGTTTCATCGCTTTTATCGCCCTCATACTCGTTTCACGTATTCCAAGTCCAGTTGGCCTATATCTTCTTAAAAAACTATGAACGCCGATTTTGAGGGCCCAAAGTATATTCTTTCACCAAAATAACTCATAAGTCGTGGCTTACGGCTATGAGTTTTGGTTGTTGGCCGGTTTCGGATAGACCTTGGTCCAAAAAGGTCAAACCTAGCTCGACAGCTTTTCCATCGGCTTTTATCACACTCATACCGTTTCACGTATTCCAACTCTAGTTAGCCCGTATCTTCTTGATAAACTATGAAGACAGATTTTGAGAGCCCAAACGACGTTTTTTCACCAAAATAACTCGAAGTCATGGCTTACAGCGATGAGTTTTGGTCGTTGGCCCGTTTCCGTAGAAGTAGGTCCAAACAGACTCAAACCTAGTCTTACGGCTTTTTCATCGGCTTTTATCACACCGATATCGTTTCACGTATTCCAACTCTAGTTAGCCCGTACCTTCTTTACAAACTATGAAGAATGATTTTGAGAGCCCAAACTACATTTTTTCACCAAAATAACACGTAAGTCACGGCTTAGAGCGATGAGCTTTTGTCGTTGGACCGTTTCGTATCGAACTAGGTCCAAACCGCTCCAACCTAGCCCTACAGGTGTTCCGTCGGCTTTTATCGCTCTCATACTATTTCACGTATTCCAAGTCCAATTGGCCCATATCTTCTTAAGAAACTACGAAGGCCGATTTTGAGGGCCCAAACTATATTCTTTCACCAAAATAACTCATAAGTCGTGGCTTATAGCTATGAGTTTTGGTTGTTGGCCCGTTTTAGATAGACCTAGGTCCAAACAGGTCAAACCTAGCCTCGATAGTTTTTCCATCGGCTTTTATCACACTCATACCGTTTCACGTATTCCTACTCTAGTTGGTCCGTATCTTCTTGACAAACTATAAAGGCATATTTTGAGAGCCCAAACTACGTTTTTTCACCAAAATAACTCGAAGTCATGGCTTATAGCTATGAGTTTTGGTCGTTGGCCCGTTTTCGATAGAATTAGGTCCAAACAGACTCAAACCTAGCCTTACAGCTTTTTCATCAGCTTTTATCACACCGATATCGTTTCACGTATTCCAACTCCAGCTAGCTCGTATCTCCTCGACAAACTTTGAAGACCGATTTTGAGATCCCAAACAATCGTTTTTCACCAAAATAACTCGTAAGTCAAGGCTTAGATCGATGAGCTTTTATCGTTGGCCCGTTTCGCATCGAACTAGGTCCAAACCGCACCAACCTAGCCCTACGAGTGTTTCGTCGCTTTTATTGCTCTCATACCGTTTCACGTATTCCAAGTCCAAGCTTGGCCCATATCTTCTTAAAAAACTATGAACGCCGATTTTGAGGGCCCAAACTATATTCTTTCACCAAAATAACTCATAAGTAGTGGCTTATAGCTATGAGTTTTGGTTGTTGGCCCGTTTTAGATAGACCTAGGTCCAAACGACTCAAACCTAGCCTCGACAGCTTTTCCATCGCTTTTATCACACTCATACCGTTTCACGTATTCCAACTCTAGTTGGCCCGTATCTTCTTGACAAACTATGAAGGAAGATTTTGAGAGCCCAAACGACGTTTTTTCACCAAAATAACTCATAAGTCGTGGCTTATAGCTATGAGTTTTAGTAGTTGGCCCGTTTCGGATAGACCTAGGTCCAAACAAACTCAAACCTAGCCTCGACAGCTTTTCCATCCGTTTTTATCACACTCATACCGTTTCACGTATTCCAACTCTAGTTGGCCCGTATCTTCTTGACAAACTATGAAGACAGATTTTGAGAGCCCAAACTACGCTTTTCACCAAAATAA